>NADL03000611.1:0-1200000 GCA_002205965.3 Kappaphycus alvarezii | reverse complement strand
GAGAATGTCCCGTAAAACATAATCCATCATGCACGGAAAAGTTGATGGCGCATTCTTGAGACCAAGGGGCATAATCTCAAACTTGAGCTTCACATAACGGCAAACAAAGGAACTCATCTCCTTACACTCCCCGCTTATGAGAAACTGCCAGTATCCTGCGAACATGTCGAGGGTAGTGAATACCGGACTACCTTTTTGGTGATCGAATATTTCTTCTATGTTGGGCAGAGGCCAATGATCAGCCTTCCTCTTACGGTAGTCCCCACAGCATCTAGGCTTCCTGTCCTTGGAGGAGATCACCACAGGAAAGAACCATGCCGAAGACGCTGGGTAATATCACTTGCTTTCAGCATTTTTCCAACTTCTTGTCTGTATTTATCATTGTCGCGCCGAGCCAGGCGATGATTGCCGTACCAAACCTGAGTTTTTACCTTGAACTCAAAATTGTGTTCCACTGGAACTGCGGCGCGACGGAGCTCGTAAATCTTAGAAGCGATTATTCTATTGCTTCGTGGGGAATCGTTTATTCGCACTAGATCTTCTTCTTCAACCGTAGTTCTTTTTCCGTCAGAAGGCTTCTCTTCTCCTTGTACCATCACGTCTCCGCGGATGAGCTAGACAAATTCTACTTCGGACGAATCCGATGAATTCAGCCCAACATTGGAATCGGATGTGAAATCTTCGCTGGAAGAACCGATATAGTTGCCCTCGAAGAGCTTCTCGTCGGTGTCTATGGCACCAGGTTCGAGTGTAACCATGGCTTCTCCGGACCCTTTGCACAAGCGCAGAACTACGCTCCAAAATCTAGGTTCGCACGCATAGATGAAAGTGCAGGAAGTCCAATAATAATGTAAAAAGGAGAATTCCCAGTAGCGAGGTAGTCCAGCTTCACCCCTTGTTCTGCTAAAGTGGTAAAGACAATCAGCAGCGAGCCGATAGTAGATGGACTTTCTTCACTGGCCACTGTTACCTTCCTTGACGTATAATTTGGCGATAGATATAAACGACCCGGCAAGACGGCGGAAATCACTTTTCGTACAACCATAGATTCTAGCAAAGCCTAAATGGCAGTGCTGTAAAGCTTAAGTTTTACGAAGCGTAATAGGCGGGACCCCGGGCTGGACACGAGTGCGACGCGAGGTACTGACTGCTTCCCCAGCAAACAGCGCATTATCTTGGTATCTTAATCTGCGTATCCAAGAAGGATCTTTCCAAGACGCAATCCGCAGTTTGCATTCGTAAGTTCCGACAAATCGTATTTTCCTACCTACTCTTAATTCTTTTTCGAGTTTTCTTCGCGCGATGGTTCTTCTTCGGATTCTTCTTACGATGAAAATTACAGAATTAGACTATCGGAGAGACTGAGTGTGTAATTCGGGCTTTCTGTGGATTGTTCAAGAGATGCGATATCGGAACCCCAGGTGGTTTCCTTGGTAAGGCTTTTTTTGGTAGGGCCGCGCCCTTCGTTCTTCTTTTTGTTGTATTACTGACTTCTTGGACAGAACAAACAGAACAATATGTGTATGATGGCTCCCAGAGACCGAATTAACCCGATCCGCTTTGTCATGTTCCTCCTTCTCCCAGTTGTTATCATGAGCTCCCCAAGAACTTTCCCTAGCGACAGACCAAAAAGTAGCTTCCGAATGACCTTTCATCCTGCAATATGAGCGGTGAGTATTTCGGGGGGTTTCTAGCATTTCATGTCGTTATGACCTTTTTCTTTGTAATAAGATCATTAGCGAGCCCTGTTGCCCCCTGCTGTGCCGACGAAGGTCTTTTGCCGTTATCGCCCTTCTTATTTAAAAAAACGTCAGGGTGGAGAGATCCTCAGGTAGAACGTCCACTTTGCTTTAGATTTTTCTGGAACGGGAATCCGGAAGAACTAGAAACCTGATTGGTGGAACGTCTGAGATACGGCTGGAAGTGCGAATTAACGTGAGGCGATTGGAATGGAAGTTTCTTAGAGCCTGCTTAATGCCTGAGTAATCTTGATGTCCACGAGAAGCTAAGAACTTCTGTAGCTCCTTTTGGCGGCAGGCGTCCGTGCGCAAGAGTCCAAATCTTTCAACGCTGTCGAAGCCGGCTTTATCATAAACTAGATACATCTCGTTCAGCGAGCCTTCAATATATTAGATGTTGAAACCAACTTCTAAAGCTTGTCTGATGACGTTTTGAGGATCTTCTCCCTTGACTAAATGCTCACAAATGATTGCTTGGCAATGTGCTTGGCAATGGAGTAGTTTCTTTTGCCTCATCTACGAGTTCGCCATTTGGAGCGGATGTATCATAGTATGAATCGAGAGCCAAATCGCCTACATGTCCAAACAGAGTGCGTGCTCTCTTCGGATCGGGTCTAGAGGCCAAGAAGACGATCCAATAGAAAAAGAAAAATTTGCGCACATCGCTAGTAACGTCGAACACTACCGCGCTGGCGCCAGAAGTTTCAGCGCCGCGCAAAATTACCATGTGGGTGTCAGATTTTACTCGCGCGCACCCGACACTTATCCTATCCCTTAACCGACCGCGGAATATTTTTTATTCTGTAACAGGCGATAGTTAAAGTCAGATGTAAAACATTGCCTAAAATCAGTTTCAGTACGTGAAAACTCGTACACTTAGACATTGAAATACGTGGAACCGACGGAAAATTTTTTTGAATCTGAGAACGTGATGTTCCCAAAAAATCATTCATGAATACGGCGGAAGGTAAAAGTATATAAAATTTTAATTAAAAATCAAAGGCTGAGAACACCCCTAATAATATTTTTGGCCCATGAAATTAAATCTTAGCTTGTTTTTATCTATTTAAATTCGTCCACCGCATTCAAAAAGCATCTAGCCACAGTTGCATGCATTCGCACACTGCTCAGTTTTTATTCTCTTCAGTTACATGAACCAGGACTAGAGCTATTGGCGGTAATGACTCTGCACTCACATCTCCCTTGCTTGATCATGCACAGCAACACACCTCTTCGAACCATGACCGAGTCAATTGGTGCCGCCCCGCGCATATTCAAATGCTCTAGACCAACAAATGCGTCATATGAGCCTGTATTCTCCCTCGAAAGCGAACGAGTAAACATAAAAGCTAGCTTTTTTTCCAATTCCTCAAATTCTATCTCAAACCATGCCAATTTTTGACGGTCGGACTGAAATTCTCCTACGGGAAGATTTAATTGAAAAAATTACTGCCACAACTAACGCTTATGTTCACGCTCGATTTCCAGCCCACCAGAGACAATAGCCTGTAAAAAAGTCCGATATTCTGCAGTTTTTCGCATTTTTGTATTGCCTTAGCGTTGTGCGCTTTCCTAGCAAGTCTGACTTGTGGATGCAGCACAGGGAATTACCGACCCATGCTGTCGCTAACGAGAATGGCATTAAGAGATAGTTTTAAGTACATATGGCGAAATTTTGCACTCGTTGAACGGCATGGTGGGGAGGCGGAGGCAATAGACGATTTTTCAGACGAAGACGAGACGTTCCTTTACTATATATCTGGCTATAAATATAGTCGTATCTGGTAATGGTTACAGTGCCCCAAATGAGAAGGAAGTAACAAAGGATGAAATATTGAATAAACCGCAAAGAGTGTGGTTCGAAAAAGTGCTTCCCCTCTTCAATCATGTTTTTTGCGTGTCTATGGAAGTTGTGAAATGCCCAGGTTTCTCTCTTTACTTGGATGAGATGATGATAATATTCAACGGCATATCGAGAGAAACACATAGAATGAAGAACAACCCAATCACAGAGGGGTAAAAATTCTTCGGTATCGTAGATTCCAAAAATTGGTTATGTCTATTATCTCGTTCCTCGTAGGAGATTAGACGGTCAGATATATAATGCAAAAGCAGGAGGACGAAACGAGTTTTGTCGTACAGGATCGTATTCTAAGACGGCCGCCATGATTCGTTTACTCGTGCAAAAGGTGACCGCCCTACATTATCAATACGGAAAGGAGTTTGTGGTTGCAATAACTATTTTTCATTACCCGACTTGATGATCATGCCACAGGAGCTAGGGATGGGATCCGTCGAAAACTCTGGAGCAAAGCGAAGCTGCCCCTCCCCCCCCCCCTGAATCTGTGTGCCGAGTACCGCAACGTTTAACGATTCGTATTAGTGCGTTGATGATAGCGACACTACTAGCAGTTCGATTGGTGAATAAAAATCTCTTGCTGATTCTCAGCACTGTGCATTCACCTTAATAGTCAGTTTTACGCTTGAGACGGCGCCCAAGGAAGACAGCGACAAACAAAGCCTAAGTAGAAGCCGTATGGGGAGCACTACCTGTACACCAAAAAGAAATTACTCGAATAATAGATGACTAAAATCACTGGATGGAGGGTGTGGATCTCGCTGATCTGGGAAACTCGTACTATGCGCTGGATCTACGATGTCGACGTAATTGGTTTCCGGTGATGCTGTAGTGCTTCAAAATTCTAAGGAATAACATGCTCGACATTTAAAGAAGCCAAGTGGATGGACGCTTAGCGAAAGACGCACAAAAAATTTTACTTTATCTATGATTTCGATGCTCCGCTCTTGTGCCCCCGAGGAATTTCTTGAGGAAAATGCTGGCAGGAAAAGGGCCAGGAAAAGTCACACCAACCATCAGCTGTCTCTGCATAGACTTGACAAACCTGCTCACACTCATCAAGCTGTAGTTACAAAGTTTCAGCATAATTGGCTATATTGCTCTTACCTGAAAGCAATACATCTTTTGGTACACAGACTGGATCAAGACCATGCTCCAGAAGTGCGGAAACTATCTCGGATGTGCAACTACTACCAGGTTCACCATTGCAGCAATAATTTTGACAATTACCATGAAATTGTACAATGAATGTTCATTGGCCGCTGCTTGTAATCGTCATAAGAGAATACCAATGAAAGTAATCCCTTAGCTCTTGCAGGCCACGAATTAATATTTTTCGCAAATATAAATTATATATTATATGCATTGTTCCCGGGACGGTTAAGGGATATAGACAAGCGCCGAGACGCGTCTGGCCAACAATGGCCAATACTTCCTTGAAAATAAGCATAATTCAGTTTTGTAGTCTAAAATAACCATAAACACGTACGATAAAGTAGAGAGGTCCGTACTGTTCTGCACTTAATATTATGGAAAAAAGCAATCGCTAACACAGCTTTTGTCCCCGTCAGACAGCACCAGATTTTAGAACTCTGTGTCTTTTCAGAGGTTTCAGAGCAGCATGGGGTTGAGAAACTTCTCTACGACTCGAAATATGTTCCGAATTTTGCCACTAATACAACTAACAAGATGAGTTATACTACAGAAGGCAATAAAATATAGATTTTATTGTAATCCGTGTCGTATTTAAAGATCAGTCCATAAGCGATGGAATGGAATCAGTAAGTAACGGTTAAATATCTCTCCTTCTTAAATAAGCGGGCATAACAATAATATCCTCTATATTAGTTGCGCCTCCTAGCATGGTGAGAACGAGGCAAATCTCTTCTGCGGTATGAAAAAAGACCACGCGCCCTAAATGCTAAGGTAACTAAAGAATATATTCATCAATCACACACCCTAAATGCAAACTTAATTTAAAGCTTATATCCATCAATAATTTTGAGACAGAAGGATCTCATTTTTCATCAGTCTGTCTTAAATTTTTTATTACTTAGAAAACAGTAACTAAATCACTCAATTTTTTATAAACTTTTTTAAAACAAATTCTGTGCAAAAACCGCTTTTCCACATCATGCATTCGACACCAAAACATTCAACAGTGTCATTATGCTGTACTCCACATAAATGAGGCGAAATGCTTTTTTAGCATACTCTTCTATGACATATGTTTAGAAAAACTTTTCCTTTAGTATGTTTTCAAATTTATCATACTTCTTGTGAGGATTTCATAGTAAAGCACGTGTGCCATGCTCTAGTATGACAGAAGATTAGACAAAAGTTACGGTTAGGATATGCCCATGTTCTTAATACTGTATTATGGTTGTCGTACTAGACTATTTTTGTGCTACTTTGGTATGTGGTATGACATACTGTAGTATGAAAACCATGTGCACATCATATACGTATGCAGAGAGAGAACCATCGATTCGAGGTTCTACTGTACTAAAGTCTATTTTTCAAAAGCCACCGAGTCCTATCCGAGCCAGAGAAGATCAAATCTATTTCAAATGTAGCAGAAGTACAAAACAAATCGTGTTAACAATACTTTTTAGTGGAGAAGATGTTTATCCACATCTCTCCTCGTAACTATCCATCGTCGAATTCCTTCCATTTTCTAGCGTTGACGAAAACGTTTCTGCCTCTTCTGCCTCTTCTTCTTTCCCTACCTTCTCTTCCTCCTCGAAACATTGACGGCGCACTCACTTTCGATTGCGTTCCCGATCCACCGTTCTGCAGTAGTCCCCTAAGTCAGTTGGCCCAGTGGCCATTAAAACCAGCCCAATGATGGAACAGCGGACTCCTGATGACATGGTGATAGTTAGAGTCGGGTTGAGATTGTTCATGTTGAGGACAAAGTGGGTGAGTCGATAGGGTGTCCGGTGGTAGGTTTTTTCCTCCAAAGACGTTTCTATCGACCTCAAAATATGGTAATCATTCGAAAACTTTCAAAGCCTTGGGCGGGACTAAAAATGCGAGGCGATGTTGCGGCTTTAAATTTGCATGCATTCAGGGGAAAATCTGCTTGATAAAATATGGGAAGTGAGTTTGTAGGAGGAGGTATATCACGAGCAGAAAGATTTATTTTAGAAGCAGGGGGACCAAATCTTCCAACATGAAATAGAAAATGAAATAAAGTGAATTTGGACACAAAAAGGAAAATTACTTCAGGATTTCATTTTTTGAAAGAAAATGTAGGACGTATGGTTTGAGGGAGAACATGTCAAGAATGTATCTAGGGGTGAAGGGAGCAGTAATTTGCGCAATGGATCTGTTTAGCAATAAAATTTTCCCAACTCTATTTTTAATATACGATGGGATAAATGATACTAGTTTTTTTTGCAATGTGGCGGTTATAATTATATTCGATGTCACAAGAGGCGTGAAATTTGTACTTCTTTCGAATTAAATCCCTGGGAAGGCGCCAATCAGAATATGATCGTCCGCAAATCGGAAAGTAACAACAGGTCTGAGACAGGATTCTTCGTGATTGATCGAAGATATAAGTTGGCCCTCATGCAGCTTTTGATGTACATGGCACTGGACAGCACCCGATTTGGGAACTCCATGGCGATTCAGAGCTTTAGGAGCAGTGCAGAGTTGAGAAGCTGCTCCATGACTCGAACTCTGTTCTCTTTTTTGCAAATGATACAAAGAACAGGACGGGCTATACTGAAAAAGACTCAAATGTGTAAAATGAAGAATATTTCAATTTTTAAAAACCCGCAAATTAGGTTTGGTTGGATGTAGTGGTGGACATCAGCAGAATCATTTCGTAAAGGTTTTAACATCCTTGAGGGGACACCACTCAAATTAATTCCTTCAAAATTAGCAAAGTATTAGAGTTATGTGCACAGCAAATGTTTAATGTTTAAATTTGTACTCAGTTTATCTATTCTGGAATTTCCTGGTTCCCAAAATTTTCCGAAAATTATAATAAAGTAAAATAAAGATGTGTGCAATGAATGTATAAGTACAAATATTTTCACCGCTCAGCATTACTCACATACAACGTACTATAAAAGTATAATCATCTGAGACCTTACGTGTATTTCATGTTTAAAGTGTATTTTTCTTGAAAAGTCCCAAACATGCTGCTTGCAATATTTTTTGCTTAAACATATTTAATCACATTCATAATATAGTTAATAGTACCCTTGCAATGCTGAAAGACGAAATTTTCTTTTAGAATAACCATAATTAGAGAACGTTTCATAAGTAAATAGTGCTTCACACCTAGGTAAACAACAGTTCAGAAATGAAAGTACGAAAAATGTGTGAAACGCTTTAGTAAAAACTAAATTTACATTTTGTGAAACTTTCAACTGCGCTTTCTTGGATTGAAAAACGGAGGGATCTTTCAGTTTGTTCAAATACCTGCAGCATTCAGGAAGCGCTCTAGATTAGACTAAATAAATCTAGAAGCGAAAGCTGAACAATGCGTCAACTCCAACAAAAAGGGGAACCAGAAGAAAATTCCATCATCCAAATACGAAAAAAACAGCTTGAAAAAATCCCAGCTTAAGTATGAAAGCTTACATACTACGAAAACTACAACAAAAAAAGGAAACAGTTATTTTTAGTATGAGAATCGTGTGAATAGTTTCATTACAAGTAAAAATCAAATCAATAATTCTTTATGACCACCTGGGTCTACAAGCATATAGGTGATCGGCAACGATGAAGAATAACCATTGCTATAGTAAAGGTCTTTCTACGACCGGAACCTACTTTTACATCACAGTAAACCGGCACCACGTTTATTTCTACCAATAAACACTATATTTGTATAGTTGATACGCCTTTTATTTCTACCCATTGATTTTTACCCGCAAAACCATCTTGACTCCATCTACAAGCCCATATACCCCAACAATATCCACCAAATTCTTTAATCGCGTCTGGCTGATTCGCTTGTTGGATTTATATTGAGTATTCCGTGGCTTCATTTCACTGAGCAGGATTGTTCGCATTTAAGAATTTTACGGGAGACTACGAGTTGCTCACGTTGGAGAAAGATCCTTCACATGACACGGCACGCAAGCTATGATATCAGCGACGATACTGTACTAGATAGAAAATATTTATCCGTTTCAGCAGTCGGGCTTCGACAACAGAGCAACAAAGGGCAGAGCAGAACAATATCTGTTCAGATTGGTAGAAAAAGGAGATGTTTATAGCGCTCAAAGAACGCTCCAAGGGTGCCGAATGCAAGCGGGATAAAATTCCATTAGATGTGAAGGGGAAGGCTGAAACCCTCAGGAAGGAGTATGTCACATTCCCTTGGCTAGAAATTCTTGATGTTAGAGACCTCAGTGCGATCAGAAACGCCGGCAACCCTGTCGGTGGCGTCTCCGATTGTGCAAGCGGCAGTCGCGGAGCGAAATGTATCGTCACTTAAAATTATCTCGCGGCGAACCATGGACTGGAGGGCTAAGTTGGACGAGCATATAGCGGGGCGAACTGCAGTGCCACCCAGTGGGAAGGGAACTTCTTGCTGGAATGCGAGACCTGCAAGACATATGTATGGTGAAGAGATTCCCAATTTTTTGTGCCGATGCATAAAACCAAAGCAATACTTGTAGAACGAGGCGTGATCAACTCAAATAGCACCAGGGAACGGCTGGTGGCAAAAAATTAGTGCTTCCGAGTTCCTGGAAATGGGTATCTAAGATGCCGGAGCAGCTCAGCTGACCATGGATCGTTGTGGGGCTTGAAGGTGGAAAAGAGATAGATAAAAGGGACGTCAGATGCCCTGCGTGACAGGATGGGTTGTGAAGAGCGCCTCGGCGAATAGATGCAGAGTTGTGGTCACAAGTGTTATTTTTCCCGTCCCAAGGTCATCCGTCCATAATGACCTCCATTGGTGGCCTGCAACGTTAACAGCAGGAAGTTGAAGAAGGCGGTCGCTACGTTGAGCGAAGTTTTCTGGCTCGAAGATTTCAACGGCCAGGAGGATAAGCTCAACGCTGGGGGATAGCGGCGCTCGAGGAGGAGCCCCTAGTAAACATTTTACTGGACCTTGGGGGTCTAATGGAGGTATGGTTGTTCAATTACGGGTATTAGGAGGCTACCTGGAGTGTCCTTCGAATTGGACATGGTTAAACTTCTTTTGAAGGTCATCTGGACGGCTATTGGCAGCATTTTCGCTTAGCTGTTTTTAAGTTGAATTTATCAGTTGATGGCTGCTGGGGTGTTCCCCTAAATTAGAGACTGCTCTCCATGATCAAACAGAGACTAGCTGTTTTAGTGAGAAACTTAACTTTCCGCTACAAGTCTAAACCATCAGAAGCGGTAGAAAGATGTTGTGCATCAATTTTTCTTTTGTATGTGATAAACATCCCTACTAGAGCGTACAAACCCTTAGTTCTTTTCTTGCCGTGCAAGGAGGTATATTTTAAGATCAACATACGAGAAATCACGCAACTATGAGATTCAAGACGCGTTTGAAAATCGACAAAGTCCCACATTTCATCTGTATAATTCATGTATTGAACAAACTCGAAATAAATGCGTCCTTCATCTCTTGTTCCCCGAAAAAGACTCTGTGCGAATAGTCTTGCAAGCAGGTGTGACATACTCAGTTTTGACCTTTAAAATTCTCAAACGAAACGAATGTTTCGACTCATATTGCAGAGATTCAACGGCCTTTTTCGATTTCATGTCGTTCTTGTTTCTAATCAATAGCTTACATGCATGTTCGAAAGCGAATCGGTCAATTTATTGAAACCATGATCTGAAATTGTTAAGTCATTCCTGATCCGTAGCATCATATACAATAATAACATCATGAGCCCTGTGGTATTATTAAGAAGAGATTGTATGAACACGCTCTTGAACAGCAGTATCCATATCTGCAACTTGATTTTCTTGCCATCTAATTCAACCATGCATATTTTCCAGAAGTCATCAGAGGTTATTTTCATGCAAAATACCATAGTCAGTCCTTCGTTTCGTAGTCTACTTTGTCATCCAACCCGTTCCAGAAACGTCATAAATTGCATTCAGAAAGTACGAAGGCAAAGCCGATTTTGGAGATATAACTGTAGGTATAAGGTGTCATCGGCAGAACGCAACAGCAAACGAGATTTCCCACACTGCCAAATTCTATTAAAATCATGAAAATATCACATGCGCAATATCGGACACGAAGCCATAGCCGGGTAGAACGGCGTAGGTACTTACTCATCTTGCGGCTGCAAGCAGATCGTTTGGATCTACCAACTCTCAGTCTTTCCGCCGTATTCATAGATGCCGAAAATTTTTGTCAGATGCAGGTTGCAAATTAAACGATGCAGATATTACATTCTTCAGTATGGTCACCTTTTCTCTCAACGCTCTCACCGCACTCTTGAAAGTTACATTCTCTCTATATCATATTACTCCCAGTCACGCCTCTATACCCAGTTCTTTTACCATTTTTTTTTCGTTCGCGCCAATAACCTCTCTAAACGTTTTCTAAACTCATTCAAGTGCATTTGAAACATTTCTAAACCCGTTAAGCTCTCTGAAAGAAACCGACCGCAAGGATTGATATGGGATTTTTTAGGGCTTAGAGCACGTCACTGCTGCAGTCTGCCGCTGAGAACCCGCTCCGTGTCAGACAGAAAATGACTTTCGGCGGCCTTTACAATGGCTTGTTCTCGTAAGAGCCAAAACAAGTGGATTCTCTGTATTTGCTCGGCTAGCCTGGCAAGAGAGCGACGGGGAGAAGTATGGAGGATATGTTGAATGTAACAGCTAAGATGATGGAACCATGAGATGACTTTATATGCGAGGCTTAAATTCCGCTGTAATGATTGGTTAAAATGGCCGATTTCTAGAAGGGAGATTGATGTGCACAAATTCGCACACGAAAAAATCTAGATGAGGACCATAATTGTATACAGTATTGGAACTGGGAAGATATTTTTACAGTTTTTGAATTTGCAAGATATTTTTAATTTGGGGAGTGTGGCAAATTCATCGGTTGATTTTTTATTTTAGGACACGCTGTCATAGTGGATGTCAGTACAGTTCTAGGTTGTGGGTGATACTACGAGTGACTCTGAAAGGTCTATATAATGGCCACATCAATTCCCACCCCTGGCCGATGGGTGGCTGGCATGGGTATGGCACCTAGATATTTACCTTGAGGAAATATCTTCTAATGGTCTCTCTGGTTCACACGATTCCCGTGAATGCATTTTATGGTTATTAGTCTGTTTGTTTGAAGACTTTTGGATAGCCAAAGTCTATATAAGCCGAGTAAACTGCTTCCTCTAGTGGAGGTCAAGCAAGTTGGCAGACAACTTCAGGTCAAGCTCCGAGTAGTAGGAAGTTGAGAGTCAACTTCAAACCCAAGAAAACTTTTTCCTAAGCAAGTCGCAGAGAATCAGTGGTAGACGCTGCCCCTTTTATACTTGCTTGTAGCCCTCTCAACTCTCTCCCATATACACTGCTTTTTATTTGTTCAACTATACCACGGTAGCACTTTTGTCGCTCGCAACACCTCCGTCTTGGGGTAGTTGGTTCTAAGTATCTCTTCTCCCGACGATTTACCCCTATCATTTGGTACTCTTGTGGAGGGGGTTGCACCCGAGGTATTCGAGTTGAGCAGTCTTAGGGAACCGTTCGAGGGGATTTCTTTTCTGTAATCATGGATCTCAACGCTGCTCGTATAACGTTCACAGGGGGCAAGAATGAAGACGTTGAGGAGTTTCTCTATACATATGTCAACGTTGTGATGCGTGAGAAGGCGATGAAGAGAAGGCCGCAAGTATCTTCGCCTATCTTCATGGTGACGCAAAGCACAAATATAAGGCCAAGTTTATCACGGGTGGTCTCTTAACGGGAATGGGCGTAACTTCGGTGAGGTATGTGAGTGGCTTGTGAAAGAATATGCTAAGGAGGTAGAACCAGATGAGATGATTCGTACCGCCATAGAGGCCCGGCTCAACTTCGACGATTTGTTAAGCTCATTGGTATACTTGTGTGATCTCTATGAAAAGGCTGGGTTCAACGCCCAAGCCAAGTACGGAATGCTGCGTAAGGCGGCGATGGGGGATAAGCGGCTCTCCGATTTCCTCCTCATCAAGGGCCCTCACACTTTTAATGAACTGAAGGGTACCATAGTAGAATTTGTCAAAAATTCGGAGACGTTTCAGTCACTAAGTGAAATGCCGACGGAAACCCGTACATCTATGCCGATCGTGCATCCTGAAAAGAATTATCAAAGGCCAGCTACTAGCGCAGCAGCATTGGAATCAGTCAGGAGCGATGTCAAAAACTTGGAAGAAAGGTTGGAAACCCGATTCGATAATCGACTTGACATGATAACCTCGCAGTTGGAAAGCCTTACTCTTACCATTAAGAAGAACCAGTCTGGGGCCCCCAAGGCCGCAGAAGTCTGTTCCTACTGTCACAAGCCTGGACACTTTGCAAATAGGTGTCCTGATAATCCACATAGAAACACTCGTTGTGGAAAGTGCGGTCGATATGGGCATCATGAAAGTAACTGCTGGTCTAAAGAAACAGAAAAGCAAATTTATCGGACGCAAGGAGCGAGTCAGGACCAGAGATGAAAATCTTACAAAACAGAAAGGATCACAAGTTGACGGATGCCGGTAACGTATCCATCGCTGAAGAAATCAGTCAAGTCAATGTGACAAAAAGGGATGGGGAAGGGAACATTTTATCGAAAAACCTAGGCTAGATTATGGAATGCTAGAACATATCCCAGCACCTGTACCTCCTCGAACCAAGAGGTCTGATCAAGTTGTTCCAGGAGTGGGAGTCACTCCGGCCAAGAAGACGAAAAGAGTAAGAAATTTAAGAATATCCCAAAGGACGTACTAGAATATGTGAAGAAGTACAATTTGGTGGCTGAGCTTGCATCAGCCCCAACTGGGATAACGTTTGGTCAACTTTTGAGGGGCGACGCAGAGGACGCGAGGAAAGAACTCAAAAAAATTATCAGGTCTAATAAGTCCGCTAAGGGTAAGAAACTGTTTCTTCAATCGGCCTCGACAGCACCAAGACGTCTTAAACTAGTACCAGTCAAAGTATTGGGAATGCAAACCCAAGCTCTTTTCGATTCGGGCGCTGTTCCAAACCTTATTTCAGAAACTTTGGTGACAGATCTAGGTCTTGAAATTATTCCAACTACTCGAAGAATAACTGTGGCGGATGGAACCGTATCAAAATGCATGGGCACTGTTGACAAGGTTTCCGTGTTCTTTGGGGACTCTAAAGTTGATTTAGACTTTCTTGTCATGCCTGATCTCCCTTTCGATGCAATCATTGGCTGCCCTACATGGAAAGACTAGGGACCTGCATTGACTTGGGCAACCAAATCGTTTCAGTTAATGTTGACGGCAGAACCGTGAAGATGCCCCTGGATTTCGACAAAAGCACACATCCGGTAGATTTGAAAGAAACGGACAGTGAAGATTTCACTTCTAGCTATGACAGCGAAGATTCCGAACCAACTAACACTTTCGGAAGTGGAGAAGGGTACGCTCGGGGGATACTGAACATGGCATGGGATGATTATGATTCTGGGTTTGAAACAGATGAAACTGGAATTCTAGGGTAGGTGTGACACCTGAATGTGTTTCTTTTTGCGATAATATCGAATCAAAGGACGGAATTCGGAGCATGAAAGAAGATTACAATTGCAAGGAAAACAGGAATATATCGGATTCCATATCTGAAGATGTGAGCACGCCGGAAGAGGTCCTTCAAAATATTGAGGTTGAGATCAAGAGAAAAAGGGCGCCAAATGGCAGAAATCCAAGGAAAAGTGCAGCACCTTCCCGCCGCCGCCTCACTGAAAATATCCGACATGTTAACATCTTCCGAAGTAATTGCATGGATGTATCAGATTTAAGACAAGCAAGTGTACCGGTCACTCACTCATTTGAACTTACCGACTCAACCAATTTACCACAGGCCTAGACGTCAACCGCCAAAATATGACCAATTTATCTCAGAGAATGTTACAAGTATGCTGGAAAATGATATTATTCGGCCAGTTTCATCCCCATGGTCATTTCCAGTTGTGGTAGCACCAAAGAAGGATGGAAAACTTCGCTTTTGCGTCGATTACCGACAACTGAACCAGAGAATGATACCCGATCGATTTCCGATTCCAAATATGGAGGAAATCCTCGAGGACTTGAAGGACGGGAGATACTTCACCTCAATTGATCTTTACACTGGTTATTGGCAGATTCCATTGGATGAAAAATGCAAGGAAAAAACAACTTTTACCAGCAAAGCCGGTACATTCAGGTTCGAAGTGATGCCTTTTGGTCTCATGAATGCCCCAGCTACATTCCAAAGAATGATGAACGAGGTTTTGAAAGGACTTCCATTTGCAAGAGTTTATATCGATGATGTGTGTATATTCTCAAAAACCTTGGATCAGCACATATCGCATGTCAAGACAGTGGTGGAGAGATATCTGCGTACAGCCTGAAAATTAAGTTAAGCAAATGCTTCTTTGCGAAAACGTCTATCCAATTACTCGGTCATATCGTCGATCAAGAGGGAATTAAGTGGATCCAGAGAAAACGAAAAAAATCAAGTTGGCACCAAGGCCCGCTTCAAAGACGGAGGTTCGAAGCTTCTTAGGACTGGCCTCATATTACAGGAGATTTATCAAAGATTTCGCCAAGACTGCAGCACCGTTACATGCCAGCACAACAAAGAACGGAAAATTTTATGGAACAAGGAAATGCAAACCGCATTTGAAGAGCTTAAAGATAAGCTATGTGTCCCCCAGTGCTCATGTATCCAGATTTCAAGAGACCATTTGTTGTGGAGACAGATGCCTCAGAACGGTCTTTGGGTGCCGTTTTGTCCCAAAAAGATGAAAACGGAAGACTACACCCGGTTCAATTCGCAAGTCGCACTCTGAATGATGCGGAAAGAGATACTCAGTCTGCGAGAAAGAAGCGCTAGCTGTCGTCTTCGCACTGAAAAAGTTTCGTGTTACCTTTTATCACTCGAGAAATTTGTCTTGATAACTGATCACCAGGCACTTAAGACAGCATTCCAAAAGAAAGATGTACATCACCGCTTGGCCCGATGGCTCGACATTTTCGCAGAATATCGGTTTGAAATTGTGTATAGGCCCGGACGCAATAATCAGCCTGCCGATTACCTATCCCGCTTGAGGGATCCACTGATTCCAAATGAAAAAGCTTCCGAGACATCGTCGGAGTTGCCGAGTTGCAAGTGCCGAACGATAACGAGTACGAAGCTAATATTCACGGACTATTAAATTCCTGATGGACTAGAAATGAGAAAGGTTGATCTTGAACACAGAAATTGGGTACGCAGGAATCAAAAGGCTTTTACATTGTGGAATGGGAAACTCTTCCGCACACAAAGCCGGTCCTCGACTAGTGGCCCCTTTGAAAGAAAGAATGAAGATCTTGAGGACTTTCATGATGAGTTAGGGCATTGGGATCTCGAAACAACCAAAAATTCGTTAACTGAGAGATTCTGGTGGCCCAGTATCCATAAGGACGTCTATAATTTCGTGAAAAGCTGCGACAACTGTCAAAAATTCACTCCAATACGAAGTATAAGACAACTCTAAGTTTCCAGTTTCCGGTCTCTTTGAAACCTTCTCAATTGACTTTGCCGGCCCATTCAAGGAAACCTCTTCCGGAAAAAATATCTCCTTATAGGGGTGGAACATCTTACTGGATGGCCAATAGCAGTTGCAGTTGAGGAGGCAATGCTGAGGTGGTCCTGAGATTCATCGAAAAAGAAATAATTGAACCGTTTGGTCTTCCAAAAAGGATCATCTCGGATAACGCCCTTTGTTTTACTGCAACTTCACTGCTTCGTTTTTGGAGAGAAAGGATTCAGCTGAAGACGTTCTCGCATACGCTCCTATGTCAACGGAAAGCGGAGAGGATGGTTGGAACCATCAAACGAGCAATATCGAAAACTATGTCGAGAATGAAATCCAGTGGGAAGATGCCTTACCAAAAGTGTTATACGGCTATCGTCGAAGAAGAGGAAGAAGTGGACGGTCACCGTTCGAGCTAATGTACGGAAGGCTCCTAGAATGTTACAGAGAGACATGGAAACAAATATTATCGATGAAGAGAGTAGGAAGTCGAACTACTGGCCACCGAAGGCTGGAGATCACACCGCGCGCTAACACAGACAAGAAATAAGGATGCAGAAACTCCAGTCAAACCTTTTCAGTCGGCTCTAAAGTACTTGTAGTACATGGAAAAGCAATGCAGCAGGCTGTGAAGTGGCCGGCCTTCCAAACAAGTACTCGAACCCTTGCATCGTCACGGAGGAAAGACACCCGCACTATCAGCTCTGTTCAAGCTCAGGGAAGAGATCAAGGAGGGCATCCATGCACGTCGTCTGGTCCCTTACCATCAGAGGCCTGAAGAATTCCTTCTCACACAGGACTATGCGCAACCACGGGCATACTCATCTTTAACTATAGAATGATTCCTATGGGAGGAAAAAGGGCCTGGGAATGGATCATCTCGATTACGCGGACTACTACGAACTCCACGTAATCATCCATTTCTACATTAATATATGCCTATGTTTTCGTACGTTGAACGGACCATTGCTACCTGAAGAAGATTTCCGACTATTGATCAGAGTTCTATTCTCATTCCAAAACGGAAGGTTCACGGAAGCAGGTCCAGAGTTTGTGGAAGTCATATATCATTACTCTATAGGAGGTATGGAATGGTAGCTATCGGAGACTTGTCGCAAACATATCTGAACATTATCCGTCCAGTTTACGTATTTCTCAAGAACAACCAAGATGTGCGACTGAGAGGTTACAGCTTGCCCCCTGATATGGAATATCGACTGGTCCCATATCCTCTATGGGAACCTTACGTTGCTCCGCTCAGAAATACAACCTCAGCCGAAGACCAGGATCCTCCCGAGGCCGTGATGATGATACGAGCTGGACCATCAAGTGATCGGGCGGATCATCGAAGAGGGCAAGGCGTCGGGAGCAGCGAGGAAGATCGCCAAGAAGATCGCCTCAAACACCGCCTAGTCTCCCAGGGGGAAACTATGCATCCTTAATTATTGGACGGCTACCAATTAGACGTTGGCTTCGCGAAATGACAGAGGACCCTCGAGAAGCAGAAGTAATTTCCTTTTTTGCATTAGTATTTGCATGTGCTTCCAGACCATTCACGGGGCGCACCTTACTCGTGAGGACTCAGTCCTTATGTTGCGAGTTTTTTTCTCCTTCAGATACCCGTTTCTGGACCCGTTGCCAGAAAAGTTTGCATACTACGTTTATTACCTCACATTTGGAAGGTTTGGAGAAGTGAACGGGAGGAGCTCATTAGAGAACACTATGAAACCATACGCCGAATCTACGAAACTCTTGACCAAGGAGATGAGCCGGTCATCGCACGGTACACACTCTCTCATCATATTGGAAATGAGCTACTACCATATCCTTACAGTGAACCCTATACTCTCCCTGATGAATGGATAGAACTCCCACAAGAACAACAAGAGCATTGAGAACGAGCCGGGACGTTCGTCTTGAGCGGGAGGGCGTGATGTGCACAAATTCGCACACGAAAAAATCTAGATGAGGACCATAATTGTATACAGTATTGGAACTGGGAAGATATTTTTACAGTTTTTGAATTTGCAAGATATTTTTAATTTGGGGAGTGTGGCAAATTCATCGGTTGATTTTTTATTTTAGGACACGCTGTCATAGTGGATGTCAGTACAGTTCTAGGTTGTGGGTGATACTACGAGTGACTCTGAAAGGTCTATATAATGGCCACATCAATTCCCACCCCTGGCCGATGGGTGGCTGGCATGGGTATGGCACCTAGATATTTACCTTGAGGAAATATCTTCTAATGGTCTCTCTGGTTCACACGATTCCCGTGAATGCATTTTATGGTTATTAGTCTGTTTGTTTGAAGACTTTTAGGATAGCCAAAAGTCTATATAAGCCGAGTAAACTGCTTCCTCTAGTGGAGGTCAAGCAAGTTGGCAGACAACTTCAGGTCAAGCTCCGAGTAGTAGGAAGTTGAGAGTCAACTTCAAACCCAAGAAAACTTTTTCCTAAGCAAGTCGCAGAGAATCAGTGGTAGACGCTGCCCCTTTTATACTTGCTTGTAGCCCTCTCAACTCTCTCCCATATACACTGCTTTTTATTTGTTCAACTATACCACGGTAGCACTTTTGTCGCTCGCAACACCTCCGTCTTGGGGTAGTTGGTTCTAAGTATCTCTTCTCCCGACGATTTACCCCTATCAGAGATCTTACTCTGACAAACACGAACAATTTTTATCGTACTTCTCTGCAGGCACCGGTTCTTTCATTATAAGATCTGCAACTGTCGATACAGAATCACCTTCATGAGAAAACAGTCGTTGTTACAGCGTGATAATTACCTCACTATATTGTACACATGAGCTGAAATGTCCGGTGTGGCTTATCTGCCAGTGAGAGTGTTGAGCTTGATATCATGCTTGGTGATGGAGAGGTAATTGCGATGGAGCTTTGATGGCAATGATAATTGGTAGATGAAATTTGTGGTAAGAAACTGGGATAGTTGACAACCAATAAAAACAAAAATTCACGCTGCAATATGCACCAATCCAATTGGCCGTTTCCAAGAGTGGTCCCATAGAAAGTCAATACCAATATGTACAACCTTCATTTTGCCTCTTTCTTAAAGACCTCTTGTCCTTGAAGATTATATTCTTGTTGGTAAGTAGCATGATAAGACCTATTCTTCCAAGGAACCAATTCACACCTACTGACTTTTTAGTGATGAACTGTCATTCATTTATCATAATAGCAAGTAAAGAGGAGCGAGCGACACCTCGAAAACTGCATGAAGCGATGGGAACACACGAGCAGACGCTCTTTTGTGCCCATTAGACGCTAAAAAAAGTTACGTTACCACGTAAGAAAGTGTGAATAAACGAATAAGCAAATTTACAATGTCCCTCTAGCTATTCTTAAGGTGAAAGTACTCCTTGACCGCAACGAGACACGCAACGAGTGTCATAAGCCAATGAAAATCTCTTACCTGCACATAGAAAACAAACCGACAGAAGTGATGTGCAGACGAATTGTTACCGAACAAGGCGGATGAATTTCGTAAACTCAAATCAATGAAACAAAGTCTCCTTGTTTCTCTCTTTCGTTGACATCGTGTAGGAAAACAACGACTCGGATGACCATTGACTGATATTCACGAAAATGCAAGCAACCAGATCAGTACTTCAAAGGTCGAGAGACTTACAAAGGGTTTTGAAAGCTTTAGAGCTAGATGACTTGGTATCCACAGGGTCTTGTGAATCGTCCTATTCTGTTCAGGTCTACACTAAAACATCAGTCGTACTGGGAAATACACATCCTCATTTGAGATTACCAGTTCCATTTGCGACAGATAAATTGAAAACGGCTAAAATTTTGTAACTGAGAGGATCTTGTTGATATGAAGATCGCAAGTATGTTGCAAGATATGCCAAACCGTCCGCAATGATATATAAGAGTACGGCGACTTGATATATATACAATGGGTCAAACGCCAATTCCAAACATCTCAATTGCTCCCATGATAAGAGCCAGAACTACAACTCCCCAAAAATTGGACATGCCTACGACACGCTTCACACCGCTTGCGGCACAAGCTCCACAAAACTGACTCCGTTCATGACGCCGTCGACCGCTGCAAGTGAGCCTGCGACGAATTAATTCCCGACGTTTTCTGGCCTCTATGAAACTAATCTGCACATTGACTGAATCTCTGGTAAATATTTGCTTGACGAAACGCCCGAAAAAAGGCTCTCCGGCTTGCACACCAGGAAATCCGTGGAAGTGGATACTACCTTTGTGACGGTTGTACATGATATAACTTTCATCATCTATCTCGATATCAATACGAGTATCAACTGCTGTGCGTTTTGGCTCCGATTTGAGGCCTATGTCGTGTCTTATGAACTGAACCCATGCCACGAAAAACATAATGACCTTTCTGGGATATTTTTTAGATCCTGTCTGGTGTAACAAGACTCTGCTTATGTTTCGTGCATTGGTCATATTACGACTTTTGTTGTCGTTCCTGCCAGGTGTGTGTAAAAAGAGTCTTTATTACCATCCTAAGCCCTTTCAAGGGCTGGAACGTCGCGTCGAAAGGAGTCTTTCGCACGATGTTAAACCTCCCCAAAAAGGTTGCAAGGTAGTTGTTACAAGGTTATCTGCAGAGTACGTTGCGAGCTGTGATATGCCAGGATCTGATCAAGGTGGAAATAATGTGTAGTGCTGATTGATCCGCTCCATTTGCTTTGAAGCCAGTTCTGACGACGCTTTTGTATCCCCGCCGATCCATGGATGTAACTGCACGCAGAAGACCAAGGGGTATGTAAGAGGTGAAAGCGCGCCTGCACTCGGGATTAGTTGGAAGTTTGGATAGCTGTAGTGTGTAATTGCTTCGACTGGACTGAGATGGAGCTACTCGTCGGAGAGGAGGGTTAGATTCTGCGATGTCGAGGTCGCGGTAGTATAATTGGTGATGGTTTCGCGGAACTAGAGATCGGGTATTTGGGCTACTTGAAGCATTGGCCACAAGATTTCAGGCGGTTTTGTGGTAAGTCCATCCAAGCTGTCTCGTGCCAGTCATTGTGTAGAGATGTTAGAAAGGGTGGGAATGCAGTAGTTGTTGACATCACTGTGAGTGTCCTTTGAACTTACGCTTCATCATGAATTTGTTCCATCATTGTGGGTTGAGTTGATGATCCTGGCGTGGACCAAAAAAGAGAAGTGAGGGAACAAGAACAGCCCGCAAACTACAGCCAATAATTTGCTTCCTTGCCTTGTTTCTGAAATCAAAGATGGTGGAACTGTTCCAAATTCTGTTTATAAAACAATTCTCATTTGAATAGTGTTGCGCTTTGGTCCGACGTGATAGTAGTGTACTATTCCTTCGATCTGCCTTCCACGCACATGTAACTTGTGGGAAGTTTTCCACCTCTGAAATTCCTATACGCAATTCAAGCGCAGAGGGAAAGATATGTAGCTGATCTCGGATGTATGGGGAGGAAGAACCAAGGAGATTCTGAGATGGGACGGCGAAGAGAAGGGTAAGAAGAGGTGAGAGGGTCGTTTCCGCATTTGTGCATGTAGCACTTGGAAATATAGCAATATGAAGAGATGAGGTGGGATGCCTTGTCACTCACTGACGGGCAAGCGCTTATATACTCTGAGCTTGGAAGCAGATAGCTAGTGTAAATCGTATGTAAAAGGGCGTCTATTTCTTTGATTCTGCTGCGATAATTCTTGGAGTTGTTTTTTTTGCGATGAATGACATTTACAACCGTTTAACGTCTACAGCAGGCATCGAAAGGAGCATAGCCAATAATGCCCCATACTGATCTATCATATCGCCTTACACCGCTACGCCACTGTACTTTGTGCTGCTTTACGTCATGTTCGATTGGAAGTGCTTTTCCACCCCACCTATAGCAATGCATAACCCAATATGGCATATGGAAGGCTGTAGAGTCTTGGATTGCGCGGAATTTGGTCGATGATAAATTTTAATGTCCTCAAAATGCTATGCGAGGTACGTTTTCCAGTATTCTCTAGTAAACTGCTGGTTACTAACGAAACGAGCTCTCGCCGCGCTTATTGTTAGGTGATGCCATGTGGGTCTCCCTTGCCATGTTATTGTTAGCCCAGTTCGCTTCAGTGGCACTTTAGAAACTGATAAGACAGGGTACTTGGCTTGTTGAAAAAGACTATGACGCCTCTTGGGCTGTCGTAACTTGGAATCTTCACGTTCAATCAATTGCTGGAGATCGGTGTCCGAATCTTGACAGGATTTTTTCCCCACGTTGTATGTTCTGGAAGGATTGAATGGGATACTACTAATATCTTCATCAACTCAAGAGTCTACTGAGATACACCTAACGTCTAGGGGGGTCATTTGACAAATTGGATCTTCCTCAGAAGCATCATTTGCAGAACTTCCTTGGTCTTGCTTTCCAAGTTCCTGTATGGATCTACGCATAATACTCGTAGCTTTTTTCAAGTCAAATCTGGAGTCAAAAGGGACGTAGGCAGTTGCTGGAGCAACTTCCATATTCTGAAATGCTCTTTTTCCAGCAAATGCAGCGCTATTGTCATCTTTGGTAAGTAGAAAGTCTAAAATTTCTTCTCAATGTTCTGCTTTTGCATTAGAGTGTTGCATACCGATCGATGTGCTTTCATTCCGGACCGATTATCTCCCAACATTCTCCTGTGAATTCTCCTCGTTCTTGCGCCTCGAGACCTTAGATCGGCTAGATAGTTTCTTAGAATCGCAATAATTTAACACCCAGATGTCTTCGCCCTGAGTGAACAACAACATGCTATGTTCTTTGGAAATATGGCAATGGCACAAATAATAATTTGTAAATTCGCATAACATGTACCCGAAAATGATTTCTTGCCGTAATAGTCTCCCAATAACGACTCTAGGATTCCACTCATTACAGAGACTGCCTTTTCATTGGGCTCGCGATTTGATGTATCGTACGGAAAATGGATATACCACGTTTTGTTTTCCAATCTCTGTGTCAAGAAGTTCCGAGACGTTAACCGTTCTGTTCGCATCTTTTGGGGATAAAGCTGATGAATCAGACCGCACATGAAGCATCGGTCGTCTAACCGGAGGTGGTGGCAATTTTGGAAGAAAGGGAAACGATACAAGCAGTACGGAGATGGTTATGGGCTGTATAATGAATGAACAAGACGCAATGCGTTTTATTAAGTGTATTTGATACCATGATAATTGAGCTCACTACATTTTCGTTTCGTTTAGTATTGTGAGTTTCGATCAGAGGTTTTCGTTTCTTCTATCTCGCACTTTTACCTGGATGGCAGCGGCTATCTAGTCCTCATTGTAGACTAAAATCCCCAAATTGTTGTACCCGAAGCACTCCATGCGCTTATGTTGCATCTGCGTACTACGCCGAATTATCCGGACATATTGGTCGAAAACTTATGTATTATGTCTTTTCGTCTTTCCTTTTCGGAGTAATCTCCTACTACCCCTATAATATCTTCACCTACTATTAGCCATCAGCTCCACATGTGATCATAAACCTAGCCGTTGAATTCCGGCTCCCCTAAGCAGTTATATGCTATTTCAGCTGACGGTGCAACTCAACGCGCCGCGCCACAGTTGGCATACAATGTCATGTTCGACTTATTCAAAGTAGATATTCCACCAGCCTCTATGCCAATCTGTGAAGACGACCAGATCCCTCCGCAACCGCCTCCAATTGGAGTCAGCACCCGCAGGCACCCTATAACAGCATCCAAACTGCGGAATAACCGCAGAAGCCCCAGAGGCGCATCATTAGAGTCTGATAATGATAACGACTACCATCTCGGCGGATACTAGCCGTGTCCCCTTTCACAGAACTCTGCTTGCAACACACTTACCCCCATTAATTCCGCTGCGATTTTGCGCTCGCGTATCGATGCCGATACTGGCTCCAGTGAATCAGCGGATATCCGCTATAATGTTGAGAAGATCTAACGTCGACCTACCGACTCTACAGTACCCTCAGAGGACATCCCTCGCTATCCCTTGAAGAGGACGCCATCTTTAACGGATATAACCTCGGCACAGACATATGCTTCTCATGTCCATGGGACCGACGTTCCCTCACAACCCGGGGATTCTCCCCATTCAATAAATCAAGCCACGAGGAATCCCTCTCACCGCACTACGCAAATATCGCATATCTTTGCTTCAACTCTTTGGGGCATTCCTATATCATCTGGGCATTACCTTCTTTCAAGTAGCTCGACTCCTAGGTCTCCCTCTCGTTTCTAAGTGTCAAAACTGACTACGCGTTATAATGTTGAAACTGATCAGTCACGTGCAGCTGGACGACTTCCATCTCGCAACGAGTCCAATTTAGAGAACCCTCCTACCTCTACACCGCAAACCTCTGCTATTCAAGATACTGTATCAAGCGGAAAATCGCTCCTCGATCCAACGCGAGCACCCCGTGGCTCACCCCGTTTACGGAAATCCGTACGTTTCGAGTCGACACCGACCGTCATTTCAAGACAGCAAGAAATACATACATCTGCTACACCGAGCTCTCCCCTTTGGAGAACACTGTCAAATCCGCAGTTACCTGCTCTCACAAGCGCCTCGCGACAACCATTTGCAGACTCTCTCTCACACAAGACAGGGCAGCGTAACCTCTCGTCCTGTGCAGAGATCCGCAAGACTGGCTATGTCCTCAGCTACTACAGTGTCGACTCCGACTTCAACTTCGGTGTCTAACACCACTCCCCCTTCCTGTGCAGGAGATACATCAGTCGATAATCGACACCCTTCTGTTAACTCGCAGTTATCTGCTTCTCCAACCACTAACTGATATTCGCCTCCACTCAACAATACGAGGATATCCTCTGAATTCCGACGGCTTCCGGTCGGCAACTACCCACGAACCGACAGATGCGGAAACTCCGCTCGACTACTTTTCCCATCAATCGATGAAGGAGGATACAGAAAGCGAATTAGTCACTGACAAAGTGGTTGACCACGGTTCCTCAGAAGGCTGAAAGCTTCTCTTTCGTGTACATTGGTACAATTTTCCGTCGTTTTGCCTGCATATGGGAACCTGAGCCGCATATCCAGCGTTCTCACATCGTGCTGTATTACCGCTTACGCCAACTACAGGTCATACCAAATATTGGTGAAGCTCAAGTAGGCTAATAAGGACATTCTCTTTCCATCTAAACTACACTATTGTATCTCAGTTTCCACACCGCCCTGGACGGGCTATCTAATGCGTTTAATGAATGGAAATAAGTTCATCTCCACATCTATGGGATTCTATCCAAGAAAACCCTGGGGATCATCCCCTTTCTACGAGACGCCGATCTATCCGTCTTCCCTCTCCTCACCCACCCATTCAGACGTCTCCTTCGTTTCCTCGGCACCCTCAGCCGCTCTCGGCTTATCTCCTGATGCAGACCTCTGTGTTTGACTCTATAACGCTTGCATAGCTCCTGCAACGACCTGCGACGCTGACGCCAAAATGGCTTTCACCCTCTCCTGTAACACGGAGAGGGGCGCCGAAAATTAGTCTTACGGAACTCCACAAATCTTCAGCAGGTCACTCAAGACCAGACGGTTCACAGCATCACTTGACCCAGTGGACATTCCACTCTCCAAAGCAGACAAACCTGCAACTGATGCGTTACCACTGCTTGCCGACACCGGCTCAGGAAAAATATCGCCCTCCATCTCTTTCGTGCCGATTACCGGCTCGCCTTCAATGCCAGGGACATCCCCAATATCGTAAGCTCCTGCTGAGCAAAAGCCCAGCGGATTACCGCTTGGAATTGTTGCAATGCTATTACGCAGATGCGCTGCTTCTTCCATGGTCACCGTGACCTTCAGATGTGGACTGAACCACAGCCAGTTACCACAAGAGTAATGGAAACGCCCAGGGGAATACCCCGCCATGTTCACATTGTATTTCCGGCCCTTTGGTGGACAAACTTCTGGATCATCCCAGTCTAACTCCGCGGAAATCTGCAACAGCTCGCGGAGCTCCCGCTCACTCGCTCCCACGCCGAGAAACCGGCTCAATTAAAGTTCACCGATAAGCTGACGCATTTTCGGTGGTACACACCACATCCTGTGTATATCTTACACTTTTCACAACCAAATTGCGGCAGTGATCGCCACATACTCTGTATATAGGACATGCCAAAATCCGGACACAACCAGATCTTTGAGTTCCGACATGTGGTAGGACAGGATGGGTGATAATGGCACCAAGAACGCAGGAACATGTATCCATTTCAGCCCAATGAGGAGGAATCTCTAGATACGAATCGTGAAGTCGTTCGCGACGAGCCATGTCGACTTCGACATTCATTAAAGGGAAGAATAGCCCAAGCCTGTTGCGTGTCTGATGCTCCCAGCGGATGAAATCCCAGAACCGCCGATCATCGTCCACTTTGCGACGATACCGGAACTCCATAATCAGCTGCTGACCAAGCTTCAGGGCGCTCTGGCTCACAATTGGATCCTTTGATTCTCACTCGCTCGGCCAATCGATTTCATGGATGGCAGAGGCATACGGGGTTTCTCGATCGTAACGATACACCCCGAGGTTTCCCTTCACCTCTAGCGGAATAAACTTTCGCCATGGAGTGCGGCGCATCCGCGCGTATACCAACTGAAAACAGCGGGTGAACCCGCCAAACCCGAGATCCGGCGCATGATTTTAGATTTATTCGCGGGAAACCGCTCCATGGTAACGCAAACCTCTGGCAAAAACGCAACTCACGGGCAAACATCCCGGCAAAACAGGGGCCGTTCTCCCTACATACGGCTCAAATGAGGGCTCTGTTGCGGTAAGTCGCGTCATGAAACCACGGGGCTCTCGCGAATAGCTCCTAATGCTCTGAGAGAAAACTCTCAAGGTATTTCAGACGGGAGGGAAACACCAAAAGCTGCGTCGGCGCTGCCATGAAGGCGTCACTGTAGTATATCCCCTGCCTCCCTTCTGCCGGATACTTATATGGACCTCCCATTCTGAAGATTGCTGACAATCAGCTTTGATGATACAGGATTCTGTATTTCGGGTTATGGATATCCGATATAAGTTGTATGCCTCTCTCGTTCTTCGCGGAAGTGAGGAGACCCTCAATTTTTTCGCAGAAATCGGCCATAATTAGTTGCAGTTCTCTGCGCTGATGAAACAGGATACCCTGTATTGTGGTTGACACTGCAGTATTTTTTCTCTCTTGTTGAAGAGATGAAACCCTGTATTGGAACGCGATAACGCAGTAGTCGGCTTTCTTGCTTGGCGAGATCGACTTCTGAGGATAACCGGAATTCGCGGACGTAAGTTGGAAAGTGCTTGGAGAGGGAGATGGCAATGATCATGGGTGCCGACTGATGGCCGACAACCCGCTTATGAATGAGGAATACAGTGTCCAGCCGTGCGTACTCCTGTGGACGTGGCGCTTAGGGTCACGGAATTTATTTCCAAATCCTCTTTTGGCCTGAAGACAAGGCCAAAATTGAGAGAAAATCCATTTTCAGCCGAGCATATGCTATTTTTCATCACCTTTTTCAATGTAGCCAGCCTGCTTTTCATGATCATGGATCAACCTGACGGCTGTCGCGCTAAAATTTGGAACATGTGGTGCGTACCCTCACAGCAGTGCCCCCTGCCAGCGATGGCGACGTACGACATTCCTTTTAACGAAGGTATTATGTAGCACAATTGTGTACTGTACTGGGTTATGCGCTGACAGTGGGCTGACCACTTTATACTTTATAGTTGTGGCATGTGTACTTTATTAACGCGGTATTGGCCACTTGTTCCCGTGGAGTGTCCACTGTAAGTGGTTGCCGAGTGGACAGTATCCACAGGCCACCTGACGCTGTATCCTAACCTTTTTTTGGTTACAGGTCTTGAAACAGCCAATCAGAGGCCAGTGCACGCTAGCCCTTTTAGTTTTAATCCCTTTATTAGTTTTTCTGTTACTAGTCTCGGTGTAACTCTACTACTCAATCTACCCTAGCTAGCTGACCCTCCCAATCGTAAACCAACAACCGACTGACCTGGACCTTAGGTCCTCTACACACCTTACTTCGTCCCCTTCTCGAGTTTGGGCTCATTGTAGCAGATAACTGCCTCGTCGCGTTGTTCACCAACTTCTAACCTGCGGACAACCTCCTGCGAAAGCAGACCCTTTTTTGACCGTATATTATTCCCTTCGCTCTACCAACCTACCTACCTCCCTTTAGTTGTTGGTGGAGCAAGACAGCAAGTGAATCTCAACTCCTTTCTGTATGCATTGGTAACAGAGTTGAACTACATTAACCCTAATGGCGGGACAGAAGTCATATTTTACGATCACTCTGTGAAGAAAGTGAGTGTGTATGTTGTGTGGGGTACACTTGATCTCCAGGGGTTGGCCAAGGCGGCATGGCTGAATGGTCCTAGCGCCAAGTTCTCATGTCTCTTTTGTACAAGCTAATCTTCTTTGTGCCCGCATCAAAAAGTTATTACTTGTCTTCGGTCGTACGTCGAACGGAATTTGATACAAGCTACGGACCGTAACGCTATAAAATCTTTCGAACCCAAAGCTCAGAAGACCATCGCTGACCCGTGAGGTATTCCGCAAGTTAAGCCAGACTTCCAAGTTCTCACAGGCAGAGGAGAAGAATTTGACAAAGGCACACGGTATTTGCGACGAGAATTGCTTGTTCAACCTGCTTACCATTATTCCGTTCGTTTCCTTCCTAATTGACACTATTCGTCTGGGTCATAACATTACAAAAGATTTGGCCGACCTGTTTAAGGGAGATAAGCACATCTTAAGCATTTAAGTAGTTATGCAGAGGAGGATTTGTAATGAGTTGGGAGCGCTGGGACATAATCAAGGCCAAGATAAGCCAAATTGGGAACAGAAAATCACATTACACATTTAGATCCACACCGAGGCACACTACCACCTACTAAACAAGTAAATCTTGTGAGACGAAGCATTTTGTGTCGTTTCAGTGGCTTGTCCTATTTTATAATCACATGTCAGGGCGCTTCTTGAAAGTGATCCACAAGTTTACATTACTATTCGATCTTTGGTCTAGGGCGAGGTTGACCTTAGCGGATATGTACATGGCTGGGAGACTATCTTACGAGTCCTTCGAACACTTTGGGCGGTATTATTATAGATATTAGCGTCAACGGGCCGGGCTGTGCAAATCGACTATTCATCTTCTACTCTACCTCCGTGAATATGTGTTGCGCTTTGTTCTCGTTGTCAATTACATTCAGTACTGGGTCGAAAGTTATATTGAATTCACGAAGCGTAGATTGCATGCAAGGACAAAGTCTGCGGAGTCTATTGCTACAGGTGTACTTTTCCATGATTCTCATAAGCTGTTCTTTTCCCAACCGTTTCAAACAGCTGGTTTCGGCGTCCATCAAGAGTAAATTCTTAATGAGGCATTGAGATCTGGCTTCAGCAATTCCTCTTTCGATAAATTCTAGCGTGTACAGTTCTGTACACCTCGACGTCAGGAACGGCTTTCGCAACCAGAAAATGATCTGCTCAAGATCATTCAAGTTCTTTTGAACTATATTAAGCAGATAGAGGCACTTGATCTGGCCTCAACAAGAGCTGCATTCCAAACTTAATACTTGATCTCGTATTGGAAGTGTCCATATAGGAAGTGAAGGGGTTGAGTAAGTGATAGGGATCTGTTCTTCGGCACGTCGAATTCGCCGAAACTCCCGTGTAAACTACTAAATCGCCGCAAAGTATTAATTTGAGAATGTGGAGGAATGTTACGACGACAGGCTAATTATGTACAACGGCAAGTTTCTCGAAGTTTCTGGAATTCGAGTTCTTCGCCGATGGGCAGTATATAGTTCGGCAGTTTATTTGTGGCAGACTGGGCGTTTGGTCTCAAATTCTCTGAGCTTAGGATGGTATACCACAATTCTGGTACAATTGATGGGGTCTTCAAGAGCTCAACTGTTGGATATGTGAGTGCAATTGTAACTTCAAGCTCTGTTCTGTTCTGTCACACAGATACCCGACAAATGAAATATTTCAGCTCAAGGAAAGGTGTTAAGACATTTCTTCTACACTCTTTCCGTGAATTCCACGGTATTCTAGACTCTTCTTGTAAATCTTCGGATTAGTTGAATCGTTGCTTAGCCGGCTTTTAGACATCTACCTGAACCTTTCGGTCGGAGACTGATTTATCGCTGACAAGATGCACCGCAGAAAAGCATACAGGTCATGGAGTTTTGAGATGTCACAGAGAGGGCGGATGTATGAATGGGCGCTGCATTAGATGAACCTGAGCAGTAGAACATTTTCTTTGTGGGAAGGCGAAATATGTCTTCAATGAAAACATGCAATCCTGCTGCAGCGGGCTGCAGCCCTGGTTTCAGGGAACCATTAATATGATATATTTGACTTCAGATCCTGTTAAGAAGTTACATATAGAGTACAAAAGCAGTATATAAAAAAACATTGTGTCAAAACTCTGACAAGTATGACAGTAATAAATGGACAACAATTAAGGTTATTAAACTTTCGGGACGCTTCTAAAAGGGGTCGGAAATTATTACTTTGGGAGGTACATGGTTGTCAATGCTGGCACTTGCCGGACTGTGGACGGTCCATTGGAGGACAATTGGAGGCCTCTATTAGGGCAGCTGCAAACCCATCAATACCTCCAAAAGACCATAGGGAGGACGTCAAAAGGACCTCCAAACAAACCGAAAATGTTTCCTAGAGAGTGTGACGTAGCCAGGGAGGGGAAGGTGCGGAATGCGGCGATTTAATGGGCTATGAGGATGGTCAGGGCCAGCGACATGATGCCTTGCAACGTACATCATTTTTCGGGAGAAAGAAGCATTTATATTACCCGTGAGTAGTTAAAACTAATGCCTCCAGAATCTTATGAGGAGCGTGACCTGTGAGCGAGCGAAAGGTTTGGGGGTGACGCGGTTGAACCTTGCATTTATCTTGATCTGGAGCTCACCAAGCAATAGCACACGCGGAAGTGAAATATCCGGAGGAACCAAACGATTAATATGTTGAATGGGTGCGAACAACAGGTTCCCGCGGTGGAGGTGGAAGAGAATGGTCAAATCGAGAATTGTGCCGAGCGAGACCCACACAGATTTGCAGCTGTCTATAGGAGCATAAAGCTGTTGTCGCATGAAGCGAATGGAGTCGAGAAGTTTGCCGAGAAACGAATGCTATCCTCAGCATCGTTCTGGACCGGAGGCATTGGGCGCTTCATTAAATGTTTTTAAAATTTTTTGAAAATCCTACATTGCTTGACTGTGCTGCTATATTATTGAAATATTATTGATTCATTTCACATTCTAAACTGCGTGACTAAAGTCTGCAATGGTGCTGATTTACTTGTTAGTATGGATCAGAGGTTGTGGGTACAAAGTGCAGATGGATTAATGTATCACTAATGTTAGGTATAGGTGATAAATTGCTGAAACAGGAACATTTATTTTCTGCAGAGTTTTCTGTTATGAGACAAGAAGTGCTCATAAGTACCATCTAATAACCCAATTCACGATTTTATTTCTCTTTAATCCATTTTTGAATCCGACCTCATTAATATGTTCTATAATACGGAACAGTCAGCGTGTCCGCTCCGTTTTCAAGATTTGAAATCAAACAGGTAGAATGACGACGGAGCGCTTTACAATTCATGAGTCATTTTGGGAACCCTCTCATTTTCTTTCCACAACCCGTCGGCCCTTGTTTCTCCTTCTCTAACTCTTAACGCTTCACAGCCGTTACTATATCCTCCTTAGCGACCCAAGCTGCAAATAATAAGGGTCACCAACACCTCTGAAGTCACTGCAGTTGAAATATCAATAGCTCCAACAACTCCTACAAATACTTTTTAAGTGTTCGGTGCGGTACCAAATGCTGTTGCAGAACAAGATAATGGCTCTAGATGATTTCGTTGTTGTGGATTCCAAGGTCGCAGGGACAGTATGGAATGAGGTGCTAGAGGTGCTAGGTGTGGTATAGGATGTAGTCGTGGCATTCGAAAGGGAAGATGGGCGGCCTTTAGAGGCCGATAAGTCTTCCGAGTCTCCGCTTCTAATCTCTCGCCGATGCCGGCAAGTGCTGCGCAGTCTCCGTAACAGAATAAGATGCGATATTGATGAAGAAAGATTTTTCAAACACTCTGCTCCAATACAGAGCATTTTTCCAGTGTATCTTCGCTGTTGACAGTATGAAAGTTGAATGATAGGTCAATGTTTTGACATCAACGAGATGCCGGGTGTATTGTACTTCTAGTAAGTGATCTCATGCTTTTCCTACTGGACTGGTTAAATGACCTACTGAAATTGAGAAAATTCTCCATCCCTACATTCATTTTATCTATTATGTACTGTTATATCGCAGTTCTGTTAATACCTCACAATACTAGTTTGAGTTTTGAGAAATCAATCACGACCTTGAGTCAATATGAGGGTTCTACGCCTTCTATGGTGCGCATTCGTATGATCTCTACACACCTACTCGCGTATTCACCACCATGGAAAAACTGTGCCAGTTCCTGGAGACCGCAACGTGATCGGACTCTGCAGCTGTCAAAGTTTCAGACCACTGACTTCGAAGAGACAGAGATGATATTTTCGTTGCTTCTCTTATTGGAGACTTTTTATGATGAATTTTAGGAACAAGGGCAACAGAAAATTATGTAAAGTTGTTAAGCAGCAGGAAGTCTTCCAAAGAAGGCCATTCTGCTGATGCCGTTTTTGATGCACAGTTCACAATTATTTTTGCTCTTCGAGTCCGAAAGCGTAGACAGAGTCAAGTAGAGTCCGTACAGAAGTTTTTTCCTACCTCACTGAATGTAAATTGTAAAGAAGCGTTGAATTTATGTATCATAACGTGGTATTGTAAAACGTATTTCATGGATATCCTTGCTGAATATGGGGTTTGCTCTGATTTTTACGCCCGATTCCACATTCAATATCACTTATTTGTCGCGAAGCCTTATCTCAATTAACTTCGTGGCGATATCGGCACAAAAAGCGATGAGGACATTGAACATTTTAATGATCGTAGAGGTACTGTAAACTCTACAGGAGCAATTCATTTTTTTATTAAAAAATACCGCAGGTCTGAGAATGTATCGTTCGTATCTCGCGGAAACTAGGACAAATTTGTTTCGCAAGATAGCAGTGAGAATCACCAATCCACATTGACTATTGATGAAGCCGCATTCATCTAGAGCTTCTCAGCACGCTTTGATAAGAGGAAAGAGGTTGTCATGGATGACAACCTGGAACTTGGTCCAGAGGTGTTTTTTTCCTCCAAATATTATCAAGTACAGGAAGGAGATCTGTCTAATGAAATACTACTGCATTAGTCGTTCTTGAGTACGACACAAGAATATTTACTAAGGTACTTCGATTTATGTATACTGTGCCAGTACATCTCCAAGAGTGTTTAAACGCAAGGGTTGCTGTCTGGCAGTGCAATCCTTCTTTTACATGACACTTTCAGTGGTTTATTGCATATATATTCTCTTCGGTCCATTCGGCAGTCAATTGAAACAACAATCTGGACCAAATGTAACATTTTGACTTTAGGGCAAAGATGTGCGGATCGGTTTGTTTTTTTGTGGTGCTGGGCGGCAAAATGTGGGTCAAATGATATGTTGGTCGTTCTTTTTTAATTTGGAGTTCAGCTCGTAGTGGTGACTCATATATACGCCCTAAATTCTACGTAGTCTAAGTCCGACTACAGTTGATTGAGTTGCCAAGTGAACGTGATGTGGCAAATAATTACAAGACATGACCGACCATGCAGAGGATGAATAATACGCATGAATGGTTTGAGTGCAGTGTCTTACATCCGAAGTTGCCGCCAACGTGAACAGTATAGAAAACGCAACAGCTCAATGAAAACGCGACATTGATTCTATCAATGTCATATTTGCAGATGAAGAAGTAAATTAAATTAACGCAATTAAATCGTGAAATTAATTTGACGACGCATGATGAAACAGTTTGTGCGTGGTTGCTCCAATGCAGACTTGACAATTTTGCGATAGCTTATGATTACCGGAACTTATACGGGAACTATGCTTTTTCCGTTTAGTGAAATATGAAAGCAATTGCGACTAGCCCAAAATCCTAATGGCGGCGGTGCAAAGACTAATGAAGATTGATTTGGTTTACTACTAAATGCTTGTTTCAGCTTTAAAGTTTCTAAGGAAGCAATTAAATGTGTAATAGCAAATGAAGATGCTAGTATCCCCGCTGTGAATTCCCTAGAATCTTCAACATTGCAATGATCTCCGACAAACAAGCTCTGTATGTAGCGTGTTCACCAGAAGGTATTGTAGAGTTGAGCGTTGATACTTGTCTTCACGACATAGAAGGCGTGGAGCGACTTTCACGGATTGAAAGTGCAAATCATACTACTGCATCCCCGGAAATCGAGATAGAAATCGCTGCGTAAACGTTGGTTAATGCCGCCGAGCTTCAGTCTCTTGATCATTTATACTGCAATGCTCCAAGTTAATGTAACCATGTACGGTACGCAATGAAAAATCACTCTTCAAAACTAGCTCTGAAAAGAAATCCCCGGGCATGTTACTATTGCCAGCTTTCCTCGGGCCATAATCTCGATTCAGTTTGGCAAGCCATGTGGTATCCAAGTAAAGGCTCCCCGTAGAAAAGTTTCCTTTTTCTCCCATTACTCTGGACAGACGTATACTAAAGAAAGCCTTGCAGTCAAAGCTGCGAATTTCCCTGGCTGTAGTTAGCCGGACGCTGAGATGCGGGTCTAATTACAGGTACAAACTATTTCGGGCACAAATTGGCCGGCGCTGCATTGTTACCTGCAGAAGTCGGCATTGTGGATCTGCAGGAGTAGTAGTTCCAATGCTTTGGGCAATTTCAATAACTTTTGATTCGGGGACATGGAATGGTAAGCGATTTGTTGAGGGGAAATTTGTGGACAGCATCGTAATGCGATGTGGGTCCAAATATAGACCACAAAAATTGTGTTTCACTGCAGTACTTCCGATGTTACGTCAAGAAATTAGTGATTTTGGTACTGTAGTTGCAACTTTTTAATGAAAATATTTTATTGTAGTACTGTTTAGTGAGCTTTTGAGAATTCAGAATGTCTATAAAAACCCCAGTCTCAGGCTCCGGCCTGCTCACCCAGGGACGAAAGAAAACCAGTTCAATCAGCGATTACCTGGTGTGCGCCTAAACCCCCACATCCGTTATATTTACAAAAGTTTGTCTGTGCTGCGAGTTCTTCCAATCCGACAGAAGGTCAACATCTCTATTCGATTTTCCTTTCCGTACGATTGCTTTCAAGTGGGTTGTAACATTTTGTCATACCTTGATCCCACGGGATAGCGCCCAATGCCGAAAAACAAAACTTCCAGGTGCCAACCCTCGTGTATCTTTTGTAGTCAATGACGTAATCTCCTGGGAAAAGGATGGGTGGCCATAGTTTGTCCGGCATCTACAGGAACGGAAATGCCGTATCCAGAGAAGTTTATATCTGCAAGTATCTCATCTCGAGCATCAAGCCTCGCCGAAAGGATTATAGCTAGATGAGAAGACAATCAAAACAACGGCGTCACAGGGCCCTCGGATTGAAGGCTAGTAACCCGAGAAGTTTTGTCGGGAATAATCCCACCGTAACCCGGAGCCGAAGCTTACTAGACCGGTCGGAGGAAGAACAACAAGAATGAAGTTTAGAGACAGAAAACAGACACCGAAGATTGAAATTATATGGCTGCATTTGTACCAAAACACCTGTGTCATACCAACAGCGCGCCTAGTTTCTCTCTGGGATAAACGTTCCATTTATCAAGAACAGTCGTCGAATTAGAAGAATCAAAGGTATACACTCCCCAAAATAATTTTAGGACCAAGCCGTGAATGTGACCCCAGTGCCAACGTAACGCTACTGGGCGAGAATGTTATTCGTGAACAATTGAGCTGCCAGTAGAAACTAAATGAACACCGAAATTAAACACTTGTCTTGCATCTATGCTACATTATTACCCCTTTTCTTGGTCCTGCTATTATTTCGGACGATACATTCTTAGGCCCAACTCTGAAAATCAACTTCAGCGCCCAGACCACATTACAATTCAATATAAAAAGGACTCTCTTCTTTCCTAAATACCTTAGGGAGTAAAATATAACCAAAAGGGGCAGAGGAAAACCATTGACAGAACAACAAAATGGAGCGATTGTCGCTTTATTTCATCAAATGACACCCGAGAGAAAAATTGCTGAGATCATCAAGCGCTCCAAAACGGCTGTGCATAACTTTATTGTGTCTTAAACAATGCAGAAAAAGAAAAAAGGCAGGCCCTCGAGAAAAATCATCAAGTACGGAACTGCGGGCTCTTTTTAGGCATGCTTCAACCGGTAATTACACTGCTCGCGAACTAAAAACAAATCTGAATCTGTCAATTTCAGTACGAATGGTACAGCAGATGCTATCGGGAAGTGGTCATATGATCTATAAGAAAAAGAAAACTGTCCTCGCGATGACGGTTGATCATAAAAAGGCACGTGTTGAATGGGCAAAGAATCACGTCACTTGGTCTCTCTCTGATTGGAACATCTGTAACATTTACAGATGAAAAGAAGTTTAATCTGGACGGGCAAGATGGATTTGCCTACTTCTGGCATGATTTGAGGAAAGAACCAGAAGTATTCTCCAGTGTACAACAAAGCGGGAACTCACTAATGGTTTGGGGGCTATTTCATACAATAGTGTCTGGCAGCTTGCAATTATACTTGAAAAACAGGATTCCAAGCTGTACTGTGATATTTTGGACGCTGCTTTACTTCCATTTGCAGAGATTGAAGTAGGAGACACTTTTATACTTCAGCACGACAACGCTGCTACTCATAGAAACGATTACACGAGATTCTAGTTGGACAGTAATGATGTTTACACACTACCTTGGCCAGCAAAATCGTCCGATTTAAAACCTATTGAGAACGTCTGGGGTATTCTCGCGAGGGCAGTCTACAAAAAAACCGCCAGTTTCATACCTTGGAGGATTTGGAAGAGTATATTAATGATGCATGGTCATGAATTAACCAGCGCACTTTAAAAAACTTTTTCAGTCTATGCCGCGTCACTTCATAGAGATAATTGAAAAACAGGGGAATCGCACTCATTGCCGAAAGGATTTAAATAAAATACGCATGTTTTTTTCATGGTTCTATTTTTACTTCGTCCGAAATCATGGTCCTAATTGATTTTCGATCCTGTACTCCCTTTGTACCGGACAATTTAAATTAATTGAATACCATACTACTATTGCATGCACTTCTTTATGCATGCGAGGAGGGCTTTTTTGTATATACTGTACGCTACTTGGAGCTACAGTATGAAATTGTATTGGTCCTAATAATACTTCGGGGAGTGTACTAAAAAGACCCTTTGGAGTCTATCCATTTACATGACTCCACACGACTGTACCCGTTTATAATCACTGGACAGTATTAGTATAGGGCCATGGCAAACGCCAACGTGGGCGTGTTCACGTTCAGTAGTGGCCTCGTGTACAGGTTTGGTGACTTTCGGTGGTGATTTGTCGGGTAGTACCGTACAATACTGTACGTTACTGTACCGTAGTGTACTGTACTTTTTGCACGGGACACCATAGTTAAATACAAGACAGACCCGGCTTTTTTTTTGCACACTGTAGATTCAGTCGTACCCCTGGAAGTGTACAGTATGATACCGTGCCTGTCAACCGATAAGTACATAAATACTGTACATCTCTCTCCCACCTTGATTCTGTATCCCTAAATGTAAGCAAAGCTCTGGCCAGACTTGGCAGGAACTACAGTACTGTACTGTAGTACTGTACAGTACAGTATTTCAAGCCTTTGAAAACCCTTTCCAAATTCTTGTGGAGAAAACCCAAATCGCAATGTTTGCAAAAATGTAAGCACGGCAGCATTACAGAAGAATATTAGTATCAAGCACCTTACAGTTTGTACTGTAGTCGCAAGAAAGTTATTCCGTGAATAGTGCCGGAAAAATAAATTATTCTATTAAAGTTGTTGCCCACGTGCAGAGTACTGTACTGTACCGTACAATACAGTGAATCAGCTTGGAAACTGCATCCAATCCGTCTCGCAAGTGCAGATTGGCGGGCTAGTTTGTGCCCAGATCCCACTTTCCAGCAAACCGATCACATATGACCATAGGTGTAATCATCGCTCACTACACCAATGAAAAGCTTACTAGGTTTTTGCCGCAGCAATCCCCTAAAATACTGCCGCGCGTCGTCTTGACCCCAGCTGCCGTCAGTCAACCCACACCAGCGTTTCCACACGTACCCTACTAGAGTTCATCATTTAAATCAAGCACATCTGGCCATCCAACAAACTTCCCTATTGCGCACCTCATCCCAAGCTACACATCTTCACCGATCTATACACATCGCCAAGATACCATGGGCAAGTACGCCGTTGTCATTGGTGTGAACTATACCAAAAACCCTGAAGCAGCACGTAAGTTTCCAATCCTCCGTTTGCTGCGCTTGTTTCAACCTCATTCTTCTTTTCCATGCTTTGATTCGCTGACACACTTGCAAAATAGTCGCGGGATGCTGCAATGATGCTCGTATTATGCGAGGACTCCTAGAAACAAAAGGATTTGAGGATGAAGACGTGAAACTCTTGGTTGATGATGACGATGACTATGACTCTCCGAACCATGTCAATGTCAAAAACGCACTCAACTGGCTTTGCACCGGTCGTGAACCAGGAGACATTATCTTCATGCACTTTAGCGGCCACGGAACTCAAGTCCCTGCAGATGACGATGATGTCGAAGCAGACAAGTTGGATGAGGCAATCTGCTTGGAAGAACTCTTCCTCATGGCCGATGATGACCTCAAGCAATATTTCTCTCAACTTCCCGAGGGCGTAAGGGCTACCGTCGTCATGGATTGCTGTCACTCCGGATCTATGCTTGACGGCACCGAGGTTGTCATCGAGGGTGCAAAGGACGAACATTCCGCAGCTCCACATCAAGAAAGCGATGAATTGCTCAGTGTACTTGGAGGAACCCGAGAAGTTGAACATGTCAACAGATCCTTGCCACTCTCAACAATTGCTGAAGTTATGTCCGGAAAGCTTGGTCAGACTGTAGAGCCCACTGGCACGGGTGTCAATGGTGCAATGGCCCAGATGTTTGGTGGCAATGCGGGCAAATTGATGACTAAATTCGCGCTGTCTCAACTGTCCAAGAGTGACGGCGGGGAAACCAACCCGTTGCTTTCCATGCTTGGTAACATGCTTGGTGGCGGAACAAAGCCGTCTGGAGGAAACCCGTTGAGTGCTTTACTCGGAGGTGGAGGCACGACGCAGCAGTCGAGCAATCCATTGGGATCCTTTCTCGGAGGTGGAGGCACGACGCAGCAGTCGAGCAATCCGTTGGGATCCCTTCTTGGAGGTGGGAGCACGACGCAGGAGCCAAGCAATCCTCTGGGGTCATTGTTTGGCGGCGGCGGGAGTACCTCTGGTGGCAACCCGTTGGGTGGCCTGATGGGAATGATGGGCGGTGGTGGTAGTGAACCTGAGCCAGCGCCAGCCCCTACTCAGTCGCAAGATCCGATGGGGATGTTGACAGGTATGCTTGGAGGTATGGGCCTTTCAGAAGCTAGCAGTGAAGCACCGCCTTATAATCCGACACATGAGGGACTTAGTAGGGATGTTTGCACGCTTATCACCGGGTGCCAGGCGGATGAGACGAGTGCGGATGTGCGCCCAGCTGGAGGAGAAGCGTATGGGGCATTGACGAAGACTTTGACGGATGTTTACCAAGGCAACCCAGATACTAATTATTATGACCTTGTTTCAGGAATTCGGTCTAGACTGTCGCAGGGCGGCTTTAAGCAGAACCCTTGCTTGGAATGCTCGGAAGAATCGTCGCAGTTGCCGTTCATTTGTTAAGAGGTTAAGGACGACTTTCCTTACATACGTACGTAACGTTTCGAAATAAAAATGATTGCTGGCGTATATCTCTGGCAATGAACTTGCGTCTTGTATTTGTGGAGTGTGGTGAATGAACAAAAGGCACACATGTACCAATCTCGTGCGCAAAGTTGTGAACGATATGCGCGATATGTTTGTGAGGGGTATTGTGGTCAATGTACATAGATTGCTGGAAGCGCTGGCTATTCTTAATTGCGCTTCAGCGTTGCGCCGCTTATCATAAAATCAGTCTGAACACTACAAATAGCCACATCCGCCCCCTTCCTATTGGTCTAGTCCCAAGTTTTCAACGCCCCTCGCGGTAAAAGGCACAGTGGTAATCTCAAGACATCGCGCGAGAGTTTCGAGGTAATGGCACAGCGAGTGTCAAGATCTGAACAGTTCGGTATTTCATGTTGTGCTCGATGCCCAGCACCAGAGGGAACAGCAACAAAGCAGAGGTGTCTATAGTAATCACTCTTTGAGGCAACACACAAAAGCGAAATTGCAGTGTGACGGTAGAACAGTGAACCGTGGCCTTTGTCGATACCGTAGAGCTGAAACTTTCAAATCAAGAAGGGGGAACGGTTTCGGTATGAACTCACTTTTCAAACGTTTCCGAGGCACATGGTACAACAACTGCTCTACTCGGAGTCACGGTTGTTTCTCAACGAGTGAGGTAGCGCATGGGCAACAGTGCTGAAGGGTACCATTACTGGTCATTAGGCGACTCGATCATTCCACTCAACTTTGTCGTACAACTGTCCTTTGCAAACTGGCGAATTGGCCATTGAAATGGCATTGTTTTCGTGCAAAAGGATTACAGTATTACTCGCTGAATGATTTGTAGGAGAGCTCTAGGTCAAACACCTATCTCGTATGCGGTACGGCAGCTTCCTCGCCCATTTTATTGCTCGGGCATGTAAAGACCAGCTGACCGAGGCTGGTTACTTTCGCCATCCCATAATTGTCAATCCCTCCCATGGTATCGCGTAGGTAGGCGCAACTTATTGCATTATTTCGCGCAAAAGGCGTTATTTTGGCTCATTCATAAAACAATGGGATTTAGGCCTGCCTCTGGGCAATGAAATTTTGTAGATAGGGCGATCATGAGGCGGCTTGAACGGAAAAAGAGAGGATGCATAGGTTTTCAGATGGACCAAAGACAGTGTTCCTTTGTTTTTTCGGATCCCCTGTGAATATTCTGAAACGAAACTACTTTGCTATATAAACTTTGCTAGGGTGGCGCGCCCGCGCTGCTAACCTCGCAGTCTGGAAGCTCGCACCCACTCGCCTCAATCCCTAATGGAACATGTGGCCTCACTTCAGGAAATGACATTACTTTCCTAATATTGAATTACTCTAAATTTTCCCCCTGTACTAGATACTGTCAGCAGCTTTACTAATGTGGATCCCTTTGCAAATCATTTGTATAAGAAATACCGCTCAGCTCTCCAAGAGAGTCGTCCAGGACCACCCTAGTTGAGAGCTCAGATGACTACTGTGGTAAATGGGCTATGGGCTGTACTACATACTGTTCTTTCTTTAGTACAAATGTTTGAACTGGATACATGCAACATTCAAGTCCAAGCAAAAATATAAGACCAATTTACTGAAAGAGCACTACGCGTACAGAATTACTTTCAACACTTCGCGCCGTGAGAAGACAGGGCAGCTATGCAGCGTTGCATGCATTCAACGCGTGTTTGAAGGAAATATTTTTCAAGGTTGTCCTACCTTGTTAACTAGCTTGCCAATAGCCTGGAAAAATTGGCGTGCGTTGCATAAATAGGGCGTGCAAGAACCGCCCCAAGATTCTTAATTGGATTCATGTCTGCTGCTCTGCCAGACCAGTCTAGTAGATCAAAATTGGGAATAAGCCAGCTTCTAGTAAAATGAGAAACCTGCGTAGGACAATTGTCTTGTTATAACGTAGATTATTCACGATGAATTATAGCTGTCATGACCGTTAAATGATCTTCCAGTAGCGTAAACTACCCAATCCTTCCTACGACTCATTGCGACTAGGAAACCTTTTCCAAAATAGTAAAAGCAACTTCAAATATTATTCCGCCACTCCCTTACTGGTATTTCGAAAACAGTCACTCCTCAGTTTCAGTTGCAACCAAGTACGAAGCGTAACCATCGGGTCATCGAGATTAAACCTTATCCTATCCCAGAAAAAAATTGCTGCACAATTCAGTAAAACACCCAAACCTTCTCTTCCAATTCAGTACTACTCCTTGTCGCATTACATGCAGTCTATTCCATGCTAGTACCTGTATTTTCTGTGATTTGATGTGAGAATGGAAGTTCGCTTAATCTCCTTTTGGGTCAACTTTTTCTCCGTTTTCAATGCACGGGAGATAGTTATCCTTGATACGACTAATTGAAATTCATTTTTCAGAGCAATGATACTCGTTCCAGTTGAGCTTGTATGAAAATGTTCCTGCGCAGCTTGTATTCGTGGCCCCTAATGCCATATTAATTTGCGCACCCCGTGTATTCGTGCGCCCCAATGCCTCATGTATTCGTGCGTTGCATGTATTTTTACGCGTTAATGTCGCATTTTTCTTAGCACTTCTGCTACACATCGCCGACTGATCTAGTATTCGGTTGGCTAAGATTGTTTGATTGATTTAGATATCCACATTGGTAGAGTCCTAGAAAGGTGAAGCTGACTCCAGCTCAGTGAATCAACATTTTTTGTACTCCAATATTCAGGTTACTCAGGACGCTGAGTAATCTGCTCAGGACAAGGAACGAGATGATCTAATTGGCTAGTGGCATGAAACCCAGCTCTCTCTATTGATTTCTGCCAGTGATGATTCCATGACGTCAGCTGTACCGCGTATCACCACCAATAAGTCAAAATTCACCTCGTCGATGCAAAAATCTGGCGGCGGTTGCCAAAAACCTGGAATTACTTACCTTAATAAAGGTAGCGGACTCGTAGATACTATGCCACTGCAGTCCGACATCTTCATCGACCTTCGCCACACTACTTTGCCTCTACTTCATCTTTTTACGCGTTCCACTTCTCCTTTCCTAGCGCATACTTTAACCTGAACTTCTCCGTTCGTGAATACCCGACCTGGACGACCATCTCGTTACATTATTTGAGCCTCCCTCTGCACCAGTATTGACCTATTTGATTCTAAGCTGTCCTGGACGGATGATAACATACAACATAAAGAAATTGTATGCGTTATACTATTGTTTCTTTTCTTTGGAATCACTTTCGTACTGTGCTCTTATCATTGTAATTTAAGAAGCTAGTACTGTGGTTGAACATGGAACGAACAATGGAGGGTAGACTGTTGACTGCTCCAACAGAATCGGGTTCTTTCTCGCTTTACCGTTCTTTTCACCCTCGTCCTGCCTATTTAACACTTAAAGTCGGCTCTTAGTCAGACACCGCTGCCCATCGACCTTTTGAATCGGCAAAATAGTATCCCAAATCAATTTTTCATGTACTAAATTCATGAAAAACGCTCCACTGTCCCAATTTTACTAGTCTTTTCGCGAAAAATTCTCTAGTAAAGATTTCGATTCATCTTTGGAGGCTGATCACTTCGATTTTTTTAATTTTAAGTATTTTTGGTCATCTCATATTTCTCAGCCACTTCTTTAGGGCGAACGCTGTTATTTGCAATACTCCGATGGATTTTTTTCGCGATGCAGGTATTCTCAAGTTAGGATTAGGGGTGACTCGGGATCTCTGTTTGCAGAAAGATCACGGAAAATGTAAATAACAGAGAACCAGAGATTTTAGTTCAATACATCTAATCAACAGGAAAAAGAAAAGAGCAGAACAATAGAACCAGAAAAAAGAGAACATTGAATAGTAGAAAAATTAATCATAGAGCAACGAAATAATGGTAGATCAGTAAATTGAACGAAGAACTGTAGTGCGTAGAAGATCGTATATAGAAGATAGCACTTTGCTTACCTTCGACGGGAATACACCTGCAGGAAACAACACTCCGCTTCTATAGGAAGAACAAGAAGGACAAATGAGCTGTTGAAAAATAGAATATACTGTAATATATGTACCATTGAATGCATTTGTATCACACAAGATCGCATAAATACCAAACAGAAATGCATTTGTATTGCAAAAGGTTATTATACAGACCATTCACACTAGAATTCTGTATATATGCCCATAAAAGATCGAAAATTGCTCCAATCTCTAATTCGATTGTAACTGTGCCAAGCGGTATTTTGTGACTAGAGTTATACCTTGGGATGAACCGCGCTGTTTCGAGAGGCCTTGGGTGGTACCGTTTGCACTGTTTTTTTGGGTGGAGAAGATAAACTGGCGAGGACTGAGAGATGTCAGTAGCGGCCGTATAGTTATGATTTGCAGTGCAATGTATTTTCATGGATGTCATAAGTACGCAAAAACTGAGTTCACTTTTGTGCCTAAGAGTGAGTCTAACAGTGTCCTAAAATTTTGGCTAAGAAAAAAAGTTTGAGGGAAAAAATAGATTGATGTAGAAAGCACTTATACACAACTTCTGCAGCTAGTCAATCAAAAGATGCACGGAGTATTATTAGTACTCCGATTTTTGCAAATGAAAAAAGAGCTTGAAAAAATATAATAAATAAAGCTTAGCTCCCACTACTCAAAAGCCGCCGCATTGTGCGCGCAAAAATCTTCAATTGTCTTCTCCGAGTTGATCAACGCAGCACTGATCACATCCCAAACAATCTCTTTACCAATACCAGCACCGGAGGAGCCTCACGTCAGATCTTCTTCACGCCATAACAAAAACACCAACAACATTTATTCCCGTCTTCGGGATATCTTTTCCGATCTCAGCAAAGTCCACAAGCCCTATTCCCTCTCCTTCAGTTCTCCTGGAACATGTTACAGACTTAGTTATCTCAATATTCATCAAACACACCCAAACAACATCTCCCTCTCACAGTGCGCATAAGGGCAGCTTTTTGATCTACTCTGCATCAAAAAACCCAGCAAAAACATCTCCTCCAGAAGTAATCCCCAAAAGCAGGCACAAAGACGAGCCCATTGTTGAAGGGTAATCAATTAAATCACTGGCTCTTCTCGAAATCGGCAGAAAAATTCTTCTTAACGTCACTCTAGCATACTACAAAACAACTTAGACATTCTCAAATGCTTCAGCGCTTGCCGCTGCCTCAAAATCGAGCCTCGACGAACACAGCAGAAGGAAGTGGAAGGGAAGACAAAAAGAGATTTACGACATCAATCGTGGCCGGAGAACATTGGTTCGCAAATACCTTAGACCAAATTCAATTTAAATCCACTAGAAGTTTCAATAAGATTCTGAATTCAACTAGCGATGTCCCATAAGATTAATGTAGACCTGGGTTCGCGACATTCGTATGTATTTTGTACTAAATAAGTCTGCTGGTAGGTTTTGTATCAAATCCGAAATCAAAATATTGGCTCATTTACGCGTTTTGGGAACTGCAAGGTTTCTGAATAAACTAGACGATAGATCGCGGATGCTATCCGAGACTATTCGCAGACGTGGATAATTAATGAAGTCCTGTAAGGCTATCATTGCAGTTTATGGACAAGAGCTTCTAAACAACAGGCCGTGTGCGAAGGATCTTGCTGGTCCCTCTGCTTTGAAGGTTGTGTCGGGGCAGTGGAGTTTATGAAACTCCACTGGAAAAATAGCCCGTCTGAAGAGAAATAACAATATCATAATACGACAGAGGGGAAACTGGCGACAATCCAAGTGGAAGCCTGGTGGGACCACGATCTGTACGTTTGGCACTGGTTTACTGGTCGGCCGGTGACGAATAATGATAATAATATGCTGGCCCTTTTTGCTTTGTTTAATAACATTCTCAATGAGATTCTCAATGGCACATTCAAATTCGGTTCTACCACCCTATACCGCTCTTTTGGATTACCAATGTTAGACTGCTACCTGGTTTCTTGGCAATGGTGTGTATCCTGACAGTCCCCTTTTTGCGAAACCTATTAATCATCCCAACAATGAGAAGGAGTAACGGTATACAAAGGATCAATAGTTTTTGGGAAAAGACATAGAGCGCACATTTGGAGTATTACATACTCGTTTTAAAGTACTGCGGAACGGAATTCACTATTGATTCGAGGACGACATAATTATCATGAGCTATTGTTGGGTATTTATCCACAACCTTCTCGTCAGAATAGCTAAGGCGGGGGGATTGTAGAATATGAGATCGAAGAGGGACATTTGAATGATATCGTTCGGGGATTTACGACGATGAGGTGGATATTGCCCAGATTGAAACCATGAGACATGAGGAATGTATCCAGACTCAACAAGTTGAGAGTGCCTCCGACAATGAGCGTATGGAGCTACTTCGATGTTTCATGTTTGCTCCAACAGCAATCGTCAATTTACTGTACTGAACAATCTCTTTCAAGTGATTGACGGGATGCACACTTCATAAGCTCTTCTAATTTATACAGCGATCTGTTCTGCGCATTTTTCGGGCAGTGATTCCCCTTGCTGGGCGTTTCCTCCCTTTGCCTGTCCACCCTTCCTCTTTTCTCTCTGCTCATCAGCTCATTGATCGTATCTAGTTGTGTCAAATATTTGGTATCTCAAACTCAACCGCGCCTTTTCTGTGCAAATGATGTCCATTATGACAACAATGGGTGCCTGAAACGAAGAAATGTAGTCTATATAAATATATATTGTTCCTGTAGATTTATTTTGGCTAAGTAACGATTGGTAAAGGATTTTACGTTTCTTGACAACCCTGAGCTTGATAAAATTACCAAATCAAAGCTTCTACCGTTTTTTCGTAATGCAAGTTCAGTCTACATGCCTCCCATATCAACTGGCCTCTATGTCTGCCAACATATTATGCCTATTCTACTTAAAATAGCGCGGAATCCGCCAAATAGGGAAAATTTCTACATAGAAAGTATTGAGACGTCAGTTTACACAAGACCATCATCTTCAAAATGAAAAGTTCTTAAAGCTAAGAAAATTTTCAAAGTCATAATAAGAACACGAGTGGTATCCGGGTCAGCTGCGAACGAAATCTGGGTCACAAGATTTTTAAGTCTTAACACTTAAAACTTCAAGGTGCTCGAGAAACTGTCGCCTCAAATGCCTATCCTCACCCCCCTCGCCAAAATCAATAAGAGCTTCTACGTCATCCATTCCACGTTCTTACCTCATAGCCCCGCAGCAATTAGCTTATCCTCCTTCTTGAGCCCAAATACTTTCCCTACATTCATGCAGATCCCTTTTATTCCCCAGGCTTTCAATTTTCCAAGATGCGCTTGAAATCACCTGAATCCTTTCACGAAAATGTTGAGAAGCCGAAACGAATTTTATGAGAGTATTTGGCGCCTTTTGCTTCTCAATCTGCTTCAAATCAGCCGTGATCTTTTCAATTCGTTTAAAAATATGGTTAGTCGCCCGTTCAATCCGTCTGGGTTGTTCTTTGGATTTTTCACTTCCAATTCTTTTCCGAATATCCAACGCCCGCATCTGGCTGGATCTTCATACCTCTCCAATACTTCCGGTAATCTCGCGATGTAGAGCGGGGTATGGAAATCCTCATGATGTCCGTGATTGATCTGGTGTCCCCGCCTCATCTCCCTCTATGAAGTTGTCCTCATGTGTCTCAATTCTCCCTCATCATCCGATATTTTGCTCCTCGTTTGACGTTGCGACGACAGAAACCTTCAAATAGATTGGTTGTGGCGGAATTTGAGAGATTCCCCTAGAATATTGGAAGCCATAATAAACTTAAACGGCGCGACCTAGTTCATGAGCCCTTTTTCCTGTATGTCGGCCATTTTTCTGTTAGTTCAATGATGAGTATATCTATATCTTCGTCGTTTGCATCTGAAAGCCTTTTTAAGCATTGTATCCCTACAATAAAGATATATCTGCGCATCCCGCGAAAGCCGACGCCAGATGTTCTTCAAGGATTCCGGCGACCCCCTCAATGAATTGCCTCACCCTGACATGACCCTACGCCAAAACAACTCGTCTCATTGATTAGGCCCTTTTTCAAACTGCTTGATACACGCTCTAAAAAGCACAACAGCCTCCTCTACGGAAACCTTTGAACTCCTCTGCGTATGGCCAGTTGGTTTTCTACACCTGAGAGCGAGAAATGAGCTTGAAAAACGCCGAGGGCAGGAAACGAAATGTCCGATGCCCGAGTAACTGGCGCTAATGATCGTGTTTTCATGCGTTAGGCGGTTTAATTTAAGTCAAGAGGCTTATTGGTCGGTAGAGGATGGATTTTACTCACATTTGCTTGCAGATGGTAGCGTGTAAAGGATTTGATAGGTTCTATTCTTTGCTTGCGGTAATTGGAGTGTTCGTCGGGTATTCGCAAGAATGTTTCATGTCTAGCGACACCTTAGATGTTAAATCAGACCTCCGAAAGTGGTCCTTCTCCTTGTGATCGGATTTTGCCACACTCGTAGGTGGGCAATCAAACAAACTCCTGCCAAAATTTACTGTCGTTAAAAAAACGTTCTGGTAGTTTCGTTGGGATTCACAATCTCGAGGTGTAGTGAGACTTGTGTCGAACTCCCCAAATTTAAATGAACAGGTTTCTGGTTGGAAAAGTTTCGCGCCTGATTTTTGCTTATCGTTACGCGCGCCTACATTCGTACATATATGTCTTGCCTTGAATTAGTTGCATAATTTAGACATGTCCCCGCCAAGTCGTACGATTGACTGTTATGTTCTAGATTTTAATCTCTGGTATTAGAACCTTTGCAGGAGCTGCATTTTGCTTCTTCAGATGTAACATTTTGCATTTTGTCCTCCTTGATTTAATTCACAAGAAGTAAGGGTTTGGGGAGGCTTACAGAATTTTGTGGATGCTCATTTGATCCAATGACTATGTTGGTAAGTGAATTCGCCAGAACTATAGGGCGGGCTCAAGAAATGGGTGTTTTCGCGCATAATGGAAGCGAGAGATGTGGGGCTTTGGAAGGCAATTTCATTGTTGTGTTGGTCGGTATGAATTTGCTCTCATTTTTGGTGTGTCGAGTTGTAGATGGAATCAATACCGATGGTGAATGCCGATATATGGAAAAAAGCATCTTTCGGATAGTTGAGAATTGAATTTGGATGTCAGATTTGCTCAGATTAGATAACACAGGTCATTTCGACCTGTGCAACCCGATGTTGATTGCATTGTTCATCATGTGACCGTGATGGTGACCACCATGGTTTGACATTTTCGCAGATGTATTTTGGTTTTTTAAATCAATGTGACGCAGCATGGAAACGTCTTTTTGAGTTGTATTAAAGGCGCTGCAGAATACAAGTGTATGAATGGAACCATAAATTTTGCTCAAGTCCAAGCATCGTTGTTTTTGCGCGGTTGCAGCACATTCATTTATTTGTAACTTCCTTCGGGGCCGCCTCTGGCGAAGTAGTCTCGTCGTTATGCGCCTGGCTACTAACCCCCGACGGGAGTCGAACTTACGAAAACTAGAAGTCAGGCCGATTTGCCCGCGCTCGCTCCCGACTTTGCACCCGGCCCCTCTTGCCCCCCGCCCTGTCCCACCGCAGCCCGAGCCCGCCCCACGGGGCCTCCTATATAATTGAGAAACTTTACTTCATTGAGTATATGGAGGTTACATGTGGCGTTCCGCGCTCATAGAGACGCCGACGTTCGACATCGCATCCGTGGCTTAGCGCTCCGCCTCAGCCCCACTGCGGCCCTTCTCTTCACCCACCCCACGGCAGCAACGAAGGTGCACACCACTCACTGGCAGACCATGCCCCGCCGTCACCTCGGACTGCCAGTGTATGATGACTCCATGCCCCTCAACTGCCGCCACTGTGACCGCCCCTTGGACACCCTCGGGGATCACGCCGCCGACCTCTGCTGCCCTGGTCTCGGTCGTCGTCACCGCCATGACTCGCCCTGTTATGCGTTTGCGACACACGTTACCCGCGGCGCGTGTCTGGATAGTCGGCTCGATGTTCCGCTCCTCGTCCCGGGCACTGAGCTCCGGCCCGCCGATATCCTTGTACAACCCCCCCCCTACCCCGGAAGGCACAACGTTGCGCCCCATTGCGTGTAACATCACTGTCGGTTCCCCGTTCAAGGCCGCAGTTCGCACCAAAGCGACCCAGGTTGCCGGTGGCGCTGCTGAAGTGGCGGCCCGCGACAAGGTTACAACTCTGGAACGCAACCTCGCCTGACGCCTCCCCCGCTCCCTCAACTGGCCCATCTTCTGCGCCCTACACGCCGAACTTCACGTTTCGACCTCAGGCGTTTGATTCCCTGGGTGCCCCTTCCCTTGCACAATTGCATTTGTCTAGGAGTTAGTTCCGCGGATCGCGTCCAAGTGTCACTCGATACTTGGCGTTATCCGCCATCGTATCTACCAGCGACTGAGTTGCACCCTCTGGTCATCCATTGCTCAAGCTATCGTGTCCCGAGCCGATGCGCATGGACGACGAGGTACATCCGGTTGGATCTTAGCCGTATAGTTAGAACGTGCGCAGTCCCTAGTAGATACTGAATGCATTAAACGTCTTCGGTTTCTGCGCCTTGCCCGAAGGGGTCCAACTTGCTTACAGTAGACTCCAATGTCGTAGCCAACCGCATGCCAGTAGCCCAAATTGGCCTCGCCCCCGCCGGCTGAGCTTCGCCACCACAGTAAATGTAGTGTCTCCGCTCGCAAAAAGAGAGAGGCATCGTGGCACAGCCAGGGGAGGGTGGGTGGCGAAAGAGAGCGGCATACCCGCGACTCACCACCGCCGTGTCTGACTCGCAACCATTTATAAGGCCGCAGAAAGCAGTGGAATATAGCAGGATACACGTAGGACACGTGTGCCACGTACACTTCGTGACGCAAGTTCAGCGACTTGCCCTCGCTATGCACTGACATGCGTGTCATGCGCATCAACCGCGGTCTACACAGGACGAAAAGCGGGAACATGTTCCCGCCAAAACGAAGCCTGTCCAGATTTGGCGGGGCTTTCCAAGATCTCGGAAATTCTGCTCGAACAAGAATTTTAGACCAAATAAAGCGATTGGTGGGCGTTTTTTTATTTTACATTGAAATTTGAATGGTCTCTGCGTACACTGATGTCTAAACCCGGGCAAGAATAGGGGGGTGTTAGAATTAGAAGATGTTTTTGTCAGCCGGACAATTGCAACCGACAGTAGTTCCAATTCATTACGTATGATGAATAGAATTGATATATTTTAGATTAATTTACTGTGCGTTATACTGTCAGTTAGGGTATGCAACTGTACTGTATTTTGTCAGCTAGTCTACAGTATAGTGTCAGCTAGTCTACAGTATACTCCTGACCTGGGCACCTCAGGCAGGGTAATCTACAGTATAAAGAGAGTGATGGTGTTGCATCCCGCACACCATCACCAACAACATTATCAAACAACATCAAACACCCGAACCACGCTCCTCACCCTCAGCAGTAAGCTGACCGAAAATACCCGCGGGAACACCGTAAGTGCCCCCTCAACTAAGGCGCCAGAGTAGCGCTTAAAGGGACGCACATTCGCGCCCCCCCCGCTCAACAGCGGGGCGAAACAACATTCCGGAATTTAACTTTCGCCCTCCCCGCTCTGCTGACTTGAATCCTATTGCCCTCCCACTTCTGCTTATGAAACTCTTGCTTCTTCTCTGTTGTTTGGTGGTACGGTTGGTCAGTGTTGTTTCTGTTGTTTGGTGGTACGGTATGGTCAGTGGTAACTATTCTAGCCTTTTTTTGTCTTGGTGCTGGTATCGGTTCTGGTTTCGCTTTCGCTTTTGGTCTTGGTATTTGCAGCTTGGTGTCTGTTCTGGTCTGGTGCTGTCGCATTCGCTTGGGTCTGTCTACTCCTACGCTGTGCCTGGTTGTGGTCTGGCTTGGTTCTACGCGCTCTTGGTACTGGTTGGAAATCTACTTGGCTCGCTGGTTGTGGTTGGCTACTTTGTTCTTGGAAGCTGTTGCTACATTTCTTTAACCTTTTGTGCCTTTTTGTTTTAAGCTCTAGCTTGCTTTGGTCACCTCGCTGTTCTAGGTATCACTGCAGGGTATCTTATAACTATTAAGTTAACCTCAGCTTTATTGCAGGTAACAAAAGGTATCTAACATACTGACCAGTGGGTTTCTACATAGTGTCTACGCTACGCGAACACCTGGAGGACGTCTTCGGTTCAGAGCTTGACTTTGACGAGGAACGTAACGTGGCCCCTGCCCTCATCGATCACGAGGCAGTGAGCGCCGCGGAGGAAGTACCGGGAGAACGTTCTTTCTCCCCTACGTCAACGCCCGGTGACTATATCCTCTCCGCGCCGGCAACGCCGGTAGTAAATTTAGACACCGCCCTCCTCCCTTTCGGAAGACCTGTCACCGCGGCTTCCTCTTCTCGTACTCCGCCTCCTCCCGCACCGCCTTCTACCGCTGCCTATCCTCCTCCTCCTCCACACCCACCGTCTCGAATTCCAAGGCTCCCAGTCCCTACCGCGACGCCTGAAGCTCCGCGCGCCCGTGCTTCTAGCTCTCGTCAGCTGAGGCCGATAGGAGAAGGGCTTAAGCACCACATCTTCCGCGTAGCGAACGACCGCATCAGGAAGAAAAAGAAGGGCAAGACACGTCAAGCCCATTGCGAGACTTGCGACCGCAATTTATCATCTCACCTGCAGCTCAACGTCCACAAAAAGGTAAGGACCACATTTACAAGGTCTGGAAACTCGAAAACCCGAGGGGTTTCCACTGCGAGTTGTGCAATATCACCATCCACAACAAGCCTGACGCCGATCGTCATATTCTCACCAAGAAGCACATCAAGAACGAACGACTCCGCCTAGGACTTCTTTAAATAGTTCCAACCCCCCCTAATACACCCTAAAGACTAAATTCCTCTATCATCAGGAACCGTTGAAAAGGGACACCTCAAGATGGTCACTCTGGAGTATATCCAGAAATGCCTTAACGCATATAAACCAATTTCCCCATCAAATTGCAACTTGAAAGCTGCTCTTTCTCTTTACATAAATGCCGACCCGCAACCTTCGCATGAAGATGCGATAATTGGCCTTCGCGAAGATCTCCCCGTGGAAATCCTTTACAACACAGAATTTCTTTCTGGCCCTGCGGTACTGTTCAGGCTTCTCCGCGACTACTTGCAACTACAAGGGCTGGAGTACACTCAGCATCCAGAAAATTCGCGTATTTCTTGGGAATCCCATCAATGCTTTATCGGTCGGAACAGGATAAGAACGAATCATATGCCGTACTAACTAGTGCGAAAAGACATAATGAAGTCCATTCAACCTCTCAAGTTAATGAGAAATATCGCTATCTGACGATTCGAGGGATGCTCACAACCTTGCAACTCGTTTCAAATACACGGAAAAGTTTAGTGGTAAACTTGGTGAGGATATCAATGAGTACATATCTAACTACCTCGATGCCGCCGCTGATTACGAACTCCCTAATGGCAAGAAGTTACAATACTTCCATAATTTTTTGAAGGTGAAGCGAAAAGATTTTATCGTGAGCATATCTCTGGACAATGTGGAACATTTGCAACAGCAGTGTCTATAATGAGGGACCAGTACAATAGCTCAAATCGTCAGAATCGCATTCGTAAACACTTGCAAAGCTTAAGATTACCTGCTATAATCGAAAGCAAGCGTTGTACTGTGCCCAAGGCTATGGAAGAGCTAAGAGAGACAATCACTAAATTTGCTCCGCAAGGTCCCCCGCAGCACAGATCTGAGGAAGATAAAGCCGAATACCTCTATAAAGCCGTCATTGGTGCACCCTGGGCTAAAGCATCGATTGTGAATGCCTTATCGGCAAGACCCCAGTGGCGTTTTCAACAGCTATATACTTCCCTAGATTCCATTTGGATGATAAATCAGGAAGAAATAGAAGGAAATCAGAGGGAATGGGTAGGTCCTTATACAGTTATCGGTTTCCATGACAAAATTGTTCATGTTCAAAGGGTTCACCGATTCAACGTTTCAACACACAACAAGCGAAACCGTACTTTCGCGAAATTAGGGAAGAAGTTGTCGACCCTTCGGAATTCTCCACCCCCTCAGAATTCTATCAAACTATGTTGAAACCATTCCGTTCTCAAAAATACCCCCTAGTCCCCTATTCTCTACTCATCTTACAGAAATTATTCATCCCAAAAATCCACGCACAGCTGAGTTCGGTCCAGCGAAACGAAAGGAAATCATGGGACTGATTGAACGTGTCACATGGAAAGTAGTATGCAAAAATGAAGTACCATCTAACGCAAATGTTCTAGGTGGAAGGTTTGTACTCGCCATCAAAGATTCTGGTACAAATCGTGAATTGTGGAAAGCCAGATTCGTCGTACAAGGTCATAGGGATAAAATGAAAGAATTTCTTGTCCATGACACTAGCACTGCTCGTCAACATTCGATCAGAATACTAGTTGGACTTGCATCTATCTTCGGCTTCAAACTCTTCTCAACGGATGTTACTCAAGCATATCTGCAAAGCGTCGAGAAACTCCTTAGAGACATCTATGTAAAACCGACAAAGGAGTTTGAGCTTGGTCCTGATGCAATGCTTAAGCTTCTTAAGCCCCTATACGGACTCCCTGACAGTGGTGATTACTGGGGAAGAACAATTTACGAACATTTATGATCCGATCTTGGAATGGAATCTACAACTAATGACGGATCATTCTTCTTTAAAGTAATTGATAAGAAGCTTTCTGGCCTTTGAGTAACCTATGTCGACGATTTACTTCAAGCTGGAAATGAGCACTTTGAAAAGTTCTCAAGGAAAACCGAAAATCGTTTCAAGTGTAAACGTAGGGAGTACGATAACATCCAGTTCTCTGGAGCGCAAATCGAAAGAAAACAATTTGGCTTCGAAGTGCATCAATCCAACTACATACAGAGGCTCAAATTACTTCCCACTGATGCCTCTTTTAGTTCGAATAAATAACAGAAGGCTAAACTGGCTTGGATAGCGTACACGAGGCCTGACATTGCATTTCGGGTCGCACAAGCCGCTCAACTTACGGAAGACGTATTCAAAAGAGATCCGCAGAACCATATCAAAAGGATCAATCTAGCCTTAAAGGTCGTCAGAAATGACACCTCTATGCGACTGAAGTTTCCGAAGCTTGATTTGAAATCACTCCACTTGCGTGTTTACTCCGATGCATCATTTGCTACAAATATCGATGGATCATCACAGCTTGGATACACTATTTTCTTGGTAGATGAAACTGACAAGTGTCAACCGCTTTACTGGTCATCTCACAAATCGAAAAGTGTCACGAGGTCCGTACTTGGCAGTGAAGTTATGGCATTAGCTGATGCATTCGATATGTCCTACGCATTGAAACATGACTTACAGAAAATGTTATTAAGACCTGTTCCTATCACCATGTTTACGGATAGCTTGTCTCTTTTCGATGTCATTACTAGGGCAACTACGACTAGTGAGAAACGTCTCATGATAGATATTGCTACTGTTAAGAATTCTTGCAAGTCAAAAGAACTCCAGAACATCAACTTTATTCGCTCTGAGTTCAACCTTGCTGACGCTCTAACAAAATTCAAAAGTGACGCAATTCTACACCGCATCATCCGAGATGGTCGCATTAGTCATCCAATTGAGCAATGGATTGATAGAGAAAGCTAAATCCGTTTGGTTCAAACGAGCAAAGAGGGTGGGAATGTTTGAATTAGAAGATGTTTTTGTCAGCCGGACAATTGCAACCGACAGTAGTTCCAATTCATTACGTATGATGAATAGAATTGATATATTTTAGATTAATTTACTGTGCGTTATACTGTCAGTTAGGGTATGCAACTGTACTGTATTTTGTCAGCTAGTCTACAGTATAGTGTCAGCTAGTCTACAGTATACTCCTGACCTGGGCACCTCAGGCAGGGTAATCTACAGTATAAAGAGAGTGATGGTGTTGCATCCCGCACACCATCACCAACAACATTATCAAACAACATCAAACACCCGAACCACGCTCCTCACCCTCAGCAGTAAGCTGACCGAAAATACCCGCGGGAACACCGTAAGTGTCCCCCTCAACTAAGGCGCCAGAGTAGCGCTTAAAGGGACGCACATTCGCGCCCCCCCCCCCCCCGCTGCCAGCGTGGCGAAACAACAGGGGGGGAATGGTGACCTTTTATTACTAAAATGCATTACGAGGGGACCATACGGGTTTAGGTAGTTTCCGGTAGGCGGCAACGATGTACTGTACTGTACATAATTTAGACCGCCAGCAGGGTCATTTTTGTGCCATTTTTTAGGATTTTGCAGGGGTATGAAGAAGAAGAGAGGGTTTTCATTTACTGTACTTTACCACAGAAATATGCAGGTGCAACATGCAACGTCCTGAATACCCTACTGCAACAAACCTAGAAGAATGAAGTTTGAATAGGGTGGCTAAACTCTGCGTGTTCTGGGGCGCGACATATTGCAAACGTGGTACACGTGGAGCAAATCGCATAATAAAGCTGCTGATAAAGCCGAGTCTTCACTCCTCTCGTCGAACATCCGCTGCGGGTTGCGACAGCGGCCGCGTATTCGTCAGTAAAAGGCTTTGGACGGGTGTTTGCAAGAGGTTTCTCAAAGTTTAGGCCACTGGTGGACACACTCTAAAGCAGCATGCCTGCTCGCTGGCATCGAGCCGTCTCTGTAAGGAATGTTATTTAGTGTTACTCAGTGACGACTTTTCCCGCACAACGCTCTCCCAGCGGCGTGGAAAAATCCGTCCACATCTTCCATACACTAAAATAGCCCCAAAATTCCCCCTTTTTGTATAGCATGGGGGCGAATTTTTGGGTAATTGGGAAGTACAGAAATGTCATTTTCTGTAGTCTAGGTCAGTTTTTAAAGAGCTTGTAGACAAGTACCACCTTGCATTTTGTATTGGGAATAATTGTGAGTGCCTGGTATTACAATTTACTACTCGGACTACAATAATGAAAGCATTAAGAGAGACTTATTTTCTTCATCGGAGAAAAAACTATATTTAGCTTGAGACCACACTGGTTGTTCAATTGTCACGACGGAACTTTAAGGTAATTTAAACTTTTTGAGTCGTCTTAGAGTTATTTGGCACAGGGTCTTTCCAAAACTATACAATTGCAAACATGGTTCATGCAAGGGCGAAGTAACACTGTAATGGGTTGGAAGTCATAGAGAGGGGCAATTTGTCGGGTGCACAGAATAACAATCATTCCTCCCGACGATGCGTTGGGTCCGAGACGACGGGGTTGCTATCGCAAACAGTTCTAGTTGTGCAACGCGAAGCAGAGGAAACATTCTGTAAACCACAGCATGCCTCTCGTCTTTGCTCTAGAGTAACGCATTGGTCTCGTTCCATAACTGAGAAAAACTTATCCCAGACACCGATGGTTTTATAGCCTTCAGCGTGTTTCAATACGTAATACGGCACTGGGGACCAGAGAAATAAACTATTTTGCCTTTATCTGAATGTGACCGTGTTCGAGGTAGGATGTAATTAGCACTTTGTACATAGCACATTATAATGTCCCAGCTGCGGACCATGTCAGCATGTACTCATGCCATCTGTCGAGTAAAATGGTTCACGGCCATGATAGAGGTGCATCGGCTTGCAATTCCTTGCACTGACACCAGCGCTTTTGGCACATCCAATTGCGGACTTTCTCACCCAATGATGTTCCGTTTGAGAACTATGGGGTCCTGAACAGGTTTTCTAGAATGACTTGAATAATAACAGCGTTAAGAAAGCGTCCTGTAAAGCTACTCTCGTTCCACACAGTGATGCTGAGAAAGGAATTATCCCACAGTGAGTCTGTCATTGTTCTGCCCACCGGGTGGAGGTAGCACCCTTGTTACGAGTTTTTACGTCTTTGTGCTTTAAAGAAAATCACGTGGTAGACGCCTTGTTTTTGTCAAGGAGGTGTCTAAATTTGATGGGAATCAGTTTCAAGCTTTCGTCTTATGCCCATACGAATAGCCTGCAGCGCAATTGGGTCATGGATTTGCAAAAAACAATCTGAGCGGACATAAACGAACCTAGAGGCCCAACACCCCTTTCGTGTGTGAAAGAACTCCCTTTTTTTTCGAATGTGCAGTACATGTGTTGCAAGGCATTGACTCGCGAGCATTGCCCGTGTCGCGTATGTACACAAAGGAATCTATGACTGGGTCAACTTTGCAATTATCAATAAACGCTCACCCGACCTCGCGACTGATGGTCTGCCTAAGCAAAATATACTTGTAAGTAGTGGTGTTTTTGCCTTTAGTTATCTTGGTTTGACCTAGTAGGATTTGAATGGTGGAATTTTCTTCCAACTCCTATTCTTGGTGTGGGCAACGGATAAACTGTTGCCGGATTGAGTCCGTTTAGCAAACGCACTGCTAGCGTATCCCACGGGCCCAATTCACCAAGTTGTCGTACGGAGTTGTGCGATAGCATCATTGTTACTGACCTCGGTCGTCAGATCTGGAAGACACTGTAATCTTATGTAAGCTGACTTTGTAAAATGAGAGTAAAATTGACACTTCTGTAAGTCGTTCTCTACCTTTGTCGTGTTTAACGTAAAGTATTGACACCGCAGAAACCACGTGTCCAATATGCCACGTGTATACAGTGCCTCTTTTTTCTCCACATCGACAATGATGAGACGGGTCAAATTCTGCGGTTTTTGGGCTCCTCACAAACCTGACGTTTACCACGGACAACTTTTGTAGAAACGAGTGCGGGCCTTGATCGGAGTTACCTCTGCTTTCCTCATCTACCTGGCAAACACTATCCTCTTATGACTTTCCACCTTTCCACACCTCATCTACGCTGATCCGCAAGCCAACCCTATCCACCAACCACCGCCAAACTGGCCTCCATCTTCCCTGCAATGGCCGACCCAACCAACTCTTTTCGCGATGGCATCGTAACCGGTGGGATAGGCATCACCACGGGCTTCATCATGGGCCTTCTCACATCCACCGTGCTTCGTCGTTTCCGCAAAAACCACAACCCCGACGATTCCCTCTCCGACAACAGCGATGACCACCCCTTGTCAACAACAGCCCTGCACGCTGTCAACGCACGTATCAACGAGGAGCACAAACTCGTGCTTTGCGTGCGCACAGATCTCAAAATGCAGAGAGGCAAGATTGCCGCACAGGTGGGCCATGCTACATTGGGCGCGTACAAGAGGGCGGAGAGGAAGAATCGCGTTGCGTTGCGCCAGTGGGAAAATCACGCCCAGCCGAAAATCGCATTGCAAATCGGGTCGGAGGCCCAGGCTCATCGATTGGAGCGCGAGGCAAAGGCAAGGGGCTTGGTAACTTATATGGTTTACGATGCCGGCAGGACCCAAATTGCAGCGGTATGTATCACTTTCTTCTATTTTTAACTTGGTCGTTGCACGCTAGCCATGCGGAGCCTTGGGAGTCGGGAGTCAGTGTCTGACATTCTTTTATGTGCTTGTGAACTAGGGGAGCATGACTGTGCTTGCTGTAGGGCCAGGCCCAGTTAGCTTGGTCAATCAGGTGACGGGATCTCTCAAGCTGTTGTGATCAGCATTGCGTTAGCATCGCGGAGAAAAAAGCATTCATCACGTGCAGTTATCATGGATTCTGCCGTGGTCACCAGTACAATAGGTGCCTCTTTACTGGGATCAGTGGCTGCCCCGCGTTAGGTGCACTTCGACCTGGACGTCCACGAAGAGCGATACATATCTCGATCCACACATCAGACAGCTCATCGGAAGCCATTTTACCAACAAACTACGCGTCCCATCGTGCCAAGGTTTGCAGAACACCTAACAGGAACATCAAAATCACTTGTTACAAGTTTAATTTAAACACACTCATCTAATAGCAATCGAGCCTCAAACTCTCAGGCATTGTCAAAGAACCCTGCTTTCCTTTTGTATTCCATCTCCTCCTTTGCCGTGAGCCTGTCTTTGGTCCAGTCGCCAGAGTCATCTCTTGGTCGGAATCTCCGTTTCCCCTCAGTTCCATGAAACACGTTTTCCAAGTTGCAAGAGGGTGCCCCGCGAGCAAACACAGCGTCGGGGTCAGAACTCTCATTTGTCAATGACATCCAAACCTGACTGCTAGCGGCCCATTGCGGTATCTTCTTCCTCCGTCTCCGATCCCGCTCTTCTTCTGAATTTTCTGATATCCCTCGTTTCCGTTCACCCGTCAGTTCCCACTGAGGTTCCTCTTCAACTCGAGCCGACCTGTTATTCGTTGGGGTTTTCGGTGGCAGTGCATCAGACACCTGCGTTTTACATTTGCTAGCGTGTACCTGCCCATGCCGAGCATTCGCATAGCCTGGGCGCCTCAATTTGGTCTGATGTTGTCCATCCCGCGCCCCTTGCTTTGCAGCCATCATTCTCTTCTGTTTCTGTTCTAAGACCCGTCTTCGATGTTCCTCCTTTCGCCTGTCATCCTCCTCCTTCTTCAATCGCTGCCTCTCTTCTTCCTCACGCCGTTTCTTTTGCCTCAACGCTTCTTTTTTTCGCTTCTCTTCCTCGCGATGCTTTTCCATTTCGGCGAGTAACCTTCTCCTGCTTTCTGCTTTCTTTTGTCTTTCCTGCCCCTCCTTTTGCCGCGCAAGCCTCATTGCTTCGCGTTTTGCCATCAACTCTGCTTCCCGACGCTCCGCGTCCAGCTTCTGCCGTTTTGCAGCTAATTTGGCCTGATCCTCCGCGGACTTTTCGCCCGCTTTTGATTCAGCATGTGCTCCGAACAATGAGGAACTAACCGGCAAGAATGATGCCACTGATGAAACTAGATTTGTGAAGGTTTTCGCGGCAGAGACGTCAGTTGTTCTTTGCTCTGATTCCACAGGTTGGGAGGACTCTGCAGTATCTAAGGCATCCGAAAAATTATCATTTTGAACAGGACCAGCTTCGCTGGGCAGCGGAGTCGGGGTCATATCCGCGACGTCCGGATTGTCGCTGGAGTTTCCAGGAACTGCAACGAATGGGGAAGCAGTTTTTCCGTCCGTATTTGTGTCCGGTTGCTCCAAGGACGTTCTTGGTTGGTCCCTGGTCGAAGTGTTGGTTGCAATGAGGCCATTTGAAGGTCTAGTTGGATTGAGTTCTTCTATCTCAAGATTATCCTCATTTGTTTGCTTCTCCGCGCTCTGCGGTGATACGGGACGCTCAGAGGAATGGCGAGTGATTCGATCCAAGGATGGCGATTGTTCTTTCTGAAGATGTTCCCCAACCCGATTGGCCTTATCATTCCCGCACCTTTCCGTAGATGCAGTTGAAGAGGCCTTACTGGATACGTGTCTTGTGGTGACGCAAAGTCTCGGACTTTCGCTCTCCTTGGTATTGGTTGTGATATTCCTCTGTTCTTCTAACACTGGCATCTGGGGCGGTCCGGCATCCCGAAGACTACCATCCCTCAAGTCCTCCGAAGCCTTGGTCTCAATGTCAGGGGAGGGCTCTGGCGCTTTTTGGGCGGCTGAGGGAACAAAAGCTTTATCGGCTTTTATAACCTCGTAAGAAGTCTTGCTTTCTGAAGGGTATGGATCACTTTCGGCCAGGTTTTGTGTATTCCCACTTACGATACCCGACGCATGTGCATCTGCGTGCAATCTCTCGATACGCTGCCTATAGGCACTCTTGGTCAATTTCTTGTCTGTTCGCGGAGGAAACGCACGTTGTCCAGGAGCTGTTTTGGGATTGTTCATACGGAAACTGGGATATGGGCCTTCCTTGAACAAGGACTTTATCCTTGTTGAATCGCGTGAAGGAGACCTCACATCACTAGGCTGTGTGCAGAAAGCCACGGAGCCTCGCACGTTAAGTAGTGCTGAGCTCGTTGACGACTCCCCGCAAGTCTGGCGTTTTCGTGGTGAAGTAAGATCCTTGCTCTCCTCCTCCTCGGCTTCTATAGAAGATACCTGGTACTCGTCACCGCCGGGAACCTCCACATCTGTAGGTCGTGAGATATCTGGTTCCTCAGTGGCTGATTTATGGCTCTGAGGATCGCAAGAAACTGACTCTTTGAAAGAGATGTGCTTTCGAATCCTTGCTGCGGGTTGCGACGGTACACCCTCGCTGACGCTTGGGTTGACATCAATTTTCAGCGGAGCTTGGATGATTTTGGCGGTTGAGCTTTCCGCTTTCTTGGTACACAGAAGTGGAGGTTTCCTAGACGACGGGTAGATGCTTGTCTTGGGGTTGAACAATCGAGTCGACCGATGGTTGCTTGCCTCAACCCCTGTTTCCTCTTCGACTTGTTCTCTGCAACCAGTGGCGGGTGTTGACGCTAACTGCGACAGAGCTCCAACAGTGGCCTGACCAATCATTCCGTCTTTTCCAACCGTGAAAAGGGTACTCATTGGGAACACTTCTGGCTCAGTTCGATAACGTGCATCACTTTGCTGCAGTTTGGGTGACAGGGCAGAGTTAGAAACGGATCCCTCACCTAGGTCTTGTTTCTTTGAGGCCACGATCGAGGGTTGCCAATTGCGATTTTCTTCCTCTTTTTTGTCATCCGGTATGATGTCAGGGCGATAACTGTCCGCGTGCGGGTCAGAAGCACGGCTTTCCGCGGAAGTTGGCTTCTCTGTAGGCGCTGGACTAGGAGAAGAAGCTTTCAGGTCTGCAGCCGAGGAGTTTGTCGAGGGAGTTTTAGTATCAGATTGACCAGATTCAGTTTTTCCTCGTTCCTCAGGCAGACACGTCAACGCTCAGCGATGTCATCCACAGAATCAGGGTGGTTATCGCCACTGCTCTCGTCCTGGTCCACTTCTGCAGCTCCTCTTTTCACCTTGCTCGGAGGGGTCACCTTTTCGGGGAGAGAATGATCGTCGTCTGGGGCATTGTTTTCGTCAAAACCAATCGATGCGGAGGACGCCGTACCTTCTCTGTCTTGATTACGTTTCACCCTCCTCCGTTGACGTCGTTTAATAATCGGACTTTCGTCATCGGATAAATCTTGATTCGAATGTGCCTGGTGAAGGTCCTTGGGTGGAGATCCAGGATCACGAACGTCGAGGGATGGCTGCGACTCTGCTTGTGGAGGCGCTCCTTCCTCTACCTCAAGCTTATCCTCCGCGTCACATGAAGACTTTTCATCTGCATGAGGTCGGCCTGCAACATCGGGGACCTCCGTAACAGAATTCTCTGCAAGGCCTGAAGCTTCTGCATGCTCGCCTTTGACAACCTCCGCGCCATTTCTACGACGTTTTTCCCCCTTTCCCTCCCCACCTTCCTCTTCCCTTTCTGTTTTTTGCTGGGCGCCGGTTTATCAGCAACTTTGTTATCTTCCTCCTTGTCAGCGCTGCAAGCCTGTTCCTCCACCTTGTTTCCATTTGTCTCTTCTTTCTCCTGTTCTCTCTTTTCACTGATTTTTGGACCCTCCTCTGTTTGTGTCTCTTCCAGGGGCGCCTCTGCGGACATGTTGGCAGGCACCACGGTATCTTCCTGCTGATGATGCTTACTATCACGAGTGACTGGGCTTTCTTGGTTGGCGGTGTCGCTGTTAACAGGGACAGGTTTCAAAGGAGGCCTGGGTGCTCGTCGTGTGCGCATGCGTTTCCCCCTTGCAGCACGTGGCAAGTCGGTATTCTCCTTATCCGATACGATTGCCTTTTGCAAAACTTGGATTGTGTGGCATGTCGGGTGCGTCTGGTGGGGCGTGTATGATGGTCATGGAGACCAGCGGTAGGTGCATCGCGTTTTGAAGGGCGTGAACGAGTAGTTGGAGCAGAGGCGGAGGTAGGGATCGGTTGACTAGGTTCTGGGGGGGAAGAGGCAGAGATGAGAGAAGATGAGTTTGGAGGGGCAGAAAGTGGAAACTGGAAATGGCCTGCTCGGTGATCCCTTGGATAAAATCGTTTGCTATGGAACGAAGTTTTCGGATGGATTGGTGGCGATGCGATTGGAGTTCGGTTACGACTTTGGGCAATTCGTGTGGAAGGGTCATGACGGGAAAGGGGGGAGGGAGGATGGGGGGATGGTGACGAGAGGGGGACGGGAAGGAAAAGTTGAAGGGATTGTTTGCTCGGGCTCGGTATGCTTAGTAGAAGGAAAGTTAAGACGCGACGAGAAAATGCGAGGGATTAGAAGATGAAAGTGCCAGGACCCCACACGGGCGAGCGAAGCGAACAGAATCGAGGCGACCGAAGGATAAAAAAGGAAAATGGACAAAAGCTTGTCGACAAGTCGGAGGTGTGAACAAGAATTTCTTATTTTTTCGAGGGATTTTTCGTGATTTGAAAATTTGAACTGGTGATCGAGTCCGCGTTTGCATTACGTACATCCCTCATACAGTGAATAAAAATAAATCATCATCACCATTTATCAAATACTGTAATGCACTACAAAGAACTGTAAAATGAATCACTGATCGTTGCTCTGCGATCACCTGATCACCGACCTGACCCGCTACACATCGGCGTCCGACTGTTCCCGCTTCTTGCTAGAAAAGGTTTCCCTGCATTGAACCACCGTTTCATTACTCGTTATCTCTCCAAGGATCCTGACTACGAATACTCCCACAACCCTTTGCACCGACTCTCGATCCAACGCCATGCCAGCTGCTGCCATAACCAATCCCACAAACGGCGGCGACGGTCGTCCAGGCCGACTCTTAAACTCCGGATGATACTGCGTACCCAAAAAGAACGGATGGTTCGAACGTTCCAAGATCTCCATTCTCTTCCCAGTCTCATCTCTCCCCACAAACCGAATTCCATCCTCCCTCTCCAACCTGTCCACAACCACCGGATTCACCTCGTACCGATGTCGATGCCGCTCATACACCGGCTGTCCCCCATACAACCACGCCGCCAAGCAATCCTCCGTCAAAATGTTCGTCTTCCTCACACCCAATCGCATCGTTCCTCCCATCCGCTCCGCATTCACCTCGGGCATATGCACCACCGCATGCACCGGCGCCACACTATCAAACTCCATCGAATTCGCCCTCTCCTCCTCAAACACCCTTCTCACCGCCTCCACAGCCGCCATTTGCATCCCTAAACAAATCCCCAAAAACGGCACACACCTCTCCCTCGCATACGATACAGCGCTAATCTTCCCCTCCACCCCGCGGTCCCCAAACCCACCAGGCACCAATATCCCGTCCGCGCTTTTCAGCACCTCCCATGCCGCTTCATGCCGCATCGCAGCCTCACCCGGACTGATATTCCCCACTCCTCCACGCCCCAACCTCACCCACCACCGTCCCATTCGGCGATGAAGTCGTATCATGACCGCATGCCCCGCAAACTCCAGGTCACTCGACTCGACCCATCCCACATCCACCGTACGGCCTACTGCCATTCCCGCGTGTTGCAACGCACGAATCACACTCAAGTACGCGTCAGAGTGCCCGGTGTACTTGCCAACCAGGCAAATCTTCACCGTTTTACTCGCACGGTCCGCCCCAGCTGCCATCCGACCCCACTTTTCAAGCCTCGTCGGTAAACGCCATACCAGATGCAGAGTGCGGATTAGCAGGTTGCATACCCCCTGTTCTTGTAGCATCATTGGGATTCGGTATGTGTTGGACACATCGTGTACACTGGCCACTGCATCTGGTGCAACTTGGCAAAATAATGCCAGCTTCTTTTTAGTTTCGTCGCGTAGCGGTTGTTCGGAACGACACACGATCAATTGCGGTGATAGTCCCATGGACGATATGTTTTTCACTCCATGTTGTGTGGGCTTTGTCTTTTGCTCCCCGACGACGCCCAGCATGGGAATCAACGACACAAACACAGAACAGAAATTCACGTCGCCTACATTGTACCTCAACTGTCGCAACGCTTCTACAAACGGCATGCTCTCAATGTCACCAATGGTACCACCCAACTCAATGACACAAATCTCCGGTACCAAGCCATCCTGATCTGGTGTCGTCGCTACCCGCATAATCCACTCCTGAATCGCATCCGTCACATGCGGCACCACCTGTACTGTTTTCCCAAGATACGAACCCTTTCTCTCGCGCTCCAACACCTGCGAGTAAATCTTGCCGGTGGTGATATTGTTATCACGACTCAAAGTAACATCCAAAAAGCGTTCATAGTTGCCCAAATCCAAATCAGCCTCCCCACCATCATCCATAACAAAAACTTCACCATGCTCAAACGGAGACATAGTGCCCGCATCTGTGTTTAGATACGGGTCTATCTTTATCGCGGTCACACGCCACCCACAACATTTGAGCAAGACTCCCAACGAAGACGCCGTAAGCCCCTTGCCAATGCCAGAGATTACCCCACCGGACACAAGCACAAACTTGACGTGCGGTCCCGTGGACGCGAGCCCATTGCCATTGGGGTACATCTCCGCGCGGCGTGAATTACGAAAGCAAACCGTTTGATGTTTGTAAGATCAGAGCGTCAAGGAGCGTCAGTGCAGGTGGCAACTTTGTGTCAAGGATCGTGTGCACGGGGCAGGATGATGATCGGAGATGAGCGGTTGATGACTACCAGGCGATGGGGATGGGGGCAGGTTGCGTGGGCCAGGGCCGGCCGGGGCGATTGCAAGAAATTTCCAGTGCTCGTGTATCAGCCTTGTCGACGGTCGGCGCTGGATAAAGGTGCATTGACCCAAATTTGGTGCCATGTGTCATGTTGTAAATTTTGGTACTACAGTACAGTACAGTAAAAGGGGAATTGTACAAGGATTTTTACATGTTTTGGCGGGAAAAGCAGCCAATGAGTGTGTGCCAGGTGCGAAATGAGAACGATGTCGTCAAAAAGTCAGTTTTACTGTAGTTTGATCTATAGACAATTCATTTGCGCCTGTGCGATGTGCAATCCAACACAGGCCGCCCGTTCCCCAACGTAGCATGTTTGGCCGCGCTAGACCTCCTCGGCAATCGACCTGTCGCGAGCCTCGCCTTCTCCCCGTCCGTCCCACCATCATCTCCCGCTTCTCTCCTTGTCTCCTCCAACGCATCCGGTCTCGGATTTCCAGCCGCATCGAAAAGCGACTTTGCATCCCAGTGACACAGCGGACATGCGGCCCTTCCTCTTCGCAACCACTTTCGGATACATCTGAAGCCACCACCATTTCACAGGCATCACAAACAATCATAACAAAAATATATCAAGCAGTCAGCAGTCAGTCTCATGGCTCGCATCCAGTCCCTCGCAAAGAAAACAAAGCAACTATCCAACGTACTCACGATGAAAGCGATGACCACACGGCAAAACAACGGTCCTAACAAGCCCCCCCTCCTCGTCCTCATCCAGACAAATGGAGCAGACCCAGTCGCCAACACCCTCCTCCCTCCCCTTTACAAGGTCGCCCAAGCTATCACAAACCCACCTCGCCTGATCCCTACTCAAGCCTACCCTAACCTTCCTCCCCTCCCCCTCCTCCGCCCCTCCCATAACGCGCACCAAAAACTCATGCATCCAATGACTCGCCAAAGTCACAGTCAACATGCCAACAAAGCCGCCACAAACGTCATTGTCCACGCCACATACAAACTACCCTTCACACTCATTCGCTCCTCCTCAGTCGAGCTCACCTCCTCGATTGAAATGGCGGAAGCGTTGGACCGCTTGACCCAACAATCCGCACTCCCAGTAACCACATCCGCCAGTTCACGCTCAGCCTCTAACCGCGACAATAGGTAGACCCCAGATGACCCCGAAAATGCCAACTGCGGCAGGTCGGTCAACGGAGGCGCACCGGTTACAAAGGCCTCGACTCGATAATGCGTCGGCACAGTCGGGTTTGATGCTATCGACTTGGACCGAATCGTACAGCGATGGGCTTCCCATCGTAAATCCGACAAGTCGCGCTACAAAGCACAAGCACAACACAGTAAGCATGCGGCACATTACAAAAAAGCATAACAAAACAGTGGAACAAATAGGCACGACGTACCTCGTAGCGAATCCAAGAGCGTACGCCAAAGGTGAGGAGACGGAAAAGACGGTGACGAGGGTGAACAAGAGGAGGGTCCTGACAGGGCGTGAAGAAAGGCAGGTTGGATCTGAAGAATGGTGCGAGTCGACTTCGGAGTCGGAGGTGGGAGGGGAGGGAGATGCTGTGGCGGTGGAGGTTGTGGGGATGGGGATGATTGTGTCGGGGGGGATGGAGGAGGGGGCGGGGACGGGCGGGAGGAGCGTGCGAGAGAGCGGGGGCAGGGCGGTCATTTGGGGTGGGCATGCGAGGCGACGGGGTGGGATATGGGGGGGATGTATTTTGGGTTTTGGATTGTGATTTAGGTGTGAGGTTGAGTTGAAGGTTTTGGGGGAGGGAGTGGGGTATGGCGTTGGGGCGGTGGAAGTGTCAGCGTGGCGACAGGTGAGAGATGGAGTTGGAGGGGGGAGGAGGGGGTGTGGTCGGGAGGAGGGCGGATTTATTTATGGTGATTTGGAAAAGGGCGAATGTGGTGGGCTGGGGCGGGGGGAATTTTTTTTTTTTTTTTTTTTTTTTTTTATCGGGGCGGTGTGAAGGGCAGTGTGCAAGATGGCAAGATGGAGATGGGATTGAAAGGGAAAGGATTGTCAGGGACGAACTTAGGGCAGGGCAAAAGGGAGTCATGGACACGGCAATCGCCATTTCGGCCGGGCTGGGGATTGCCGTGCCCATGAACCGCCGTGGGGGAGCGGATTTATTGTCCCAGGTGGTGTACTGTACAGTAAAGTGAAATGTAGCCCTGTACTGTACTGTACTGTACTGTACTAGTACTCGGGTGGTTCCGGCTGCAGCCTTGACCGTGCCGTGGCGCAACTGCAGTATGTACTATACTGTACCGTACTGTACTGTACTGTACTGTACAGCATAGTGGTGTGAATACTGGAGGGTCACAATGAGTGACACAGGCATGCTGCAGTACAGCACTGTACATGTACTGTACTGTATTCATGATATCCCCGTATCTCAGTATCTCAGTATCTCTGCTGTTTCGTTGGTTTTGTTCTCAAGGCCCCTGGCAGCACCAAATAATTTTTACTAATGAATACTACGTATACGGTACAGTACCATGGTTTCAATTGCCACGGATCATTACAGTATCGCGCTTTTCATCTATACACTACTGTACAGTACAATACTGTACCGTAGTATCCACACAACAACTTATCCGTCGCCCTCGCATTAGCAGGCCACATTCGCTTGATATCCACAGGCCCTGTACAAATTATTTTACAGAATCAATACGAGCAATGATCCTCATTCAACTGCATCACTCCATGTTCCGTCGACCCACTGAAACAAAAAAAAAGCTTCCATCCTTCTCCTCACACCTCGACATTTTTTGCTTGCAAGGATACTATTGTACTTGTATACACAACGGTATAGTACCATACAGTACAGTACCGTTTAGCACAGAATCGTACTCTCACAAATAATATTGCAATCTCAGTTACCGATACGTGGTGGAAGCTTGCAAGCTGCACCAGTACATTCCCATTTTCCCAATCTCTCACTTTTCCTTTGCTCTTGTCATCGTCGATACCGTACACCTAGCATGAACTGCCTGCAACAGCAACAGTACTGTACCTCTCCAGAATCTTGTTTTCCGCCGCATTCGTGACACACGCTTAACATGGCTTGACACAAAATGCTTCAATCCCATGCTCCCAAAAAAAATGTTGCCTACATTTTTAATTTATGGAAAATAGACATCACCCAACAAAGAGCAACTTGTAACATAAAAACAGCAAAAAATTATCACAGGACATATCTTGCTTGTTCACCAATACAGTAAAGTTCATTATTACTACCAAAATCTCGCATCCTAACCCTGCCCCTATTACTCAACACCACTTTCCATGCTCCCCCAAACACACCATTCTATGAAACCAACCCCCCCAACAAAACACCAACAAACAAAACATCTGAAGAGCAAAATAAACACAAACAATCCGTAACCGACCCCCATTCTCTTTCGACCTCACCCCAACACCTTTGAGGTGACCACCACCACCCCCATACAAATCCAATAATAACGCCCCTGGCGCAACACAACTCAAAAAACACCACACCAAACTTCATCCAACCCGCCCGCTGCGCTTCCCCCGCCCACACAACACTCAAACCCACTAGTCCTCGTCCAACCACACCTCCCTCCAGCACTCGCTGAACGCCCTAGGCGTAAACGCCGCCACCTCCCCCTCCCCCCAACCACACACCACGTGCACGGGTGCCAACCCCGCCCCACTCTCACACACCGCCCCCGCTCTCCCCCCCCCCCCGTCTCCCTCTCTCCCACACCCCAATACTGTATACCACATGTTTGTCCTATCCCCACCCCACCCTCCAAACCCCCTCACAACATCCCACCCCAAAATCCTCTCTCTCCCTCCACATCCCCACCACCTCCGCATCACAACAACCCCACCACCCCTCGCGTCACACCCGCCACTTCCTATCCACCCCACATGTACACCTCATCTTTATACCCTACCGTCCTCTCGCACTCTACCCGATCCACCCGCATACTGTACACCCCATCCCGAAACTTCACCACTCCCGTCATCCACTCTCCCATTCAACAAACCCTCCACCAAACCATCCACCACTCCTCACCCCTGCACTGACTCCCACCCCGGTAGTTTGCACTGCAACGCCAACCTCGTTTGAGTTGCTACCCGTGCTGGATGCTAGTCGACTCACGCCCTGCACTCTTGTGTCGTGGTTTGCTTGATGGCGGGGCCTCGCTGATTGGCAGCGGTGTACACATCCATGCTTGCATGCGTTGTGAGTTGAGATACTCTACGCACGGACAGAGAATGTGCCGGTGTTTGCGCCCGTTGTGCGGCGTTTGCATGCCCGCCCCGACGGCTGTGTGCATATGAGCGGGTATACACGAGCGGATGGTAGGTGACTGTTTTCTTGACTTTCATCTGGCTTTTCAATTTCTCAGAGGCTGATTCAGAGAATTTCTAAGTTAAGGGTTTGGGTGATAAAGGGTTGGACTGGGTTCAGTTACTTGTTGAGCACGAACGAATGATGTGCGACAAGATGTTGCCGGTGCACAAGGCCGATGAGCAGCGGTGGCAGTCTGAGAGCCGAGTATTGGCAAGATGGGCACACCAAAGGAGGCAAGAACAGTAGAGCGAGAGAAAAAGAACGGAACGTCATCAGTCGGTCCGCCACGGCCACGAGCGTTCCATGGTTTACCAAAGTACCAGCAACTCAAGTACAGCAGTAGGAACAAAATACCCAGGAGAGTGCAAAGAGAAGAAACAATCAGGTACAGCACACTACTGAATACTGCAAGTGCAAAATATACACGCGACATTGAGGCACACGAATATTTCAGAGCACGAATACATGAGGCATTTGGGTGCATGAATACATGGAGCACCGGAACACTTTCGTGCTTCGTCGTATTTGACTTGAGAACTTGAAAGTATCAATCAAGTATCAAGGTAGGAGCTTGAGACTCATTGTCGGTAAAATTGAGTGATAGCTTGCCTGAATGTGTCACCAAGCAGAAAGAGTCGTTGAGTGCGAGTCCGATTTGGTGCCCACATCAGGGTGATTTAACTTTCCTTGCATCCACATCGTTTAATTTAAATTACGGGTTTCAATCTCATATCCGTCGACGTTGAAATCACTGCGAATTGGCTTGTCTATAGCATCTTGCTGCGTTGACAGTGAACTTTAGTGATTTTTGAGTTCAAGGAAGTGATTACGGGGATCTCGGCTGATAATAATTCGCGGAGTGCTTATGGGATAGCTTTACGTTTTTCAATAGCCTTGCCACATACGAGTAACGCCGCAGAACCAGGGAATTTCACTGGGCAATGGGATTTTCGAGACGAACGCAATAGGGCATGGAAAATACAAGAGCTGTCACTATCACCAGTTAGAACACAAAAAGATGGAGGTTGACCAAAGTTACCAAATCGAGCAACATTGAGAAGAAAGAGAAACAAAATATCAAAAGACTGAGCAGAACTGTTTGGCTCTGATCTCGAGAACCAAGATTGCAAGGAAGAAATCTAGATATTCATCTTGACAGTATCTGTTGTCAGTCTTTATCGTTCAAACGGTCCCATTTGATACATTTTGCGGTACATAGTATGTTTGTTTGAGACTTTAGGGTTAGCCAAAAAGTCTATATAAACTGAGTAAACTGATCCCTCTTGCGAAGGTCAAACAAGTTGCCAGACAACTTCAAGCCAAGTCCCGGGTAGTAGGAAGCTGAGAATCAACTTCAGACCCATGAACCAATTTTATCCAGGTCACAGAGCATCAGTGGTAGACCATGCCCGTTCTATACTTGCATGTAGCCCTTTCAACGGTCGTCCTTACCAATCCCTTTTTGTTCGCTCATCTATACCACGGTAGCACCTCTGTCGCTTGCAAAAACTCCTTCCTGGGGTAATCGGTTCTGGGTATCTCTTCTACTGACGATTTACCCCTATCAGTATTACAGCGACTCGTTGCATGCAACAATCATTTATTGAATCATCGAATTGTGCCTTTAATTTCGTATTTGAGTTAAATGGGCCACACGCAGCGGTCTTCAATAAACAGATAAAGCTACTTCTGCCTTCTGACTCATATGAGGAGATGACATATATGGAACTTGTAGCTGTACCGGTTTATGGGAGTTTATTCTTGGCATTAGAGTTAGGAAGAGTCTACTATAGAACGTTTCAGACCAAAAGATCAATTCTTACGCCGGTTGGTCCATATTATGGACAACCTGTAAGCAGGTAATCTTTGATTGAGACTTCATTGCCATGTGACGCAATGTGCAGTTCCATTAGTAAAACATTATCCTCAGATTTAAAATCACATGTGTCGAGATAAGAGTTGCATCATCAGAGAAGGTAGAGCGGGGAATAATATCACCTTGATTTTGAAGAGTATTCTTCCATAGTGTAAACCCTTTTTATAGAACGTGTCGACCATCCTTTTGGTTTGGTGCCGCTCCAGAAAAAGAAAAGCACATATCAAGTTAGTTCCATAACAAACTGGGTAGAAGAGGCAAATCATCTGCAAGGGCTTCTACAATAGGGTATGAGTCAAAGCGCCACGCCACATGACGTAGATCAAGTGACTCCTCATCTCTGTCGTCGCTCTTTACACCTACACGTGCCGCTTTTACATCATCCGCAACACCAGCATAGAACGTGTCATCAAGAGGCCAATAGGGTCAATTTCAGTGTAATGCCCTATCACACAACGCTATAGGCGTAGTCCTAAACATGTCTGCCTGTCAAATATCTTCGAGCTCAAGATTTCTCTGCCGGTGATGGGGGGATATCATATAGAAGTATTGCTACGTCTGATTCCGCTTAATCCGTAGCCCTGCCGACGCCAAAGCGTCGGCCCTTCTCCCCTAATAAAAGTTTTATTCATCTACTCCTCTGATCGCCTCTATTTCCGTTGACATATAAGGCTGATTGTAAAGCCTTACAACTAGAGCCAGTGGAAGCGGTAAAGAAGACAAAAAGATGTCGATTCGATCCCCGGCTTTTGCAAAGGTAATCTCACCAAATGTTTCATTGTCTGTCTGATCAGCGTTCCCAGAAAAATCCTTGTTTTTTGTGGTTATTAATGTTCAAAAGAGCACCTTCAACGTTTTCTAGGGCGTTTGCAACCCCATAATGTAGAAGATCATTCGCTTCTTGAACTGGAGCTTCAAATAGATTTGACTGTAAAGAGGGGCGTACATCCTCTAATGCGACAGAAATGATGCGGCCTTCACACCAGGTACATTAAGTATGCCCATTTGACGATAAATATCACGGACAGATCGTTATAGTATCTATTCGCCACGTTTATTGTCCGAGCGATTAAAAATACGTTAAAAGGGTGAACCGGACTCGAGTTGTAGACTTATAACACAAAATCAACTCAGGATTAGGTCTAACGAGGTGATATTGTTTTCATAACGTGCTATTATGGTACCCAGCACACAAATTGCCCAGTTACAATCGGCTTCGTGTAGCCCGTAGCGATTTCAAATACTGACAATATTTCCGAATTATAATGATCATTTGAAGTACGAACAACTGTCAGTGGAATATGCCGAGGTTTCACAGAGGCGTCCAATGGTAGTAATTTTTAACGAGGAAACACAAAACGAATAATTTAAAGTTTGCATTATGCGACGATTTTTTGTGACAACGAGCAGGGATGGCTTGAAGATAAATTTTCATGCGCGTCAAGTGATCTTTGAACTACTCCTTATTGAAAGATAAGTCTAGCAGAACAGCATCAGGTAGTTAGAACTGACTAATATATAACGAAAAAAAATAAACTACAGCATCACCAACCGATGTTGAGTCAACAATAGCAGAAGCGGAGCAAAGGGTGGCAGCATTAATAATGTACAAAACCATAATGTTGCCTAGAATCAGATGTTCTACTCAGACAAGTTTGTGAAATTGACATTTGAGAGAGGCGAGTGACACTTTGCGACACTCCTTTTGAAGGCCGTCTTAGCGAAAAAACTTTGCGCCAAAATGGCATCGTGATTCACCTGCCGGCGAGTCGATCTTCGCCACCCGTCCGATTTCTCAAGCACACCGACACCATGGCTACTCTTTCGACGCCCTCACTCCTTACTACGAAGGCGCCGCCCCAATCTCCATCTACAGTTCCACAGCCGCCCCTCGAAAACAAGCCATCAGACGCAGGCCCCTCTTCTCTACTTCCTGGGATACCATACTGCCCAAAGCAGTAACCACTGTGGATGCACACATATCTCTACATGGAGAAGCACAAAAGCTCTATGAAGAAGCACTTCAAATTTGTACCGGTGCAATTCCGGCTGGAGTGCTTGACGGCGTTTGCGCCCCGTCTTCGAAGACGCTTATCGACAGATTTAAACGGATTTTAGTCGGCCACCGCGCTGCCCTTAGATCAAACGAAGATGTGTCTGGGATAGTTAAAATTCGACGTGAAAGAGAAACACTAATTGACGACGTAATCTTGGCAATCGATGAATTGGAAGAGAAGCGAAGAACGGAGCGGGACGAGAAGACTGAGCTGGAAAGGAGACTAGCGACGCCTGGTGAGGAAATTCGTGCTAGGGCAATTAGGAGGTAATTCGCGTCGAGACAAAGCGACAGCGAGGAGAGGCAGTCGACACCAGGATCTCGACGGCAAATTCGAAAGAGAGCCATTGTTGTTGACTCAGATGAAGGGTAATGGAATTCATTAACGCGCATATTACTGCCCGTTGCGAGTTGGACGAGTGCCATTTACAAATGAGAAAGAACGATTCCTCTTTGATCTTGAGCGGGAATAGTGTTTGTAATCTCGCATGACCACGAGGCGGAACGCTTGCGAATTGAGGAGAAGTATATGGAGCTCGAGGATGATAAAGCACTGTTGGAACAGGAGGAGCGGCGCCAGTCTTTTGCAGAGTGCAAGGATATGCTAGCGTTCCGAAGTGCTTTAGTGAAGATACTATAGTAAAGGAATGGAGCCTATGTTTCCATGTATTCGATCAGTGGTGGTGATGGGCAGTTGAAATAAGAGGCAACCTGTCCACCCCCGCTATACAGATTCGATAGCTAGAAATTAGGGCCACGGCCTTTGCGAGCAGAGATATAGGTGACTGTCGAACTTTCAGTTGCCATTTGCAGTCCTGTGGCGACCATAGTTGCTTCAGATCCATATATGTACACTATACCGCCTCGCGCACACTGTTTGTTGCATTTTGGTAGGAAGTCTCCTGCGTCCTCCCTCCGACACGCGGGAATGCTTTCTGGAGCCAGGGGAGCAAAATATACGCCGCGTCACCATATAAACAAAACTGCCGGCTGTCTATTGAAAGCGCATCTTGAAGTACAGCGTCCAGTACGCTGCCTCTTCAGAGCGTCATATCATTACGCCGTCCCACTTTCGACCCATATAGGTGAAACATCAATCCATCCAGCGTGGTCACGGGTTGGTATATGATGGAATGAAATCTTTTGTGCCCGAATAGCGGCATCGTTGCATAGATGGCCACCAGGTCTGCACATTTTTATCTTCGTACAGTCTATGAACCCTACGCAGTTGTGTAGTGTGGCCCCTTTCCCTCGTACAACGGACGTGTTGTGTGTAAGACGTCTACGCATCAGGAAAGCACGGAACTATTCCAACAGATGCACCTTGGTTTCAGTTAGAGTTTCAACTACTTCCCAAAACACTTCTGATAAAGCCGAAGACCTCATTCCACGCACGGGCTCTACCTCCACCCATCTCGTTGGGGAAGATAAGAGACAAAGCATAATACACATAGCGGTTAACGGGTTCTCCTTATAGCGGGATCGCTTTGTCCTTCCACTTCTCCAACCGGTCAATTCGTCTTACAGTGTTAATCTGGGAAGGCCGAAAACGAAAAAAGAGTAAGACATTTTTCAATTTTGAGGCTGTTAATGTTGAACGTTGTACTACTGAAGGCAGTATAGTGGATTGGAAGGAGGCGAACATCCGATACCGCCGTGTGGAGGCGGCCCTGCAGTCTGAATAAAAACTCATCGTCAACGTCTTCCATCATAGCAAGATGTAATAGATGCCGTCGGTTGCGCTCGTATTGATTGGCACGCCCTATGATATAGTACTTCTGCCTAATGGGGACTAAGGAGTGGGTAAAGTGGGATCATACTCACATTATTGACATTTTCTCTATGCATATTTGAATTTCTCTGAAACATGATATGGGTACATTCTCTACACCTGTAATATTTCCAAGTCTCGACATTTGTGGCATTTTTATTGCGTAAGATCTCTACTAGAAGGAAATTTATCAATTCACCATCACTTTATATGTCAAGAATGACCCTTTTGAATTCTGTTGCTGATTTGTAGATTATAGCAGGGTTGAATGTTAAACTACGAGCAAGAAGCACAGTTTTTCCGCAATTCGTATGAGTTATGGGTGCATCATTTGTGGAACTTCATATGGAAGACAAAAATACTTTAGATGACTACCAGCCCAGTGTCCATATCGGCCGCACTTGTTGCAGCGTCATTTAAGCTTGAGTCCAGCCAGCTGCTGCTCCATAAAATTTTTCTATGGCCTTTTGATCGAAGAAACTGGATTTTAACTCGAATTTAACGCTCGAAGAGCAGTTCCGGTGCTGTAAATTAAAGATGCACGCGATGAGACAGTGTCGATTGAGATCTTATCGCACTGATGAAGAATGTCAGCAAAAAGTTTATACAAGGAGAAAAGAACCGCACCTTTGGTAAACTATTTTATAGAAGCGGGTGATGTGGCAGCATCTGCCATATAGGAAACTGTTTTTCCTGGAGAACGTCCCGTTGCGGTGGCACAAAATGTGTCAGCTGTAATATATCCAGTACTATCGTCGGTTGCAGCAACAGTTACAGCAGCCTCAGAAAGCAAACCCGTTGTTGGTGGGCCTGGTTAGGCGTCGAAAGGAGGGGACTCTGCAAATGCCCTTTTCCCCCAACGTACTCAACTTTCTTTCCAGCGTGGTACTCCAACTCTCGACTTGTACCTTCCTACTCTTTCTTTATTCTTCGGCTTTTTGGTCCGCACCGACTCTCGAAGGATTGTTCTTGAAAATTGGAAGTGTTTGATCGAGAAACGTTTTTGTTTTATTTTTGTTCGATCATTGGACTTTTGCGTCATTAAAAGCAAGGTTGACGACTTTTTTGCGTTACTTATCGATGTCTATCATTTTCAAATTTACCCTGAACGCTATCAGGCTGATAATTTAGCATTATAAATAAACTCAAACAGTACTTTTACAAATAATTCTGACCTTCGCTGATTGCAGCATTTGAGTAAGGGACTGCTCGAGGTTATAGTATTTTTTTATTATTCACGGGCAGTTTAAATGTTCCAAATGCTTCTTTGGTTCAGATAATAGTTATCTCAACGCTCATTTTTTCGAAATGAAAGTTCTGATGTAACTCAAGGGTTCGATACACTACATTTTACTCATCCTGAATGCCCCTCATCAACCTGAGGAATGATTGAAAATATGACAAGCCATCATTATGAGAGCAGATAAATGCTATAGAAAAGCAACTGCGTACACCTGAGTTCATGATTTCTTCTGCGATTGCGGAGAAAACCAGTCGAACAGGGCGAAATAAGCGCAAAATCAAATATCGATAGAAAGTTTGTCGAAACCGAAACTCGTCGCTATTTGTCAACATTGGATTACATTCAGAGTAACTCACCGTTTAGGTCAGCTTTTATAAGCTGTACGCATCAAAAACGCCCAATGACTCTTCGTCTGCGTCTTATTCACTGTCCTCAACATGTACACTGTAAAATCCCTGAACAAGTTTTTTCTGCCACTGACATCCAACTTTCGGGAACCGTGAACCTACACCCGAAGTTTGGATCCGCAGTATCTTTAAATATGGCCACGAGTCCCGCTAGTTATGCAGGGAAAAGCAAGGATACTTCAGTGGAAAATAATTCTCCCGCTACAGAAGATTTTCTCCCGGCTTCAAGGAATTTCATCCACAGTTCTCTCTGCCTACGCCTTCTTATGGGACTTGTTGAAGATATTATATTTTACCCATGTAGCATAATCCGCCACAAGAAAGCTCGAAAGATATGTGAAGAAGTCTAAGGTTGTCCCGTTCACCTCAAAACGTCCTATTTTGAAACTAAAGGGACTCTTTGGGAGGATCAAACCCGCCTACCAACGTGGAATTTCGGAAACTGAGATTTTCAGAAACTTTAAAACGAAATCTTTTGGGGCTCAAGATGTTAGTGAGACCTTGGTTGCCATGTACCTTTAGGATGCTGCAGATTTTCTTTGTCACCAATTACTAACTATGAGAAGTTTTAACAGGCAATCGAACTCGCTAATATCTTCACCGATTCTATCCAATCAGGAAAGATAGATTTCATTTTTCTGCAGAAGTACATCCGAGAAGATGAAATAAACTCCTCACTAGAATTTTATCGCTTAGCTAAGATAAACTTCGCTGAAAACATTTCCCGAGATTACGCGAAGGAGCATTAAGATCAGAAATTTTATTCGTTAGCCGAAATCATAATAGGCATCAAATAAAATATTCTTCCCATCAATATTCTAAGAAGGCTGGCAAATATCCGATAATTGCGGCTATACTTTACCGTTTTAGTTATTTCTTAAGGTATAGTGCTGAAAAAACAGAAGGCCGCTCCATATTGGGTCTAAAACCAAATGGATATGTAAACCTCGGTAGATATAAGTTGGTTCGGAATACACGTATTTATCATAATAATTTGTCTTTGCTTTACTCTATTGAAACCCCTCCGGATTCCTGTTGCCCTCCCAGACAGATGGTTTTTCAAATCCGCTGTTGGTGACTCCGTGCTTTTGAAGGGGCACGATTAAATCGTACTGGATATTGCTTTGAGTTGTCATTGCGAAGAAAATCCGGTTTAGAATTAAGTTTTGACCTGCAGCTATGAAAAATTATTCATAAAATTCCTCTGCCGATCAACGCTGTTCACGAACATTCGGGTGAAGATGGAAACTCTGAAGAAATCTGCCCTGGAATCCAGAAAATAGGAACTCGCCATTTGCAAAAATCAGGGATCTCGAACTTACGGTACTTTAACTGTTCATCCAGCGAAAATTTTGGTGGTCCTGGATCTACCAGTAATTATTTATCCACTGCGCATAATTCCCATACTACGTTTGGTCAAAAAAATTTTCACTTTATTACAACGACATTTATTCGGTGCATTCCAACATAGGGACGGTAAACAGAAAATTTTTAATTGACCCGCGATCTACCAGAAACTTTTCTTTCTCCTTAACTCCGTGGGTCAACATATCTTCGCCGTTATAATGATCCATTCTTCTACAGTTCATTAATTTTTCTGACATTTCTTTAATTTCTTGGTCAATTTCTGTTCTCTTAAAGATTTCAATCCATTATCTCATTAATTCTTGCCAATAATTTGGTCCCGCAAGATGCTACTAATATCTATTCCTTTATATGCAAAATACAAAAAATAATCCCTTTCACGTTTTCGTAACAGCAAGCTTCGCAGTCCCGAAAAGTATCAAGCATTTATGTGTTCTCCATAGACCTAATAACAGGATAAATTGCTTATAGTAACTGTAGTACTGGTATCTACTGGGTATACATACCTCCAGCCAATAGCGGTCACTATGATAGTATGACGGTAGATCTAAATTAGTTCCACTTTAGCGTCAAAATTTACCCGGCAGGAAAGTATAGTAGTCTATGAATTCGTTTCGCCTTGGTGCCGCATTGGCACTCGCAGCAATCATGGTTCATTAGTATTTTGTATTGATCTGGGACTGAATTACTGGTCTCGTGTTTCTCAGACGTTTTGGGGTACAAAAGTGTGCTGATTCGGACATTTCTACGTTCACTTGCAGTAAACTTACCTTGGTCAAATAACTTCCATCTATAGTGTTCCTCACACTTTAACTTCGGTGTTGTGATTGCAAATTCCTGAGAAAAGTTGTGAAAGGTAGTAAACCTGGCGGCCTTCCACTTATCTAAGTGAGTAACGCCTGAATTCAGTACAACGCTAAGTGGAATTTTCGCAATTATATAAATGCTGATCCAGAGTTTTTTCATAGTTATATTCTCCTTGTACAAAGGCTTTCAAAAGCGCGAAGGCTATATATCAAGCACAGCCATAAAAGAATCAAGTTTGGACTCAGTAACAGCCCTCTCCGAGCCTCGAGTAGTCACTTGTTCTCCCACCTCTCGATCTTCATTCATCCTCCGTGGTCACATCTCAATTAATCCAATATTACCTTTAAATCTTCTTTTAAAATTTTTCACTTCACTTTTCTGAGTCTTTGTTTCATTTTTTAAAAAATACGCTTTTGTTTGCATACTGCTATCGCTGCACTTATCAGCTTTTCTTTAGTTCTTTAGATTTCGTTCAAACACAACAATTTACGCATGAACAGATTTCTGTGAACACATGTTTCATGATTTAGGACTCCTACATTCGATTTCAACCGCAATTTACATCTTCTCGACATAATAGGTCACGAGGCTATCGTTATGGGATTTTTTTGTGCTAAGGGAACCAAAATGATCGAGAATGAATAAGGGCCAATAAATTTTCCGAAAATGAGACCTTTACAAGGATTTTGAAACGTCGAGACAATCGAGATCGACGTCGAGGAAATTAAGAAATTAAAAGATTAATGATTGGCACAATTTTGTTGGAGTTCTACACCTGCATTGCTCATAATAATCATCTGTGAGGGAACTATAATTCATGTAAACTTCTTACATTCATCATATTATTAAACTGCTATTGACGGCGTTCAAACAGAAACCGAAACGCGTTGAACGCCATACAAAATGGCGAGAAAATATAAAATTAGAACTATGGAACCGCAAATGAAGGCGCCTGATGTCTGTTATCCTACCCCGTTTCATCCGTTCATGTTTTATGTTCCGTTACTTCTATCTCACTCTCACAGCCATTTTAGTTCCTTCACTGGAAATCATTTTCCCCAATTCTTATCCCCTCAGAGGAAAAAATGAGCCAGACTCCAGTCCAAAGTGCAATGTATATTACATACAATGTAGGCTATATAATTCGTTCCAGATATGAATAAATTCCAGATAAGATATTGATTTTCCTTGGGTGAAACTTTACCCTTGTTTGTGTGTACAGTAATAATGAAATTTGGAGTTACGTTTTTTGAATGTTTAGTTCGTTGCAAAAATTGCACATAATTTATTTATCGATCCTCTCTCCAACTTTCCCTTATAATGATTTATTTAATTGAAATTAATTACCACTGTGAGATTTCTATTTAAAAAGCCTTAACAGGAAATCAAAATAACCCTAAACCAAACATTTTCTCCATCATTAATGCAGACGACCTGCTTTGCGGGCTTTTCGAAATGTTAAGTTAACGAAAGATAGGATTTTTTAAAGTAATTTTTTATCTGTTTCAATACATTCAAACTCGAATCAAAGTGAAGGAAGAGGTATCATTGATAGGGTATTAAGTAGTTTGATTTTTTATATAAATTTCACTTAAGTGATAGAATCTAATTCATGTATGAAAATATTCACTTGAAAAATAGAAACGTTAAAAACTTGCAAATTTTCTAGCAATATCAAATGCCAAAATTACAATAACAACGAATAAATAATATATAAACAATAAGCTTAATCTCTTTCCTGAAATAAATATATTTCCTACTTTTTAGTATCGTTGGCTTCATTTTTTGCGTGTTGGGTAAAAATAATTGTTCTAGAGTGCCAAATGGCTATAAATAATCTAAAAAAGTAAATTAAATGTCATTTCCATTATTACTGTTTTCTGTTGGAATAACATTGACATATTTTCGAATTTTTCACTATATCCAATTCTTTTGAGGGTAAAAGCTAGAGGGCACAGGAAGCAGCCGATGAAGAGAATAAGATTATACCAAGCGCATTACGCTTGAAGGAACTCTCTTGAATGAAAAAATGTCTAGTTTCCTTCAGAAAGCTGGCAACTTTGGCTTGCAACTGTGACCGGGTTGGAAATGAGGACACCATCAGTCTGTAATAGCAGGGTATTTTGCGAACGCGTAAAGGCGACTGCGGTGGAAGCTCAAGCCAGAGCGAGGGAATAGAATGGAGTTGAGAATCAGGAGAGAGCGGGTATTTTGATTGAAAGTTAGTCCTTGTTGCAGCGGCAATCTTTTGAATGAATTATTTGATTATACTGTAAAAGTTTCTCTGCTCTAACTTTTAATGAATTTAGGGTCTAATCTCAGTACTTTAGAGACAATTTGGAAATTTCTGGCAAAATTTTTCCCATACCGGGCCCTTTTGAGAATGACCATTTCTATTTTTTGTTCTGCGCTTTTTTTCATTTTTTACTCCAAAAATGCACATTTAGTCTGCAGCATGTATTATAGCGGAGCATCATTACGAAAATATTGCAATCTTATTTTAAAATATGAGTTGACAGAACTACCCCGTGCCACAGTACTGGATCACCGTTACATTGATATTTCTGCCGGATTTGAACACTTTCCCCCTTCATGTTGGAGAGCAGCAGCATATTCATACGATATTTTACGCAATAAATTTCAAAAGCCAGGTGAATGAAAACACATATCCTTACTATAGTTCATTCAGATACTCATGTAAACGGAACATATTTAAATCTGAAGTATCTAAATCTAGAATACGCAATACACTTGAAGAGCAATGGAGCGTAGTTTAGATCAATTTGCAAGAATTCAGACTTCCAGAACACATTTGAAACACAAATAAAATGTACCCATTATATTCCACCAACCATGTAAGGCAGTTAAAATCACTTTCAATCAAATCACCCTTCTCCATGCAGCTGATATTGACATTGTTTCACAATTTCGAAAGGACCTCCACACTTAACCCAGTCATTTCAACTCAGGAAATACTCACTGATTCATTACTGTCTAAGCTCAATACCAGATCATCACCAGCTGTCCGTTTTTATCATACGTCCAGCTTCAAGTAAAATATAAAATATTCCTATAGAACCTTGTGCACTAATCGTCCTAATCAATATACATATTTATTCAGTTAATAAGTCTTAGACGTATCATTTCTCTTATTTATATCTCTCAATATATATATTTCTTGCCTTCGAACTAAATTCTTAGCCGCTGGAAGGCACGGCAATAGAGATGGTCTCCAACTTCTGAGACCGTTGTAATGGTATTTTATGAGCGGTTTGAGTCAGAATTTCCTCTTGAATAACCGAAGTATGTCAGAAAATGGAATTTGGGGTCACTTCGTAATGGAAGCCTCGATTACCTCTTGTCACAGTAGTCAATATTTTAGCAACATTCAAGAGCGGATAGATCTCTGCTCTCTGTGAGAGGACTATTCGATTGCATGAAATGCAAACCTTACTCTCATTTTAGCCACAAAATTAGACTAGAGATGAAACTTGACTGATATTCACCCCTATCTTACAGTGGTTCCACTTCCTTGAATAAGCACAGCGCTGCAGCGTTAGTTCTACTAGCTTCCGGTGACTTGATCAATGATTTCAGCTGTCTAGGCCCGTGTATCATTTCATTCGATTCGATGATTTTAGCTCTGATATGCTCTATTACGGAAGCGATAAAAAATGGGCTTGGCGCAAAAATTAAATTCAAGAAACAGTACCGTTCGGGAGATTATTTGATACACTACAATATCAATAACCCATTCCTGAGCTTGGTTCATCCCTTCCCTTGCTCTATCATTGATGAAACTTTTACACGTGTCCATGCCGTTATATTAATAAGCATACTCTAACATCGGATTCAGTACTTATGTGACAGCAGTCGAAGTGATGTAGAGGTACGTCGTTAATCCTACCAAACAAAAACTGTTGCTTTAATGCAATCGTGAAGTCATCGATATTTACTATTGTACCCGTTACCCAAACACTGCAGCCTAATTTGGCTACCAAGAGCATTATACGTACATTTTTGCGCCGATTAGCAAATATATAACCAAAACGAAGAATCTCCTGAGTATGGCTTAACTCAAAAACAAATATTCCGCAGCCCGTGCGCTAACCTAGGGAGGGCTTTAATTAACCAATGAAAACCTTTTCCAAGTCTAATTGAAGTAATTATTTCGGCACAAATGCTATCGGGATGACCAAGATGGAAAGGTGGTATCCAGTTGCGAACCATAAATGGCTTAGAAAACCCTTCTAGAAAATGAATTGTAAAATAAAACCCATAGTGCAAAAATATTGTACCAAGTAGGAAGTATCATATATTTTCCCTTTACATTCTTATGATAATCTCCTTCACCGTATTAACTCCTCTTTGCGAGAAGAAAAATTTAATACAGTGGCGCGGAACTCAATGCATGAGCAATAAATCGTGTAGATACAAAAAAGATATTAGTCGAGGCATGTTACGTTCTTCATCACCAGATTGAGTATCAGAGATAACGTGACCTAAAATCTAGTGCGGCTTGAATAATTCAAGTATTATATGTATATCCAATGACTCAATAGTGCACTCATTACTCAGTGAATCTTGTGCTGTATTTATTAAGATATAAAGGATTTTCTCAATTCGGTTGACTTTATGAATTTCGGAATCCTTTTTTGTTTGAAAATTAGACCTCTGACTTACGTTTGTCAAGGAAATCTTCCGGATCGGTACTGGATGTCAATCGCTTGCAAAAATGCAGCATTTCATGTTGACGCTATCTATTGCGATGGAACGAAAATCTGCCAGTACACATGCTTGATCAGAAACTGACTTAATATATTTAGCCGGTGCGTTAGTCATTGGTATACATGAGTTTTGCCACCAATATCCGATTTTTCTTACTATTTCCGGTCAACATCGACGAAATAGGATCCCTTTCAAAAGGATGTGCTTTGAATACTACTGGTACGCTTATCATATCACAGAGAGGAAATATTACGTAAGTATTGATACGTGGATGGAACTCCTGAGGTGCAAAGTGGCCTATATGGCGCAGTGATAAGACCAGATCGAACCTCAAGTCATCCTGCTTGGAGTTTTAATCTTCATATTGCAAAAATTCTCAGTTGAATCTCCTTAATAATGTAAAACTACAAATAGATAGCTGGTTTTCTCAGAAAAAAACTTCTAAAATTCTCGGGAAACAATAACAGGAAGGTTGTTTAGGCATTCATCGCCCCATCCATAGAGGATCCGCTTTCGGACTTGAGTGGTTTAAAATCATATCTCCAGTAATATAAATATTCACTCAGCACTCTTTACAAATCTATTTAATGAGGATACTATATATAATACAACTGATTTATATCAATATTTATTGAAGTCTTATTGAAAAAAAAGCGCAGTTTAGTTATTCACTGTCCAATGGGGTCCTTATTTTCTGTCTCTCTTTCAAAGTTATCTTCTCCCTTGCCATATATATCAGCAATCTCTACGTTCCTTTCTGAATACCTGTCAGGTCTCTTACATATATAGATACATATATAGATATATATAGGAAACTGTTGGTCTTTCCTGTCCTTTCCTGTGCACTTCGACCTTTCTCTGTACTTTTCTTCATACTTCGTTACATATGGAAAACATTTAGTTTCTTTGCGTATTAGATTGGAGGCAAGCGTGACTTTCATGCTCATCAATTGGTAAAAAGAATTATCTGTAGAAACCACGGAAACGTTTATTAGGAACCATAATCGCGCAATCAGTCGCGAAATTACAAACTACCGGTTCGATTATGTAAACAGTCTTATAACAGTAGTACTGGAAAATCAAGTCATTTGGATTGAAAAGATAGTTAATGGTGAGAGACACAATGGGAAACTTTTTTCCCATGGCCGAGATTCGTTGAGCAGAAGAATCAGGAAAATTGAAGCTAGCTGTGTTAGTTTAATTACTTTCTATTACCTCTGCTGCAGCTTACAGCTCGTTAAAGGGATTACAGGCGTTACTGTAGTTTACTGTCCACCCTAGAACTTCACATTTACGATTATGTACTGTACAGCGCTGTACGTTTGAGCTGCTCTATTTCAGATCAAGTCAAGCAGGTTTCGAGTCAGCCTCTCATCGTCGTCTACACTGAATCTTGAAACTTCCTCCGATCATCCGGAAGCACCAGCCGACTCACTTCTAGGTCTATATAAGCCCTTTTCTCGCTTTATGTTCTTTCTGAGTAAACTTACTGACCACTTTCTCCTCCCTCATCTCTCTTTCTTGGTACCTCACTATTTCTCTATCTCCCTCGCTACCTTTCCATCTCTCTCTCGTTCAAGATATCAGGTTGAGCTGCGAATTAACTAACACGCGATAATGGCAAAATTTGAGTCCAAACAGAAGGCCTGTCTTGATGTCAAATCCAATAGTATGAGGGAATGTCTCTTCAAATTTTGCGACCTTCTGACACCACTACAAAATACATACCGGCTTGAAGAATGGGAGCTACGGATACCTGCAATTAAGTTAAAGGCTTACCAAAACAGGAAAACCGAGTTTTTCAATTTTCCAAAAGGATATTCAGAAGTTTAATTTGGCTCAAAAAGATACATGTACATAGTAAGTACTGGGTCAGACCAAAATATTGTAACCTGGTCGAGTAACGAGAAGGGGTAAAAGAAAGAATATTCGTTGGGGTCATCTTTGGTGTTCCATCTTTGCTGTGTTGTTCCTCGGACTTCGAAGAAAATTGGGCACAGAGATGGCCCTGCATTGTGGATTCTACCTTGAGCCAGCAATTTTTCGGCTATATGAGATAGTAATCGCAATATTTAGCTAGCAGTAAACATATAAACTGTAAATTAAACGGCTGCATTCATGGTTTTGGTAGCCCAATTAGTGAACAAAGACCGGTTTAGATACTGATTTGTTGTGAGATGGGCAAGTTGAGCGTAGCAACCATTATAGTACGATGAATCAAGTCAGTCAATCAAGCAGTCACTAAACGCAGTTCACAAATAAATAACTTCTGAAATAGTAAATAACAGCTCATCACATTTCAATCCGACTGGAAGACTCCGAGAAGAATTTTTCTGCGGATATAGGAGAAATTTAGATAGATTACGCCAACAGGTACCCCCAAATGGCGCACCACTACAGCTTTAGCACGGCACAAAAGGAAAGATCTGCAAAAACATTTTCTACAAATTTACTATTTCTTCCTTACGCGCAAAAATTCAAGCAAGCGGTTGAAATTATTGAAAAAAAGAACCTCCACATTGTGGCAAACGAAAGTCATAAAATACTCAAAATAATTGAGTAGCACCTACTTAATTGAATAAAGGTGAGAGGCATCTTCAGTGATAGAAAAGGTGTACGTAGAAGCCTATTAACAAACTATCATGTCAAGTCACACCACAAATTAGTGGAGACAAAATACAACTTCTCCATAAGGAAACTGTTTGAGTTAATTGTTCCCAAACCCGTGGAGAAGAGCTAACACACTGAAAATAGCGTTCTAGATGTTTTGCGGGGAACTGGAAGCTTTCCTATAGCTGCAGATGAAATAAAGCCTTGCTATCGGGAGAAAAAATGAACTGGAGAAAAATATTTTCGAGAAGATGGAGTCGCATGTAGACAATTTGCTGGACAAAGGATATTTGGCCGAAACCACCAACAGCTGAAAAGTGCTCGCCGAGATCCTTGCCCTCGAGGGTTAAATCTTCTAAGCATATACAGCCAGTTCAAATGTGGAGATCCTAAGCTCCTAATGAGGCAGCTCAAAGAGGCAATATGAGCTTCCACAACTGCAAGAACGAGACTGGAGCAAAATTAAAAGATAAGTTACAGGGTAAAAGCTGGGAAAACAGTTTCGCATTGCTTTAACTAATAATAAACGACTGTAGTGTGAAGGATTATGAACTAAAATCCACTGCAAATAATCTTGAGAACTCAGCGATATTTTAATTAGTTCTCGCGGACAAAGATTTACCCGAACAATCTTCAGATACTTCAATTGGCACGCATATCGATGGTGTAAGTTTTCCAATCGACTTAGACCCTGAATTTAATTTTATCGAAAAGAGATCTTCGCTAACTCAACCAATAGGAAATAAAGTACTTCTGAATTTGAGAGCTCAGTTTCCCGTTCAGATGCGCAATGTATGGTTCCCGGTTTACCTGCTGCTCAATTTTAGTGCAGCTTAGAGAAAGCGTAAATGTAGATGATACTTTTAAGGGCAAGAAGCTAATATTAAAGTTCGAAAAAACCACAAAGGAATTTTTCACACGAGCCATAGGTTTTTCCATCTCCATTTCTTTTTATTTGAATATTTCGACTAACGTATTCGATAATGAAGTCCATCTGATCCTTGGCTCGGCGTCCTAACTAAAGCTAGCCTCATACTATGTTTGTAGAATAACCCGTCGACGTCTACTTGAGTACCTCGAAGCGACGATATATGTATAGTTGCATAGATATATCGAATTCGTCCAAAAAATTGAAGATACCCGCAAGAAGGCAAATTGAAACCTATTCTTTGAGTGTGTATGACTGCCCATATTATCTGACTACAAGCGACATCTCACAATGCTATCTTGTTCGTGAAAACCTCTCGCCTCCTGCATATTCTGGCTTCAGAATCACACTTTACCGAAAATACAGGTCGGTTGGTGGTCTGGCCATAAAATGCGCAGTCCAGGAAGCCCTAAGCTGTACATACAATAGTGGTTGACTGTAAGTTAATATCGGGATTGCATGATTCGCCACGTACATATTATGCAGGGTGCTGCATTATATTTAGGACTGGAGATGCATCAAAAAGTGTCAGCAAATTTAGTTAATCGTCAAATGGGCACAGCCGCCTGATCTGCATCCAAAAGCTTGCACTATACTGTACTGTACTGTACTGTACAGTACAATATTGTTCATCACTGTACCCAATATGCTATTTTTTCATTGCAAATGAGGTAACATGCACTTTTCTCAGGTCCACGTACAGTACTGTACTGTATTGACTCCACAAGTAATGCATCCGCTCAAGATCTGCAACAACAACAACATTCATAACTTGCATCCAAATCGCAATCCCCGATTTCAAAAACCCAACGTCCCGTGGAATCCCAGCTTGATCGGGTTGGAACTTGACGTCCAGCACTTCCCCAAATACTTAACTACCAATTCTTCCGACTCTCTCCGCCATTGTCCCCCACACCAGGCGAACTCAGACGTCCGCACCAGCAACACTCATCAAATCACAAGGCACTTTATTTGCGGCACCACCAAAATCCCAAAATGCTCAACATAGGCAAGAAACTATTCTCCATGTACCAATCCCATACCGCCCCCTCCTCCACCCCTCCATCTTCCTCCCTTCCAGATCCTCAATTGCTTCTCTCTCAGATGTCCACGGCAGTCGACGGTGACAACAAATGGAAGCTTTCCAACATTGGTGGCATCGGTTCTGACGCCGATAAACAAATCCGCGAGGAAGCTGCCGCATCTGAGGAAGCCTTTCAAGGCGCTGGTTCCAATCCAGGCATTGAAATATGGCGTATCGAAAAGTTTGAACCTGAAAAGATTGAGCCAAGGGTTGGTAACCTGAGCTTGTACAGTGGCGATTGTTACATCGTGTTGAAGACTACAGAGAGGGATGATGGTAGTATGGATTGGCAGTTGCATTATTGGATTGGCAAGGATTGCACGCAAGATGAGTCGGGTAGTGCTGCATACTTCACTGTTAATTTGGATGACATGTTGGATCAAAAGGTATCGTCTTGTGTTTCTTTCTCATTCTCGCACCACGCTCGCTTTGCAAATGTATATCCTTTTGCTGACTTTTCAACTGTTTTCTTTCTTTTTGCTACAAATTCCATACCTGCTCTTAGCCTGTGCAACATCGGGAGGTTCAGTACAGCGAGTCGGCCCTGTTCCATTCATACTTTGGGTCCGTCACTTACCTCGATGGAGGCATTGACAGCGGGTAAGTTTCCTTGCCCTCCTCCCGCACCCTTTCTTCCTACATCACTTACCTCATACTTACACCCTCCTCTACTACCGCTCACCATATCTCACCTGCTCATCAGCTTCAAGAAAGCGGAACCCGAAGTATATCAGCCCCGCCTTCTCCAAATGGCCACCATGTGCGATACCGTTCGTGTTCTCCAAGTTCCTCTCTCCGCCTCCTCTCTCAACAATGGTGACGTCTTTATACTTGACAATGGCATGACCATTTATCAGTTCATTGCCCCAGAAGCCGATTTCAAAGAACGCACTCGTGCCATGGAAATCGTAGAACAAGACATTCGTGCCGAACGTGACGGTGAACCCGATGTTGTCTACATCGACGGCGAGGAGGTGTTTGATTGTGAACCCTTCTGGGAGATACTCGGCGGTAAGATTGAGTCGTTACCTGATGCCGATACCGATTGCCACTTCGACGCCTCGGACCAAGTGGACACGACGGGCGTGAAGAAGTTATTGAGGATTTCAGATGAGGACGGTAGCTTGGTGATGTCGTTGGAGAAGGAAAGCGAGAGCTTATCAGAAGGGGATATCAATGATGATGACGCTTGGGTTGTGGCCACTGGCGAGCAGTGTTTCATTTACGTCGGCGGCGCAGTCAGTCGTGATGAAAAGTTCTATGTTTGGAACAATTGCGCTGCTATCTTGGCGGCTGCAGACTTAGATGCTGCAGCGCCGACTACCTTTATCTCACGGGACAGTGACCCAGATACGTGGGCCAGGCTTTTTGGCTAATGGGGCGGAGGGGGAGGGAACGATGCCACCTTCAGCTATCATCAGCTCGTCTACTGTTTCATGATGTCCGAATTTTAGAACCAGGGGGCTTGATCTTCAACAGCGTGCTTTCACGTAGATTTTTCTGGGCGATCGTTTGAGAAAGTCAACCAAGTAAAAATCACCGCGCCATCGTTAAGTCAACTAACTACGGAAGTGATGGTCTTTCTGTTTACCTTTACCGGCTGGTTAACGCGCATCGTTCTGAAGAGTTACCGAATATGAAGAGTTAGAAGTTGTTTGAAATGTCGTATTTCCCAAAACCCCGTAGTCACATACCGTACGTTATCTACGCAGTAACACTAGTAGTCAACATCGCTGCCAAGCTCATTGAACTCGGACGCATCTGCCAAGCCATTCTTCCCGCGAAGCTTCTCCAATTCCTCGTTAGCCTGTCCGAGCTTGACTTCTAAGCGAGAGGCGTGGGAGGCCAATTTCTGTTGAATTGCCTTTTCATTCTTCTTAAATTGCTTCATAGAAAACTGAAGGTTGAGTTTCTCATCCTCCGCTTGTGCTAGCGCTAGTTTTGTTGCTACCAGGTCCTGCAATACTGAGTTGAGCTCATCAGACGCGCTATTCTTTGACGTCAAGTTTCGCGCACGCGCCAGCTCCGTCTCAAGTTGCTTTTTCTCCTCCCGCAAGTCTGCAATCATCACTTCGTGGTCTTGTTCTCTCATCTGCTTTGTTGATAGCTGGCGACGCAACGAATGCAACACGTCATCTCGCTTTGCGGCTTGAGAGGTTCTCCGCTCGAGTTCGCGAGCATTTTCTCGAATCTTGTCGCGCTCGGTTCTGGCTTTCAGCTTTTCCGCTACCTCATATTCAAGGTCCTCCTTCAGACCAATAACTTCCTCTTGAAGCTCCTCATACTTTTCAGTCAGGCGAGTTTGCTCCCGCCTGAATTTTTCCGTTGCAAGACGTAGCTCATCCTCCATCCCCTTCAGGGAGCGTGCAGACGCGGAATCATTCGCCATTCCACCCTTCCCTCTCGATAGCGCCCTTTGCATGGCCATGTCACGTTGACCTTTCAATTCAGTCGTTTCTTTGTGTAGCTCTTCATTCTCCTGCTGAGACTCTTCTAAGCGCTGAGAAGTGTTTTTAAGACGATCCTGTAATGAGTTGGCCTGCACAAGCAATCGATCATAGTCTGACTGCAAGGCATCCTTGCTCGCTTCAACATCCCTCACCTCCTGTCGTGCATCTTCCAGTAGGCTCTCTGTTTCTTCTCGCTCTTCAGCTTCCGACTCGCTCTTCTTCTCGGCTTTTACCTTGAGCGCGTCAATTTCGTTCTGGAGGGCAGAATTGTGCTCCCTAAGGTCGTCATACATCTGCGACAGCTTCTCATAAGTTTCCCGAACAGTGCGGGAATGTGTCTCATGCGCCTTGACCCTCGTTTCTAAACTCTCCTTTTCCTTCCGTAGACTCGCTAACCTGTTTTCAATTTCCTCGTTCACCTCGCCATCATTTGATGGCTCCTTACTCGCAACAGCAAGGGTTAGCCGGTCCAACTCCCCTCCCAATTCGCGATTCTTCGATTCCAAGTGCTTGCACTTGCCTTCGATTTTCTCCTTGCCCTTTTTCCAGTCTTCTACTTCCCGCTCCAACGAGGAAATCCGCCTATTCAACGCCTCTTTTTCAGCAGCCACCTCCTCTACTCTCTTGTCGGCAGCGTCTCTGAGGGCAACAGCACTAGATACTGCCCTCCTCTGCATATCCAAATCTCCTTTTAACCTGGAGACTTCCTCCCTCAACCCCTCGCTTTCCTTACTCCTCCCTGTTGCCATGACTTTCAAGTCCTCCTCAACCTTGCATTCTCCTCCTCTAATTTTGCAATTTTGGCGACATCCTCCGGCCGCGCGACGTCCTCCCTCTTGTCCCTCGAAAACAAGCCCAGCGCCGCCGTCCCTGCCAAGGGACTGGAACTCCCCCTGCCACCCGACCGACGCTTCTCAGCAGCCGCACTGCCCTTTGGAGGCGGAGACACAGGCGCGGCCGTTGCCCTTTCCGCGGTGACCGCGGCCATAACAGTGGGAGATTTGCGTCTCTCGACGGTGCTCGGGGCCCTCGCCAATTCCCCCCCTGTAGAGGATGCAGTAGAAGAGCCGGGCTTCCCTCCCGGTTTGACTAAAGGCGGAGCCTGGCGACTTTTCGCAGCACTCGCAGCTGTAACTTCAGGCTCTGGGACATCATCGATGGCCAAATCTCCAAAGTCATCATCGGCCAAATCGTCGTCATCATCATCCTCAGAAGTCCTGGCACTAATGCCAGACATGGCCGAAGAGGCGCCGGCACTCCCCGACCCACCAGTACCTGCCTTTACAAAGCGGGCATCGACGGTGAGCCTAACGGAAAATTTGTCAGACAGTTTAAACTGTTTGGTGGTGGAGGCGGAGGGAATACCGGCGAGGGAGGCGAGGTCGAAGTGGAGCTTGGCGAGGGTGCGCTCTTGTTTACGGGGGTAAGGGAAACGACAGAGAGCTTTGTGTCTTTTGGATCAAAGGATCTGGCATCGGGAGGACGGTAGAGTGTGACCATGAGGGAGAGCTTTTGGGAAATGGGCAGACCTGTTTTGGGGGGATTGGGGGTGGATACTGGCTTGGTGGTGGCGACTTTGACACCGCGGGTCCATTTGATGAGGTAGGGAGTGTTGGGTTTGGCGCCGATTAGTTTGTCAACGGTAATGTCAAACTGGAAGGAATTTGAGGATTATGAATGGAGGTGGTTAGTAGGATGGCAACGCGGATGGGAAAGAATGCGGAGATTTGATGGTGGTAGTAGATGGAGGATAAGGTACCTGGAAACGGGAGGCGGACTTGCCGCGACGCGAGGCACTGCGGACGAGCTGGGCCGGTTTATTACCGACGCGCTTCATTGTTTGCAGACGGGTTGAGGAAAGGGCAGGGGGTGGGGATTCGTTGTGCGGAGGAGGAGCATGCAGATAAGGGTGGAGTGGAGGTTCACGAGGGGGCGAGATGAAGTTGTGGGCTATTTGGATGGTGGAAAAGATATTTGACGGTTGACGGAGACTGCCTCGCTTTGCATGATGTAAGTACTGTATAAATGCTGTTCATTTTCGGTAACAAAATCATGTCCTCAGTGCAGCCGGGCTGTTTCATCAGTTCTGTACTGTACAGTACACAGTATTGTACTGCACAATATTGCATACTGTACTGAGCAGTGCAGCACAGTACAGTGTACAATACTGTACAGTAAGGACAGTGTATGCACAGTACAGTATTGTACAGTACCTGATTGTGCACTGTGCTATTGTTCCCCTTTCCATCATCTGCAGAGGATAGCGGTATAATTTCGACACAATGTACAGAACGGGAAAGGGCTCTCCCGCAACATTTATTTTTTTATTTGAAAAAGTACAATCCTCAAATCCGATTTGCAGCATTCCATACAGTACAGTATTGTGTACTCTGTACAGAACGACAACGACTACAGTACAGTACGCGCCCAATATCCATTACACTCGAGTTGGGAAATTACAAATGAACACTCCTGTCCAATTAAAGTCCTACATACTGTACTGTGGTCAGTCGCATTTTAATATCCATCCCGTTTACGTAGATCCCACATGCTCCAAAATTGCACTTTTCATCTCAGCGGTCCACCATCGAGCAAATTACAGTTGTTTAACCCCCAGTATACCAACCCATTCAAGTAAACACCCAATTTACCCCCCAATTCACTCCTCACTCCCTCACCCCACCATCACCACCCTTAAAAAACAACCCAACCCAACCCCCCGACACCACCCCCACCTCCCCTGCCACACACCCCGCATAAGAGGCCCGTCACATGCAACCGCCACATATAAACTATATACCCAACTCCACCTCAACCCAGCACAACCCCTGCATCCCACCACGAGGTGCGGGCATCGATTCTGCCGTTGCCGCGTTGAGTCTAAAGAGCTAACCCACTGTAAGCTCTCAAAAAATGTCTCTTTTTTTGTCCATCCCATGCACACACACAAACCACCCTCCCAAGCGCCCATGAATTGTACGTCGCGTACCGGCGGTCAGCAGCCCTTGCAGGGGCGCCGGGTTGCGTGTCAGACGGAGGTCATGTACATTTTGGAGCGTGTGTCATACGGCGCCTGTGTGTGGCGCAGGTAGCAACTTTGGCAGTTGATCGGTGGGTTCATGCTGGTGCTAGTAGCAGATGTGCTGTCGATACTCTGTATTTTACCTCTATCCGCTTGCCATGTTTTCTTGCTGCACATGCTGATGCAGAGCATGAAATGCCCGGCTTTTGAATACGCCGCCGGCTTGGGGAGCAAGTGGTTTTTCGGGACGCCCTATTGGCTGTATTGGGGAATCGAGACTTGTTTATTGTACTGGTGTTTATGGAATGCCGCTTCCGAACGGCGGCAAACCGCCTGTTGTCCTTCCACGCTTTGCTTTTCATTACATGCGATTTATTGTCAGATGCCTAGACTTGAGTCCGCCCAGTCACCGCCCGGCACGGTGCCGACTGGGACTGTTAACTTGCGGTTGATCAAAAGTTTGAATTATGCGCATTGAATGTCACTTCATGCACATGCACTATGGCTCTTGAGATTGTTGTCGAGTGTACCGTACTCTGGATGGTACACTCGTATGGTACACCAATGCAATGGAACCGCTTCAACTCTTCAAGTCAGGATTGGATGAGCAAATGACGGTGTGAATGGTTGTGCTCTAGCTAGAGATTGACAACTGTCATTTGCGTGCTGCAGCAAAACAACGCAACAGATCCGTACGGCGCAACAGACCAAGATCATAGAGTCATTCCCGAGAGCACTAAATTAAAAATCGCATAAAATTTGATCTGCAAATACAGCAGAGCTAACTCGCGGTTATCATGCAATGATTGATTCTTATTTCATTGATCTGGGAGTGGTCGCATTACAGAATCACAGCAGGGCACATGAATCGCTCATAATGCACACTAAACTTCGCCGTGAGACGGCATGCGAGCGAGGAAGGCTGCGGAATCATACCCTAGATAGCAAAACTTATGAGTTCCAACACTTGTGCCTTGACAACACAGCAACGAAGAGTAGAGCGACATGGCATCCATCCGTCTGGCATGATCCTCGAGCAAACGTCGAGAGCACGCACAGAGCGCGCCAAGGATATCAAATGTAAGCAGGACGAAATGCCACCGGACGTGGAGGGATGCGTCGCTATCCTCGGGAGGGAGGAGTGCGTCACCCACCCTCCCTGGAATGTCCAAAGTTTATTTGCAGCAGCGAGCTCAGCAGCTCTAGCAGCCTTTTCGCAGACATGTCGGATCGTAGCAGCGTGTGGTAATGTCGTACAAAGTGGGCTGGTCCCACGGCGAACCACAGCAGGGGGGCGGGTTAGACGAAGTTACCGGCGGGGCGAACGGCGGTGCCAGCTAGCAGGAAAAGAACTTCCTGCTGATATGCGAGAACGGCGGGCTTGAACACTCGTGTGATAAAGAGGTTCCGAATGGTGTTGTGCCGGTGTGCAACGCTGTAGCCACACTTGTAGATCGTGGCGTGACAGGATCACCTTGGGGTTCCATCGGGGCACGGCAATGGTGGTAACCGATCTGGGCTTGTATGTAAGTCCTCGTGAGTGCGGCAGAGGTTAGGATGCCGGCTCCGTCTTGTACAGTACGTACAGTAGAGTACAGTATGAAGACATCCATCCTTTTGCCCCCGAGTAGCCTATCAGGGGCCAATGTACACTGCACAAAACCCACCTGACGTTGTCCCTTACTGAGAGCCTACGTACATTGCTGTACTGTACAGTACAGTACTGTACTGTAGGTACTGTAGTGAGTGTATGCAAAAACGGAATTCTTCAAAAATTCAGAAATACTGGGAGGTGCGGGAAAAGCCGTTTTAAAGCAGTTAATAAGACAACTTTATTAATCTACAAACTCAAATGCTTGATTACCCTTGAAAAGGCCATATATATCAACGGACGCTTTCAACTCTGCATACAGCAACTTCGTATCATCAGTCCTCCAAGTCATGTTGAAGGTACCTTGCACATGAGTCTCTACAGCAAACGGCAGAGGAATCCGCCAAACAGTAACGACATCTTCGTCCTTCTTACTACGCAACTTCTTCAGAGACGCCCCGAATGCAAGCATTTCGGGATGATGATGTGTGATTCTATTTGCACCCTGGCTTTAAAGCCATTTTGCATGAAGTAGCTTCGTAAATGTCAAAGGCTGAGGCTAAGTTAGAAAGAATTAAAAACCGTTGCGGCGTAGAGGTTCCACCCTGTAACTGAAACTCCCTGGTATCACACCAGACGGGAGGACAATGGAAAGACTGATTCGCTTTTTAGTGGTCTTCGAATCACCCCAGCTAACGAAGAGGTATGCATGTCGTACGAAAGATAATTCAGGAGGCAATTCTGAACATTTGCTGACATCAGATTTGATACTCGGCTCGTTTTAGTGTCAAGGGCGCATCTCCTAGCCAAACCTTCAGAAAATTTTCAGGATCGTTTAAAAAAAACAATTGTTAAAAACTTAACATGATAAAACATTAAAAGGATCTCAAATTGAGCAAACTTACCGCCCTCCGCCCCCTCTCCCGGCTAATTCCTGTCTTATTCTCTGATATCATGACCTGAAAGCGTTCAGGCTATGGACCTTGAATAGTTCGGAGTGAGCCCGCGAGTGGCTGCTGACGTAAGGAATTTGATGCGGGCGTTACCCCTCCCGTACTACAATCCCATCATTTGCTCTGGGAACCTTTTTTTAAAAAATTACTCGAACGAGCATATCAATTCCTCCATGGCAATCGTCGACGAGAAAAGTTTTCGGAAGTGGTGTCGGAGGGTTGTAAAACGCATTACGACTTTAGATGTAGTAAGCAGCCAATACTTTACTTTATCTTTCTACTTTATATTTTGCCTTACTGACCCAGCTAGGTGGACTGGAGCAAGACACTGCATGGGAGAGAGCATTATGTTTACAACATAAGTGTGGACTGAACGGACTTTCAGATTTGTGAGCCCACACGGTTCAGTCCTGAATTGTTCAGTCACAAATTAAAAAATGCCTGGTTGCGCTATGACGTTGGACTAAATGTGAGTGACGGCAACATGGTTTGGCCTACGGGCCATTCCCGTGCGTTTTTTTATAAGGATATTTCGGTCAAATTTGAGGAATAATCGTTTGCCGCATGAGAAAGTTATCGCTGATCAAAGATATCGCGACTGAAAGTCTAAAAAAGATTTGTCGACAAACGAATTAGTGGATGTTATGTACATTTGGGCCCGCCATTAGGCCACGAACAAACACCTGAAGTAGTTTAGTGTACTTGGTAGTAGGTTTATGCACAAGCTGGACTTACTCAAATAGTTACTCAAACAGGGGTTTTTCGCTGCCCTGAACCTGGTGGAGCTCTCATTTCGGAGCGGAGGAAGAGTTTTTTTCGATGAGTAGTTTTTTAAAAAATTCCGATTACTCGTAGATTCCCGCATCTCCCTGTGGGTAGTATTATAAATTACTGAATATTATTCCTGAAATTTATCTGCTGTAGCAGCAGCAGCGGAGGTAGCAAGTGGGGAGAGGGTGAAGTTTGGGAGGGAGTACTTTGCTCCCGCTTGAGGAGCTCGGGCCACGACAGGCGAAACGAAGGGGTGAAAGGAAGGTAACAGGTAGGCGGGTTCTGAGGCATAGTCATGAGCGCTGGTTTTTGCTGGGCATTGAAAGGGGCTGTGGTTCTTTTTCTTGTTTTCGCATCTCTATTTGAGGGCTTCCAATTTTATTTGCTTTTTTCTTCTTTATTTTTTCTCTTTCCTTTTGGTCCTAGCAATATAAAATTAATAAAAAATCCTAATTTCGTTTCCTATCGGTGGGGAAGGAAAATCTCCCACAATGCTTGTTACTGCGCAGGTGGGTTTCTAGGTCGATCTTCTAGGTGAAAGCGATATTAGCAATGGGTACAACGCGGATGATCCTTTCTGTTCCTTAGCCTCAGTGATGCCCTCTGGTGCCTCCCATCAGTGTCTTGAATAGCCCGCTTCCCTGCACTGACAAAATAGATTTCACAGGTGCGACAATAAAAGTTGGGCTTCTTCCGTGGCTACATATTCCTTTCACGGTCCGTCGCGACCTTGAACGCAGTAGTACAGACAAGGTCGATCCGAGCTTGGCCCCGGGAATAAGTAGCCAAGGAAGAAGACTCAAGGGCGGTTTTGCAATGCGAGGGACGAGAGGCGAGCTGCGGAGAACGGGGGAGCGGTCCGAAGGACCAGAGCCTTGCGAAGAAGACACGACGCGGACAGAGCTGTGTCCGGATTCGGATTCTTCTGACTCTCCCTCGGCTTCTTCTTAAATGAGGGGTTTCCTCGGGTACTACATTATGCGAGAGATCCTCTGCTGCTCTCCTCCCCGGTCCCTTCTTCCGTCCTTTTGAGCAAACCTGCAGCAGTCTCCCTACGTCTGCAGGTTTGCTTAACAGGACGTAGTTCTTGGTACCGGCAGTGATCCGCTGGAGTCCTCAATGGTGCAGTTTCCCTCCGACCATTTCCTTCGGCAACTCCGAAGGTTTGAGTAGAGCAATCACTAAGGGTATTTCCCCCCTGAACTTCGACCTAGGAATCTAAAGTCCAAGGAGACAAGCGACATCGGCAGTGCAACTAGTATTGCTCCCTTGAACTTCGTTATACACACCGTAAGTCCAAGAGGATGGGAAACACCACTGCGTTGGGGCAAGGGAATGTTGGTTTTTGGGCTGGGGGGTGCATGTGTGGCTTTTTTTTTTCGTCTGCTTCTGGCAGGTCGGGACCCGGACCCTCCGTCAACCAGACTTTACATAGGGGATCTTTAGCGCATAAATTTCCCCGTTTTGATATTACACCAAGAGCCTACCAAAAACCTAAAAACTAGCACCAATAGTCCATATTCAGCAGTTTCCGGGAGTTCTGCACTAAAAGATGGTGCTGCATGCACAATAAGTGGCTCAGAGCCATGCACAGTACTTTAAATGGCTCTCGTGCTCCAAATTAGTGGTCATGCACAGTACTGTACAGTACATGGCTCTCGGGATCCCAATTCGTAGCCATATGCAGTGCCGTACATAGCTCTCAACCACTTCCAGCCATCCAGCAATAATGAGTAAAAATGAGTATTGTACAAGTTTTGTGTTCGTGCGCACCTCCAATAGTGCTGTATTAGCACCACCAATTTCCAGCCCTATACGTGGCTCTTCAAGAAGTTTCGAAGGATTCTTGGCGGAGTGCACTGTATTGTAGCTGAATCGTGGTATTTACTACCCACTAGCTATGGGTGCGGCGAGATAACCTTCAGAGACTACACTACACTACTTACGCGGAAGAACAACAGAAAAAGCTACGAACAACCGTTCTCCTTGTCCCCTCTTCTTCCAGCACCAGGTCCCCTCCGTTATTCACCATCTACGCCATTCTTCAGCTGTTCCGACATCACATTTACCTGAGTTCTCGCCCATGAATGCCCTTACCTATCCGCGCCCTAAACATAGTACTTCTGTCGACTGGAGAATATGTACCCTCAGCCTTATCGACCCAAGTATTACGTGCGAACTCCGATGTGAGGAGATTTTTCTTCTTCTTCGAACACTTCGAGATACGCGGAAAAGCCGAAGAAGGGTAGTCGCTCGAGCTTTTATCGCACCTGGCAGTAGCTCGAGCGTCTGTCGCACCTTGACGGCAAAGAGTTTGATTTCTCCTTTCATATGTTCACGGATGAAAACTGCCATCTTTCGCCGGACGGAAGGGACTCGTATATTGTCAAAGCGGCATTGTTAGATAAGCTTGGAGGTAAAGATAAGCCGAAAGAGGTGATTCGCCGCGCAATGGACGCAAAGTTCGATCTATATCGCCTCATATAATCAATTAGGAATATTACTTCCCTCTTTGCTAAGTCGAAGTTCAACGAAGAAAGTAAGCCCTCCTCCGTAAGGACGCCATGAAATATGCGGATCTAATTTCGTGCATCATCTATTATAGCGCGAGAGATTATCAGACCATGAAGCCTATTATCGCTTATTTCGATGAAAGATAGAAGGCGTTTCAATCGGTGCAAAAGACCGTCGGTTCTTCGTCGATAGCCGGCTCCGCTGGAGACATCGGCTCGAGTTCAGCTCATGGCGAAAAGAAAATAGTACCAGCAGGCCCGCTCATCACTATCGAGAAGAAGGCATCAATTTTGCTTTGTTCGTACTGATTTTAGTGTACCGGAGGTCGCGGGAAAGGTGGATAGTCTGGTCAACACCTTTCATAACCTCTTGCTTATGATCAAGAAGAAGCAAAAGCAGCTTGAATCGATGAAAAGTGCACCATCTGGAGTTGGACAGGCGGCTCCAGCTGATTTTGATCGAGTCTGTTCATTTTGTCACAAGCAGGGGCACGGAGCTAGCTGCTGCCGGGGTAATCCCCATTGCGACACTACGTGCTCCAAGTGCAGTAAGAAAGGGCACTCGGCGGCCAACTCCTGGAACCGCGACAAGAAAGGGTCCGCTATATATAATATTTCTATTTCAGTTGACGCAATGAGGGTTCGGAGAGTGAGGAAGACAAAGAGAACGTCTCCGTAGTCACTGGTTCGGACACTGAAGCGGTATTCGCAGTCAAACGTAACTCAGAGGGGAAACCCTGCGTAAATTGGCTCGTTCAGTGCAGGGAACTCCGATCGAGACGATACTAAACCCTTGATCTGCTGGACAGTCTAACCATCAGGGTTCTGTAACAACTCGTTAAGCGGTAGCATCTCGGAAGAAGAAAGATCACGTCAAATGGAAGAAGGAAGTAGGAAAAAAGACCAAGTCGAAGGGGGCTAAGAAGAAGGACGGAAAATATTTAGAGGTTCAAGACATCTCGAGGTTCGTAACTAAGTACGATTTCCTCAATGCACTGGCGAGAGCTACCGTCAGCCTCTCGTTTGGCTAGCTCCTGTGTAGTGAAGCTACATCTGCAAAATGAGTCCTTAAAGAACTATTCAGCCGAGTGGTCGTGGGCGCCGTTAATGGGAAGGCGCAGGGCGTACAGCACTGTTTAAAAGTTTTGGAAGTGAGTGTATATGTAACTAAGGCGCACGCATTGTACGATACGGGAGCAACACCGGACATTACTTATGCTGACTTTGCAGCAAAATCATCGGTAGGGCCCGATTTCGTCAACCGTAAAAATCATTGTCGCTACAGGAGTAAAGAGCGAGGTGAATGCAATCCTGAGGAATGCCCCTATTTCCTTCGGGTGCTCCTTGTTTGTTTGGACTTCTTATTTGTTAAAGGACCTCCTTTCAAAGCTTTTTCGGTATCACCCACAATGGGAACCTTAATGAACACTCTAGATTATGAAATGAAAGCCGGGAACCTTAATAATGAGTATAAGGTTGTGGGATGTTAAGCGCCCACGAGCAGATCTAGGTTGAACTGCGGTTGAAACTTTGGTTGAGTCTGGGTGGGTTAAGCCGGACGCTCCAAACCAGGGCTTATTTTGAACTAGAGATTGCTACACAATAAAGGTAAATTTAGTCTAACAGTAACGAATATAAAGCTTTACCCGTTAAACAGTCCTGAAGATGTCGTAGGTAGCGTTTTTGGAATTGAAATTGACACGAATGACATACTCTGACAAGGTATAAGACGTTACATTAGTACAGGTGGCATAAAATTGCAAAGCAACTTTTAATTGGTAAAGAAGTGATGAAATATGCTAGTGTGCAACGTCCCCGCAACTATTACAATTGTACTAATTGGATAAAACGGTGTGTCAACAACTGAAACGAAAAGTATAATGACGACAGTGTGCCTAGTAGCCCTTGTTGTACGGTTACTGGTGGTTTGAATCTACAGTAAAGTACAGTATGTGCAGTAAATTCATGTAAAGCTGTAAGGCCTGTGAAATACCGCGTCACAAAGGACGTTGAACCTGTAGAATACAACAAAATTTCGCTGTTCTCGCATGGCTCCCCGATTTCGCCCGCCTGACATCGGAATAACTTGTGAAGGAAAGCGAGGATACGGATAGTGAATACTTCACTTCGTCGTCCTCAGCTGTGCTTTCGGAAGGCGAAGGCTCTAATAGATCTGAGGATGAGAAAAACGGAGACGTGATACTTGTATTTACGATTAAATAAAATGTAGGGAGCGGTTGAACGAGGCTAGAACCTCTCACGACTGCTGAGACGCTTGACAAGAAAATGGAGCACCTAAAGAGTATTGAAAAGGATCAGTTTGAGAAAGTCCGTTATGACGTCAATGTGATTGCCGAGTCCTTGTTTGATCTTCAACCATCGAATGATCTGATATAACATTTTTTTGAGCTCTCAGACAACAAAAAAAAGTTTATCATAGAGGCTTTCGCCTTCTATCGAAGCAGAAACAAGTCGTTCGCGAGGAGTTGTGATGCTAGAAGCCGAGATAATTCGACCCGCATCATCTGCTTGGTCCTTTCTGATTGTTATCGCTACTATGAAGGAAGGTAAGCCTCTCTTCTTTGTCGACTACAGTACCATTAACCAGAAGATGTGGGGCGACCGTTGGCTCTTGTCGAAGGTAGAGGGAAACTTTGATTCCCTCTGCGGTGCGACGGTGTTTTCATCGCTGGAATTGTTCAGCGGATATTGAAACGTCCGTCTTGAGCAGTCCTGCAAAGAAAAGACAACCTTTATTTGTCACTTTGGAACTTACCAGTTTGATGTTATTCTGTTTGGACTTATGAACCTCCATCAACATTTAAGAGAATGATTGATCATTTATTAGCAGATATTGACTTAGCTCGCGGTTATCTGGACAACGTTATTGATATTTACAACAACTAAAAAAAGCATCTGGAGCACTTCGCGGCCGTTATAAGAGTCATCACCAAGCACTAGTTGCATCTTAAGCTAGTCAAGTTCCAACTCGCCATAGGATAGATGGGACTCGTGGGCCACATAGTTGACGAGCGCTGCGGCACATAGATCCGAGTAAATTCGAGGACATTCAATTAATACAGAGTCAAGTCAGCGTTACGCAAATTCGTAGTTTTCTATGGTTGGCAGGAAACTACAGGAGATTCATCAAGGATTTTTCCGGGAAAGCGACCGTTTTTCACGCTTTGACTTCGACCAGGGAGAAGTTCGCATGGGATAAGGCGGAAGAAGAGTCGTTTCCGTTGCTCAAGGAATCATTGGCTTCCCGATCCGTTCTTGCTTTTACGGACTTTAAATGGCAATTCATCGTGGAAACTGATGCGTCCTCCTCTGCTGTTGGCGCTTTCCTCTTACGGAAATATGCCAGTCGGATGGGAAAATTAATCCTGTACGCAAGCCGGAAGATGAGCCCATTGGAGAAGAGCCACTCCTGTTAAGAGAGAGAGAAACTATCAGTTGCGTTTAAAATTCGAAAGTTTCGTTTTTATCTGATTTTGAGACACCCTTTAGAACTCATTACCGACCATAAGTCGCTAGAGGACGTTTTTTTGTGCAAGGAAAAACACATACGGTTACCCCGCTGACTCGACTTCCTTGCAAAATACGATTACGTCAATCGCCATAGACCTGGGGAGATTAATGGGTCCGTATATGGACTATTACGGTTGGAGATACAAGCTGAGGCTCGGACAGACCATGATGAAGGGGATCTTCTACTCATAGTGAGTCCCGTAGAGGCTGCGGACGACGCCGGTCTAGAAAATAATCTCACCTTTGTCCGCGACTACCTTTCCATGGAAGATATATACTATGCCTCGCCGAAAGAGAGGTTGAATGCCAGGCGGGCAGCAAAGAACTTCATGGTCTGGGACGGGCAACTATTCCGCCGTACAAAATATGGTACCCGAGTCGTCGCAGGGAAGGCTGTTCGCACTAAAATAATGCGCATTCTTCATGACAGTGTGGGTCATTGGGATTTCCGCACGACCTTCAATTTCGCGCAGGACCAGGCCTACTGGCCGAGGATGGTCGCAGATGTCTACGAATACGTGAGCTACTGTGACGCGTGTCAGTTGAAGCAGAAAGGTAGTAATATGGACCCTTAAAGAGACCACACACTAGGTGGTTGGGGTTTTAGAAGCAAAGCTTCTCCGGGAGACCAGTCTAGAAGTCCTAGACAGCTAAGTGGGTTAGTAGGGTAGGGAGACTGAAGGTCGCGCTCGGAAGGTAGAAGGATGCCTCACGGTCCTCTGAGAATTTCTCCGGGCTAGAAAAGATGGGAAAAAGGGTAGAAGAAAGGAAAATAAAAGGGAAAAAGTGAAAAGGTTGGTAAAGGAAAGGGTAGCGTGACTACTCCGGCCACGGTTCGTAGAGAGTCTAATCCGGACACCTACAAAGGGTAGCGCCGACTACTCCGGTCACACTCTAGATAGATCTAACTATAGTGAGCCAGTGCAGCGATAGGCTTTCCAGTCACTAGCAAGGAATCCTAGTTGGCATCGAACTTCCGGACTACTCCGGTCAGAGAATTAAAAAGGTAGACTTTTGGATCAGGGGTTCGGTCGTTGATTTAATGTGGTGCGGCCAAGGGCGGTGAACCCAAGTAGTAGAAGTGCCACCTACTGTGGCACTGTCAGCTAATTAGTCCTACAGTAATTACTAAAATGAAGGGATAATTAGAGGAAAAAGGAGTAGTAATTGACAGCGACCTTACTCGTGGGCCTTAAACGTGGCAACTACACGAAGAACCGGACAGAACAGCCTGTCTATACTGTGGTAGATACAGTATGCCTTCGAAAAGTAAGGAACAGGTTCCCACATGCCGTCAAGCCCAGCGTCGAGCGTGTTCCTCGGCGAGAAACGCGAGGAAAAAGACCAGAGGACCTGGTCCGGGTTGTGGTTGCATGCGCGCGCTGCTTGTGGCTTACACGCGATGAGAATTTCTCATTAATAAAGTAGTCGGGGTCTTGACTACTTAGGCAATCAAGTACTTTCGTTGCCGGACTCGCCGTTGCTAGTAGCGCGTGATTACACTCAGTTTTGAAAAAGGTCAAGGTTATCTTTGACAGCACCCGTCGAGAGATGGGGAGTGGTTACCTCATCCTCTAAAAATATTTGTAAGTCCAGGAATCCTAAGGAAGGGGTTAGAAAAATTAACCCACTCTTGTTGAGTAGTAGCGGTGCTACTCGACGGTTTTCGGCCGTCCGCAGTCGCCCGCCTCGCCATGTTTCAGAATCAGTCCAGAGCTTTGCGGGCGAAGTGAGTCGGTCCAGGTGTTCCTGGTGAGCTAACATGTGGGGGCGGCTTGCGGACCCGCCCCTTGGCAAATTCAAAGCCGCACTAGGATGGCCCAGTGGAGAGGTGTGTACCATGCCCTTTTTGGGTGGGTAACCAAGAGGGGGCAAACCGCCTTTCCGAAGTTAATCATAATTTGGGGCGGGGATTGCCATGTTGTCAGGATATAGCCCTGGCATGGCTGTATAACGCGTAGCGCGATCAGTATAAAACCAGGAGTCCTGGTTGTGACACGCAGTCGGTGTGCTCCACTGCAACAATCTCACACCCACTCCACCTCTGCAACCCCCTCCTTCCTCAGCTTGACCCCTGTACCTTTCCTCAGCTCCACGTCAGTCGAACTGCTTCTCCCTTCCCCCAGGATGTCCGGTCCTTTGCCAGAAGCGGGGTCTGCTGCCAGGGCAGGACACCTGTCCAGCCCAGCAGGGATGTTCCCGCGAGGAGTGTAAGGAGGCTGAGAGAATCCCCTGCACGGTCGCGTAAAACCACTGGGATCCTGTCTTTCAACAGGCCCTTGTCCGCAACGGCCGTGCGGGCTGCGTCAATATCGTAGGGATTCTGTATCTCCAACAAGATATTATTGTTAGGGGAAGGGAGGTGGTCGTTCCGCCCGCTGAGACTGCTCCTCTGGCTGGTAGTTCCGCGGCGGAGGGAGGTATTCCTCCCAGCGCGAGTGGCGATGGCGCCCCGATGCAGGCCAACACAGAATCTGGCGCGCAAGTTGTAGTGTAACGGGAGTAGCAGGCATAGTTTTTGAATAACAGCAGTCATGATGCCTCTGGTTGTCGTCTTGAAGACTAAGCTTCGTATTCTCCCTTAGCTTAGCGCATAAAGTAGTCAGAGCTGGGTTCAGGATGTATGGACCATAGGGGTGCATTTTGTTCATACCCTCGTGTATTGGTACCAACTTGAGTCGGACTTTTTCATGGGCTGCCTTCCGCATCCCCGATATTATTCGATCTAGGGAGGGCTCCCTCCTCTCATTCAGCCAGTTGATTCAGGAATCCCTGGAAAGGTCCCCTTGCTGTGCAGTATACCGTTGTGCACGTGTACAGCTGTGCAGTGTCACCGAGGTTCCGTGTACGATCCAGAGTACCCGGTCATTATTGGGCCCATCTTGATCATGAGACCATGTAATTTCAGAGCAATTCGGTGGGATCTCCACTCTGCCAGGAAGATTCACACGGGGAGGAGGACCCTGCACAGGCTTCCGTAGTCCAACTACGTCCTAGGTAGCTAGGTTACCTAACCATAATAAAGTCCCCACCGGGTGATGGTGTTGGACTTTAACTCACAGGGATCATCCCGTTGCCAGTGTAGCTTGGCTACGCTCTGCTCAATCCAATGCGAAGGTACTCCTTCACAAGCACCTGTAGCTATAATAGCTTAACGCCAGGTACTCCTGTCCTTGGACCAAGAAATTCGTGCCTTGTTAGTTATACCAGCTACGTTGGTAATTCACGCGCGAGGGTACGTTAATAACTCGCGTCCAGTAGGTATCCTGGTGATACAGTGAACCAACATTGGTTCCTAAACTTTGAGGGTAGAGTTGTTCCTTACCAATATCGTTGGCGACCAACGTTAACCCTCCCAGCTAAGAGCTGAGTTTAGGGTGGGGAGTTCCTCCACCCTTTACCTACGACGTCCAAGGATCTCTGGACAAGCGCAACCCTCCGGATCGGGGCGTTGGTCTCGACCAAATTCCTGGCTCGGTCTAGTTCACTTGAACTGGCCTCGGGATTTCCTCCAAAAGAATGGCAATTCCAATTCAGGAGGATTGTTACGGGTCAGGGGTTGCACTGACAGCGTATAATCATTAAAGGGGAAGGTGCCCCTTCCCTGGGAAGTGGCGGATCGCACCATTCCCACTAGGGTACCTAGTGTCTCTGACGTGGTGGGGTGTTCTCCCCCACTCCTTGCGTGGAACACCAGGTAGCCTGGCTCATTAGTTCAGCATGACTGACAATCCTGATTCATACTACGTTAGAGTTGCACATAACTGTTTATTTCGGGATCTCCCGAAGGATGGTAACCCAGGCAAGCTTAGCTTGTCACGATCGAACCTGACCAGGTTGGTGGCAACACCAACCAGGGACTCGAATTTTCCGGACAAGGTGGTCCTTGTTGTTTATCCTCCCGCCCCTATGCAGGTGAGGGGTAATGCTTGGCGGAAGTAGCGGCTTACGACGGTGGTACTGCATTACCGCGTTGTAAGGGATGGAATACCTTGGTTCCCAAGTGTCTTCACAGGGCGAATAACTCGTCCAGCGAACGCGGTACGTGCCGCTGTGGAGGTCGTGATCTACAATCCGATCAAACGCGTAGTGATCTAAGTCATCTGGTTCTTGAGTGAAGTTATCCTCACTGAACTCCGCACAGCACGGAGGTATCTTCGGTTGTCCGAGTTATCCTTGGTTGTACCTGTCCTTGCGCGACAGAGCGGGTCGAGCGACGAAGCGGCGCTTCGCGTGACGCTTCCCCAGAGTTTGAGGGCTTGTCCCTCTGACCGGGTCGAAGAAGCGTGACTCTTTGTTCTTGGCCAACAGCGGGGTTCCGATCCTCCATTCGTATTGACTCAGGTGCATCCTGAGAGTCTGCCGCCACGTGCTGAGGAGGGGACGAGGATATTGTTCCTGAATCAGGGTTGCCCTGATTTTCTTCAGCATCGGGTATTCCCAATTCTCTCGTACACCCAGTAATTGAAATTAATGTAGACCACAATAAATGTTGTAAGCAGATTATTACGGCGCCTACAATAATTGAAGTGGACTAAAATACAACATGCACCACTCTATTCGCGGTACAGAATCATTTAATGTGGGCCACTATATAACAATACGCCTAAATTAATGTGGCCAAACCAAGCCATCTAATTGGCTGCAGACAACACTGGACAACCTTCAAAGTGGTTCCTGTGCTTTTTAGTAATCTCATGAAGAGCAGGAAAAGCTGCTTATCCTCCCAAAACCCATTGAAGTTCAAAGCCATCCCGGTACGTATCATTGCCTTCCTTGCGTATGATAACCCATTTGCATCCCTCTGACGATTAACATCACCTATAGCAAGTGCGGAAAGCTTCTGAAAGTTATATTTACCCGGTTTTAACAACTTTCCAGAACCACCCCATTGTCCCTTCAGGATCATATCCGTTTTATACTTTTCCCACCGCGAGCACCATGCACTTTTGATCTTCTGTATAACGAACGAATCAGCGGGCTGAACAAGATATGTGGCATTCTTCGGAAAGTACTTCAGCGTAGTGTTAATCTTTTGAGCTGTTTGTATCAACTCTGGAGTGAGATTATGACCGCTGCAGTTGTCAACAAACAGAGTACGTCTTCTGCCATTCGTTAGAGCTTTGATCACTTTGGCCTCGGAAAGCCATTGTGCGATAACTTTTGTATCCATCCAACCTTTCGGTCCAGACCGATATGGAACACCGTCTAGGTTTTCAGGAACACCGCGTATCGGACAGCTTCTCGAGCCGTTTCTAAACACCATGAACCCCGGCTGGATTTTAGCATCTCTACCACCGCTTATGCGAACCACCATTGTCATGCCTTCTCCGCCTGAAAAGAAATCAGCCCATTTGACGACTTTGTCACCAGAGAATTCCAAAAGTCTTTCCGTTGTCAACATTTAAGACAAAATGCGTCTCATCCGCGTTTTCAACGCCATCTTCATTGAATTCTCCCCTACGAAATGTTGTGGCCATTACTCCCAGGTGAAACGCTACTTCCTCGTGGATAATTTCTTCTTTGCCGGGGATAACAGAAGCTTTCCTGTTACAGATCGACTTATGATGCGATGCCTGTCAGCAAAGTTCTCCACCCATCTCCTAGTTATACACTGAGTCATAAGCAGGTTTCTTTGAGCATCTACTGTGTACCGATTGAACATTTCATTCGCTCCTTGCTCAATGAGCGAGATTGTTGAAGCGTGAATTTTTTTCCAGTTAAAATTTACGCCTAACTTCCGAAGGCGATCGAACTCTGCGAGTAGATCTGCATGCAGAGCTGCAAACCACGGAGTGATCTTTCGTCCTCTTCCTTCCCGGGCTTTAAGGTAAACACGCTTCAATCTGTAGCTTGTCGCCATGGTAATGGAACTACAGCTTCTTCGAGATTATGGAGTACCGTCTCCATTAAGGTACATCAGTTTGGCATGCCATCTACGACTTGCTTTCTGGAGATTGGCTTTCATTTTGCCCTTAAAGAACTGAGGGAAATGGTACACAGCTTGGAAATTAGGTGCTTATAACCAACGCGATTGCTCTCCGACTGAATCCATTTCGAAATCTTAATGCGACCGGCAATTCGCAGAACGTGATGTTGTTCTCATTAAGATGATGGTGAAGATGGGTTTGCCGATAGTGCAGTGCATGGTGCGTCACTACCGGATGGTGAGGCATTTTCAGTTGACTGGGTTGGAAAACTAGACAAGGAAGTTAAAGGGACGGCATTGGCTTTTTTGAAGGCCGAATTATGGCGGAGGCACATGGATCATTTGAGTTATGCCTGATGGCAGATAAAAGCCACGACCAGCGTATCAGCTGGTGTGTAGGGTACTTAAACGTTTAGGTAAAGCATTATACTGGCAGGAAAAACTGGTGATGAGCAGTGTTTGTTTCGGTTTGCAAATGTTCGCGCCAATTTTTTGGATTCGCGGCCAGATCAATAACGGTAAGAAAGTCGGCGAGCAAGCCCACAATAATTGAAACCGGCTGGACAAAGAAGGTGAAACATATTGATGTGGAACACATAAATACTTGTACTCACAATGAAATCACACACACTCTATTTGCAGTCACTGGGTGTACTGGGCAGTAGAGGGTACGACGTAACGTCATGTACATGCGTGATCCTCCGGTGTGCCCGACCATTTTTGAGTAGTGCGATATCATCAGCAAACGACGCAGATACGTAGAACTGCACGTCGTCATCGACCTTTGATAGTCGAACGGCAAGTCCACGCTAGTCAATCGTAAATTTCCTGACTTTGCGTTCGTCATCGCGGAACGGTTCCTTCACCTTTTGACAGATGGAGTCCTTTTCTTGTTCACGGACAATTTCCTCCATTGTGAGAGGTCGCAACTCACGTGCCGGCTCGGTGGCCAAGACGGGGTCGAACGAGGATAAGTCCTCGTCACGACTGTCTTCAAAGTCGATGTCGTCTAAATCCATATCGACGACTGGATTGTTGCAGGTATCCTGCAGCCAAGAACTTCCCTTTGAAAGGTTCGGGGAGCGGGCAAGGTTGTCCTTGCCGAACTGAGGAGTTGGCTCAAGCCTGCTCCTGTTGGATGATCTAATGACCCAGACGGGTCCCCCGCAGTTTCCATGAGGAAGCACGGTACTTCCCAATCCCCGGCGAAGTCGGTCTCGCCGTCGGTGTGTATTCTTGATATAGCATCTGATACTTGGTTCTTCACTCCTTTGCGGTACTCAAAGGTGAAATCCTAATCGAGGAGACGTAACCTCCAGGGCGCCAACCGACTCGTTGTGTCGGTTGTGGTCATTTACCAGCGCAGAGCCTAGTGATCCGTGAACAGTTGAAATTGTTCCTGTTGTAGATATGGACGGAGCAGCTGAACTGCCCATACAACAGCGAGGCATTCCTTCTCGCTCGTTGTGTAGTTCCGATTGGCAGGGCCCAGGGAGCGGCTCCAGTAGCCGATGGGATGGTGAATGCCATCCGGGTATTCCTGGAGTAGGGCGCAGCCTACTTGTTCGTCACAAGCGTCGTTATCAACCGAGTATGGTAGTCCGGGTTAAGGCAGCCTCAACACTGGCGGCTCGATGAGGGCCTGCTTTAAGGAAGCGAATTATTCCTGAAGCGCGGAATCAAGCTCCGGAAGTTCGAAGCGATTTCCCTTCTTTAGTAACTTGTTGAGTGGCACTGCACTCTTGAAAAGTTCAGGACGAATCTCCTATACACATTACATAGACCGAGGAAACTCCTCAGTTGCGTTTGCGTGCGCGGCTTTTTGAAACCTTTCACCCCTTCTATGTTCTTCGAGGCAACCTCCAGCTCGCTCAACCGTATTACATGGCCGAGGTAGTTCACCGCGGAGGTGAACCACGTGCATTTCTTCAACTTCAGGGAAGCTTCTGAATTACGAAGTACGTGCGGCACTTCGTCGACATGATCGAGGTGTTCCTCGATGGACTTGAGGTGTTCCTCAATGGACTTGGAAAAGATGATAATATCATACAAGTATACCAAACAAGTTTTCCACTTGTATCGCGCCAGTACTATATCTACTGTGCGTTGGAACTTGACTGGTGCATTGCAAAGCCCGAAAGGCATCCGGCAGAACCGGAAAAAGCCTTCATGACAGACGAACGCTGTTGTGTCCTTGTCCGCTTCGCGGATAGGTATTTGCCAATAAAAACAGTTACAATCTAAGGCGGTAAATCCCGTCGCCACACCTAGATAGTCTAGGAATGCATCCATGCGGGTTAGCGGATATCTGTCCTTGATCTTGATGGCGTTGAGCTTGCAGTAGTCTATGCAGAACCGTCTGCTCCCATCCGGTTTGGGCACCAGCACAACAGGGCTGGCGAATTCAGATTGAACGGGCTCAATCACATTGGCGTAGAGCATTCGCTTGACTTCCGTCTCTTCCGTCTCCCGGGCCTGCGGGCCTACGCAGTAGGGGTGTGACCGTATTGGGACTGACCGAGGTACATGGTCGATCCGGTGTTCCGTCACCCGGATTTTTCCCAAGTGGCCTGACCACATGGTATCGTGCTTGACGAGCATCGCTCGTATCTTGGCTTGAACTTCTGGGTGAGATGGGACAATTTAACATCATCCATCCCCAGCCTGTGATCGGCGGAGCCGACGTGCAACGGCGCGGATGTTTCTTCTCGGCCGGGTGTCTTCTCGTCGAGGTTAACCTCGAGTACAGTACCGGGCATCGCTGATGCGTACCCTACAATCTGACCTTCGGCCATAACGCGCTCTTAAGTGGCGAAGTTCGCAACCCTCACTGCGAAAGGCATGTTTGGCTTTGCCGACACGATTCCATTGCTCAGGTTAACCTGATACTTTCGATGTAACCGGGGGTAGGTCTCCGGAAGCAGGTCCCCGTGTTTGGAAGCACCGAATTCCACGACTGTTTTCGATTCCGGAGGCAGCTAAAATCTGCGGGTCACCCGCACAATCTGGTTCCGAGGAATTTACTCGAAGAATGGTTTCGGTTCCGTCGATAGGCGGGACGGAACAATAACGGGTCGTTTATGGATCTGCACCGTAGATCCGCTATGGGGGACCGCTTCTCGACAACGGATGTGGATGAGTTCCACATGCCGGTCGATGAAAGTGGTGCCAAGTATGGCATCAGTGCCGAGTTCCTCGACGACAACAAAGGGCTGCCTGACTAATAGTGCCCCGACTCGTAGCGAATGTGCTACGATTCCCATCGTCTTCAGACAATGGTTTGAAGCGCTATATACGTTAAATATCTCTCCATTTCGGTTGGCGTTAGCAACAAACTCTTCTGTCAGGCAAGCTGCCTTGACCAAATTTCGTCCTGCACCGGTGTCAAACATGGTGTTGTACGAAGTAAGCGCGTTGGGGTTTTCCTCAAGTTCCGCTATGACCTTGTAGTTATAGCGCGATAAGCAACAGACAGGGTAGGCCCTGTACTCCTCCACAGTGATGTGGCGGGGAAGGCCGAAGGGCCGAGGTAGGATTCCTACCTGTGGTTGTCCGTAGTCTGTAATTCCCGACTGTCCTCTTTGCGGAGGGGGTTCCGCCGGGGGTTTCTCTTCTGGCGGGACCCCTCCTATTTTTTCGACGTCGTCGGAGCGTAAAATTCCGAGAAGGAGACATGAAGATCATCCTTCCTTGTCAATATCGAGGATTCCCTCGATGGTGATTCCGATCTCACCGGCGGTGCTGGGAGATCATCTTGAACGTAGGACGGGATTTTCCTTTCCGCATTAAGAAAGCGCAGCGCTCTTCTGACGTCTCTAAGTAAATCCTTCTGTTGCTTCGACAGCTTGTTATAGTTCTCGGGCCAGACCCTCGCGAAATGCGGGTGGAAGTCAGGGCGTCCCTGATCTGGACAGCTGGGACTTCGGTGTCCCAATCGGTAACACTAGGGGAAAATATCTGGGGTTGGTCCGCAGTCTTAACCCAAACAGGTTTCTGGTTCTTGGTGGGCTGAGCCCAGGCCGGTTGTCTGGGGCTCTGTGCCGGTAACACGGCAAGTGTTGGGTCAGAATCACCCTGACCAGCACATTGGTGCTGCGACTCGAACTCAGTTGCCTAGTCGTGTAGATAGGAGGAGGTAACCTCCTCGGTAGAATTCAAGACGGCACTCGGTCGCCCTGGGTTCGAGTGGTCTGTCGATGACGCTCTTGCGAAGGCAATACTTCGTCCCAAGTATCCAAAGAAAGAGCAGGTGCTCTCCGTGCGGTCCTAGGCAGCGATTGAGGCCTCTGCATGAGGTCGCGGTGCGCTTCCCCAAGTGCAGCTGTTTTCTCGACAAAGTCGAGGAAGGCTCTCGGTTTATCCCGATACTGAGCGGTTTGTCTCCCAACTTGAAGCAGCGGCTTCAGGTATGGAAAGGATCCCCTTACAAAGCGCATTATGAGGTCCTTTTCTTTGAATACAGCACCATAGGATCTCGAAAACTTGCGCAGACGAATAGCAAAAGCTAGCTCTGTTTCGTCCAGCTTCTTCCAGAGATTGTTGATAGTTTCGACTACCGCCTCGGTCGCACGAGCGGTGGCCCACAATCGCAGCAAGAATTGCATGGCTCCAGGGTAGGAGGTAAATCCTCCACTACCCTCTTCTCCCAGTTCGAAATTGGCTTCGTTATACTCTCGAGCTTCGACTGAGAGGAGGTGTGGTAGCATGATGAGGGCTGCTCCCTCACGCGATTTTTGTCTGGGATCTGTCCAATCAAAATTGGGCGTGCCAAGCAAACGCTTGAGCCATTTGTAGTGGTCTTCAGTCTCGGCGAGCACTGTACCAGAAATGTTCTGGTCGGTATTTCGCAGGCGATATCTGCGATAGGACACTACGCGGGAGAACGTAGGTTCGGCGGGTTGGATCTCGCGGAGACCTTCGTATCTGGGACCTACCCAGGGTTTGCGTGGGGGAATGAAATCCTTCTCCCCTTTCTCCATCCATTCCGAGGATCCCTCGGCCTCAGCCTTGGGGGCTTGTTTTTCCAGATGTTTCTGGAACTAGCGGTTAACACGCTCAGCGGAGTCAATACGGACCTTTCGCGTGTGGCCATTGGTATCACATGTGTGACAATAGAGTACGGGAAAACCCGGAAGATGGTCACGGACAGGGCCTATGTGCCTCCTGTCCCTTGTATCCCTTGGTACTTGGCTGCGGTTGGATAGCGGAGAGAGATCCCTGCGCAAAGTCATCTCCCGCAGTTGATCGCGCAGGTCGGAAACCCTGCGTTTCTCTTCCTCAAGCTAGAGCTTGAGCTCCTCGAGCTTTTGCTCGAGGGTGAGTCGACCATGGCGGCTCCGACGAGCCGACCAACATGAGTAGCGTCTTCTACTGTCCGCTCCTCTTTGCAGAGGGAGAGCAACTCCTTGCATAGGATTGTGTGTAAGCCATCTTCCTTCTCTTTCAAACGCTCTTCGAGGACTTTCTGGAACGCGACCAAACGGTCATCGAGCATCCGCTCGAGATGTAATTCGACCAAACGGAACTCAGGAGTGAGAACGGAGTGAAGGATATCCTCAATTCCGGCAGGGAATGCGGTTGACCCACTGTAGTCACTGTAGCGATCCCAAGAGAACTTTCCGGCAATTCCAGAACGTCTTGAGGTCCACCAGTTGCTGGTACGTTTTCTAAGGGCTAATAGCTATGCTCACACGTGATGCGACGGCTCCCGCCGCCATGAGTTTTGTTGATAAGGAGATAATACGGCCGTTTGGTCCTTCTACGAAGATCGTGAGCGATAACGGAACTTCTTTCACAGCATATTACCTCGTCCTCGTTATGAAGAACCATGAGATAAAACGGCGCACAGCTATGGCATACGCTTCCATGTCCGACGGGAGGGCGGAAAGGATGGTTCGAACCTTGAAGTCTGAAATTGGAACTTTTGTTCTTGATTGAGTAGTTTGGATTGAAGCCCACCATTATTGTGTACTCGGATACCGCCGCAGGCCCGTACGGCGCTGAGTAGCTCTCTTTGAGCTTCTGTACTGGATTAAGCTCCGCATGATAGGTAGGTACCTCCCGCACTAAACCTCCGCTATCCAAGGAGTTAGGGAATCATCCGATTGGGACCATGGAATTTTCCAGTTTCCATACAAAAAGGGCATTAGGAACCGAGAAGGTCAAAGAAAGAGCCCCAAAAGTCGTCCACTTCGCAATTGGTAATCAGGTTCTGTTTGTATATGGCGAGGCCTTCCAGGGTCTGAGATGGTTGTCGGTTCAATCCCGTTATTTCGGCCGGTGTGAAATAGTTCATACAGAGCATCTGAGCCATGTGTTTCGTTCAGCGCATGTCAGGTTCTCTCGCCAAAACATTCATGTCTGGCGCTTACCTAAGTACAAATGAGTTCCGAGCATCTTCAAAAATCAGAAAACTAGCATTCGGGTCCCCTTGACCCTGTTGGAATTCCCTTTACTCATAAGGTACTACTGCCCTAGTGGCAGGAAAAATCACTAGCGAACAAATTTTTATACGGCGGGAATCATCGATACCCATGAAATTCCGGTAGGTCTAGCCTCTTGCGCAGATTATAAGAGACTCCGGGCACAGACGCATCACAAAGCGCTCGGCGCAGTCAAGCAGGGTTAGGTTTGGGATACGCGAGTCGGCGCAGAACGCGTGCTTCAGACCAACAATTAAATGTATACAGAGAACGAAAACGCCAGTTGTAAGTAGATCGAGATGGTGTCGAGATACCCACGCGAAAATTGAGGTCTTGGACGCGCTTCTTAATTTATCCGTCATCGCCAACGTATCTCGGGTGGTCCAAGGACGCGACCGTATCAAAGAGCGAACGGGTCAGTCCCCTTAGCTCCAGAAAGGCCCTAATCGATTTTGGATAACCGTGCACGACGGGATAATCGAAAAGGGCTTGAAGGGCTGCCCTTTAAAAAATAAGACCCGCCGGACGACCGCGCAGAACTGAGACTCAGTTTGCAACCGCGGCGTGCATACACTGGGCCGTCCAGTCATTGATGGAGATCACGTGCCAGCGGAGGAAATTACAGACGGCATACGAGAGGTAAGGTTCCAAAGCAATGCCGACCTTTTTTTGATTTCCAAGGTGGTTCTGGTGCACCATGCATCTATTTTTAAGACTCTTCGAGGACGAAAGATATCGTTGATTTCTGCGGTTGACTCCTCCGAGAGATCCTCGACAGCCACTATGGAACGCCACTCCATTGTAAAGAGGAGTATAGCGTAGGAAGTTTCGTCTTCTTCATACCTCACGTAATTCAAACCTACTTCTTCGCTACCTTCTCCGGTAGAAATACAAATACGCGAAATTTTCCTGTAGTTATCCGGAACAGGAGGTCCGTAGTCTGTCTAGTTATTCATTGACTCAGATAGCTCGATTCGGGTGATAAACGCCTTCTCGAAAGGCTTCCCACCTTTACGGAGAACAACACGATGTGGTTCCCCAACACCCTTTCTACCTATCGACCCGACCTCTCCACAACATCACCGTTCGAGAACCTTAAGACGATATTCCCGTTTCCTAATTTTTTCAGCTTTTCCACGTTGGTGAGCCCACAGAGATCCAACAGCCTTGATTTCGGATGCCGATACCACGGAACAAGGAATTAGATCTCACGCTCAAACAATGAGGCTTGATCGGATGAATCGTGGAAGGTCAACACCCTCTCATTGCGGCGGAATATTTGCCAGCTTTGCACCGCATTTCGCGTGGAAAGCCTCGCCAACAGGTCGCTTGGTGCAGTATCCCGAGCCGATTTATTCGCAATTTGATTTGAGAGGATGGTGCTATAGTGGCGGAGGTAGCAGGGGAGCTACTATTACGACGCACTGCTGTGGTTCCGCTTGAGGAGCCCGGGCCACGACGGGGGAAATGAGGCGCGGGGTAATAACCAAAGGGGGGAGAGGCAGAGGTAGCCGGTAGGTGGTTGTACTGTACAAGTACTATGTTCGTGTGCACCTCCATTAGTAATGTATACGACTCGCTAGCATCCAGCCATACATATGGCGCTTCAAGAAGTTTCGAAGGATTCTTGGGATGGGTGCACTGTACTGCAGTCGAATCGTAATATATATTACCCATTAGCTACGGGTGTGGTGAAATAACCTACAGAGACTACATTACGCTACCTAGGCCGACTGACAACAGGAAGAGCGACGATCCAACTTGCTTCTTGCCAACCTCCTCTCCTTCCAGCACCAGGTCGCCTTCATTCTCACTCTCCACACTATTCTTCAGCCTTTCCGACATCCCATCTCCCTGCGTTCTCGGTTGCGTGTCGGCAAACAATGCCGTCGAGCAAAGTTGAGACGCCTGTACATATTTTATTTCGGCAAATGCGAAAGTCAGCTCTGCAAATAATGATGACTAGCTTAGTTTCCGGTGCATACATGCAATAGGGCGTAGAGTCAGTTTCATGCCGAAGAAGTGTCCATGAACAGATCTTGCAGACAGCTTGCGGTTTGGACGAGTATCTGATCGATAAAGTTTGGCACATACTTGGAGCGATCGGAATTCTTTGCGATTTTCCAATTTCACACGGCATGAAAAATGTGGATTCAAATTGTGCTCGAGTGAATTTTGGCAGATCTTAAAATGCTTTATCCAGCTCCATGTACCTTACAGGATGGAAATGAACCGTTTTCTTATGCCATTCGGGCACCAAATCGTCTTTGGTTTGTTTTTCGGGAGTTGGAGCATTATTGCAAGGGTTTTAATGGGAGATTAAACGGAAGTTTGCAGCAGGTTAGTTTTTCAAATACCGTAAAGAGTGAAAATATCTGATTCTCGGATAGGGCGGACGATACAGACCATCTTCGCTGATCTCGATCATCCGGATAATTTAGTTTCTGCGTCTTCTGAAGAATATTGGGGTGTTTACGAAGTTCTAAGGACATGCTTTTCAGTGAACAGAGTGTTGAAGAATCTTTTCAAACGACCTACAGCCATAAAATTTGGCAAGAAAGTCCGGAGCATGGAACAATTCTATATAAAATCCAGCACCAATAGGTATAAAAACGTTTTCTTCACCCAAGATCACTGCGAGTACCGAAGCAGCTTGAAAACAGATATGAAACTTCTTCTAAATAAATAAAAGAGCCCTGAATGTCAAAAGGCGGGTGGATAACCGTAATAAATAAGCATATCGTCGCTATTTTATTATCGCTCTTGGCAACATTGTTTCTGAATTTGATCTTGGCCATAAAATCTCGCCGTACTTGCTGATGATGGTTTCCAGAATTGCTCCCAAGGTAAGTTGGACTAGGATAATTCTGTATTCTTGTGACTTAGCTACTTGATACATTACCCCCTTGGAAGAATGATCCTTGCTGTGGCACAATGTTCGTCCGAAAATTATTCTATGGGCTGAATGATTCTGACCAAATAATTGGCCTTGGTGATGATAGTGAGATACCCAATGATGAAATATTCTAAGGCCACAACCACGATGAGGTCGCGATTCTCTAAGTCCTACACGATACCATTTGCCACAACCACATCCATGGTCATAGCTCGGACGATCTCCAGCATCCTCTTGTTCAGATTTACTAGCATGAAGCCAACAATCCTTAGCGAAATGACCTGGTCTATTACATATCTAGGAAACCTTGTGTTTAAGCACTGTTTTCCTGATCTTTGCTCCTCTTGGATTTAAATTTCCATCGGCTGCATTTGCTTTTGGAATACTGACTCCTGATTTCTCATTTTCATTCTTCTCCATTCGATAGAGACGGATCTTCAACAGTGCAACAGTGGTTACCAATTCTTCATATTTCATAGGACTTGAAACCATCTCAATGGGGAATAAATGGATATGCAAAGTACGAATTAGCTTCGAAAAATTTTTTATCTTTGAGTGATTTTTCGAGAGCTGAGAGCTCTCCAGGCTTTTCATGAAACCTATTCAGATGGATCAATTGGTTAAAATTTTCTTTGAAGCTCAATTGTTCGAGATCTTGCATCAAATTTATGACTGTTTGCTCTTTTGAAGTCGTAGAGAGCTGCGAGAAAATCACACAAATCCCTGCAAGACTTCTCGGTGCTATCAATGATATCACTGGTGTGAGTCATCGGTCCTTAATCCAGAGCGAGTATGATACCTTTCCTAGCTCTGATAGATGCTCTCTTCAACCTAGCACGCTGAGAAGCGCTAACAACGTCGAGAAATTTCTAAAGTCCGACAAAATCCAAAACGCCTTCATGCGTGGCCTTCACGGAATGAGATCCTTTGCTCAGGCAAGCTTCGGAAAATCGGGCGTGTCTTGTTCAATTGCAATCTTGAAATTAACTGAATCGCAATAGAAAACATTTTGAGCAAATAAAGAGAGGCGGAAAGAGAGATAAGATAAATGTGATGTGCAAATTCGGTGCGATGCTACCATTGAAAGCACGAACACGTCTAGCTACCCACACGCCTTGGATAAATTTTACTGAACCCTATAGTCCTCAACTAAAAGTGCCACCCAAAACTCCTAAGAACAAGTTTTCCTCAATATATATGTGCAAGAGGTTATTGGGGCATTGCTGCCTTTTCTCTAGCGGAATGTCTCTAAAAAATTACACACGTATAGTATATCCTGTGTACTTTACAGCAGTTCTGTTGGAACTCTCTAGATTCCACTGTGCAGTAAGTGTTACTAAAACATTAAGGCAACCCTATACGGTGACAACATTCATAGGTGTCGGCATGCTGTCTCAGGGGCTTTCTATGACTACTTGAAATTCTGAAACATTGAAAAAGTGAGACAGATGATCATACCCCTTTTCATTGTTGCACTAAAAAAATCCTTTCTATAGCTATTTAGAAAAAAATGAAAAATAAAAGAGTGGAACACGATGGAATAAAGGGATGAATTGAATCGCAAGGGATTAATCTCCCTGCTTTCGAAAATCACGAGACCATAAAAAGCTCTCCACCTCATCCATCATGACGTTGCCCAAAAACTTGCTCCCCGTCCTGAACATCCACTGTTTTAAGGGAGGAAATCCACGTCGAATTTTGAGTACCCCCGTAGGGCATAGGCAAAGAAGGTTGCAAAGGAGATTGTTTACTGTGGTAACCATTGCAGGCGTGTCACTTATCGCACATACTGTAATTTACAAACCGGATGGCAGAGCTGATCGCGTTGTTCGTAATCGAGAAAAGTTCTACTTCATGAAATATGCACAGTTTATCGGCGAGAGTCATTTTCAGCGTTTGTACCCTGTCATTAGGCACCAATTTGATATATTGTGTTAATTAATCCCCCGTCCTTGTCAAGAAGTCAGCTGAGAGAATCGGAAAGGCCGCTACTGTATCAGTGGAGGTCATGCTATTTGTGACACTCAGAATTCTAGCTGGTGCTAATTATCTTGACGTTGGATGGCCGTACGGTCTTGGAACAACGACGACTTTTCATGTTTTTAATCAGACATTGAAGGCATTGAACGAAAAAATAGACTCTATCTCGTTCCCACAATCAGAAGAAGAGTGTTAGCAGGAAGCAGAACGGTTCTGTCAAGAAAGAAAATCACCAATTCATGGAGTGGTTGCAGCTTTGGATGGTATAGCAATCGCAATACAGCAACCTAGACTGGCAAACACCCCTGACCCCCGAACATATTATAATAGAAAAGGCTTCTCTGCCATTTATGTTCAAGCTGCAGTCGGGGCTAACTACAAGTTTTTGTTTTTATCCGCCATGCATGCTGGTTCAACGCATGACTATACTGCTTTTAGATCAACCAAACTACATGATCTAGTTAGCTCTAATGTTATTCCGGAATGGGCTATTATTGCTGCTGATGATGCCTACCAAAACCCAGGACACATTTTAACACCGTACAGTGATAGGAGACTGTCCCAGTCTCAAGATTCTTTCAACTTTTACGTTTCATCTTGTCGTATCGCCGTTGAGCAGGCGTTTGGAATTTTAGTTACAAGATTCAGGATATTTTGGTCACCACTGCGGTTTTCTCTTGCTAAGGACACTCTGAAAATTCTTGTTAAATGCAAGCTGCATAATTTTATTATAGATCAGTCGGCCCATGCAGGTCATCTTTTGCCGGAAACAGCGGAAGAAAATCGAGTGCAGGGTGAGCCTGTGGTTCATTTGCAAGACTTACTACACACGAATCAGGAATTTGAACGCAATCTTAATAGTTCTAGGGAACAGTCTTCTTTACGAAACAGAAATGCCCAGAGATTGACCCAACTTGGCTTTATCCGTCCTTTACGAAGAAAATGACACTTAATATTGACCTCAAGATGCAGTTTTCGTATTTTATCATATAAACTGTTGAGAATTTCATTGTATGTCTGCTTCTCAGTGTCATATTCAGCCATCAACAACATGTACTTTGTTTGTTTGATCGCAGGCAATGGAGACTGCAAAGATTTGCCCCGTGCATCAGCAGCTCCAAACCGAGCCTTATCTCTTTCTGCTTCCTCTGTTTGCCTTGCGTTCTCCGCATCTAGTGGCTTCAACGCGGAAGACAGGGCCTCCATACCTACAATACTGATTTCCTGTCTCCCATTCTTGTATTTCTTTGTGGGGGACTTGATTCCTCATTCGGGCGCACACCAGTCCCAACTCCTTTCTTCAGCTGTGCATCGCTTTTCACGGCTCTCGTGGCCAGCGGAGCCAGCAGAGGGCAACGCTTTAGAAATCAATGTGCGTAAAGTATATATGATTTTCCGGAACTGTTGTGAACAAAAGATTCACTGTCGCCATTTCCGCTGGCCTCATACTTACACATGCATGTACCATACATGTTCTTAAACTACGCAAACCTGCGTTTTAGAATACCCCCATATCTGTAGTGCGAATATTCCTTAGGGTCTATTCCCTCAATGTCGCTGGCCGTCACCCCTCCGCTAAGGGTGTCAATTGGTTCGGGACGGAACAAGGAATCATTGTACAGTGGCTTTATATGTTCAGTCCAAGGATCGGCGAGTTTGGTTTCGAGTTCTTCTCTCGTTCTGGGTTCCATTAACTGTGTCCGTGCTACGGTCATTCGCGGATCCGCCAACACATGTAACAGACGATAATATTCTGTCGCCTCAAAATCTGGCTCTCGGGCGCAAACAGATACATCTCCATTCACGAAAGAAGGGAGACCTACTTTCGCACAGCCGTCTTCAAACACTGGACAATCCCCTTTGATCCACTGCACTAACTGATCCCCATTTGTCAATTTAACAAGCTTTACGATAGTCGGTTTTACACATTCAAGTATCGCTGGTGGCTCCCCCTCCCCCCCGCATCTCCTAAAATCCACCAACGACAATGCATCATGGAGGCAAAATCTCCTTTGCGTGAGTTTGGTGCCTATTCTCTCCACCTCCGTACCCAGTTTAGCGTTGCGTGCTCCAGTTATCTTAAGAGCCCCTAGAATGTCTTTGCATAATGTGTTACTGAGTAACGATTTCCTGACCGCAGTTTCTGCAGATTCGAGGTCCGACGGTACAACGGGCCTCGGGTCAACGTCAAGATCATCATAAATAACATCGGCGCCACTTTCGGCTTGTGACTAGATCACTGCCACACTGGGCTCTATGGCCTGCAGACGGGGCGCTCCAAATGCAAACGTGTTTCTGATAGTACTTGCCTGTTGGCTTGAAGGCGAACCATCATCGTAGTCTAAAAACTCCCTCCTAGCTGTCTGCGCGACGTCAGACACTGTGATCAAGGGTACATTACTATGCGTGGGACTATTTATTTGGTTCCGCAATTGTGGTGAGATTTGCGAAGATTCCGGTAGAATGGATGCTGTGGCGTTTTGAAGAGCTGAAGATTCCATTGAAGTGTAAAGTAGAGCAGGGACCACGTGGGGTAGATGGCGACGTAAAGTGGGTTCGGATTTGGATAGTAGGTTGCAATGCACGGGAATAGCAGCGCAGCGGAGGTTGAGTGGGTGAAGTGAGTTACTGTCACGTATGGTCAGTGTGGAGGATAGCGAGTGGGAACGGAGAGTGGCAGGAGCGAGAAGAGAGAGTTGGAGGGATAATCTGGATAATGTGATGTATTGTGGGTGTAGAGCGCAGTGGTCGGTAATGCAGAGGAATGGGAGCGAGCAGCGATATGGTGAGTGGGAAGGATGGCGTGTGTGAAGGAAGGAAGGGAGCCGCATTGTGCCCGTTGATGGAGAGCGACCAAAAAGTGGGTGCGAGAAATCAAGTTGGAATGCTGGAAGTTGTCTCGTTTTTCGTTTCAAAGTGTGACTGGGAAATCCCAGATTTCCCGGTCAGGGTTTGAAATGCCGCAACAAACGTCGCCAGCTGGGCGTCCCTTATTGGCTTTTCATTTTACATTTTTTCAATGTTTCACGTCTCAAAAAATTATAGAACGCCCCTCAGCTGCCATTGACTGTTGACAATGACATTGCACTGTACTGGGCCCTGAGCAATAATATTTGACCTAAGGTAAAACTAGTTATAAACTTGACAATAAATATCACCGGCTTACTTTTAGCATGAGACTTCTCCATTTATAGACTGTATAAAGTGGGCAGCGTGCTTCTAGAAGCATCTTTGGGTAATTACAGTACTTAACTGTACTTGAAAAGCGTGCTTTCAAAGAACAGCATTGCACTGTAATTGAATACGCACCTCTCCTAACTACGCTCCTGAATATAACCCAGCCACACCCCTGGGCATACAAAGGAGATACCTCCTTAGATCAATACCGTACTCACATACTTGCTGTGCAAATGCAGTACTGAACAGTACTACACTTGCCCTGCGCGCGCTGACTCGTCCTGATATAACTCCACTCCTCCTGCACCAGAATTCACCCTCGAATATCGAATATTCGTCAAATGGAGACATTAAAGAAGTTGATACATTACTTGGGTAACGGACGTACCTGTGATAGCGGTTAGGTATTAACTAAGTAAATGAAGGATCTACACTACCCAACAGGTGAATTTCCATCTGATCCACCTCAGAATGAGAGTCAGTAAGAGACATGCTACTATAATGAGCAGTAGTGCATCCAAGAAATGCATTGTTGAATCCAGCGCAAATCTGCTCTACTACGCCCTCACAATGGCAATCAATACGTCGAATAATTTCCATGAATTATTTATGTGTTAAAAATTCTTCTCTGATGTGGTTGTGGGATAGGAAGGTCCGGTACGGAGTTCGAGTCCAGCTAAATTGCCAATACGGCCACTGAAAAATATATGTCCAAGGAGGCAGAAATACATGGGTCCCCTGTTTGAGTTTCGGAACTCAACGGAGAAGATATTTGCGTCATTTTTCTTGTGTATTTTCCTTAATATTTCAAGAATCTGTCCAACTATTCTCACAAGAATTTATTCCCTCGAATTGTACAAGGAAGTGGAGATCACCTCATTGTATGCGATGATTAAGGGTAAGTTCAATAAGTCTTAAAAAATTATTTAAAGTAGGGCTGAGGAGCTGTTTAGATAGAAGGGATCTGCTAGGAAAAGTTTCAAAAAGATAAATGGAAAGTGAAATGAAGATATTTGTATCCCTAGTGCATTTAAAGTTTGTACGATCTTGCGGATGTGTACTTTCCAAGAATGAGAAAAGATTCTGTAAAATTTGTTAATAATTTTCAATCCATTCCACTTGGTGTAGACAACATCTCTGGGGATGGAATTAACTGATCTCCAATGTTGAATACGTGGTGTATTCTATATCTGTTGAAAGTTTCTGAGCTTTTGATATCGATATGGAGTATTCAATCGATTTCCTGGACAGTTGCAAAGATAATCTCATTCCTTTGATAAATTATTTAACATATGTTAGATGGGTTCAGATTATTTCCTACATATTCGTAATGGAGTAACTCGAATATTGGATATGAGAGCTGTCCATATTCCAAAAAGCAAGTTTTATGTTTTCTTGACTCAATCTCGCAATTTTTTACGCAAATTATTATCCTAGTAAGTATCTCGACTAATGATTTTGAGCATATCTCACGAACCGCTGCAGCATTTATTCTAGAAATCTAATCTCTCTCATGTTGAACATCTTTTAATGATAAAACTCAGCATAATGTTGAGTTTAATATTTAGTAATTTCATTACTTGTTTTCAAAATGTTTTAGTGAATAGTTTGTCTCTGCTCACATATTTCTTCTTTAAATAATTTTCAGTATTCCTGGCGTTATGATTCGATTCCAACGGAATAAATCGCGTATTTTACATAACTTGTCGGCTTTTATCATTATAGCAGTTTTATTGTCCTCTCTTAAAGGAAAATTAAAAATTAAATACAAATTCAGTTAATATTCCATTATTTTACGCTTCGGAGGTGAAATTGGATTCCAAAATCCTAACTTTTTGTTCTTCTGTTTTAAGCTTTTGGACTCTTGACAGTCCTTGAAAGTTTTGATATATGCACAATTGCGACTTCTTAATTTCGTCCAGAAGTAATGTATCTCTATTAAGGATACAGTCTTCCTTATAATATGTCTGTGAGCCCCAGGTAATAACTCGTAATTATCATGGAGAATAGTATGTATATTTTCTCCTTTTGTAATATACATTTTGCTTTGGTGATAAAACTTCTTTCGTTTTCTTCTGTCAGGAGCCTTCGGGTGTATCGAGCTATCTAGGAAAAATATTTTTTGATATGTTGAATTTCTCCAGTTTTTTAAAGACTAATCATTGACTTTAGCAACGGCTAGAGTAATTTACTTGGAAACAACATTGGAAGATGTATATTTTAACTTTTATATATATTTTTTATAACTAATCAGCAATTTTGATTTCCTTACCCTTTATGTATTGAATTTCGTAGCCGAACTCCTACATAAATTGAACCAATCTAGCCTGTTTACGAGAAAAAATGTTTTGAGTATCCAAGTATTTTAATAGATGATTATTATACCAAATAGAAAACTCTAAACTTGTGAAGGAAGACATAGTCTCCACACATTTGACTCTTGAATGAATGCAGGTAGTTTTCTTTTAGTGCGTTGTAATTTTGTTCGGTGTCTTTTAGATTTACGTGTTTAAAAGCAAGCGACCACGCACTTCTTTGATTATTTTGAGTTATAACCACTCCAATGCCTGTTAGGAGAGAGCCTGTCACAGGTAAATATGTTTTGTTTGAATCTGTATATCATAAAATAGTTTTTTTTATAAAAATATTTCTTCAAATCATCGGAATATTTCTGAAATTGTAGAGTTCTGTCAAAATGCAAACCCTTTCTTTTAAATATTTCTTAAAATACCAGCAATTTAAACCAACTTTTTGAATAATCTCTAATATTTATAATAAGTTCCAAAAAAATGAAATTCAAAAACGAAGGATGGAGATTCCCAGTTTTTAATCGCTTCCATTTTCTCGGGATTGACAATCATTCCATTTTTCAGAATAGTGTGGTCTAAAAGTAGTAACCTAACACTTGAAAAAGAAAATTTTTACTGCCTGAGTAACTGCACGCATATGTCTTAAATAATGTTCTTTTGTTTAATTATAAAGTAAAATTTCATCGAGATAGACGAGAACAAAATTATCTAAAGAAAGATAAAATATAACAATCATAAACTTTTTGAGGTATAATGGGCTCCTTAGACTCCAAATATTGTAGCCAAATGTTTAAACTGGCCATTTAGAGTTAGAAAAGCTTGCTTTAATATATATTCCTCACGAATTTGAATTTGGTGATGATGATACCTTAATCGTAGATAAAGGCTAGAAAATTATTTTGGTAATCTTTTTTGATCTTGTACTTCATCAAAACGTTGAAAGGGTAGTTTTTTATATAATTCTTACTTAGAATGTAATATTCAATTTACATTCTCGACCCTACATCTTTTTGAGAGAGAAAAATACATAGCTTCGTCGCGGACTAAAACTTGGGAGCATACAACTACTTCCTACTACGCTTTCAGATTGGTTTTCATTTCAGCAAGTTATTTTGAGATAAAGTGTACAACGGCTCCATCTTAGGTTTCGCGTTTTTAAGTTATGCTATTCTAGTTTCCACCACTCTCTTTGAGGGTAGTTTCTTTGATAATTTTTCTGTAAAAATATACTTTAATTATTACAGTATGTGTAGCAACTCCTTTCTCTCGCCAATATCTCTCTCTCTCGGTTGGTACCAATAATTTTCACCATGATCAGCCCCTTTCCTTGATCTTTGAGGCTTTTCTATCGTTCGTTCTTTTGTTTTAATATAGCTTGTTAAATGAATTTTCTTTTCTTGAAGGCATAACGACCTTGCTGTTGTCTCCACGGCAAGTTCCTCAGGCATTAATGTCTTCCGTAACGTTCCTCTGTCTCCGGAACTACAAGCTCATTTACACACTGGAATAATATAAGATTTAACCTCGAGTCAGTAACTTGGTTGAATAAGATAACCATGGTTTGCTTAATATTGAATAATTGACTACTCAATCATTTATGTAAGTGCAATACGAAAGCGCATTTTTCCCATTTTTACATTAGTAAACTCAGCTTTTTTCTCTATATCTGCAAGTATAATATCCTATAGCCTAGCTGTAAGGTCTAAATTCTCTTTTTTCCTTCCACCTTTTCTTTGAAACCTTTGATATTACCTCTTGTTTACATCAGCATTCAAGAAGAATTCTTCAGGAGCATTCATTTCCTTTCGTATCTTATTATACAGTAAAAATCCTCAATTTTCTTCTGCTCTTTTTTTGAAATAGAAGTCTTATGAATAAAGGTCTAACTTTATTTTTTCGTTTTTTTCGTTTTTTCTAAAATTTTCTGTGATATTTTCAACCCCTCTTCCACGTTACGCCAATTTCGAGGGAATTTTTTCTCAGTTTCTTTCTAGGCTTATTCTGAGAGCTCAAACATTGTATCGATTAATTAATATTAGTTTTCGTGCAATAAAACCAGGATTTCCACAGATAAAGCATAATCTGTTCTAATACTCCGCTTTTTCTTCTGGATATAGTAATATGAATCTTTTTCCAGCAACGAAGTATTATTGTGGATATAAGACTTTCTCTTCTATATATTACCAATAGACATTGGTATAGAGTTCGAATCAAACCCATTCTCGTCGCTATTAATAATTCTTGAATATAATGTAACATCTTTCCGCCAGTCTGCGTGGAATCTGCAGTGACTATTTCAGAAATTAAATATTGTAGTACCTGCCACAATTTAGATTCCCGGCTTGTCTCATATCACTGAGAATTTTCGTGTGCTCGATTTACGATTAACAGGCTTTAAGAAAAAGAATAAATTTGGTTTGAAATCAATGAAAATTTCAAAACGGTGTTATGGATTTTGCTTATCTCCAACAATTGGAGTAAGTCTCTATTCATGCAGCTTACAGCATATCTGATTTAATCTATCTCAGAACAAACTGCTATTTGACTAGAAAAAATTTTTTCGAGACTGCAATCAGCTGCGCTAAAATCTTTTTATAAAACCTATCAGGTTTCCCTGATTGTAGAATTATATGCTAACTAGTTGCCTCTGCTGTAACTTTTTTTGTAATTGGGCAATTTGATCCGAATTGATGAATATTTAGCTAATTTTCTGGTTTCACTCAGCTTTTTTTAAGAATATCACTATTTTCCTGTAAACAATATAGTTATACTCAACATTAGTCTCGATGTGTTCAAAAATTCCAAGATCTACAAGGTTTTCGGTTCCAAAATATCTCAATAAAGAAGCATAATTAATATCAAAAGCATGATTATTCCTCAAAGTGCTACCGCGATGAACACAGAGATATTATTGGAGTGACGAAATGAAATTGAGACGACAATATTACTGGATTAGAATTTTTAAATAATATAAAATGAAAACGCAATAATAGTTTCCCGCGGCCAGTCAGGCGCTTTCGAGCGGACAAATTTTTCGGCGCTGTAAGAAAAAAAAGTTTAATACTATTTACTATGCCCAACAATTTTTTTCCAGAAATGTGATTCTATATTACAAGAATTCGAAAATAATCCATCTATGTTCAAAACGTAGTCTCACGAAAATGAGGTGAACGTTCCACACCAATCAATTATTTTAATCTCTCTTTATTTGGAGAAGAGCTGAATTGCTAACCTAAATATTATGAATAATAAAATTTGGGCAAAAAGATCCCTAAATTTTTCAGTTTATTTGAAAAAAGTTCCCTGTCATCAATCAGAGAGTAAAATCCAAAAATGATGTACCTCACATTTTGAAGGCAAGTATCGTATCTGTTACCACCGCGAGTCCTACAGGATTCCAAAAGAGTGGTCATGACATGAAAGAATAGAAGTATGTATTTTACAATATGAAAGAGTAGAAATATGTATTTTAGGACAAAACAGTAGAAAATATGAACAAAAGTAGCGGAATTCCAAAACTTTTAACTCCTAGTCGCCTCAATTGGTCATCTCTCTCTGTTGTGTTTATTAAATAAGCTTTCTGAAATAGCCTAAGATGTCTAGTTTTTCCCAAAACGTTGCATTTTCAGACTCATAATCAAAAATTGTTTGTCCTCTAGTAAATCCATCATGAATTAAGATCTATCCGTAGCCTCTTCTAAAGACAATTTACGGGAAAAGGTAGACTCAGAACCAATAAAAACTATATTTTGTGTAAAGAATAGCCGAAAAGCAATTTCAAAGAGAAGAATGGACGGACTGGAGTATTGCAAAGAGGATGAATGTTCCTTATGTTTCAGGCTACTGGGCAACAACACAATCGTCTATTTTATAGTCGTATTATTTTGTAGTTAGTTCAGAAAATCAAACTGCAGGTTTTAGTTAAGATATTATTGGCTTATTCCGTAAAAAAACCTTTTGTTCTTTCTCCTTGTAGTAAGAGGTATACCGCGATACAATAACCCTGTGGTTAGGGTTTCTCTCTTGTTATGGTGACCAGAAAAGCTATGTCAAGAAAATAGTTGCGCATAGCTGCAGGCCCGTGTGCTCATCTTCAGGGCTGTGTGGCAGAAATTCAATGTCTTCAGCAAGTGTTACCTTTCAATTTTCATCTAATATTAGTAATTGCTTTGCAGAAAAGGTTGCGCTCGTTGTCAAAAATGCGGCATTTCGTGGGAATGATTTCTACGATCCATGTGTACGAGAGCAAATCTTGTCTATCTCGCCTCGCTTGGCGGCTATACTCCATCACATGGAAAAAGGCTTCATTGTCGCTTGGAAGAAGGGACTAAGCAAACGCTTTATACGCTGGATTTCCCCCGAAATTATAACTCGATCTGAACGACTCCGAATGAGTCAACAGCTTTGCGATGCGAGGCATAAGGGAGGGATATGAATGGCAAATTCTAACCATTTTGCCTTTAGCAAAGGAGATTTGGAAGTATTTGTTGCAAGTTAGGCTTACAATATGTCGAAAGCGGACCAAAATACTTCCTGTCAGACATTCTGCTCAAAGTATGCGTGATAAAGGCGAATGAGTAACAAATCTCAAAAAGAGGATCTACGTTTGCTGCTGAACTTTCAAATCACGGAGTAATCCGGGAAATAGTTTAGTGATACATTAATAGTTGACGAAAGCTCTGAACAATGTAGAGTATAACGCAGATGTGCTGGGGACTAAGTTTTAAGATGTTTTATTACTTTTGAAGAGGATAAATATTATCTGCAGGCTAGGAGACCGAAGTAGAAAAGTGATGAGAATAGTTTCACAATAAAAAAAGCCATAGTTAGCGTCCTTTAGTCAACAGCTTATGTTAACGCGCTTTTCTGAAATCTCTAAATCTTACAAAAATGAGCAAAAAAGTAAAATATTACTTTTATGACATATAAATTCAAACTTTATCTCATATTTTACACGTTTGTCTCTGAACGTTGAAAGGATCCGATAATTAGTTTTAGATTAGTTATCTCCCTTTTCTGGATTTTTTTCAAATTTCTTCAAATTAATGTCAATCAAATCATGCAACCATACAACCTGAAAATTAGCTTTCACAGTACTAGTGGGACCTCAACAGCTAGTAGCTAGAGACGGTACTTGCACGTGTCTAAATTAAAATTTGGAATCATCTAACCAAAAAAAACCGAAGATCAAAAGAGAACTTAAAAGGTGTATGGTAGGTAGGGGCACACACCATGATGGGGGTGCAACGCCAATGTAGTAGGTTGATAATGTTTTCTTCTATGATCAAGTTGAGATGGTTATTAACTCCCAAGGAGTGCCGATCCTAGTTTATATAGGGATACTAAATTATAATGATTGATTCTCTAGAAGTTTCCAGCGCAGCGTATCCAACGCAGCAGGCACCTCGATTCACGAAACTTGCCTGCAGAGGTGCCATGTAATTATTATTGAGGAAACTGGCACCTCAAAGGGTGGAGCCCCAACATCCCTCCTGTTGTTGTTCACCGTAGCTGTGGACAACACCGACCTTATCACGAAATTCCTTGATCTTGTTCTTGTCCAGTGGCTTGGTAAGACCATCAGCGATATCAGCGTCGGATGAAAGATGACGTGGAACGATGGACCCATCATTGACTTTCGAGCGGATGTAGTGGTAACGAACTTCGACGTGTTTTGCCTTGCGAGATAGGCTGACCGAGGTATACCAGGTTTCAGCTGCGATATTGTCACCGTGGAGTGGAGTAGGCTTGTCAATAGTGAATCAGAGCTCGCTTAAGAAGGAGCGAATGCGGGAGATGTCGACAGCTGCTTGCGAAATTGAGATATATTCAGCTTCAGCAGTCGATTTGGAGACAGTGACTTGCTTGCAGGAACCCCAGATAAACGCACAATTGTTCAGTAGACCAATCAACCCGGAGCGCGATTTGCGTGTTGCGATATCGCCGGCGTAGTCAGAGTCGCTGTAAAACTCGAGCTGGATGTCGGAATCTGGATCGAACTTGTATACCAACTTGAGATTCTTGGTGCCTTTGAGGTAGCCATAGACTCGCTTGATGCACTTAAGATGATATGCGTTCGGTGCAGCTTTGAATTGCGAGAGGATGCTGTAGGCTGTTTCGACGTCCGGACAAGTACGGTTGGCGAGAAATTGTAGAGTACCGATCATGTTGCGAAAGCGATTGTCGGTAACAACTGGATCGTCGGCATGTGCCAGTACTTCATCATAGAAATTTGCTTGGAGAGGTGTTTTGTAAGTTTTGATGTCGTTAAAGTTGCACTCCTCGAGAGCTTGTTCGATGTAGGCCAGTTGAGAGAATTGAAGAGATTGCTCTTTATTGTCAATGCGAACGGCTAGATGCTATTGAAGCTCCTCCTTCGAACATTCAAAAACTTCGGGAAAGGCGAGTATCTCTTGGTCGAGCATAGACTTGTTGCTTGCCAAGAAGATGAGGTCATCGACGTAGCAGATGATGACGATTATTATATATTCCGTGGCAGTAATGCGCTTCTTGAGGAGTATGCAGCCATCACTCTTCAGTTGGACTAATTTCAACCCGTTCATGAGCGTATCTATTAATTTGATGAACCAACGTTGCGGCGACTGGCGAAGTCCGTATACAGCGTTCTTTAGCTAAAGCTTGTAGATGTGACCGCGTTTGAACTCATGAGGTAGATTGTACGGATGAGAGACGAAAATTTCCTTGTCGATATCACCGTTCAGGAATGCAGACTTGACGTCCACGTGGGCTTGTTCCCACTTCATTTGTAGACCAATAGCCATGGTGAGGAGGACTATGGCATAGTCTGCGACAGTAGCAGAGACATCATTGATATCGCGTCCCATTACTTGAAGATTCCCTCCTGCAACGACCCGTGCTTTGAATCTGTTGGGCAGTGCGTCTTCATTTCGCTTGATCTTGAGGATAATATGAGATTGTAGAGCTCGATTGTTTTTGATTTCGTACGTAGAAACTTTCATCCAAGTACCCATATTCTTCAGAGAATTTATTTCTGACTTAATTGCTTCCTTCCATAAACGTACCTCGGCATCGGTGGAGTTCATTGCTTCCTTGATGGTTGGATGATCCTTTGTCGTGATGGGGATGAGAATTTCAGCATTTGCGGTTTCATTTTGTCCGAGTCGACTCGGTGGATTTCTGGTACGAGAAGGGTAGCGTCCTTCAGCTTCTGGTTGAGGTTCAGTACTTGGTTCGTCCTGAGCAGATTCATATTCGTTTTCTTAATTCAGCGAGGATTAAACTTCTTTCTCATCATCCGTACTTGGGTCGGGGAAAGCTGTTGCAACTGATTCCATCGATTCGCTATAACTCATCTCATATCCCTCCGAGTCATTTGAAGCACTTTCACAACTTGAGATGGAATCAGAATCATCTAATCCAGGGAATGATTCCTCGTCGAAGGTGACATGGACGGAGTTAAGTAACTTTCTGTCGCTTAAGCGTTCAACCATGTAGACTCCGTTGTCGTCACATCCCAGCATGATACCGGGCGTCGCTCGAGCATGAGCTTGGACTTATGAGTTTCGTTGTAGACACATGCAGCACAACTTAACACGCGAATATGTTTGAGTGTTGGCTTCTTACCGGTTAAAGCTTCAAACGGAGAACACTTGAGAGCGGAATGAGCTACACGGTTTTTGATGTAAGATATGTGATCGAGCTCTTATTCCCAATACTTGGCACTCAGACCGGCTTGTTCGAGCATGACTCGTACCGGCTCCATGTAAGATCGTTTCATCCTTTCCGCAAATGGATTATGCTGAGGAGTGTCAGGAGTTGTTGAGGTAAAACGTATATTGCTGTTTGTAGAGTATTCAGTCCCTCTATCCTTGTGCAAGCGTTCGATACATTTCTTGAAGTAATTGGTGACAAGCGGGGTGCGTATAGCTTGTATGCTTCTTCGACTTCACTTTTTGCAGTCAATCCAATGACATGAGTGAAACGAGTGTGCTGATCGATAGACGTCACAAAGTATTTGTGGCCCTCAATGCTCTTCGGCAACGGACCCGCGAGACCAGAGTGTACAAATTCTCCAGGATATTCGGCTTCTTCGAAATGAGAGTCGAAAGATTGATGCTTTGCTTTTCTCAAAGAGCAAGGATGACAAGGATTCAGATTACCTGTCAAGTCGGGGACATCTTTCGATTTCGTATGAAGCGTTTTGAGCGTCTTCTCGTTAAGATGAGCAAGAAGATTGTGCTAGAGTTCGATTTCCATCGTTGTTTTCGAAGATTTCAAGTCTTTGTAAGTGGGCAATGGATATTCATATAGTCCAGTTGCAGGGTTACGTTTTGCCACCGCGATAATTTTGTCGGGGTCAACTTCGAATCCCTCCATATCTATGACAACTCATTCGGATTTGGCAAAAGCGACGATTCTACCTCCGTCGAACATTTTTCCGACGGAGATGAGGGTGTTGTTGAGCTTGGAGACGTGCAGGCTACCAGGTAACAACAGGGAGTTGACTTTGATGGTTCCACTGCCGACGAAGGTAGCAGGGTTTGATCCAGCAGCCAATTCGAAAAGTTGTCGACTTCCCTTGCTGTAGGTTCCTTGGACTGCATTACTGGCGACTTTGAACAAAGAGGTAGATGCACCAGAATCAAAGATCATAGTGTCCGTGGAAGAAGATGCAAAATTTGCACTGGTAGATTTCTTGACTGATGCAGCTGCTGCTTTCGGAGGCCCATAGTTCCACTATAGGGCGCCAACATTCTTAAGCTGACGATATCTGTCTTCGCGGACAATCTGGTTCGCACTTGAACCGAAATAAAGACCCTTGAGACCTTTCTTCGATTCCTTCTTGGTCTTTCCGCTTTTCTCGGCAGCTCCGCAAGCCTTTAGAGACTTCTTTGCGGTGTCAGGTATTGTGCACTTCGAAGAATACGGGTTCAGGAAGCAGTCATCTCTTGTATGACCTTGCTTGCCGCAGAAGCTGCACATAATCTGACCTTGAGTTGCGACACGACTGGCGCGGTGATTTCCAAATCGAGTTTGAGAGCCTGAATCATAACTTAAAGGTCTTCGTTGACTGTTCTTCTTCTTGGTAGAAGTGCCGGAAGAATTGAGGTGAGTCCATTCTTGGATGAGATCGGCGGTTACAGTTTTCCAGGAAAGTTGATCGACATCACGTAGACGGAGAGCAGCGACAGTAGATTCGAGAGAAGATTGAGTTCCGAGACTTGCGAGAAGCAAGGGTGCTTTGTGAAATTCAGAATTCTTGGTGTCTTCACCCATGAGTTCTAGTTGTCCGAAAAGTGATTCGAACTCGTCTATGTAATTCGGCAAGTTGCCCTTGTCCGGATATCTCTTGGTGTAGAGGGTGGTTAAGACGCCGATGCGTGTGCTTGTATTTGATGATGCGTAGCGAGCGCCGAGAATCTTGAGCATCTCAAGTGGTTAATCGTCGGCCGAACTGCACATGCGGAAGGAAGCGTCCCCTGACGCATTTACGATGAGTGCAGTGGCTTTCTCCTTAATGTCTTCCTTGCACGACGGATCTTGGAGTTGCTTCCAAAACCCTTTGCCCTTGAGCGAGATGAAAACACGCCTGCGCCAGGTCGCGTATTCTTCAAAAGCCTTGCCTCCGAATTTCGGGACCTTGTAGTCGTCGGTGTTCATGATTTCGAAAGGTGATCCTTGAAGTAAGAAGTTGATGTAGACGGCAATTCCTCGATGAGGTTGACGTGAAGAAAGTAGCGACGACGGGAGTGACCTTCGTATCTTGCCGAGGGAACGGTGCGATGGATCTTGCCGACGATGCCGTTCATCGAGTCTTCTTCGACGATGTCTCGAAAAACGATTAAAATTTAGCACGTATGGCTGGGCCCATAACCTTAAGAGGTATATGGTAGGTAGGAACGCACACCGTGATTGGGGTGCAACGCCAAGGTAGTAGGTTGATAATGTTTTTTTATGATCAAGTTGAGATGGTTACCTCCCAAGGAGTGCCGATCCTAGTTTATATAGGGATACTAAATTATAATGATTGATTCTCTAGAAGTTTCCAGCGCAGCGTATCCAGCGCAGCAGGCACCTCGATTCACGAAACTTGCCTGCAGAGGTGCCATGTAATTATTATTGAGGAAACTGGCACCTCAAAGGGTGGAGCCTCAATAAGAACTGATCAAAAGAGAACTCCTTGAAAATAAATGGAATTCAACGAATTTGAGATATTCCATCTAGAAATCTGGTAACTTAATTTTAATGTTACAAATTTAGTTAATTTTTTGGACATATTTACACTTGGCACAGTAGTTACTAGTCATGCTTACTCCTGAACCACCCAACTCTTATAATAGCTTGATTATTAGTTGACATGAAGAGGGAACGTTACAATTATAAAATAGTTTGTTACAGCTCGCGAGGAACTGGAGTAGTTGTGGTTTTGAAAAAATGAATTAATATGAATGATTCATCTCTCTCAAATAAATTGAGAGATCATCTCAGATTTCACCATTGGTGTACTTTTTCAAGATATCATTCCATTCTGTTTTCGTAATGAAGTAAAATTGCTATTAGGGAAAACTCCACAGCAGGAAAGCGTAGAGAGGGCATCCCACATGTTGCTTAGGACTTGCTGATTATTTTAATTTTGCTTTAAAAATGAGCCTGCATTAACTCATAGACATCTATTGAAGTGCCCTAAAGAAGAGGTTTGAAACTCTGTCTTCCCATAAAACTGCAACAATCAGATACTCGCAATTAAAATGTGGACAGGGTAAGAATTGCAAATCTTTATTATATGTCCTCAATATGTGATCAAAAAAGTCCAAATTATCTTCCATGAGAACTCAAGCTTTTAAGAAGCTTCAATCAAAGATGAAAGCATTCAAAGTAGCTCGAGCATATCCCTCGAGTTGTCCAGAAAAGAAGTGAAAATATTTATATGGGATTTTTCGATGCCCCGATGCTTCTGAAAGTTTTAACTCCAACAAAAGTCACCAGTAAGCAAGCGTTATCACTTTTTATAGGCATATGAATATGTTTTACTTCAATCAAAACGATCGAAGTTCACATGAATCAAGTCAGAAACCCGATGTATCAACGATCAGTATCAAACCTCACACTTATACCGGAAAAACTTATTACTATCGAAGGAATTTTGTTGCTCAGCAGATCCCGTTGCTTCTTGAATAGAATAAATATATATATTGTGGCTTAATTATCCTATTTTATCCCCAGTTTCTACTCACATCTCCTGAAGATTCTGAAAATAGAAAAATAATTTAAAAATCTCTTTATAAGCTAAATTTACAAGATACAGCCTGTTAAAAAATATATACACATTTATTTGTAGCTTGAGGAGATATTTTTAGTAGTGGAAAAGAGTTTTCACGCCGATGGAAGCGTAGCAATTACCCCAAACTACCAGGACAGCATCAACCGGTAATCTCAAATTCTTTTTTCAATCTAAAATTTTACGATAAGTTCTTTTATATATGATTCTATGAGTTCTCCGAACTCAAGTATGCATTTAATCATATAAGTAAAAGACCAAATCTGCATACCGCCACGAATCAGAAATATTTTGGCTACCTTTCTAGGCATATTTCACCAAAGTTCATTCAAATTTACTGCCTAAACATCCAAAAATAGATATCTGACTCTTTTTGGGGGCTTCTTATCACTAAATTGTATTTATTCTATGCCCACCAAATATTTTGGGTAAGTTTCTCACAATATGTACGATTGTCTTTTCGAAAGGTTGATTTATTGCAGAATTGGAGTTTGCCGAGCGTAAATAATTTCCGCAGATGATAAAATTATACATATAATACCCTCGATATATTACTGAATATACTAGTTCAAAGTTTACCAATTAATTATTCTACCCGTATATAAGAACGTTGAGCAAATGAATAAGGCTAATATCTCCTCTCAAGCTTACTTAAGAATAGGTGCCCATCAAAAAACAGGGACGATAATTTCAATACTGCCGTTGAATTTCAATCGATAGACTTCAAATTTCTTCACTTTGTTCTCAGTATTTCCCATTGTGTTTCCTGTCTTCGGTGGTCTAGGAATAAATCGACAATTTCGTTACGAACCGTCTCGGTAATGAACTGATTTTTATACATTGAAAGATGTTGTATGGCACCCATAATATCTGAAATTTGGTGCTAAAGTACTTCAAAGTGATAATTTTACAATATATGAATGTTTTTAACTAGTTCTTCGATAATTTTTCAGTCATGCTATGTTGAAATATTCAAGTTTGAGTGGCAATGAAAAGCAACTAATAGACTTTACAGAAGCTAGAATAGTCGAAGCTGTTTCCAGCTTGGAACTTGCCAGAAAACATAGAAGTAACTAGTTTCCTAAATTATTACATCATTTATGTTACTAGTGTCCATTCGACAATGAATGTATTCAATTGAGTACAAATTTTTGCAAAACGGAAAAACTAAAAATTTCAATAAATATTCCTTTGAAATCATGAAAATGAATAAGTTTTAACCAGTCGTAGCGGGTTAGTGTACAGTAGCAGAAATTCTTTGCGCTGTACAAGGTCAAAAAATCTATCAATGGATTTTGAAAATGTGCTCAATTGATGCCAAAGATACTCAATTGAGTAAATTTTTCGAATAGTCACTAGTACTGCTGCAGATACCAGATATTTAGTATTTTTTGTAGTTTACGATTTAAAGTAAGATTTAGGGTTAAATTTCTGAAATACATACATCATTTTTTGCAGTGAAATGTAGTTTCAATTTTTTTCTATTTTTAAGTTTGATATAAGAGAGATAAGTTTGGGTTAAGGAATTCTTTCTTCGCGCAAAGAAAAGAAACCTCAATGGACTTCACCATAATTTGTATTTTTTGACTTAGAATATATTTCCACACCATTACAGAACGACTCCGTTCGGTAGTCTTCGCTGAGTTGATTTTTTTGGAGAGCGTGAAGTAAGCCATGAATTAACTCGATGTAAATCTCTCAAACTTCATTGGAAAAAAATCGAGGTCAAAAAGATATTTTATGCAACATGATAAATATGGGAGGTCTCTTTATCCTTTCAGAACACTAAAAATCTAAGAAAACTGATTATGTGAGGATTAAAACAAGGTCCTAAAACAAGGCCTGTTTTCATAAATATACCCACGAAACTATAAGAGTTGGTGAAAAAAATTTCCCAAGCTCATAAGCAGAGGACTCCATTATGCTCTATAGTACTAGGGAAGAAACAAAACCCTGAAAAAGGAGGAGTTTAAATTGGTAACAAGTTCAATTATGAGAATCATAATTTCTAATCTCTCTTTGGAGGCCTAACGTCAATTTTATTGATTTAATCTTTAAAATGAGCATAAAAGTACGCGATTAAAAAATTGAGAACAACTTTATCGCTCATGTTCCCAACAATATCTCCAAATAATATACCTTTTCAAGTGAAAATATGATACCGTAGCTTCATTAGGTAATATAACGAGAACTTTGCATTGTGCTTCGATGCTGTTCCTGTATGAATTACTATAATCTAAAATTTTAGATGCATCGTGGCTTCGACACTAGGAAGGATAAGGTATAATTATTTATTACCTTCATATTTTTAAATTCTCTAGATTCTAGCTTCCTGGTACGACTCCAGGTGTTTCTTTTTTGATTTTGCTGATCCCTCTGTCTACTGAGGAGTCCTACTCATAAGCGGCAAAACCAATTCAATACATACCTTTTGCACTTAGAGGGGAACCTCAAAACCTTACAAGCGAAAATTGGGCACTCTTTGTTGCCGTTACTCCAAGAAATATATGGTTGTATCTGTTGCCGCTCATCCCATTCGAAAATAAAAAGATCCTCAGGCCACTTCAGGAGCATCTAGGGAGAATTACTTCTAAGAAAAGAAGCGGAGGTGGTAAATTTCAAAGGCGGGGTACTACTTCGAGGTAACAGTATCCATCCAAAGGTGTTCGCGAGTTATGGAGATGCCCTTAATGATATTTCATTGCGTCATCATAGACCAATTAACATACTTCGTCAATCGTTGCGGCGTACCTAGATAGCACTTAAGTTACTAAAACTACGAACCATCAATTAAACTGTGAAGAGTTTTCCGTAACCGCTTGAACATTACCGGTTAAACAGCCTGTAGTGATCAAAATAAACAATTCTTATACCTAAGAACCCTACGATTAAAGGCCTTGCAGTGATCTTAAGACCATCAACCCAAGTTCGGAGCCAAAATTAGTGGTTGATTTAGTCACAATCAAGACATTCCATGTACATTGACGGTTCATATCTGAAAAGAAATAATCACTTTTACAATGTTGAGAAATATCTGAGCAATTACTGCACACTCCCACCACAAGCAAAGTCAAGACAAGAAGAGGTCTAACTAGAAATTTTATCTAAGCAAAGGGTATAAAGATATTCTAAGAGATACTCTGGACACTTTGAAGATCTACTCATAGTCAACGATAATTTTCTCCAGATTTGCGATGGTTGATGCCTATGAGCTATAGGTAATTACTTTTGTGTTTTAATGTTTAATTTCAAGCCTTTTTGTTTATTTTTTCATTTATATATGAATGAATATATAACGGCAGAATTGACATTCTTTTGCAGCGCTTCAGTTAAACTATGATTAAAAGATTGATGTTTTTCAGCAGAACTGAATCTTTTCTTAATCTTTCTTTAACTGTGCATTATCATTTTATCTTCTGAATGATAAGGCAAAATTGCAGAAATAATGAATCGCATTAGTATAAAAAATCATATCGGAGGCCTGCAGTTGCAAAAAAACGCTATAGTACATACGAGTACATTTTGGAAATGTCTCCTAACCAAGTAAAATAAATTTTCGAAATATGCTAGATAGTATTTTCATATTATTAATACACATGAAAATTTATGCAACTCTGACCTCGGCTTGCGTTAAGTTTATTATTCAGTCTTATGTAGCGCATTAAATTTTGATTATGGATAAAATTCCAGATCCAACGGGAGATTTTTTTGCATCGAAATGATTATAAGCACAATATATACATGTGCTCATGTGCGATCTATGTTTCTTTCACAATTTTGTGTTTAATGTATTAATTAGAATAATTGTCTAATTTTAATATTTAGCTTGGATACCAAAATGTTAAATATTCCTAGAGTAGCTCTATGTATAAATTTATCTAAACTTTTTTTGTAAATTTCATGGTTGATCGAGCATTTAGCTAACCAAAATAGCAGAAAAGATCTATATGCTGGTCTTTTGTCCCAGCGTGAGCGAACTTTCGACCACTATATCCCATTTGGTTCCCTTCAGCGGTAATATGTTTATAAATCTCCTATATTTTTCATTTATTCCTCTTACATTTCTAATGTCTTATCGTACTTGGATTTGAACGATCGCTGCGAGCAGTGAATGCGAGTACTCTAGAAATATATAAAATTATTTGGTCGATTTCATCCTCGTCCAGTTAAAACATACAAGCCCAAAAATAGCGATGAATAAGCCAGAATACTGGGGATCTACTTCACCGTAGTTATCTTCAAAAATATTAACAAGTTTCGCAGAAATACAACCGTGTGTTCATTTTTTTGCGCAATTGCTTTGGATAATTTTATAAAATATTATGCCAACTGAACTTCTAGGTTCACTCTCTTCTAGAATCTGGACGAATTATCAAAAATAAATTTCCATGTAATGAAATTTGCGTGTATAAATAGTTTATAAAACCACGTTATATTTTAACTTACAAAGAGCCCTTATGTCCTTTCGAGTAATTTTCTAAAAATGGCATCTATTTCTACTTTTCTATGGACTATGTTACTGCTAAATGGTGATGGGACGCTATTATGAACGATTAAAAGTATTTAGGTTTCTGACAAAAAAGTTCAAGCAAAGGAAAAGAGAACTTCTGAAGATATTGTAGAATTCAATTTTCGATCCTTGACGCACTATAGCGTTAATAGTCTTTAAAATCATCCAAACTTCAATATATGAAGCTATCATATCCAGCTATCCTCTTCAAAATATGATTACCCGAATGAATTTCGTTTAAAAATAAATTACTTTGTCTCATTCGGAAACTCTGTCCTATTTGAACACTTAACTTCTAACTCTGATTATAGTGAAAATTTAAAATTTAATATTGAGACTTTTAATATTATTTGATAAATTTTAGAAGTAACTCTTTATCGGTGTGCAATAATACGTTTGCGAGAAATAAAGAAATACAATGAAAGTTTATATATCTCCTAATCATTATTAAATAATAAATTGATTCATAATGTGACAAGAACTACACAAAGAAATGTTAGCGACGCCTCCATTTTTAGCTGGTTAAATCAACGTTTATATATTCTCTTTGCTTTAATGAATATACTGGTTATTTTTTTCATTTAGATAAATTATGGTTGAAGCTGCAGTTAAGAAATAAATGAACGCTTACTCAATATTTTTAAAAATTGTAAAGATCTATTAGTATAATGCAGCTAGCACATAAGAACATTCAGAAACATTAATTATCCCTTCCGAGTCCTGTTGCTGCTTTTCCCATCCCATAGATTTGATGATCCCATGAGCTTTGACTTCTAATATTTACTTGATGAATAACTAGATGGAAATCATTTTTGAGAATTATGAGAATGCTTACCACTAATACGGCCGGTTTTTGTTGAGTTTAGATACCTCAATCATTCGCAGACTCTTGTCACTGAGATTTCTGAACTTATTAAGAAAATTTTAATTGGAATCAAATATCATCTAATTAGTTACGGAATTTTAGTTTTGAACTATTTCCAACAAATTCATAAGCTTTTTGAGTTTTATTTACAGTAGTTCGGAAAAAAGAGACATCTGAGAGAAACTCAACTCACAAGTTCTACATAGAATTTATTCTATGTTTCGAAACTCGCTTCTAATTTATGGTATTGGAATCAAGGGTTTGTTTGTAAATTTAAGGCTTGAATTACCTTTTGATTCAATGAACTTATTCTAATTAGTTATATCTTAAAATATTGTGACAGATCGCGGTAATAATCTAACCAGTACAGGTGCGCAACCTCTCTTGAATTAAAATCTTCTTCATTTATTTCCGTCAAACAAGGATTTTTGTAGAAATTATGTTCCGATGAAAACTTTTAAAGGTTATCCTGAAATATTCATGACGCACAAAACCATGGAATTTATATAAAATCATTTAATATGGTCTATACCTGGCTCATTGATATTTTCTTCGCTGGAGCCGTTCTTTCTGAGATCTTCAAAACAGAGAACTTTCCGCTTGAGTATTACAGGGATAACTCCAGTTCAACCGCAAATTATCAGCAATATTATACTAATGTAAACTAGAGTATCCTTAAAACTTGGTCACAAATTTTTTCAAGAACTGCCCATCATCATTGTTTCCATCGGTCAATAAATACTTTCCAAGAGATTCCAAAGACTGTAAAGTGGATAAAGCATGTTTCATATATGAAAGTTTTGATTTACCGCGAGTAATATCAATAACACGGCGTGAAGCTCAAAACTTTCACTACATTACTGTAATCCATTAGCAAAAATTTGTGAATTTCAAAACTATTTGGTCAAATAATAATCCACAAGGTCCGAGACACCACAACTAGTGGTTATATACAGAAAAGAGATCCCAGGAACACCTCATAATTGTAACTTACTTTTTCTTAAATTTTCTATTACAGTTGCACCATTGGTCCATATAAATCTTGCAAAAACATAATACCGCAAAATTTACAATAAAGTTCATTTCCACTTTCTTGAGCACTACATTTTGCCATCAATCAAAACGAAGGTGTAAATAAATACAAGCCACCCCAGCTTTTGATTATGAAGCCGAAAATTCAAAAACATTAAGTGTATAGGACATAATATTTACCTAACGTTGAACTCTGAGCTCAAATCTAGCATTTACTTCATAAAAATGAATATTTTCTATTATGATAAGTGACTCTCAAGATTTTAAGGGCTCAGGGTATAATTTGACCGAATTATATCATCTAGAATAAGTCCAATTGAACCTTTCTGCTGAGCTACATAGACCGCTCTCGAGCGGTGAAACTGAAGATTGAAAGTGCCTTCATCCTCATTATCTCTCATAGGGCCTGTTCTTCATATTTCTACTTGTATTGAATCGAATCAAGTAGCCGGAGGAGCGAAAAACTTCACTTCGTAAGCCCAAAGTTCAAAGTTTGGAACTTGGTTGAATGTAGGTAAAGTATGTAGCCATTAAGCTGCAGTACAAACAAAAATAAATTCATCAAAATAAAATACACCAAAGACAGCAAGAAAAACATAAAAAAAGTCAATTGTTTGAAACTCAATTATTTGTATACCCATAATAGTTCCACAAGAATTCGTACATGAACTTCGGAAGTGTTTTGTTTATTATTAATCTATTTAAAATTAAATAAGAAAAGGGACTTTTCTACCTAAGGACTGTCGTTCACTGTGCTTGGCCCCCTTACGAGAACGTCGGGTTTATTGTGTTTCCTATGCCAATTAATCAGATTTTTCCGTATAGTAGCGATATGATTGATATTATGGAGAGGTATGAAAGTAAAATATTAATATAGAATAACTATTTTTCTGATAAAAATATAAATAATTTTCACCATTTTTAACATTTTAACATTTTCATCAGCATTCTAACATCTCTAATACAAACAACCGTAGCAGTACATGTCACGATAACAGAAGAATGCTTTTATCTCGCAAGCTCGCCTTCAGCCCACTGTGCGATATGTTAAAGCTACCTGCATAGGATATCGCAGACCACAATGACCCTCGTCGTCATCTTGGGATTTTAGAGCAGCAGTGCTCGCCGTTTCTTGAAATTTTCAGTAAAATGCCTCTGTAACGGTTTTCTACTATTCGGTAATAGCTGTTTAGAATCTGCCAAACCAGAAGCCCTGAATTAAGAACTACCAAAAACATTCAGGAGAACATTTTTTTTTCAAAACAACGGATTTTGCACGGACCTTGGAATAATTGTAGAAAATTGCCAAAACTGTTATATAAAACCTCATTATTAACAGCATTTATCTAACCACTGCATATCTCATATCAAAATATATGCCTTCCACTGCGAATTATTTGATACTATTAGTATGGTTGAGACCGCAAGATCATGCACACCTATACAAGAGAGAAGTCTAGTTTCATCTCTGTAATGTCGGTGAACACATTGTGCAGAGGGCTTTTTACTCTTGAGAAATATGTTCTAGGGAGCATTGAATATGAAAAAACAGAACAAGAATATTTTAAAGTCACTGGCGCGTGACGTGACCTTATATATGCTTCAGTACAATATGTATTTGAAACGGCCATAATTTCAATGCATCGCAAGTTTGAAACTACACTCTTGACCCTATCAGTTGACAAAGATAACTGCAAAATTATAAAATATTGTCCTTCCATTCTTACTATTGAACAAAGACGAAAAGAGGAAATTTTCTATCAACTATGGTAGAATAAATGAGATTAAAATATAAACGGAGTACTTTTCTAATAACATACGGCAAATAGTTCTAAATGAATAAGAGGACGAGTTTCAGAATTTTTATCTCCGTATCTTAATATTAAACAATTAAAATGGATTTCTGCAGCATTCTGTTACTACAACATTCCATAGGTTTCGAGCATATTACATGGTATTTATGCTCCCAAGCCGTGCTGTACCCGAAAGAAACGTATACTATACTAGTATATTTCCACTTTCCAAGGCGCAGTGTGGTAACTTTTGACTTTTTCAGTTAAAACATGAATTCCTGTCAGTTCGAAGTGTGTGAAATTTGAAGGGCCTCCTTAATGAATTACAGTATCACAGTGAAACGATTGAAAACGGGACATATTACTATTGTCGTTAGGGTGAGACATTTACCACACCCCAACACAATTTTTGACCCTTCCGACACATGTTTCACCCCTTAGTCATACGTTTCATTCCTCCGTCTCATTTGTTAACCACCGACACAAATTTGGTTTTTGCGTCTATATAGTGACTCATATATACGAATAGGCAGATGTATTTTAATAATCGATCTCGAAACGCAGCTAATCTGGACACCCAGAACTTTCATTAAGCCTCCTCCAAGCTCCGAACACCTCCCTGTTGCCTAAACCCGCCAAAAATACCGCCCAGCCACCCATCTGCCCCGTCCTACCTCCATCTGCCACAAACTCCGCACAAAAATCCTGCCCAGCCCACCTACAGACACAATCCAACCACTACGGCCAGCCTAACCACGCACTTCTTCGAGCCGGTCAGCCCGGGCCATTCTACACACTTCGCTCAACCGCCCCGCCACGCCACACTTCCCAACCCCCCGCTCCCCAAAAAACACTGCCCAACTTCCTGCCGAGAGAATCTATAGGCCGCTTCGGCCCGCCTCGCCGAACTGGCAGTCCGCAGCCCAGTCCCATTACGCCATGACTATAACACTTTCCACTATCCCCACTTCATGATCTGCGGGTTTTCTGTTGTGGTCCTACCCCTGAGTGACATCATCATTCCTGCAGCTGCATACAGCTCTTTTTCTTCGTCTATTGCTACAAAAGACAGGAGCAAGAAAAGGACTCATAATAATAATAAGCGCTGAATTGAGTAGAGAAGAAGCCCGGATAGCGAACCTGGCACTCCTTCGAGAGAGTATTGAGGACATTTATGACAGTACGTAGAAAATTTTTCGTAAATTTTGTCTCAGCAAATATCTTTAAGCGAAATGGGAGTTCATTGATCCGTAGGAGGCGGAGAACAAAGCTTAATTATCAGTGGGAAAATAACGGAATTCATTCAATAAGGATTATGGAAGAGAAGTACGATCCAAGACAGGTTATATATGGACAGACTGCTTTGGCTATTGTATACACGAGAGGTTTTAGAAGAGAAGTAAATGTCTAGTATTGACTTGGGGTAATATGAAAGGATATATGTTCAATGCAGGCTTTTGAAGTGACAAGTAGGTTTCAAAAAGGCATTCCCGATTCGTTACTTATAAATAGAGCAGACGGAGCATTCTTCCTCTATTTTTGCCTTAAATTCTCTACAGGGACGCTTTGTGATGGGAGCGTGGACGTTATGCTTCACGTTGTGGCTGCGAAATACCGAACTTGTCAAAAAATAAAATGGGAAAAATTACGAATTAACAGATTGAACGAACATCGTTTGCCGTATGTAGAGGTGAAACTGAATAGAAGTAAATTTGGGAGAAAGAAGAACTGCCAGATATAGGCTATATATGAACAAAAAGGTGATTCTTGCACTTGCGCATTCACGCATGTTCGAGTGTGGGTGTAGACATTGTAATCTTTTCTTTCCCGCCATGTCAATCATTGGACACCCTTTTCCGGCAACGGACTAATTGTTGACACAGATCAAATTCCGCTGAACGTTCTTATAAATAGCTTCTTTCTCCAATATGTTCAGACTTGCAAGAGTTGACAGACGACCTAATGATCAAAGATAGCATCCAGTTCTGGCTGTTGAGTGTCGGAGATCATGTTTTTAGTAGCAAAGCAAAGAACTGCATTATTCTGAAGACGGAGAGATGCGAGATACGTTTTTGGAGGTAATGGAGAAGAATATAAGCAAGTACTGGATGTGTGCTGGTGCTGGAAAATGAAAATGGGATTATTCAGGAAGTAATCTATATGGTACTGAATTGATTATGGTTGAATTATAACAATATCGAAGGTGTCTCTTAGGGGTGATACACCTGGAACTCATGTATCGCGGGAATGAATCACTTCCAACTTTTGCATCGCAGTGGTGAAAAAACATGAAGGTGTGTTTGTGTGGTGTGATACAGTATGAGTTTATGTGTCGGGTTGGTGACACACCGTTTTTCGCGATAGTATTCAACAATTCCCCAATTATTAATCTTCCTGCGTGTGGAACCAGTGCATCGATCTTTTCTTCAACTTCATCTGTGAATTCAACATCTATTATCATATCCAATTCTTTTTCTGTGCCCCTTCTTAATTGAAAATTCTTCCAGCAGTTTGCAATAGATTTGCGAGGAATGTCTTCCCAAGCAGCCTGAACCTAACTCATTGCCTTTAATGTACCTATTTTGAAAAAATCTTTATTGCAGTATGAGCATTGTCTAAAGCCCGTTCTTTTTGGCCCTTCGTGTAGCGTTATTTCAGAACCTCAATAAAACCAACATCTTGAGGTTGAATCTGAGAGCTGGATCTAAGAGGAGGAAATTAAACCTCGACGTTGGGATATTATTAAAGTACGCGGATGTTCCATGAGCAGGACAGTTTTCTATTAGCAAAATAACTCATATTCTTGGCATGCGTGCAATGCAATCCAAAGATTTCTTTGGAGCCATCTTATGAACAAAACAGTCGTCATCCAGGCCTTCTTATTTGAATGATAATCAGACAACAGCTCCTTATCCGTTTTTCGATTGAACTCTCTTGGCTTCAACGCAGATACGATAAAATCAACGGTATTCTCTCAGATCCGTCCAAGTTACAATAAGGAAGAATGTATATTCTCATTTTCTCTTTCTTGTGTCAAAATTATCGATGCATCTAAATGGTTTTATCATAAGACATGCAATAGAGAAATCCAATTTATTCAGCATTAGAGACGTCTCGAGGATCGTACTGTTCAAATTCATCCTGTCGAATCAGGAATTTTTCCATGGAGTTTACCCTCGTTAACATCCACAATTGCACCATTAGACCGAAAATACTTTAGTCCCCAGCGATTTCTGAATTTTTGTCATCCGCCCTTCAGAGAACGTAAATGTAATTTTTCTTCTTGTTTGCAGTAAGCATTAGCTTTTGTTTATAGCTCTTGCCCTTTCTGCTTTTTGATATCTGCACTGATCCATTTCCGAAGAGAGAATTGATCGCTTATCCATTCAAAGAGGGCAGCTTCTGGAGCGGCAAATAGGCCTTTCCAATTCCTCTTTTGCTTTCCTAATCTTGCTTTTTTGAGCTACTTTTCTTAGCTGATCCTGTTTCTATAAGGTGTGTGAGATTATGGACTTAAGGGAAGAAAATTCAAGCGGAACTGGATTTTGCACCGACACGAAAGGATATGACACACAAAGCTCTCTTCAGTCAGTTTAAGACAGTCATAGTTGAGGACTAAAGATTTCTTGGAGATTTTCAAACTACTTCTCAGGGTGTTTTAAATGTTTAGTGCTGAATGGTTTCTCCTGATATCTCACAGACTTTCCCTTTACTATATCTGACTGGGTTTTCTTCGCAGGTGGGCGATATTGTAGTTCCTTACGTGTCTTATATGACCTTTTAAGCCAATTAGGGACATTGAAAATGTTTACAACATGACGGCATTGCATTCTTAAATTTGAAAGCACTAAATCCTAATTTATCGATAAGACGTGGTGTTGTCGGTCCGTGGAAATTTAACCGTTGCTGGTATCGCATATTTCCTAGTATTGAATGTTGTTTTTGTACCCAAAGAACAGTGTATGAGTAACAAGCAGATTGAAGACAGGATAGAGCACAAAAATGACTACCAAGAAGCGCGCAAAATTTTCAATGCTCTTCTCGACCTCATATCGATGATACATTATAAAACTCTTTCTGTTCTTCCTCTTTTCTCGCTTTCGAGCAGTACGCTACTTTTTTCTATAAAATTCTTCTGCAGTTTTTCCGAGTTACAATACACGTCACGCAGGACTGTTCTAAGCAACGATCCTTCCAACTCAATTTTGAACAACAATGAATGCATGACATGGTACTCAACGTCGCGCAGATCGTGGGAAGTACACGTCAAACTTCTACGTCTTTCAACCCCTACTCTTTCGATTCGCCGCGAATGTTGGTGAATGAAGCCATCAAACCCCTCACAAAAATCATCTTTGCACCGCTGGAAAAAAATCCCTTCTCGGATCCGAAATGAAGAACATGGGTTGGGAGAATGGCACCTTAGAGAACCAGAACAAGAGATAGTTTTCGTTTGAAAGAGCTAATATGGACGGGATAGCAAACGTAAACATTAAGTTCGTAGCATCTACATCATCGTTCTCATTTTTCGTGGTTGATATGGTTTTTTATTGGCATTTTTGGTGATATGGTTTTTTATTGGCATTTTCCCCGCTTTCTGGTCCGGAGCTTGATTTTGTTGCACACGTAAAAACAGGCTTTTTTTCAGAAGGGTGTTGGATAGGAAATTCAATACAATTTAGGGGCGGGCTGACACCATACGCTCCACTGGTTGCTGTAATGAAGGCGTGTGATCAATATTCGCAATAGATCTACAATCCATATACTGATTAGATACCTTTGATGGCCTAAATTACAGAAATGACACCCCTCTTGACAGATTTTTGAACTTAACACACACAAAAAAAGAAAGATTATACCTAGACACAAGCTTTTTGCACAAAAATTAACTCAATTATTCCAAACACAGTAAAAATAAATTTACCAAGTCAGCTATTAGGTAAATTAAGCATTACAGAAGCTCCTTCCTCCATGTAACGTACATTACTTCCTAGCTCAGCAGAAAACCTTGCCCTGCGTTTCGCGGGTAGCAATGCTGGATAATCTGCGTTTTTATTTTCTTCAAGCCCATCTCCCGCATTTTTCCCATAGATTCTATCCATCTTATCATATTCATCACCTAGCGGATTCCACTTCACATTCAAACTTTTCGAAGCTAAAGAAAGCCTGAAACAGTTTCATAGCACTTTTCGTCCCATCTCCAGAGGTTGTCCATCACAGCCTACAGCGAAGATAAACGGCCAAAGAAAGCGTCGACAATGATGCGGTCTGAACCCATCTCCTTATCCACGTGAATATCTTCAGACAATAATACAACACCAATAGGCATTTTAAGGATTAACAACCCTTGCTACGCTCGATGGTCCCTGGTATCCCTTATCTATCATAATATACTAGTATCTGCTGTACTCACTTACCAGCAAGATCTTCTCCCGTCTTGGAGGTCTTATTTCCGCGAAAGTAAGATTTTCATTATAAATTGTAATGCCAGCCACTCAGTCAGCACGATAGAGGTAACACCAAATGGCTAAGCCATTGCGAAGGACAAAAACCTCAGTCTTGTGACTGCTTTTAACCGTAGAGCATCTGCTTATTGCTGAAGTAACAATTTTATTCGTCATGATATCCAATCAAGCAATTTCTTCTATAGAAAGTCATATCAGCAGTATAGAGCGCCACCTTTTAGATTTTGGACAAATTTCCTTCATTAATCAGTCGAGATATTGTAAAACAACGTACAAAATTCTGCGCTGCTTTTTCGAACAGGAGAGGACATATCTTATTGGCGGATTCAAGAAACATGCATTCAAATGTAAGTCCTTTTAACCCGAACATACGTCCATTTAAATCCCAGTTTCCATCATGCTTGAGTATTGAAAGAATCATGAAATAGAAATCCTTCGGTTTTGATCCATATGTTCGACCTCGGCCTCCTTCATACTGAGCGGGGACTGGCTGCTATATAATTCGCCGTACAGCACCAAATTTCAAAAGAAATAAGCTGGTCATTTCTACAACTGCTCGAGGTCTTCCATATTCCACAAAAGCGCCTATAACATGGCAGCAAAAGTCCTCACTATCCGACTCCGACTCAGTCTTTTCTAAGGCTTATAGGGGCTTTTGCATTTTTCGTGCTGTTCCGGTCTTTGTTCCGCCAGTAGGCCTAAATCTCTCCCACTGAAAGTGCTCCTTTCATTTTGTTGCTTCTATCTCTATTTTTACCTAAGATTGTTTGACGTTTATCTTTTATAGGCAAAGCTTCATTTTATGGTTGATGTAATTGCGGTAATTAGGCATACATGGAGTCTCGTTATTGTAGTTCTTTACTGAATGGGACTATTTCCTTTAGTTTTTTCTTTCAAATTTGAAGGATGTTATGGTGACGAATCTTTTAATTTTACAATTTCTGAAGTATGGGCGATGTTATTTTCCTATTGTGTTCCCGTGGCTTAGCTGTAGTATTCCTTCCTTCTGAATTAAGCGTAAATCTTGTTTTTCAGTTCATGCAAATGCCTGTCTACCCTAACCTTGATCGTTTATTTTTCATAATGTCCGTTTGCGCCCATCCATAGCCTAATTTTAGTTTACTATACGTTTTACCTACAGCTTGCCGTAGAGGACTAGTGTACAGTAGTCGTACTCGTCTGCTCCTGAAGAAATGGTCTTTACGGAAGTACACCAATTTCTACAATTTGGTTGTACTCCTTGCACTATCACTAAATCATTTTTTAATAGCACAGAACTTTTGCAAAAACTAATCTTTTCTTTTGTTAAACTTTTACATACAGTCATATTTGGATGTCACGTTAGCGCACTGCTACTTCGTGTTTAACACTACTGTACTTATTGAAGTAAAGTTTCTCTCCTCCATCTTATCTTGTACCCTCTCTGGTCATATAGAGGAAAACAAGTATTTTCGCTGAAGGTCTAACAATACTCTTTTATCATTTGGAGTGCACACTGACTGATCGACAATTAACATAAAGACCTAGTCGAATGATAAACATCGGCCACGTACAGGGGGTGAAATTATGGGTAATTTATTATTTGGAAAGAAATTTCATTTGGGTAAGCTTCAAAACTAAAATACCTTCTGTACTTTTTTCAGAATAAAAGTTACGGATACTTTATTGATAATTCATCAGAAATACTTTAAATCAATAATCCAGTACATGAGCTGAAGAATCAGGAGCAATTTACCGTTCTTGAATATGTGTACTACGACCAAAGTTATGACATTTTCTACGGTGAATAACGATGATCCTCTCCAATCCGGTCAATGCCATTAGCTTTAGAACTAAATTACTCCTCCCTTAGATTCTCATCATGTTCTTGGTATCTATTTTACATGTTGGCTGTGAGGAATTGCTTCCGCGTCTCATCTTTAGCAGATGGCACATCACTAAGCCGGATCCAATTGAGTTCAAATCGAATACGAATATCCCTCCTAGCACAGGATTCCCTAAAAACACACTCGTTGACATTCTTCCTTAGTAGGTTAAATTCCGCACTTGAAGGAGAGTTATGAAACGCTCTCACCACTGCCTTTCCCTTGAATTAATTTCAGTAAGTAAACTGGAGAAGCTCAGAAACCTTCTATCTTAAAGGTACAGTAAAAATTACTGTAATTATTGTTTCCAATCCCACCATTGCAATTGTATATATGGTGTGCAGGTGGTAGCTACTGAATTTTCTTCAATTGGGGGCATCATATCCTTTGATCTGTGAATCTTTGACGTTCTAAACCTCCGCTTCACATGTCCAAATGAACCGTCGCATATGTTTTCAGTATGGCCTACAACTAAGAAATTCAGGTCAATTGAGTCCTTAAGGCCTACAATAACACGCCAGGCAAAATACCAAAGTGCGTATCGATTCTTTTTTTGTCCCCCACAGTTGTCAGATTGCAGTTTCAGACATTTAAAAGAAGATGTATGTCTCCCTTCCTTTTTCATCTCTTCTAAAACGACATGGAGCATAGACAGTACAGAATTTGTTGTCTTCTCATTCGTCCAGTACCTTCTGGTAGTCCAAACATAAATGTATGAGTGATGTTACTTCATGAGAAACCAAACAAGCCAAACTTCAAACCAGTACTAAAATAAAAGTGGCAAGGTTGCTCTAGAAGATATGGGAGTAACACTTTTTCGGAGAAGTCCAAGACAAGATGAACGGTTCCATTGTCCGACGAAACTGTAGCCTCCATTTGGAATGTTTTATAGTACTGAAACTTACTATAAGAATCTGTCTTATGTTGTTCAAGATACTTTTAGAGCTGATGTACGGAGCATGAATAGACGAAATAGTTGGCATTGTGTTTTTCATTGTACTGCACGTGTCACAAAAGGCGCTTCCAGATGCAGCGATCCGCAAGGTCGGCATTAGATCTTTCCAGTACCTGAGGAATAGATTATAGGAAACGGGTCCGCTAAACACTCGTAAAGATGGCCACAAACTCAAAAGGCTTGATATTATGTCGTTCCATTGTCACACATAGATTTCATGTACGGATACGAATATAAATGAACAAGGTAGTAACCGTAAGGGAGCTTCATCAGCTGAGCCATGTCCCTTTGGACATTCAAAACTATTGCTTGAAGCAAAGGGTTTCGAAAAGGCCTGTACTATTAGTTAGGCAGTACCTTGCCTCCTTTTACGCGCCTCTTTATGCTTGAAAACATACATGGCTGATCCAGGGCTAGCGGTCATTATTTTCGCTTGTCGTCGACAGTCTTGACAGAAAGTTGTAGTGCTGAAGCAAACGCTGGCGGACAAAGCCAATTTCCCCAAAAGGTAAGAAATGGTAGTTCGACCAACAGAACTGCTAGACTCTCTCCGCCTTTTCTTTGTAGCAATATTACCACTAGTAGGCATAGAATCGTTCGGTTGCCCAGGCTGCGCGGCAAGCGCGAATAGAATGCATCGCATATAGGATATTCTGTCAACGTCCGTGAATTTGTAAAAATCTTTAGCAGTTTTGGATATTATAAGGGAGTCGTATGGGACTTGAAAGCTGCATTGGGCCCTTAGATGGCGATGCAGGACCGATTATTCCGAATCGGCGTCGATTGTGTTGGGAGCAACAGATTCGTTGTTGGCGTGGACGTCTGGGGGTACACGATTACCTTCTTTAAAAGCTGTGATATTGACAAGGAGATCATCATCAGGATCGTGAGGTGTGGGATCCCGTGGTTGGGAATGCTCTCTTACTAGAGTAGAAGAGGGGAACGGGAGAGGTCGGAGAGAAATAGCTGCTCCACAGCCATTTTGTGACGGGGTTGAACACCATCGCACTAGCAGGTCACCAACAAAATTTGATTTTGTCAGTTTCGAGGATTTCCCCTTTTTTTCTAATAATAGCCCTAAAAAGTGAAAATTTGAGATAGCAAAGCCCCTACTAAAACAATTTTTAAAAACTAATCTGACAGTCGGTCGCAAAGCCAGATGTTACACTAGGAAATGAAAATGGTGAAAAAGTACACAAAGTACTCTAGTTATTGAAGCTTACCCATTTCTTAAAGTGAGGTCACATGTTCCATTACCAGCGGAGCGCGCGAAATGATGGCCATCGCTGCCGACGACCATATGGTGCAACTCAGGCGTTGAAACATACGCGTTCGAAAGATGGTGATAGAGGCGTGACACTTGTTCGCAGCTCGGTCGATAAAGCGTTAAAGATAACGGACGGTATCAGAGCATGCAGCTCCGAGTGAGTCTAAAGCGACGAGCCGAAACTAGAAACCAAGGTCGCGTGTACCACGAGAAGGGTCCAGGAAAGGGGGGTAATGGACTGTGGCTGCTGGGTTGCAATTGCATGATTGTCCTGCCTATGCGACATTAGAGAGCTTACGCACAAAGAATTCATAAATAAAACTGCCAAATTTCAGCAATAGAATTACAGTCTGTAATTCAATTGCAGAATTCTGGAATAAAGTCGTGATGTAAATTGCTGAAATGTGACCAGTTAGTGAAGACCCGTGAGAAATGGTTGTGAGAAATAAAGATCGTACAGTAGGAGTTTTCGCGCCAGTTCATGGTTAAACACGTTTTCAAATTTCAGAAAATAATTTCAGAAATACTTTCAGAAATTTATCATACTACCTATTTCTGAAGACCTTTCAGAATTCTGTTTTTGCGTAAGCTCACTATTAGGTTTCGGAGTTTACGATGCAGTCCTTCAGGAAAGGGGAAATTTTTGGGTTATTTTAATGCATGGAAGATGTGGTCTGTTATATCCACGCGCTAAAGCGTTATGCGGGATAAGTCGTCGCTTCAGGAAGCAGTTTAAGGTTTTTCATATATTAAATTTGTTTCAACGTTTTCGAGGAGGCCCGAAGTATTTCAAACGGCAACTCTCTTTGGCGTGTCATGGTTGTTTGAGGCCACAAAAATAGCCACGCTATGCGAGATTGGTTAACGAAAACATGCGACGGGCTCTTTACCCAAACAACTGGCTTTTCTTTTTCTGTACGGTATTTGCTGAGCCCTCAGGATTCCCTGGCGCCAACACTATACCCATGCATTAGGATGAAGCACGGGGCCAATCATCAGTAATTACTGGAAATGTAACCCGTGATTCGATCAGCAAAATTGAAGACGCGGGGGAAGGTGTGATACTTTTATCAAATTTGGAGGGAAGAGAACGGGTTGGGTACATCGGCAATGAGTTTGAGGAAGCGTCCGAATGTGAATATGAGAAAGAATGAGCATCCGCACCTCTCCCCGAATGCGGAAGCAGCATTTGGAAATTGCTTTGACAAAGCGCATCATGTGTACTGTAAGGAAGGGAGGTTTGACTGCTCTTCTCGCAGATCTGTGCGATTGTCAGAGGGCAACGTGCAGCATAGTTTTCAGTCTGAATCGGAAAGTACAGTACTGTGACGCAAACGACGATAGATTCCTATTTCCAATTACAGGACAGTAATGACCTGCAAGTAATTAATTCAAGAATAGCAAGTACTGTACTTGTACTGTACAGTACCGTTGGGCTTTTAAAATTTGATTGTATCGAGCTCTGTCATCAACGGAGGCGATTTTTATTTGCAAAGAAAGCGCTTTTCCTGAGTTGTATGGTAAATAGCCAACGTTGACTGCGGTAAACTTGGCAGCCATGACCCAGACCAGCAATTCGTGGTCAGGACTAATTACACAATGTTGTACTGGACACTGTTGGACTGTAATCATTGGCTCGCATTACAGAAAGCCCAAAATCAAAGCCTCAATACCGTGCTGCACTGTATCAATGAATGATTCCTCAGCTGGGTGCGGAATGCTGTCCTGTACAGTACCGTACTGTACTGTACATCGGATCAACAGGCAGCAGAAATTGAGCAATAGAGTTTGCACAAATCCAAGAAAATTGCTGACTTGTTAAAAAGCAAAACGACGATACAGTACAATAAACTCCAACGGCACCTGTCCCGCGTTGCCTTGCCTCACAGGGGCAGTACATACATACCGCAGCGGCCTCGACAGCACTTTTTCACTGCCTTGACAACAAGAACAAAAGTGCTCCTCCAACCAAGCGCCCAAATGCACTGCTGCCGTTGCAGAGCGGACGACAGGACGGGTTGTGATGTACCATACTGCCACGGTACCGTACAGCTGCGCGGTACCGGGGAATGAGGCGAGGGTTTTTGGGGAGAAAGCGTTGGCCATGTGGTGTAGAATCGCGTAGCGGGAAGCACTGGGGTTGGTTGATTACGTCTTGTTCAAGAGAGGTGTTTTGGAGGGGGCCGTTGGTGCGGATGTGACAAAATGGCAACCCTAAATGAAAAGAGAACAAATGGTCCAACGGCAGCATCGCACCGGCCGGATGGTTGCATATGACTCACCGATTCCGTTTGCAACTCGAGACCAACTGCACTGTACATTCGTGCTCTGAATTCTACCACCTGTACTGTACAGTACAGTGTACACCGTACAGTACAGTACAGTAGTGTAGATATTCATTCACTTGTCGCGTCGTCCAGACTCATGCTCTTCAACGGAGCCTCACCCGTCTCATCAACTCAAAGTCTCCGTCCGTGCGTCATCACTTTTCCCTTCAACCTCCCTTCCACTCCGCAAGTTCAACAACAATGTCATCTACCCCATCCCCATCCTTCTCCCATCGCCGCCGCCCACTCACCCACCGTCTCTCAGACGAAAACTCCCTAGACCGTGTCCAATTCCCACAACCCACAGACCTCCATTCGCCCCCCCCCACCCTCTTCAAACACCTCGACCTCCACCGTCACCCCATCCAACCCCACCCCAACCCCTCAAACAATGGATGACTCCCGCCGTACAAACCGCAGGCTACGTCCTCACCCACCTCATCAACGAGGGTTCCTTCGGCACCGTCCTACGTGGTACACGTCTTGCCGACACCCTCACCGTCGCTATCAAGGTTGTGAAAAAGTCAAACCTCTCTGAAACAGAGCATGCTGCCCTTCGCAAGCAGGCTATCACCTTGCGCACCCTTCACCATCGTTACATCGTCCAGTTTTACGACGATTTCGAAGACGACCTGCACTTTTATCATGTTTTCGAGTATCTGCATGGCGGTGACTTGTATGACCGTCTCGAATCTCGTGGTAAGCCGTTTTCAGAGGCTCAGGTTCTCTTTCTCGCGCGCCAGTTATTTTACGCCGTCTCCTATTTGCACTCCAAGCGAGCCGCTCACCGTGACATCAAGCTGGAGAACTTTGTATTCGAAACCTCCCCACCGACCGTCGCCAGGTCATGAAGCTCATCGACTTTGATCTTCTGGTTGTACGTTCGGCCTCCGCCCCGCAGGCAGAATTATGCAATGATATATGCGGCACCATCTACTACGTCTCTCCTGAGATTGCCGCCGCCCGCGAGCACATCCCCGAGCAGTCGGACATGTGGGCCTGCGGAGTCATGCTTTTTGTACTCTTGACGTATCACATGCCGTTCCAGGGTGTCACGGGGCGCGACATTCTCAAGGCCGTTCGCTCATCCCATCCGCCGTTCAACTCTGCAGTCTGGGCATTTGTATCGCCTGATACGCGTCAACTGGTGCGTGATTTGCTCACCAAAGTCGGGGTCTGCGCGTCCAACCGCGTTGGAAGCTCTGGAGCGGGTCAAGGCAATTCAAGCTATGTCGCGCGATTCGCCGCAAGCCTCAAAGCTTCGGACCTTGACCAGAGGGTTACGGTCTGTGAGTCTTAATTTGTGGGACCCGTCGGGGAAGGTGGCACGGCGTGCTAGGCCGTCTGAGGGGGGGCATGAAGGTGTCGGGGAGGGGAACCGACGGTCGCGCTCGCATGTACCGGCAAAGGATGTGTTATCCGGGCCGTCAACAGTGCGGAGTTCGTTTGTGCCGCATAGTGTGACGGATTCTGAGGCGGGGAGTGCGCCGACTTTGTTGGGTGCGAATAGTGTGAGGTCGGAGAGGCAACAGTTGTTTGGGCATAATAGTGCTATGGCTGTATCGAGTATGTACAGGGAGGAGCGGGATGAGGGGAGGGGCGGGGGCGGGGAGGAGAGAGGCGGGATGGGGGCAGGAGGGACTCGAGTGAGTTTCAAACTTCGCCTACGTTGGGGGGCCTTTTGGCGAGAAAGAGAATGACGCAGCAGGGAGTTGGAAAAAATGACATGCCGCAGATTGGTGTTATGAGCCAGTTGAGGTCCAGCCGGCGGGTGCGGAAGCATCAAAAGTTTACTTCGCGGTTAAGGAACTGGATGCATTTGGGCATGCGGATCATTCTGCGCGTTAGGGACGGTTGGAACGGTGGTACGGGGCTTTGATGCCGGAATAGTGTAGGTAAAATATGCACAGAGGACGCAGTAACTTTTCTTTGGCCATGCTAGGCTTTCTTGCGCGGTACTGACGGGCAGTGGAACGGGGGCGGTATATTCGGGTGGGTGGCGTCTGGGTGGGTGTTTAGGGTAGGCTCGAGATGGAGATAGCGAGTACAAGCAAAAGGGTGTGCTGTGTGGGAGGGGTAGGTAGAATGCCTCTTCCTCACCACCCTTGCAAGTGGGCGGTATGGGGGCGATATGGGTTTGGGCAAGGACTCACCTCTTTATTGGATATGACGGTAGGGACCCTACCCCGCAAGTATTGCGATGACAAAGGTTGAAACCCATCGCCAGGTGAGTACTCTATTCATTCGGACAAGTTTTGGGGGTTTCTGTGATAGAAACCCTCGGCACATCGGTCCACAAAATCTCACACTGCAAGCATGAGGGAAGCAGATTGACCGAAGGATAAGGCAAAGCGGGTTGACCGTTGGTGAGGCTCGATGAGATATTGCAAGGCGGCGTTGCATGGATGGCTGCGAGAGGGCGTTGTGAGTAGGTTGTCACGAAAGGCCTTGGAGGGGTGGAGGGGAAGAGGATGGCGGGTGTTGGCAATGGAATTGTCGGTTTGGTTCAAGGCTTTCCACCTTGGTTTAGAGTCAGCGGTTCTCGCGGGAGTGCCAAATTTAGATGGGTTTGTCGCCTTTTCAGTGGAGTTGAGGTTTGAACGTGATTTCGGGTGACGGGAGTGATGGTAGTTTGGGGTGGAGAGAGACAGCCCTTACGTTACAACGTCGTATGGAATCGTCGTTGACAAACTGTTTGCCTGGTGGGAGAGAAGCCAAACACCTTCTACAATTGTTTGGCAGATCGGTGACGGTTGCAATCGGTTTGGACGTTTTTATTCGTTGAGAGTCACATACCGTGGTATCGCACTGTATTTACCATCGAAGGCTGCATTTTGCAACCTTATTTCTACATGTTTGAATGTGACGGCAAGTGAATCTCCTTGGGAGAACATACCCACAAAGTGCAGGACACTTGACACGAAAATAGAATGGCCACACCATCCAACAACAATCTTCAGAATGCGAATGCCGACATCCGCCTGGACAGCCGCCTTGTGTCGCCGTTGCCCCCCCCCACCTCAGCAGAATGATTCCCAAACACCATAAACACCTCATTCTCCCCGGCCAATGCCAACGCTCTCCCCATCCCCTCTCCAAACCAAACCCACGATCCAATCCCATCCTCGCCAAAATTAGCGTCATACCCCAACCCACCACCTCCCCCGTTTACCACCACCCCAAAAATCATTCCAAAACTTACAGTACAGCATCCCAGTCGAGTGCAACTTTCGTCAAAATATGCCCGGGCGGGTTAAGTGACGCGTGTAGCACGGATGCGGCCTGACCACACGCGCGGGGCGGCATGGCGGCATGACGGCATGGCCCTCGGCGTCTGGCGGCATTGCAGCTTATTGTGTCGGAAATTTTAAAGCAAATTGCTGCCGTATCGACACGCATTGCTCACGGCGGATTTTGGGTGTGTGCGGTGGATGGCTTGTTTGCTGTTGTGAGTTATCGAGTCGGGCATTACAGATGTTGTTGTTGTTTGTTCATGCGGCCTACTCATACCGGCAGATGATTCAGGCGTAGAAAAGGTGCAGTGTGGGACGGGTGCGTTGAATGGTATAGGGGGATGGCTTTGAACTGCGTTGTGATTGTCGGTCGCGGTGCTTTGCTTGTACAGTAGGGCAACAAGCTGAGGACATTTACTTCACCACAGAAATATGCTAAACTCTGCGTGTTGTGGGGCGCGATACGTTAGAGTCGCGGCACACGTGCACCAAATCGCATAACTAAGCTTCTGATAAAGCCGAATCTTCACTCCTCCCGTCGAAAATCCGCTGCGCGTTGCGCCTGCGCGACCCCATTCTGGTCAACTCATTTCTGAAATGTCTTGAGCGAGGAATTCACAACGCCAGCTGCGCTCGTTGAAACAGGGAGTGGAAAGTTTGCGCAGTTGCTCTTAATAGGATGGTCTTAGGTGCGGCATGGGCTGGAATCGTGGATATTGTCGTGTTTCGTGTGGCGAGCTTGCAGGGTTCGGGGGCTATTTTTTCGAAATGATTCAGGCGGGTTAGGGTGGTGCTATCACTTTCGAAGACATGTCAAGTGACATTTGATTGTGTCCAACTGGTGAAACCGTACCGTATTCTGTGGACTGCGGGTCTGGGTAGCCCTGTTGACAGCTGACACCCGCTGCGACGTACCGAATGCGCTGAAACTCGTTGATGCTGTAGGTCACTTGCGGTGTTTCCTCCTTCACATGGAAAAACATTTTAGCCACAAGGGTAGCCCGTTCGTTTGCAAAGCCCAGAGCAAGCCTCCAAATCGACTTAATTGGGCAGGCAGAGTCGATCCGGCTAGGATGAATCCATTCTGGGGATACTGACAGGATGTCAAACATTCACTTCCAAGCTAGTTTACCATATCCATAGCCTGCTTCGTCGTTTTGACCTTGGAGCGCTTTCTTTCCAATCTTACGCTTTCCATACTCCGATCACCAATTCTGAGCCCTGGTCCGCTCCAGCTTGTATATCAATGCCCCGCTTTCTCTCCACTTTGCTCATGATTTCACTCGCACCTCATCCCAGCTGCACAACCCCGACATTCCACTAATCCTCATCTCGCTGCAATGTTTTCGTTAAAATCTAGTAAAAGGAAGCTCTTCAAAACTCACCGTTCACCCCAAAGCTTAGTGAACGGGACACCGACATGTCTCCGCTTGGATCAGAGACCAATCGTAAATCAGCCCGCAAGAGTTTCCTGGGTTCCGTCTTTTCTTTTCGCAGCCCTCGTCACAAGGCTTTCCCATCATCTCCAGTCTCTGTCAAGTGCGATCCCGATTCACCCAATCAAGAGGACTGTAATGCTGATCATCACGTGAGCAATTCCTTTTCCGACGACGACATTGTTCATCACAGTGTGACTTCTATTCCGAGACTGTCGGCAAACATGGAAGCACTCGAGGCGAGAACCTTTGGCGCCGTAGACCTCGCCACTCGCAATCAGCAACTTGACGCACTTGGTGATCGCGACTCATCTCCGAGAACCAAGACTCTGTCAGCTCTCGCCGTCCTCAACCCGGCCCATTGCGAAGCAAAAGATCCGCGTGGGAAATTACCCCCGCCTTGACACAGAACTGGTTGATTCCGCCTGGAGATTTCTCGACGGGTAAGACCATTGGACACAGCTCTTGCGGGACCGTTACAGAGGGCCGCTTCAGGGGGACCAAAGTTGCTGTGAAAACTATTCTGCGGGATGCTCGTCCGGATGTTGAGGACAACTTTGATGACTATAGGAAGGAGGCGGAGCTTAATTGCCGACTTCGACACCCGAACATTGTGCTGTTCATTGGGATCTCAGTTGAGCCCAGCAGGCTATGCATTCTCACGGAATTCATGTGTCGTGGCAATGTTCGCAATTTGCTCGTTGGAAAGTCGAATGGCGAAAAGGAGGAGTTGGATTGGAGTCTTAGGTTACAGTGGGGACTGGACACTGCACAGGGAATGGCCTACTTGCACTCGCATGACCCTCCCATGATTCACCGCGACCTTAAGACGACCAACTTGCTCGTCGATCGTGGCATGAATGCGAAAATCTGCGACTTTGGACTGTCGCGGCTTTATTCGACCAAGCCGATGAGCTCTGTGGGGACGGTCCAATTCTCTGCCCCCGAAGTGTTGAAACAGGAAAGGTACAACGAGAAGATTGACGTGTTCTCGTTTGGAACTGTACTCTGGGAGCTCTACTCCAGAGAGGTTGTGTTTCAAGGCGTCCCGCAGTTGGCAGTGTACACGTCTGTGGTTGAGGGTCGCATGCCCGCCGTTGATGACACCTGCGATCCGCGTTTTCAGGGGTTGTTGACAGAGTGTTGGTCGCTTGATCCCGCACGCAGGCCGCAGTTTGAGGAAATCATTGACAAACTTTCCGTTCTTGTTGAGGAGCTTGAGAATTGCAACTAGCGCACAAGCGCCTTTTGTAGAAACAAAAAACACCACTGACTGGTCCAAAGGAAGGGCAATGCAGGCGACCGTGTGGTTTGCAAGGCAGTCGGTTCGTCTGTCATAGATGCGCGGTTAGCCAAAGGGTATTGATGCGGTGGCGGGGCGCCGCAGCATTGACTTTGATCTTTAGTTTACGTGACGATGCACAAAAGCGTTTACTCTGAGGGATGGTGGTCACAACACAGTAGGCGTGCTGCTAGACTGTTCCCTCTGAGATGTAGTAAAACCGATCGCATTTGTGGAACTCACAATCGTCAATTACGCAGTCGGCACCTCGTGACCGACTTGTTTTTCTCAAAGCCGCCACTTCACCATAGTTAGTAGTGATCACAATGAAACAAAAAAGGCACGAAACAGCGTAAAGCGGCGGCGATTCCACACCCGCGGCGCATATAAAGCAAGGCACACGGTGTGCAAAAATCACGCGACAACTTTAGAAGCCATAATAATACCAACGATGACGCCAAATAGCCCGAGCGCAGATGCGAAAATCTCGACGATAAGAATCTTGACAAAGAGGGCACCATTTTGGGCATCAGAAAGAGCACACGAGGAGCCTACGACACCAACGGAAAGTCCACAAAAGAGATTCGACAGGCCGACGGTGGCACCAGCAGCAAAGATGGCATACCCTGCAAAAGCGGATGGGGAGCCTGTCTCCGACTCGACAATCTTGGCCTGAAGAATGATGGCCATGATAACACCATAGATGGCACAAGCTTCGGCGAAAATTACAGAGACGAGATTCTTGGAGGAGATACGAGGATGTTTGATAGCGGCAGAGAGCAGGGACGAACCGGTGATGAAGATTCCCCAAGCAGAGCCTAGGACTGAGACACCAATGGAGAATACTACGCCGAGCACGCTCCAAAAGTAGGGTGAGATTGCGTTGAAAAGGTCAAAGTAGTAAGGGTAGCATGCCGGCATGTACCAAAACCACCAACAGGAGGTTAGGATGTCATATTCTGATGAATCGGCGGCGGCAGCGGTCAGTGCGGTGGCATTTTCCATGGCAACTTTGGTGATGATTTCCGCCATTGTGGATGAATGAGCGGAGTGCGGGACTTGATGAGGGGGCGGCTAGAGAGAGTGGATACTGACGAGAGTGAAGGCGGGGAGGGGAATGGCACGGTCCGCTGATTGATGTGAAGGGCGTACGGCGGGTAGACGGGAGATGATTGTTAGAGAGGAATAACAGGAATGCGAATGGTGAAGGAGTAGGTGCTGATGGGGATTGACAAGTTTATCGATTCTGTTGGCATTCCGCAAACAGCGTTTCTTGTTGCAAACTTCCATGCTTTACGGGCCAACGTCGTATTCAAATAAGCATGGTACCTTACACCAATGCCAATAACTGTCATGCTGTAATTCGGAATTATAGCTAATTACATTTAATATACTCTGCATTTTAAGTTTGGTTTCCCTATGACCCTGCCAGGCATTTTCGTTCATCGTCATGACTCTTGCCCTTCAACGGTACTTGACACATTTCGAAGGGTACGATCGATTACTATATACTGATGGAAAGTATTTACGAGTCAACTTGCTTACTTAGAGGACGCAACTGTATCCTCCTAGGCAGGTAGGAAGGGAGCACGCACACTCAACCAGAAATCATCACTTTCCAGCCCCCCATTGCAGTGCACACATTTGCAACACAGCGCAGCACAGTGTAAAAGTCAACGCCAACGAGGCCAGAAAGCACCGATCAACACAATCCTCAAATCCCGCTCTACCGACCACCGAACAGCCATTTCCCGCTTTTGTAATCCTCCCCAATCGAGTGTCTCTGAGACCACCGTGCCCTGTCTCAGTCGTACGATCGAGTGCGGTACGTAACGCCGGTAGGTCATGTGTTGCCGCGGTTGCAAAAGGTCAATGGAGGAGGTCACTGAGAGATTTGCAGTAGCAATTCCAAATAGATACATTGCACAAGTGCGCAGGAAGCTGCTACGTTTTCTCGACCTTGTCCTTGCCAGTAATTTTTTTTAAAAAGCCCAAGAGCAACTTAGAGAGATGCTACGTTTATTGCCTGTGACGAAATGGGTTGGTACTGTAGGTTTATAAAATGTGTTATCGAACCATGCTACCTGGTCTGCCATATACGGTAATACAAAGGCCGTGGCATTTGTGAGGTTGCAAAGCAACCCACATCTTCACGTATGGTAGTCAAATGGGAATCGGCCTGACATGTGTCGCAACCAGTTTTCCGGAGATCTGATTTTATTCAAACTTGAAGGGAAGCCACTCTGGGTATCAGTGCGTTTTCGGCCTTGCACAACTCTACTATACAGTGCAGTATACTGCTCTCTACTCATTTGCACAATAGGCATCCGAAATGTGCACGACTTGAGGCGTCGGAGAAGGGGAAATTTTGGGTTGTTGTAATCTACGGAGATGTGGTCGATTGTATCCACGCCGCTGGAAGTGCGTTGCGCGGGACAAGCTGTAGGAGAAGTACCGTCAAAAATATTTTCGTTGAATACTTGCCTTGCTCCACGAGAGCATGGACGGAAAATGGGTCGATTTCAACTTGAGTACGACTTGCAGAAGGGGGGGATTTTTGGGTTATTTTAATGCGTGGAAGATGTCGTCGGTTATACACTACCCACGCGGCAAAAGTCGTGAGACGAAAGTTATAGGCAAATATCAATTTTTCGCCAAAATGTCCCCCAAATCAATCTTTGAGCTGTTGAACCGATCTATGATTCAATAGTCAATCCAGTAAAAATGGCCAACTCTCTACGGAGTTAAGGCACAAATTAAACATAGAAAAACTTAAAAAATTCAAAATTTAATACATCGAGGCAAAAAATCGGCGATATTTATTGTTTTCCAGAAGAGAAGTATCACTTTGCCAAAACACTGCCCTGGGGATGTATCTATCCAAGATGTTCACCATTAGGTAATTAGCTCTATTACTATGTTGGGCAGAATGAACCTCTTGGAGGGATGTAATAAATGAATTAAAGCTTGGTGGCTCATATTCCATTAACCCGGAACGCCTTATGAGATCTACAGTCACAACTCTTTTAACCAACTTGAAAGAATGTGACCGTGCACATGTTGACAGCTTCTTCACTTCAACAATCCCGGGCTTTTCCTTTGAGAACTTAGAAACATGGAACTCGGAAAGCTTAAATGAACTTGGAACAGTAAAGAAGTTGCCCAAGAACGCCTTCCAATCTTTCCAATTCACATCCATCGAGGTACGCATTCAGCCCTTAATGAGCTCTCCCTTATGTAGTTCATCATTTCAACTTGAGTGAAAACATCTTTGTTTCTTATTTTTCTCTTGACTAGGCCATAAGCCCCATCAAATACGTTCTTTGTATGTCCAGCTACAAAGAAAATCAACGTAATAGAATCATTGAAACCCATAATAACGCGCCAAATTAGAGACCACAACCCAGGTCGATTTTTGTTTTGCCTACTGCAGTTATCGGCATGTAAGCGTAGAACTTTGTTGAATGAAATACCTGGTCGCGGTAAAGATAGAACACTTAAAAAAACTATAGCATTGAACAGACCACTGTAGCGGTCTTTTCGTTAGGCTTGTACCCCTCTGGGAGACCGAAAATATAATTACTTTTGATGTTACCACAGGAAACTCCAAAAAGTCAAATGTTAGACCATTGATAAAGTGAAATTGCCCGGGTTGGCTTATAAGTCGAGGAAGGAGAACTTTCTCTGCAAAATCGAACACAGGGTGCACATCGGCATCTCCACAACTGTGCTGGGATCGCGACTGACAGACCTTATTGAACTCAAACTCAGATTGCGCTTCCGCCCTTTGCCTCAATAAGTACTCCTTACTGCTAATGAACAGAGCGTCAGATAGACCACACCGTGCCATAGTGTTCTTGAGCGTAGTACAAGTGTCTCAGAAGTCCGAACCTGATCTGACAATCCATAGTGTAGGTAGCATTTCCTTCCAGTACCTCACAAACAGAGTATACGCTACAGGGAACTCAGGAACTTTTCTAAGTCGTGAGCAGGTGTTTAGGCCGTCTATAATGCTCTTCCATTGATTCTCGTATCAGTAAACTTGCATTTTAGTGGTTTCGCTTGGAATAATTCGAAGCGGAGTATCATCCTTCGCTCCTCTGCCTCTGGGGCATTCCAGAGCGTACATGGAAGCGTAATGCTTCAGAAACGCCGAGAAAACAAGCTTTTGGGATCCCATGCGATTTTTCTTAGCCTCATCTAGGCGATTTATGAATGGGACGGGTATTACACTCTCAGCTACTTGCTTAGCATGTCGTTGAATAGTACGGCCTGACAACTGTACAACAGTGGCAAACCATGATGAAACATTTTATGAACTTTGACGAAGTAAGCTGTTGTAGTACTACCACCCGAACCTTCCCTACGGCGTTTTTTCCTATACCTAATCTCAGTACTTCCATGTCGTATCTCATTAAACTTATCCGATTTAGCCGACACCGCAAATAACATGTGTCGGACAAACGACACCCATTCGGTTTTGTAAAGCTTGCAAATGCTAGAGCCATCTGTTTATGATCATCAGTACTGCAACTTGGTTCGCATGTACACAAAAGCATCCACTGATTGTTCAGTCGCATACTTGTCACTAGAAGTTACATTGTTTGTTTCATTGGCCGACGATAGACTTATAAAAACATCACTTGGAGTTATTTCGTCATCATTATCGTAGTGATAGTCTTCTACAGCGGATTGAATCCCCTGACGAGTTGTTTCTTTTGCATTGTTTTGAAAGTCTTCGGCTTGTAAAACTTCAGGATCCATGAAATTGCAAGGGAAAATAGTGATAGAAAAGTTGAAGATGGGGAGGTGTGGGTAAGTGGAGGTGAAAACGGAGAGAGCCGATCTCCTACAGAGATCTCCTTTTTCAATCGTACGGTCTTCCTCGTGTTAATTAATTAATGATGACGAAATCTCTTTTTGCTGTTTAGTTCCAATTCCCTTCAGTTTCTAAAAATAGATGGGAATAAAACCTCAGCGACAAATACTAAAAACAGTCTCAATATCGTCCTAATTTAAAATAATAATCTGACAGTTAGATTCAGGGCCCCAAAAGCAATCCAGTAACGTATTAATATAAAAATCTTTAAATTTTGCATATCGTACTCTTCCAATTGAAATCTACCCATATTTTCTTTGTAATTTATTCTTAGTATATTCCGGACCACAACCGAACATATCTTTCAAATATTAAATCACCCCACATTTATCCCCTAATTCTCAGTATCAAAATATTTTCTCTTGTCCCGTCTCAGTTACTGCACAGTGTGTGAGTTACCCAAACCCTTCCCCAAAAACTCCCAAACTATTTACTTGAAGCCGAATACAAAATGATGTGCTCATGTACATAAAAGATAAAACAAATTATGGGCCTTTTGGAAGCTCATAAAAATTGCTCCTATCTATCTTCGCTTTCCAGAGCAGCTGATAAGTGGCACGATGTCACCAATCAATTGTCACTAAAAAGTGAAGATGTAGCGCTCCTAACTTGAGGTAGGACGTTTAAAGACCTCCGACTAGTTGACAGTACTTGCTGGCAGCGTTTCGGGGTTTCTATTTTCAGCCTTCTGGAACCCGTAAATCCAATTAAATTCTAGTTCACTTGGCATTGGTAAATGCACCCATTACTTATAGTCTTCGTAAAATAGCGCTGCCCTGCATCCCTAATCCGTAAAGCACCACAATTTGCCCCTCCCTTATTTGACACATCATGAACTCTGACCTCTAGATAACTTTTGGCAAATGTTACCACTTGAAGAACACGGCTGATTAAATAGGTTGATTAAATAGCACTTGAACCTGACCATTGGTAGTATTTGCTTGAGTTGGAGAAACCACTAAAATTGCCTGGATTACTCTAAATTATTCCAGAATAGTAAATTTCTATTTTAGCTACTACAGAACCTACAATTGAACGATGCAAAAAGCATAAAATCAATGTCCATAATGGGGAAATTTTTGTGTTTTTTTACTGCAGGTGTGAGATTGATGTAGTGTGTAAGTTTCAGTTTGCTGAAACGCCAAGTAAAATTCCAGCCAGAGCTGGCGAGCTTCCTTTGCAAGCGACCTTCCCTTCGCATCAACATTGCTTCTCTTACCATAACCTCTCTCAGAAGGTACGCAAGAACCAGTTTATCTAGAAAGGTATAAATATGATTTGCCACTATTTGGAAATATTTTGGAGCTTCTGATTGCTCGGATAGTGTTAACACATACTCATGTTGTGTACCTCTAGTCCTCAATGCATTTTGAGAGATTAATTCAATCTATATATGATTTCATTATATCCTGGGCGAAGGTCAAGACATGAAAAATGCTTTCCGCACCAATTAGATTCCATGCTTCATATATATATGCTGCAATAGTACTTGATTTTTTAATCAATTGTATTGATCAATGCCCGATAAGTTGTAAAAACTCTGAACCAATCGACTTTCATTGGGCTAATTAATACTGGACGTACCCAAGGGCTAATGTTTTGGGCGAACTAGATCATTTTCAATTGAGCTGTCCATTTGGTTCTTCATTTCTCGAAGTTTAACTTATGACAAAATATGTTAAAATTCAGTCTATTTTTTCAGGTCTTTCTGTAATTCTGTACCTATTTACACTACTCGTCTAGGTAGCAATCCCTTTGGTAAGATATACGTGAAACATCCTCAAATTCTTTATTACGAGTTGCTGCTCTTTCCTCTCGACAGAATTACTTTCCTTATTTTTATCTATATATCCATTACTTCTATCAGATTCTCTCCTCGATCTCTGATATTTTCCCTATTTTATTATTTTGTTACAGTATTACATGACATATAACATGTGTGTGTTTACGGGCGTACCAAACTATCTATTTACTTGATAGCAGATCATTGAGGTGTGAAGTACCCTGCTTAAAAAGATCTGCCCCTGGATAAAATTTTTCACATCCATACAAGAGTAACATACAGTTTAAGTTTCAGTCAATTACTATATTGAACGCGTAGACTCATATTCACCTGGGATGAATAAGCAGCTATCCAATGAAGTATATCATTAAAATTCTAAACCATTGAAGTAAATACTGAACAAGCATTCCTATTCGTACTTTAACAACATCGATACTTGTTTCCGTACCTAATCATGTACCGTCACACAGCAGGCTTTCCAAGCCTAGCTTCTTTCCTCATTTTTTCAATATTTCTGGGAAAACTGTTGATATCACTACTTCTTAAAAGCTACATTCGAGAGAAATTCCAAATTCAAAACTTTTCTTCTGCATATTATTCCCCGTTAAATACCATGAACGTACATATTTTCGTATTTTGTTGTTTCTATGGAAGCTTTAAGCACGTGCCTTTAATTATACATCATTTTTTTGGTGGCTTTTAACTTTGCTTATTTCTGAGAGATTTTAAAAGTTCCGCACCTCACCCTAGGGCTTTTTGTGAAACGTAAATTACTTTTTTCCCCACTTAACCTGTTATTTAATAACCGGGTAACTGGTTTACATTTTTTTCGAACGATAAAACAAGGATATACATAGATGAAACATGATTTTTTCTCCATCATCCGATTCTTTTCTGATTAAGATAGCGAGACGAATCGTTTCCCACGAAACTAATTTTATTCTGTGGGCCAGACTTTCGTCTATGTACATTATCAATTTGCATTGGGATAGAACCTGAGTTAAAACCATTGCTATTTTTTTGAATTATCGTAGTTCAGGATTCACTAATGATACTATTAACTCTATTAGAAATCTGAATGGCGGCATTTGGATTGCCTGGTTGTGGCCTCCCATTTTTTAACTATAGGGTCATTCTTTAGTCTTTGGCTATAATGGACTATTTTTTCTTCAGTATACATTTTCAAAGTCTGGAGTTACCCTTTGAGAAATTATTTATTGTCTTTTCTTATTGTATTGAGGTGTTCCATTGGTATTAACTCACTCGAAAATTTCTGGGTTCGATTTATTGTTTTACAATAGTCAATCATGTTATTTCTGAAATCAACATAGCCTAAAAATAACGAATTAAAGAGATATAGTCATTCTTAACAGTGTAGTGCATCTATACTCATGTAGGTCACTGCGAATCTGACTTTTTCTAAGTCTACAGAGATCACGGTCTGACGTGAGAAAACATTCTCTCTGCTTTGGATCAAACTGCGAGTATTCCTTTCGAAAAAAGTTATCTGGTGTCTCTTTATAGGGCCTCAACTGATTTTTTAACCCTGTCTGCGGTTACTGTTGCATCTGTGCTTGGATTTATGCCGTTCTTTGCATTTATTAGATTATCTGTTTTGCAGCTGTACTTGCTCAGTTCTTAGCAAAATTCGTTGGAACTGCTGCTATATATCTGAAAGTGGCAAATGAAACCATTATTTTTTTCGACGAAATATTCAATTCATGTTTGGCATCTTAGTTTTTTCACCTCTTCTTTCTTTCTGTTATGTTTTGATTTACAACAAAGCCTTGTTGAAAATATGATTTCCTATCACCTGAAGCATTTTTTCAACTGAACTATTACGGCCGTACCAAGTTCCTTTGCATAGATTTGGCTTTTTGCACGTGTTATAGATCATTATTCCTTTGTCAGTATCAATCTCAGCCTTATTACGAGTGTGATAAGATGTGATAATGTGATAATGTGATAAGATATGTCGATCAAGGAAGGATTTTTTATTTACGGTATTGTCAGTCTTCTCCCGAGGTTACTAATAGCTCTCACTAGACCTTATTATTGGATTAATCTTAGCTGTCATCCTCTTATTAAATTGATATCGATTTAAATTAAAAATAAAAAATTAATTTAAAATGGACTCCCAAACTTCTTTAAAAGCCTAATTTGTCGATCTTCCGAAGATACAATTAATTGCTTCTAGGAGAAAATGTCTTTAGCTCCTCAATATATACTTCTAAATACATTGGATACGACGTTCTTGGCCGTTTTACCGCAAACTCCGAAATAAGTGGTTTTCGTCGGGGCTCGACGTTGACTCAAATGCATCCATGCGTGTCGGAATATCCGTGTCAGAATATCTTAAATTACCTAAGATTATTCCCTGCTTAACTGCCGGTGATGAGTCTTGCTTTCTGAGGAACTCGAACTAGCATAACCTTCAGCATGATTATTCGGTCAAGTTTCGAGGAGTCTACAAAGGGCGGTATCCTAAAATGACGCGAATGGGACCCAAGAGCTGATTATCTAGGCAAATATATATTGTAAGTTGCTGGTCTGAACTTTCTTTCGAAGTTCTTTGGGTTTTTGTGCCTATGTTCCATCTGACTTGAATCTTTTCTGATTTTCAACATGAAGTAAGAATCCATTCTTGCTGGCGTGATTTCGTAAGGCTTATGTCGCACTGCTAACGCCGTAAGTAATCGCGTGAACCCTTCAATTTCGCCTCAATTCACCGTCCACGCTAGTGCTCGAAAATGAGGCGTGCCTATTTGAAGACAAGCCTCGTTTCTGGTTTTGGCGTTGGTATATTACTGTGGAAGCATAGTTTGAATCAGAGGTAGGTGAAAGAGAACTATTGTACGCAGTATCATTTAGATATACTTCGCCCTTCCAAGGCAGTGCCGCATCGCTCGATATGTACATGGTGAGTAGTAGGGCGGTGAGATGATTTCGGCGGAAAGAATAATTTCACTAGGAGGGCTAACTCCAAGGATTTAATTATGTTCCAGAAAGCACTGTATAGAATTTTTACTGTACTATTAAGATTTCATTATGTTTTTGAGGCGCATAAAGCTTGAGCAGCAGCTATAAGTGACCAGTCATGTCTGCCTGAGCGGTTTGAAGTGGAGAATGTGCGATATGTGCACAAATTTCGGAATTTGCGTTTGAAATGATGTAAACCGTGGTTTTAAAGGGATGGTAACAGTAGAAGAGTAAAATTTCATTGATTTCTTACTATAACAGGGATCAAACCGCTAGCTAGACCGTCCCATCTCATGCGGACCGATTAAGGCTCCAAAAATATACAACTGCTCGCCAACGTGAGTAGATATTACGAAACTGGACCATTTTTCAGTTCAAACTGGTTCTTAAACGGTTCTATCGAACCATTTGCATCCCTATTTATATTTTAAAACCCTCACAATAAGCTTCTAATATTTCAATTGGGCTTTTACTTGGGCTACTACTCCCATCGGATTGCATGGAAGCGTCAGCCTCCATTGCGATACCACCTTGAACCGGCCTTTTATCCATTTTACTTCCAGAGCTCATTGAATTGGGCATAAAACCAGCTTCTTACTCGACAGAAGGAATTTCTCCTTTTTTGACAATCATTAAGCGAATTTCCAACTCCTTACAACCGTCTAGCAATCGTCAGCTACTGAAAATCACTCCTGAAAGTCTTCTACCCTTCTCAATCCTCACGACTGTTGCTGATACCATTTTTTCTTCCAACTGTATCCATACAACTTCCAACTATGCAATACAAGTCAGTTGTAAGGAAGCGCGCTTTGGTGTCAAACTGCTTCCAGGGAGGAAACGTCCGTCGCTCGATTCCACCATTTCGAATGGAATTTGAGTGGGATTGCCAGAGGTAATTGGTTGCGTGAGCCAGTGAACGTGCGAAAGCTCTTCATGATAACCTATGACAGCTAGCAGAGACCTAAAGGAAAATGTAAAGCTAAAAATGACGGCAAAAAATGTTTTGAATATATAATTTTCATTTTTACAAAATTTCATCAAGTGATTACGTATATAATCAGTTGATGACACTTGTAGAATAGGCAATAGTAATTACATAGCTTGAAAAAGGACTCCAAAAAAGAAAAAAAGTAGCACCTGAATAATTTGTCACAAAGGGATTCAGTTCCCTGCAAATATGGAATATTCTATCCCAATATATGAAAATCATATAATTTTCTAACCAGAAAAAATATGCCAGATTGGCATATTGAGCTAGAAGTCAGGGTTGTTCTTAGTTGTTTATCATTAATTTACGGGGTTAAATTTTTGAGTGCCTGAATGACTTCATAAATATGGCAAGTAAATTATGCAGCTCGCATCATGATATAGTTCAGAAGTAATTTTCTAGGTTCTATGAGACTCTGATAATGCTCCACTAAAGTATGGCTTCCCATTCATCAAAAGAAATAATTTTCAGGGGAAGGAAAAGCATTATGATATTCAATTATACCAGCTATTTTATTAAGTGTAGATTATTTTGTAAGTGAAAATTGCAGAAAACTCAATTTTGGACCATACTTAAATTCAAACTAAAACTATTTTATAATTTCAAGTAAAAAATTTGAAAATTCATGAAACCTAAAGTAAGTATTTTGCGTATTACTTTTTGGTATAATTTAAATACATTTTTTACGTAAAAATTGCTTTTGACCTCATCGTTTATTCTAAATTTATACTTATTCGAGGTCTAGTTGTCACATTAATTTATAGTCCTGGAAAGGTTTTACATACATTGTAACTGATCAGAGCAAAAGCTGAAATATCCACTAGCATGTTCCTCTAATTTCCGTACTTTAGAGAGATCTCAGTCATAATAAAAGGGTTAATTAGGGGATCTTCCGATATCATCTCCTCATTGCTCACGATAAGATAAGTATCAGTCTTACAGACGTCCCAGACTTCGGTAATTCCAATGAAGTTTCATTCTAAAAGTATTGATTTACTTTGTGTGTTATATAATTAAACTTATTCTCAGCGAAATTTTCAATGAGTAGTCCATAACTCTTAAAATGGGATAAAAACGTACTAGGGAATTGTTGGTGCTGCTCAAGTGATGAAAGGTGCACAAACGCGCGATTATTTCTTTGTTAAGGAATTTATAAGAAAAAGGAAGATAACGAAGAGGGATGTCGGGAGTCCGAAGGAACGATCAGAACATTGGTCGAACGTGTGAAGCTCGATGGAAGCAGTATTTCTTGTGAAAGAGGTTGTAAAAGGCAAAATGTTCACGCTCTGCGAAGCATAGAGTTATAATGCATCAATTTCGTTTTCGTAATTACCAACATCTCTGTAGTGCCATTAGCACCCGTGCTGTATTGTTACCGACAGAGATAATTTCGGTGATATTTTCGATCCAGTTCTCGTTCATGCCAGCGAAATGCTACCAGCAGGCACTGTACGGTTAGGGTTCAATTAATAAGTGCCATATACACTTGTAATATCAGGGAAGTGCAGTAACACGTACAGTAATGTGCTGCCACCGACGTGCCTAGCCTGCATTTAGTGCTCCTCTGTTGTCTGTACAAGTGCCCCTGACCTGGTCTCCAATACTAGAGAGGCTCAGTAATTGGAAGTACAACAGTATTGGTCCGTGCTTTGCAGCTTTCAGTAGAAGTTGTAACATAAAATCAATTTTAACAGCACTACTACCCAAGCTAGTCACGGAGAAGGTGCAATCAAGGTACGAGGGCCTTCATCCTCTGAGACGATATCAAGTCAATAAAAGACCCGATTTTGTCGCAGGTCTACCAAGCCGACTAAAACAAGTAATATTTCGGGACAAAAGGTTCCCGGAATTTTTACGCGCAAGGCGATATTTTGCCGATTCAAGAGGCGAAGTTCTCAGAGAATAAAGCCAGAAACCATGTTAGCTCCCCGCTGACTAATCAGGATCCAGAAATTCCAGAAGATTCCTAGGAAAATGTTTAGATCCATTCCTCGGGAATCAGTCACTCAAAAATGAAATATGGTAACTAAGGAAGAGGCTACGGCCACAGTTGATCAGTTCTACGTCGAAATGATGGAGGAAGTCTAGGGGACGTTCAGTAGTTTTTCTAAGGTTGTACAGGAGGTAGCCCAACTTACCAATAAGGTTGGAAGGCTAACAGCCTGCCTGAAGGTAAGCTCATAGAACATAAAACGGGAGCTTCCCAGAATGTAGGAACGTAGGATAATGAAGAAGAAAGAAAGGACTCAAAAGGGAACAACCATGACATATATGCAGTTCATTTGGCATATAAGATTTACAAGAGTTCATTGGATTATTGTTTGTGTAGTCAAGCAGGAGGTAAATCCTTTAACGATGCCAAACATACTTGGTATCGCCTTATTGATGATTTTACAATTCAGGAGAAAGAAGAAAGCCGCTGATGTCTTGTGACTTTGAGAAGGAAGCAGATAGGATGCTCGAGACTGTGGCCAGCATTCACTGGAGTGCACCGCCGATGAACTATGAGACCACTTGGAAGCTTGATTGTGCAACAAAGCGCAGCTCAGTGCCTTTCGAGAAACGTTCTTCAGCATGAAATGGAACCATAAATACAATCTGTGTCCGCGTTCGGAGAACGACGTATGTTTGCTTTCATAACCTCACAGATTCCCATTTCCGACGAAATCATTGTGAACCTCTGTAACGATCGTCTCCATGAAAGTATCCAGGAGAAAGCGAATATCCTATCGGGAGATTAATACAGTGTAGTAAGCACTATTTCAAGGCTTGCAGCAGCGCGAAAGACCACAAGCCGGGAAAGTGTCAGCCAGCTCCAGGAGACTCACTTATCGTCAGGAGGAGCCTCGCGCAACGTAGTGGGGTATTATTTCCCCAAAATCACCTGTTAAAACTACAACGACAGGGTACATATGGTAAGAGACTGCCGAAAGAAGAAGAGAGATATGTTTGGGATGGGAAAATTCCCGGACTGGTCCGATTTTTTTCGTTCCATGTAAAGGGATCGGACTGGAATTATCCATGGCTTTAATGGACCGGACACGATAAATAGATCTTAAGGATGGACCAGACCGTATTAGTGCTCCGTAACGATGGAATAGACCGAATAAATTCATCGTAATGATTGACCGGACCAGAATTCCGAGAAAACGTCCGGGTGCGGTCCTAGTTGCGTACAGTAATTAAAATGACATGCTTGCAAGATGTGGGCAGTACTTTACCTCTCCCCATTTTCAATCGGCGCCCTTCGTCTCTTGCAAACTGCATACATTACTGGGGCTCTTTATGCAACATCTGTAATTGAATTTTTTCGTCCTATCGACTATCCACGTAGAGGAGGTCCCCAGTGTGCCATCTCTCTCCTATCTTTCCGCCATCCGCCCCTATATTAGTCGCTTACAGTTACTGCCCTTTTCGAGCGTTGTTATACGCTTGTCCCCGGAGAATAGCCCTACCCACCCCGTCTCCGGACATGCGCACTCCGAGATCTCTTGCCTCCGCCCCGGTGACTCAAAGTCCCACTGCTTTAGAGCCATCTGATAGGGTTAAATCGTCGGAGAAGAGATACTCAGAACCAATAACCCCAAGAAGGAGGTGTTCCAAGCGACAAAAGTGCTACCGTGGTGTAGTTGAACAAACAAAAAAAGGAGTGGATAAGAAAGACAGTTGAGAGGGCTACAAGAAGTATAGAAGGGACAGGGTCTACCACTGATGCTCTGCGACCAACGTAAGAAAAACGTTTCTTAGGTCTGAAGTTGACTCTCAATTTCCTACTACTCGGGACTTGACTTGAAGTTGTCTGCCAACTTGCTTGACCTCTCCATGAGGAATCAGTTTACTCAGCTTATATAGACTTTTGGCTACCCCTAAAGTCCGAACATAACTACAGAAGATACCAGGAAATGCGTAAAAACACTTTTTGTGGATAACATACTCTAAATAAAAGATACTAAGGAAATGAACGACCAATCTGGTCCTCTTATTTCCCACTCTCTAGATCAGACCCAAAAAAATCCTCCAAAATATCCATACTGTCCAAGCAGTCCGCACAAATATCTGCGAACCGCTCATAACTCTCTATTTACTCCTGGAAGATATCTAAACCACTAAGGATGCCCCCATCCGGTTCCAGCGTCGGGACCACTTGGTCCATACTGTCCAGTCCCGGCCCCACCATTCCAACACTTTCCATGTCTCCCTCCCCTCGTCATCCTCTTTATCCTCCTCTTTATCCTCCTCGTCATCCCCTTCATCCTCCTCGTCATCCTCTTCATCCTCCTCGTCATCCTACTCGTCAACCTCACTCTCGTAGACCAATTCCGGGGCTGCCCACTCCTCGAAGGTCTCCCCAGCTCCCTCCTCGACTTCCCCTTTCAGCCCCTCACCTACCTCCTCCGCCTCATCCTCGACGAACAAGCGACGCACGAATTCGATCACCTTCTTTTTGGTTTGCCGGCGTAGATAGTCATCACGGTCAGTGGGTCTGAAAGGGAGTACGGGAATGGAGTTTAGGGGCGGAGGTGGCGATTTTTGGAAATGACTTTGGAAGGGCATAGGTTGTCCATTTTGGTGGACTTTGGGGGTGGTAGGAAATTGAGGGTGTTTCGAATGGGTAGGGGGAGAGGTGTGGTGAGTACAATGATCGGGGACGTTTGAAACTTGGAATAAAGGGGTTTAAATAGGCTCCCGAGGGCGCGTTCTATATATTTGGAATAGGTAAGATAAACTTAAAAGGGAATTTGTAGTAGTGCAATTGCGCCCTTTTTTCCAAAAAAAAAGAATTTGGAGGAAGAAGTAAGCGAAAAGGGAAAAAGAACTTGACTCGGGATCGATTTAGAGGGGTAGATACAGTGTAAAAATATCTAGATAAAATGGAAGTGAATTTGAAGAGGACCGCGGTAAGGATAAGCAAGGGTCAGGGAGGGCGAGGAAGGACCAGAACTACAAGCAATTTTGGACAAGGGGAGGTAGAATAGTAAATTAAAAGTGGGTAGATGACGGCGGCAAAAGAAATCCGTTCCGATCCGCGCGCGCCTAACGCCATCAAGCCAAATCTAGGAACTATTTCCATGATCTCATCACAACTGAAGCCTCGATTGATTCATCGGAAAGTCGCCTTCGGTTCCATTTACAACATTTCCAACGATTAAAAATGTGCTTTCGCTCGAAACTCTCGATGCCTGCACAGGAAGTATTGTTCTTGCGAATCATGCAATTCTTTTAAATCGTTCCTGGTTTTCATTCCACCATTCCAGCACGTCCACAGTTTTGTCAGCAGTAGACACCCCTTGCAAAAAAGATCTGATCTCATCGTAAGGCCCATTAAATGCGCTCCTCTCATCCTTCATACCTATTTAAACGAGAGACTTTGTACCAGTTTTGAAAATGCCTTTCATTGCAGTTTCTCTGCGTGCTTCCATCCCAACGCTTATTGCCGAAATTTCAACAGAGCAGTATACTCCAATTAAATACCTCAGTATCCCTTAATCTATTAATAAATCTTTTTCAAACCTGGGATCCAGTAGAAGAAAAATGTTTTTCGCAGTCCAATGATGGAAGCTGTACTCATTTTCAAACTTTCTTCTAAAAGTTATCCTTAAGCTTAAAAAATTGCCTCACACTGTTTAGAAGTGTCCTAATATCATCTATTTCGGCTCTGATAAAAAAGGGCTTCCCTTAACATCCAAATTAACAGTGTGAACCAAGCATCTAACGTGAAAAAATCGAGGAATATGATTCCTCACGACGTTACCCGATAAACATAATTAAGATCGTTTGATTTCCGAACCAAATCCATGTGTGATGTAGTGGAGCTTTAGCGTGCTGTTGCTGCTACTGTACCTAAATATCCTCGGGCATGAAAGAGATTTATACCTGACAGTATTACCTTTTTCACCTTAGAGAACTGATACCATACATCAGGCCGTAATACGCATTTTCGCTGTGAGTTGAGCCACCTCCGAGTCATCTTGCGCTGCAGACCTTTCGTCGTCTTTTGCGGGGTCATTTTTCACTGCTGTATGTTTTCCGCCGATTTAAAAATGGGCGAAATGCTTGCTTTTCGCTGCAAGTCTTGCAGAAACTATGCATTGTATGGTGCAGTTTGTGTGTATAGTGGTGTAAAGTATAATACTGTACTATTACGTAGATTTTGAAGATCACCTTCCATCTACAGTGTAATATTCTTTGGTGTGGTACTGTAGGCCCTGGAAAGATACTAGAATGGTACAAATTTCCCCTTATAATTACAGTACAAATTTTATTTTGAAATTTGTCTCGTGTGCACTGGGGTTAGTCCGGATCAATATGGACAGAGAGCGAAGGGAGAAATAGAACGTTCCTGCAGCGTACGGGCTTAATTAGCGTGAAAACGGTCTTTTTATTACAGTTATTCGAGCCGGGCCATATTTATTATGTATAAATTAACTGGACCCAAAAATTTCAAGCTTTCTGCGGATCGCACCAAAAATCAAAAACATTTCCATGGGCCGGACCGGATTTGACAATTTTTCCGGGTACCGGACTGCATGTACTCGGTCCTGTCTTCGAACTAGTCGCCTGCTGACCTTGTGCATCCCTATATATGTTGCAACGCCACCAGAGTAGGGCTCCTGAGGGGAAGACTACTGGGGCTGGAGGCCCCGTGTCGGGAGGTAAAAGACTCAACTAAGGTGAAGCGAAACAAGCGCAGGGATGTTTGCGCTTATCGGGAGCCTATTTAGCGGCAGGGGATGGAGGATGATAGAGAAGTTGCAGTGATAATTACCGCATTCGGAGAAGATCTCCGCTCCACCGTAGACACGGCGACTTCTTCCATTTAGGTGGATTCGAGGCGCTTCCAGGAAAAATGGGGAATGTTGTAGCCAAAAGAAAGAGAAGCGGGTGCTAATTATGGTTGAGGCATTCAATTCACTGGAGAAGGCTACGTCTCGTTCCATATGTCGGGACTGAGATCTCATGAAAAGGTTTGCGTAATGAGCACGATGCCGTAAAAGCTGCTGCTGAGATGACGTTTCTGGAGAAAACACTAGCTCCGTCTAGACAGGGAATGTGGGGTGGTAAGCGCACACGAGCAGATCAAGGAAGAACTGTGGTTGAAACTTTGGTTGAGCCCGCTGGGTTAAGCCGGCTGCTCCAAAACAGGGTTTATATAGGACTGAAGATAGCTACAAACTAAAGGAAAATGCAGTCTAACAGTAGCGAATTCAAAGGTTTTCCCGTAAAACAGCCCCGACGGTATCGTAAGCAGCGCTTTCAGAATTGTAGTTGGCACGAGTGACATACTCTTACAAGATGTAAGAAGTACATTGGTCCAGGTGGCGTCGGATAGCAAGGCAACTTTTGATTGGTAAAGCAATGATATAATATCCCAATGTGAAACTCACCCATAACTATTCCAATTGTACCAATGGGGTCAAACACTGTGTTCAGAACTGTAAGGAAAGTGTAATGACAGCAAAGTGCCTAGTAGCCCTGGCTGCAAGGTTACCAGTGGTTTGAATCTACAGTACAGTATATGCAGTGAATTCGTCTAAAGCTGTAAGGTCTATGAAGTGAAATACAACATCACTCCCCCTTACAGAGAAGAATTGCCCCGATTCTTGAGGTTCTGCTTGTACCTATTCAAAAGCTCTTGTGAATTGTTAAGGTATGATTCGGGAAGCCACGAGTTCTCATGGTCTCTGTACCCTTTCCATTTGACAAGGAATTTATTTTTTACACGTTCTTTCTTATGAGCAAGTATAGATTCAACTTAGTACTCCTCATGTCCATCTTGAAATTGGAGAGGTGGCGGAGGTGGAATTTGTCGGTTGAATTCATCTTCAAAGAACGGTTTCAAGAGGCTAGCGTATAATGCATTATGTATTCCTCTGTCAATCATCTGTTGAGATAAATGCGGTACGTCACACCGTTAATATCCTCTATGATTTCAAAGGGACCACAATGCTTTGGGTTCAGTTTGCATTATCCAGCCGCATCTTCAAGTGATAAGTTCTTTGTTGATAGTCGAACCTTATCACCAATCTTGAATGTAGACGGCCTTCTTTTCTTGTTTACATATTTTGCGGTGGACTCATCGGATTTTCGGATCTGATTCTGGGCTTTCCTTAATGCTTGTTGCATATCTTTTAGGAAACCTGCTGCCGCTGGATTGTCTGACGCTAAAACATCCATGGGTACTGTTCGTGGTTGAATTCAATAATTGAGGCAAATGGTGAGAATGTCGTGCTTACATTCACGGAGGAGTTGTAAGCAACTTCAAAGTCTACCAGGTAATTATCCCAATCTGATTTGTCGAAGCTAACGAAAGCACGGATCATTTCCTCTATTTTCCCGTTCATTATCTCCGATTGTCCATCAGTTTGTGGATGGTATGCAGAGGAGGGGGATATTTTTGTCCCTAGGAGAGCAAAAAGTTTTGTCCAAAACTTGCTCATGAAGATGGGATCTCGGTCACATAGGATATTCTATGGTAATCCATGATTTCGGTATACGTGATTCTTGAACAGCAGAGCTGCTTCAGGAGCATCTGTGTTTGGTTTCTTTGGTATTATTCTGATCATCTTAAAAAGTCTGTCAACGACTGTTAACACGCCGTTGTTTCCACTTCTCGACTTTGGGAGAGGTGTCATGAAATCCATGGTTATGTGGGTCCATTTGGTTTTCGGTGGTTCTAGTGGTTGTAAAAGACCTGCAGGCTTCTGATTGGTTGCTTTGGTTCTCTGTCATTGGCAGGAACGTACGTATCGGATTCCATCCGATCTTATATTTTTCCAATAAAACTTTGGTGATATTCTGTTGATATTTTTGCTTATTCCTAGGTGTCCCGTGTTAGGCGTGCAATGATAGTCATGCAGGAGCTTGACTCTAAAATTTCCTTCTGGTACACAGATCCTCTTGTTTTTTAGTAAAAGCATCCCTCGACGCTCAAAAGGAGCTTTAGGATCTTGATAATGGGTTCTGAGGTTCTCATCCCTACCATAATCTTCTGTAAACCCCACTTACTCAGTGTTCGTGAATGATATGTTCGAAATGTTATTGGATTCTGAGAATGTTTTGGTAATAACTTCTTGGGATAATGAATTTTTTCGGTGATCAGGTGACGGCACATCTTGTGGTTGCCTCGATAGTGCGTCCGCCACTACATTTGATTTTCCTGAGATGGGGATTATCTTGAAGTCGAAACTAACTAATCTTTCCAGCCATGTCCCTTGTCTCGGGGACAAGTTTCCTTGGGTTTCCCGGTATCTTAGGGGATAGTGGTCCGAGTGAACAGTGAATGAATTACCGTAAAGGTAGGATCTCCACCACTTTACGGAATCTGCAATGGCCAAAAGTTCCCTTTCTTGGGCCGCATAGTTTTGTTCCGCATCATTAAAGGACTCAGGCAAGAGAGTCACATCTGATTTCCGCCGCCTGAAAATTACTACTGTCACGAACTTTTACCCCATGGAGAACATGAGGTAAATTTTGGACTAGTTGCGGGGTAAGAAGATCTTCTTGGTTTTCGACCAAAAAGTTTGTTTCAATCAAGTCCTACTATATCCTGATTTCAAGCTTTTGACTGCAGTTCGAACTGCGCTAAGGTTAAACCAATACAAAAGCCTCGCAATGAAATCGAAAGACTCTCCAGTAACTTTTCAAAAGGTAGTGAACGATATGCTTGGATATTGAAAGCGGAAGGATGCATTGGCCTTCCTGTATCAAACAAGCATCGGAACTTGCACGGAAAAGGAGCATTTAGACTCCTTACAGGCAATCCTGGATACTCTGCTTCGGGCTGGCGTTCGACTTAAGATTTCTAAATATTCCTTTGGAGTCCGACGAGCCGAGGTTCTGGACCATGTAGTGGACAAGGACGGGCTGAGACACTCTGACAAGCACATCGAGGCAATCTACAACATATTAGAGCCGGAATACGGGGACGAATTGATGGTTTTCCTTTGACCGTGATTTTTTTGCCGCGTTCGTGGACTACTTCGCTGATAACTCTGCCCCACTCTGTGAGGTGTTGCAGAGCACTGGGTTCACGGAGAAACGTCGGAATGGAGAAATACTGTTAATCCCAAAATCGAACACGCGATGAGGGGTGGCTCAATGGAAGGCATGGAGGGAGTTGAAGCTAGCCCTGATTGATCCAAAAGTTTGGTATCCTCGATTCTTGGAGCTACTAAAATGATTATAACAGATGCCAGCACGTATACACTTGGAATAGTTTTGCTTCAGTCGGATGAGAAGGTTCAATGGCGTTCGATTTCATTTCCACCAGAGTTCTGCGTAAGTACGAAAGTAATTATGCACAAACGGAAAAAGAATTCCTTGCTGTCGTTTATGCAATCAAGAAATGGCGGCAATACCTTCACAGAGAGTCCTTCACAATAGTAACTGATTGTATTTCCCTGAAATGGTTGTTAAACTTCAAAGAGACTCGGCAGAAGTTGGTTAGATGGGATGTCGGGATCCAATACTTCTACGTAAACATCGAGCATCGTAATGGACTTGAATTGGTGGTACCGGATACACTCAGCCGCGATGCGGTTCCGAGGACCCAATGCAAACGCTGTTATTCCGAGATGGATTCCAAAAGCCTGCACCGAGCTGCGAAGGGATCCGAAAATGGAGCCAAAGAGGAGGCAGTGGCAAGGCTTATGGAAAAATCTCCAACAGAATAACAGGAAGATGGTCAAATCCATAGGATAGCTTCTCGCAGATGGAGAAGGATTTTTGCGGTACTTAGGAAGAGATGAGGTGCCTGTAGTTCTACCTAAAGTGTTAGTACAGAGTGTTTTGAAGTTGTTACATTGGTCCAAGATTAATAATCATTACTGCATGCAGCGAATTGGGGACATGCTGCTTCTTCGTTACTACTGGACGGGTATGATCAGAGGCACAGCTGCCTTTGTGAAAGAATGCCTCCCCTGTACCTTCGCCCGGGAAAGACAGAACCTATCAAGCAATTTATCTTGTAGCTCGTCCATCCCAAGCGCAGATTCTAGTAAGTGGCATTCGACATCCAGACCTTTACGCAAAGTGTGGGAAGGGTAATTCCAAAGTTTTTGGCACTCGTGGCCGTTCTCACACGGTACTTGAGGGCCGGAACCATTCCGGATGAGTGCGCGGAGACTGTTGCTCGGCTACTTGGGACGACTGGATCTCGAGATAAGGCCCAATTGAGACGCTTCTCTTGGATGGGGGAGCAAATTTGATCGTTATAGTAGTCTTTAATCTGAAAGGCATGCTTGGCATCGCGGGATTCGGACATATCACATCCTCCAGCAGGCCAACGGAGCGGTGGAGAGATGGAACCGAACTCTCGTCCAGGACCTCGCATGTTTCATGCCAACGGAGAGAGTGACTGTGGCGATTATGTTGCTCTAGATTGCTTCCAGTATAACACAGGATGTTGTATAGCTACAGTAATGAAACTCTCCAAAGCAATTCTCAGCGTTGAGGCCATCCAAGCATGGCATGAAGTGGATGCCGCGTGCATCAACAAAGAACCAGATGATCTTTCGTCTCTTTTCGATCTCCTTCATCGCCAGCTATATAACTGGGGACGCCAATCAAGATCCAAATCTAAAAGGGAATACGATAAGAAAGTCAACCCTGTTGAGTTCAATGAAGGGGACTACGTCCTCCAGTGGTCGACGAAGCTGAGTAAGATCGAGGGTAACAAGGTATCTAAGCCCTGGGTTGGACCCTACAAGGTTGTGCCTAACCTTGGTAGAGTCGCTTATCTCCTGGAGTCAAAAGTAGAGGGGAAGATAGCCTGATTCATGCCAATGGGCTTCGTAGGATTGGTGATACCGTTATTGAGACGAGGGATTCATCAAAAGGTGTGTTCACAGATTACTTGCGAACTTTCAATAAGAAATCTAACAATCAGCTTTGAGGCCGTAAGTCGCCCAGGGGATCCCGAAGAGTGAGTCACCGGAGGGCTTAATTCGCCTGTATGACATTCAAAAGTAGCGAAAGATAGCCTCGCAGAATACTAAGCAATAAAATGAGTTCCATGCTCAGGAAAAGTCGGAGGATACACTTTTATGTCAATACATTTGGCAGTAATCGGACTAAAGACCCCCACAGACCCTGTAGTTGGGACCCGATTACATCACTTACCACATCATGCGCGAATCATGCTTATGCAGGTACCCTCAAATAATTGAGTGAATCCCTAGTTGTCCTACTCTCGATCCCCAGTATGACTCGCGGGTAGGACGCGATTTCAACTGCCTAATTCATCCTTGCACACACGAGATGGGTTCATATAATCCCCACGTACCTTCCTGAGGAGGCTGCTGTCGGGGATCGTTTTCACTTTATAAGCCAAGCCGGTCTCTTGCAGGAAATTGCGGGACCAGTTCCAGAAAACACAGAAATTGTACGCCATGGCACCCTTTCTGTCTTCCCTTTTACTCACTTTTATCCGCCCTAAAGGGTCGGTCGAGGCAGCATGGTAGTAAATCCGGCATTAGTTCGGAGAAAAGGCGATTCGATTTTCACCGACGGAAGCGTGGACGTTGGGAGAGGCAATAAATGTTGTTGTCCGGTCTTACAATCCTGGAGACATTTGTACCGTCCAGATGTAAAAGGAACTTCCCCCACTCTATCACCCCAACTTCTCCTCGCCCTCAACGAGCTGTGCTACTGTATGGAATCGTTCTTAGAGAGAAAAAGGGACAGAGAACACCCACTGATTCTTTGTGTGTGTGTGTGTTGGTTTCTTATTATCTGACGGGATTTCGTACCTAGACGGGAACAGCTGCGCTCCGCACATTTCACTTCAAATTTCGCTGAACTTTGCGGTATACATTGAACAACTCTTCTTTCCTTTCGATTCTCTTCAAGATCTTATAATTACCTTCCGATTCCCTTTGATTCCAATGTTGGGGCATCTGTTCTCAAGCTGATATTCACAATTAGTGCCATTGGTAATTTTTGTGCAAATTTTACTCAAATGCAATTCTCAGATCTCCACTGCTGGATCCGATGATGCAAATAAGAACTAACCGACGTTGTAACGTCCCCTCTTTCAGTACCACAAAGCCGTTGGTTATCTGCATCACTCTAATACACGGGAGCCTTGAGCCAGCTTTTTAGGGTAATTTCAGAGGTATCACTGGGCACCCTGTAGGATATTCCGGGCCACAACGGACCATATCTTTCAAATATTAAATCACCCTACAACGAAGGCAAGCTTTTCGGGCTTCTATGGGCCTTCCCGGCGCAAAGGAATTGGTCTATTGTGCTCTGTGCCCGGCGTGAGCCCGTGAGTTCTCAGTGTGGCTCCAGTACTACCTCCAAGTCCCGCTCTTCGCCCAGACACGCCGTGCCCACCCCCAAACTGATCTGCGGTCCTCGACTGCCACGGGGATCACCTCATGCACTGCCTGCATGGTGGGCACCGCACCCGACGACACGACCGTCAAGTCGTCCTCCTCGCCCAGGACCTCCAGAAGGCAGCCTGTCATCCGGCTATCGAGCGGCGACAGGGGCCTCACCGCACAAGGCCGGATATCGAGCCAATGGGTAGCAACGGAGGAACGGACTTTTTTGACGTCACGTTCGTCAATCCTCTTGCGCCCTCCAATAGGAGAGTGCGTACTTTCAACCCACTCACCTCCCTCAACGCAGCCATCTCCGCCAAACGTAGAAGGTACGAACCACTGCTCGCGACTGCTACTAGAGGGGGCTTGTGCCTATCCCAATATCCACCCTTGGAGGCTGGCACCCAGACGCGTACGCGGTGCTAACCGATGTCGAGCGGAACTTGGCCGTTCGAGCTATGGAGACCTATGGGATGGTTGGAGCGGTGCTTACCCAAAGGCACGCTGCTGCGGCCGTCATGTCCAACGCGGCATGCCTGCTCGCCGGCATTGAGCCGGCCCTGTAAGGAAGGTCATGTACTGTAGTGTTACCCATCAGCGACGGCTTCTCCCGCATAACGCTTTAGCCGCGTGGATATAACCGACCACATTTTCCATGCATTAAAATAACCCAAAAATTTCCCCTAAATTTACCCTCTCTAATACACGTGCTTCTTTCGGTTTCGACACTGATCGTGGCCATATCATGGCCGCGGACAGTTGCCTGTGGTGGTAAGGTTTGAATAAGATTAGTGCAAAGAAGCGCAAGTCCAAAATGGCGCCCTAGTACAGAAGTGCGGCACGTTAAGCAGGGGAATAATAGTTTTGTTTACTGCCAGTTCAAGGAGGGGGGAACCGGGGGGTTTAGAAGTACGCATTGTGCAACGAAGAGGATGGCAGGCAGCTTCATTCCAGTCTGTCTAGGAAGATGTAGGGAGACCACGAAACAGACAGGCCGGGTAGGAACAGACCAATGACGCGTCACGCGGTTGCAAAATAATCGGTCGCGCCCTTGGGAAATGCTAAATGGCTCTATTTGCGAAAGAGCTTGCTAGACAATTCCCACTCTTGGAGATTGACCTCCTGACGAAATTCCCATAATCACGAGGCATTCAGCAGGCACCGTCACTCTTTGGGCAATAGAATATGGAGGAAGGTGCAAAAAAAATCCGGATGAAGCAGAGCTCGAAGCAGATACGAATCGACTCGATTCTATAGCTTCAAATGCACCATATACCCGTATCGAAATTGGAAGCGCAAGCAGTTATGGTCATCACAGGACATCCAGTTGCAAGCCGTACGGGAATGCAAGTGCGGGACGAGCTACATTGCGTGGAGAGACACTGCAGGCATTCAGAATATGCTTGCACAGAAGAGTGCATTGAATTGGAGGTAACCAGCTCTTGTCGTTTCGGTAAGGAAAGAATGCGCCAGACTTTCATGTATTGTACTGTACAGTAACGACGGTCTGCCGACCGCCAGCGAAGTACTTTTCAATGAATAGGGGCACTGTACAGTACTGTAAAGTACTGCAAACAGAAAGAACAGAAGCTATCAAAGCTATCAAATGTACTTACAGTACAGAGATAGACGAGGACGAGACGAGGACTTGACCTTTCATTAATAATTTAGCGAGAGTATCGACTGGTTTGAAGATAGCCGCTATCGTAAAATGCGAGCATCTATTTTTACGAATGGAACGCAAAACTTGGCAGCCGCAGCTTTGGAGTGACGAGAGACGGTGGAGATATTTGCCAGGTGTTTGGGGAGTCGCCGTGGACGGCGGGCTTTTAAAATTCAAGTTGTTTCCAAGTGTCGGCGTGTAATTTGCATTCCTTGTCGAGAACAGTAAGTCAACCGTAATGGCTGTTGCTAACTGGAATATTTGACATGTTGGGTAATGTCTAAAATGTTTTTAGTAAAAACCTGTACTGCGGGGTAAAATAACAAAATTGCAACTCATGGCCTACTGTACTGTACTGTAGGGGAAGACGCGCTTGACTTACTGTAGCACAGCGTACAACACATCAAAAAGTTTCTTACCTTTAACTAGACTATCGGCAAACACGTATGTCAAGTTCAGGGAGCGATGATGCACAATGGATTTCGATACAACACTCTGCAAGTATTTGATGGAAGTTTGCAAGGTTGTGCGTGTCACAAAGATGGTAAATGTGGGGTGATTTAATATTTGAAAAATATGGTCGGTTGTGGCCCGGAATATCCTACAGGGTGCCGAGTGATACCTGTCACAAAGTGTAAGAGCATGATAGTGCGGAGTCCACAGACAGGGGCAGGGGGAGTTTAATAGCAAGGGGACACGTTGTACAATTGAGTGCGAAAAAACAAGTGTATCCGACAGAGACTTGAAAGCCAGGCATGGCATACGAGAGTTTACTCGAAGCATTGCATATCGGGTAACCAGTTGACTGACCTTGTGTGGTTTGATTCAGTGACAGGATTGCATACATGGGACTTGAGATGCAATTACGGGGTAAGTGGATCAAGTTGGGAGCACCATCAAGTCGGGATTACAAGAAAGGATAATCACGTTGGGTTTGAGAATGCGGTGTCCTAGTCAGTAGCCGGGTTCGGCTGATTGGTTGCTAGTGGGTGCAGGCAGTGCCAGTCTCCACTGGCAAGCCAAAGCGTGTAGTGACACAATGTTTAACTTTGGTATGAAGTCAGCTTTGGTCAGCTGTCACAGTTCCACAGCTTACCGCTGAGAAAAAAGAGTCGAAGAGGGGATGGAATGCATATGATTTTCGGTAGAGGGTGTGTTTCGATGGTTGGCAGATGAGTGGCACTTGATGAAAACTTGAATTCAAGTGCACTCTCGTGGTGGATAGTGTCTCGTGGTATGTTGGTAGGGTGGGCCTGAATGGGCAATAACGGCTTAAATATCTACAAGGGCGACTCACGGGCGCGAGGTGTGGTGAGATCAGCGATTGGCGCCCAATAGTATGGTCGGTTGTTGTGCGAGGGTGTCAACGACGGTCAAGGGCGTACCTAAACTTGAATGGGGGATAGAGAAGGGCGGATACGTTAGTGTGGTGTGGTTTTTGGATGGGGTACAATAGTGGCTCAGGGGTAGAGCAGGCTTATTTGGGAGTAAGGTGATGGAATGGTAGGCGTTGGGACGAGTACCAGGGTTGGGCAGGTCGCGATAAGTTTGAGATTTCAAGTGTGCGCCATGTGCTATTGCGAATTAGTGAGCGGCGTCATTGAGCGTTGCTGTAAATGGCAATCACCAAACGAAAACTGAAGCGAGCTTGTGCACTTTGATATACAGTACAGTACAGTATGCATTACTGTAAAATGCAGGATATGCTGTACAATATGCCTCGGTACATTCCGCTGTGGGTTGAAACCGTTTGAAATTTCAAAGATTTCAAAGTCCTGCCCAAGTGTAGCAATATTCCCCATTTTGAATGTGCAGCTCGCAGTTTGAAGAATTCTAGTTGCCTGTAACTTTCATGGGCAAGCCAGCAGGCGTGTCACAAGTTTCAACTCCAAAAGCAACTCGCTGCATGCCACCGTACGCTCTCGACAGGTCAATGATACCGTTGCACCAATGCACCATTTTCTCCGCTCGAGAATCTCACTCTTTGCGCACGACTGCTCCGAAAAAAAAGCCCAAAATCAACAAGCCAATTATCGATAAGGTGAAAGCTGATCGAGAAACGAAACTTTTGCTTTTTTGCATCCGCCATCAAATAAAAACAACTGAATGACACATACGTGACATGACCGCACAGAGTCCCGCATGACCGCTTGACAGCCATTCATGTTTAAAGTGGAGCCGAGTGAGTGCGACGGCAGCTGCGGTAGGTCGGTATTACAAGAAGCATACAACAGCCGCGTTCAGGCGGCTTGCGTCTTTGGACAGCACATGCTTCAAAACAGATGTATTCCGCCTCCTTCCTTTGGCTACAAGCCGTAGGGAATCTACAAGAACCAGACCGAGTCTTCTTTCTCACTCCTGCACGCGACAACTAGAATTCCAGCCACTCTGTCACCATGTACTAGCCCTTGAAAAGTATGTTGTACGACACCGTTTTGGTACGAAAAGATTCCGGAAACCTGCAGCCATTGTCGCGAGACCGAGAAAAGTCGTAGTCCCGCAAGGGAAAAGGGCGTTTTCAAGTGTTGCGTCAATAATGGTACATTTCTTTTCGCGACTCGCTCCTGTGCAATTTGTAACAGGTCGAAAATCCACAGCGCGAGATGACTTTTGTGCATTTCAAGTTCATGCGGGGCAGAAAAAAGCCGCCTCGTCAACTCTCTGTACATACCTTGTTGCCGCTGCGGGCGAAAACCTAATTCAACAAAGTGGAGTGTGGTTGGAGCCTGGTTGGAATGCTTTGACTAAACTGTTTTTCACGGGATTTTTACAATGCGTTGGATTGTACAGTACTGTACGGTAATTTAGTTTACACTAGAGCATAGTTGTGGAGGGCATGCAGCACGTACAGAGTCGAAAATTGTTATATGCACCGTGAGTTGATTCATGTCGTACTGTAAAGCTTTACTGCTTGATGTTCAAAAACTGCAAGTATGCACAATTGCAAGCGTGATGGTAGACACATTTGCTTTTGAGTATGTGTGATTATGTGAATTATAATACCTCTACCATATGATGCGCTGAGACTGGAGCGATGGTGCAAAGGTAGAGAGATTTTGCAGAGTTGTACGGTTCAGATCTTTGCAATATTATCCTGTCGACTGGTCTCAGGGAGGACCAAAACAAGCTTAATGTTGTTGTCATACAATAAAAGGCTATTCTTGTAGATGTCAACTCGCTGCCTCGGAATGACCAAGAACAGCAGGAGCAGCGGAGAGCTGCCAGTTTGGCAGGCAAACTCCATTAGATTGAAGGCCTTGAGTACAGTAGACTGTACAGTACTGTACCGCAGCATGCGTACAGAACAGTACTACAAGCCAAAGTGAATCCAGACTTGAAGCGCCACCATACAGAACACTGCGCAAGCATACGAGAAAGGACAAAACCAAGGACGTGAGGAAAGGCGGAAGGTGAGGCAGGAATGTTCTACCATTGAGTGATACTGAGTGGTACAAACACTTGGTTTCGACGGTAGGTTTTCAACCGAACATTGCTGGCAGATAGAAACGGGTGACACTTGTACCAAGGACATTAGACGTGGCGGTTGGCGGTATTTCGAGCATTGGGATTGGAGGGAATGCACTCCAGTATTGATTGGTGGAGGGTGACCTTGGAGTGTGGACAGAGCCTGAGAGAGCAGCTTTGCCTTTTGCTCGGGGCCTGCCGATTGCAAGCACCTATATTCGGTAGTAGGTAACTGGTTCGTCTGGAATGTTTCTCAACTAGTACGGCTTTCAAGCTTACCTACCGAAATGGATGGGAGGGAGCGCTGCTTCATATGCTTGGTGATGGTATTTTTTGGGGTTTTGAAATTTTCCGGCTGAAAGAACCTCCGCTGACCGGTGTGAATCTACGTTTTTTGTCCTTACATCAGAAGATGGGGCCATCATAAATGGGTTATTTTAGGGGACTTTTGAAGGGTAGTTGCGTGCTTTTTGTAAGTAGGAAATGATGTTTGGCTGTTTAATTTTGTAATTGTGTATGATCGACTTTGTAGCAAAATTGGAATGAACGGGAAATAATTGAAGGCGGTACTCGTATGATCTGATTTTTGTAATATTTTACTTCCATATTATGAATGGCCAACTTTTCAATACGGTTTTGTGATTTGTCTGATGCAAGATACTGTAGATACAAATACAAGTAGGTAGTTCAGTAGTAAGCGTCAGTAGGGGCAAAAGTTGTACCTAAAGCAAGTGATAGTGCCCACATTGTAGGGTTGTTAATGAAAGAGCGTTAAAAATTTAGAAAAAAGTAGATTTGTATCATTGTTGCTTCTCGTTTAAGGTGCCGTCGTCAATTTTCTTGTCTGCAATGTGGATGGATGCTTGGATGGATGGACGCAAATTGTCGGCGAATTGAAACGTTGATAGCTACGTAACTGGTAAGAGCAGCCAATGAAAAGTGCCACCCGGCTTTGAATTCTCTTCAAAAATCAAATTTCTTCATTCAACAAATTAAAAAACGAGAAAAGAATATACTACTGGAAATAAGTTTATTTCTACTTTATTAGGTGACGAGTTTCGGAAGTGTAGGCCTTTAATTTTTTGGTATGAAGAAAGATGCCATTTTCGATCCGTTCGCGAGGCAGAAAGCCAGGACAAAATAGCCTCTGATGGTGCAGTAGGAGGGGACCTGACTTTTTGTCACTTATTGGGGACAATTTGCCCCAGGCATACGCCACGTTTCAACACTGTCTGAAACCAAAACCACTCCTTCCCTGTCGATGTCGACAGAGGCACCAAAACTGCACATTCCGTTTCGTCACAACTCTTGCACTGGTCCTCCATTTGGACCATACCAATTTAATGCAGGAATTTGGCAACATGTTCCAAATAGCTAGTACTCGACAAAATCCGACATGTTCGGTCGCCAATAAAGTGCGTATGATGCTAGTTGCCACGTACAATATTGGTCACTTTCCCCTAATTTTTATCCTTTTTTTGTTTCAAATGCGAATACGAGTACAACTTTTTTCACCTGACAACGCCCCCGACTTGAAAACAATTTTTTTTCAAGTTGCAAGCCCCATTTTCTGACCATGACTTTTGCGGTGGCAGTAGTGTAGTGTAGGGGTTGATTGCACTTGATTTCAACAGCAGCGATCTACAGTACACTATACTAGTGCACAACACGTTTTTACATACATACACGTACAGTACAGTACTGTACAGTACTGTACATACTGACATGCCATGCGCCCGAAAAGACCTCTGGTCCCCAAAGACCACGCAACACCAACCACAGCATCCCTCTACTATTGTACCACACTACCCTACTTTCTGCCCCTACTCTTTCCACCGCCTCTTTACCGAGCCTCCCCTCATTCTTCCCCAGCCCTTGCTACCATCAAACCTATTTTCACCCATCTCCACCGTTGCACCCTTCCCGTCCCCTACCACAAACAATTCCACTCACCCTCCTCACTTTACACAACTCAAAAACCCTCCGCCTTTCTCCATCCCTCCAACTCGCGTCACCTTTACAATCCAACAGTGACCACTCTCTATTTAATCATCCACTCCGCAACCTCCGCTTTCCCCCCATGTCCCCAAATGGCTGCTTCACTAAGCCCGCATCCCTCCCTCCTTCTCATCACCGTCATCACCACCACCCATCTCTCTCCCTCAAACATCTTCAGGCCCCAAACCACCCTCTTCATCACCCCCTGATCTCCACCGCCCGCCAAGCCCTTCTCTCCGCCTCGTCCTTTATATTCCCCCCTTCCCAAACCCCTCCCCCCCTCCCACCCCCCACCATCCCCACCCCCACCCCTCCACAACCCCTAATCTCCCCTCTCACCTCCACCCCACCTTCCCCCTCACATTCCCATCTCACACGTGCCATCGAATCCGCCAAAGTTCTTCCACTCTCCCAAACCGCCGTCTACGATGCCTTACATGAGCCCGCCTCCGCTCCCTCCTCCGCCTCGTTACGACTCTCCGCTCCGTTCTCTCACGCCCGCCCGCGCCGCGCAAATTCTATGCCCGAAGACCGGACTCTTCCCCGCCTCCGCGCTTAAGGTCCTTGGGTCTCCCTGCGTATACGCTCATTAGGGCGACAAGGCGCAGGAATTTGTCCTCGGTCGATCAAAAGGGAAGCACGAATCATCGATGGCAGGATGTTGAGATGCGTCGTCGACGCTGGTTTTGTCGCACCTTGTGTGAGGCAAAGACTCATGCCTTTGCGATTACGGATAAGGATGGCGCGAGGCAGTATGTGTATTGTAGACCGTTGTCAAATGGACTGGCTTTGGTGTTGATGTCAAGCGTGTCGTATACGGCTGTTTATGTGTCGGCGTTGGAAAACGCCGCGGCAAGGTATGCGCGAAGGGTGGAGGAGGGAGGGGGGATGAGGTGTGAGGGAAAGGTGGGTAGGGCGTTGACAAGAGGTGTGTGGGAATGGCTAAAGGGCGGTGGTCATGCGGAGGAAGAGGTCGGCGATGCAACATGGCTGACCTCCTCAACCACGTCGTCCGGTCTTTCTGTTACGGAGGACAAGGTGAAAAAGAGGGAGAGTAGTGCAATTCTTGGTACTCGAAGAGCACAGAGTGAACTGCCATGGCAAGCAGTGGCTGGGAGTGAGAGGGTTGAAGAAAGCGTTTTGAGAAGGGTGTTGGAGTTGACTGATGCAACCGTGTTGTTTAGACATTTGCCGGTGAAATCTATTGTGTCGCTGGTGGTTGCGTTGCTGGAAGAGCGCAGGGTCTGTTTGGTCGGAAGGGACACCGCTGTGGTGTCGAGGGCTGTATTGGCTGTGGATAACTTGTTGAGGCCGTTTGAGTGGCCGCATTTGCTGTCGCCGATTTTGTTGGAGCACATGTTACCGGTGTTGGGCGCGCCCTTTCCATTCCTGGTTGGGATTCTTTCCGAGCACATGGAGCAGACGGCGGAGTTGCCTTTGGATGAAGTTGTATTTGTAGATCTAGAGTCGGGCAAGGTGACAATGAGTCAGGGTTCTGGTGATTTGTACAAGCGGGTACCTCGAAAGATACGCGCAAAGTTCGAGAAGAGGTTGGCTCGGACCAAGTCGGCCTGCTCGAGACAGATTACGCGGTCAATGTCCTCTCCCTACGTACCAGCCGTGAGTAACACCGCAACCTCATACTTTGAAGATGATCCCTTCCAGCTAAAGCTGGAGCGGCCAAAGTCCACTGGCTCGTTGCTGTGGCGTTCTAAGAGCCAGCAACGTCTTCAAAATGAGGCTAGCTCCCAGAATATATGGTTAGAACATGGAACGGTGGCGTCGTTGGACAAGTGCATGCGAAAGTTTTATGCCGAGCTGCTGGAGGACTTGCCATCCCTTCGGAACAACGATGATGCGAATGAATCGACGCCATCCCCAGTCGAAACTGCATTTAAGTTTGCAGGATCCACGGTTGCTGGTTCCCCATTTGCATCCTCAAGACGCGATTCAGACCGCTCTCAGTTGGCACGTTCATTCATCGAGACTCAGATGTTTATGCAGTGGGAAAAATCAGACAAGTGTGATCCGACGTTTGGCATTTCAATGTCTGAGCAATCGATATTGCGGCGCCCGGGCTCTGTGTTTGACCTGACAAAGAAGAAACAGGCGGAAAGCGAGACGAAGACTGGCACGGATTACGAGTTCCAAGGGATGAGTGACCTGGAATGCTACGAGGAGTTTCATGCAAACAAGGATTTGGAAGTTCCGATAGTTGCCGAAATAACTCCTCGCCCATCACGGGTTCGGGGGAGAAGGAAGAACAGACGCGGGGAATCGCGTCTTCAATTCAACTCGGAAGTCGAAGAATTCCCTGAAGATCCCCGAATTTTCTTGTCAGACACAGAGGGCAGTGCCTGGGCTACAGATGCAGGTCTGAAGCCGCGCTCTAGAAATGCAAACGCAGATTGCTCGGCTGATACCGAGGTCGAGACCGGCCCTAGAAGACCTTGGTTGTCTCTTCGTTTGCCTCAGCATCGCTGGGCAGGCTCGAAGGATTTGAGTGCCTTCTGGTCCCCGGGCTTGAAACCGGATAAGACGTCGGTAAACGAGACGCCAGATCAGCCTTTTGTGCACGTTACCGAAGCGGAAGACTCTTGTCATACCGACATGGAATCAGACGACGGATTTGTCGACAAGAGCGAGAACTTGCTTGGTACGGAGCACACTTTTTTTGCGAAAAGCCGCAAGAGGGCTTGGGGTCGGCGCCGAGTGCGTCAAAGCTCACGTGTCTACTAATGCACAGACGCTCTGAATGATACCATATTAGATGTGGAGCTACTTAGGCGCCTTTTTGGTGAAAGGCTTGTTGAAGGTTTAGACTTGTACAGGAGTGTAGTTTTGTTTAGAGTCGTTATGGACAGACAAAAGTTGAACAGTTTTGCTGAGGCAGACCTCTCTACGTCTTCCGTTTGGTTGTCCATCGCTCCAACGTCGTATAGAGGCAGTGACGCGGGGACATGCTGTTTCAGAATGCGGCCTAAGGCGTCGATCCCCGGTGGAGCTGAGGAATATGCCAGCTCTCTTGATTCCGACACCTTGCCAATTGATACGCGTTCGGGTTAGGTCTTAATCCTTGAGTAAGGCTACGTGTAATTAGCAGAAATTCGCTGGCCCTTACAATGCTGTGCCGCCCACTGATATCAAAAATAGTGGATATGCTAATTTTCTTGCTTACAGGACAGTTGTGGAATTGCGTGCGGAATGCTGTAAACGCTGGAAGGCTGGGCTGACTAGCCCGTTGCAAAATCTCAAACTTTTGTTCACCAACGAAAGCAGAAATGGATCAAAACGTCAATCTGCGCGGGGCAGCCGCTATTCCTTCGTTTATAACAGACGCCAGTCGTTGCTCGCTACGCCCAACTCTACTATGTTTGACAGGTATTTTCACCGCTTGCACTCCTTCGTAAATGCCGTCCTTTGCCATGCTCGCTCATGCCTCTTGAGTTTTTCACTCTTTGCTTGAGCGCTATTGCCATGGGGCGGAAGTTGGGTGCTTTACTGATTAGCGATGTATGACGGCTGCTTCCCGAGACGGAGGGGGGGGCCTGTGTATTGGAGGGTCTCAACAGGGCTTCAATACTACTCTCCGCTTTTCGCTCCGGACACACCATGCCCGAGGAGAAACTGTCCGGAAACATTTGATTGCTTCGGGGATCATCCCCTGCACTGTGTTCACGCAGGCCACAGAATCGAAGACATGACCGCCAAGTTCACTTGCTCGCCCAGGACCTGCAGAAAGCTGCTCGTCACCCGCCATCGAGCCGAGGGATGGCCTTCATCGTACAAGGCCGGACATCAGGGCAATTGAAGCACTGGCGGCACGGATTTCTTCGTTGTCATTTTTGTCATTCCACTCGCGCCATCTAACAGGAGAGCGCACACCTTTAACCCGCTCACATCCCTCAACGCGGCAAAGGCTGCAACATATAGAAGATATGAATCTTTTATCGCAACCGCGGCCCGGAGCAGGCTCATGCCTATCTAGATATCCACCCTCAGGGGCTGGCACCCTGACGCCTACGCAGTGCTAACCGAAGTGGCGCGGAACGTGGCTGTTAGGGCAATGGAGACATACGGGACGGTTCGAGCGGCCTTAACCCAGAGACATGCGGCGGTAGCAGTGCTGTCCAATGTATCATGCCTGCTGGCAGGCTCTGAGCCAGCCATTTAGGCACACGAGTGACATTACCCATTGCCCTGAACACGTGTAGCATGCACCGGGGGATAGCCGAACCGCACCTTTCCAACATTATAGTACCAATTCGACCCCGTATTTCGATGTAGCGTTTAAGCTTTAATGGGCGGTGGTAAGCGCGTGAGTAGAACGCATTACGGTTGATAGGATGAAAATGGCGCTAAATGAAAAGAAAACCACTAACTACCCGAGGTGAGAGTCGTTGCCAGCGACTAAAGTGCTACGGTAGACGTTAAAGCGGTGGAAAGTGCTACGCTAGACCTGTCTGCCAACTTCCTTTACACTCTGTGTTGTGTGCGACTTATTTTGGTGAGCGTCCCACTAGGGCTTGCTGGCCCCCAAGTACTCCTATCATTTCATGTAAACAGCCACTTATATAGCATGCCAGCTCATCCAGCGCAGTATGCAAGCCAAGCCAGCGCAGAGTGTCAGCACAGCCAGCGCAGCATGCCCAAATTTTCATTTACAACATGCCGTCTTGCTCAAGACGAGCGTCTCAGCTCGTCATTGCTCTTCCGTTTCTTCTTCCGATGCCCTCAGCCTGTTTTCGAGAATTTAAGGCCTGTCGAACCGATAAGGGAGTAGGCTATTGCCAATATGGTGCTCCAAGAAGTACGTCCTCGTGACGGGTACTTTACGTCGTTTCATGGCCTCATATTTCGGCTTGATGATAGAAAGATGGGTCGAATGCATTCTTCCTCTTTAACAGATCCGAACCTTCCCACAGTGAAATAATAAATGTGGTATGCAAACTAGTCCGGAAGATCCCGTAGAAAGGGGTGCTTTTAGGAGAAGAATACGCACATCAACAAGAATGCATCGTCGTATGCCAGGTGCACTCCGTGGAGCGACCGGAAACAGAGACAAATACTCACCATGAAATATAAAATGACTTGAGCGTCGTTATCATCGTCTGTAAGGTCACGAGTACACGTGGAATCCCTTTTCCTAGCGACTATGTGTCGTGTATAGTTGTACAGTGGGATTATGGATTCGGAACCAAAAGCTTCGCCTGGCGGAGATTCACTCGCACCTCCGGTAGTGCTCGAGCACGGCACATGGCTCCCTTGGAGGCCGCCCGCGGCCCTTCTCTGGTGACCAGATCCTTCCGAAAACCCGGCTCGTACCATCGTTACTTCCTCAGGGGGTTCTTCGACCTCCTCTGTGTTCCCCTCCTGGGGGGGCGGAACGTAGGGATCCAACAGGCGGTAGGGGACCAACCTATACCTCACATCCGCGGCCAGGTCATAGCCCTAAATTTCGACGTTTAAGTGGGATTCCAGAAACCAAAATGCGTTTCGAACTACGTTAAAGTATGTCTGCGACAGTTCCTCAGGCGTAACTGCGCTGTAATTCCCCACGGCATAGTGGTATATGACTTTCACGCCTGCGTCTGCGACGTTTCCTTTCGGACCCTTGGACCTGGGAAGAAAGTCTGCTGGCTGGTTGACTCTTCCCTGTCGGTAAATGATTTCAAATCGGTATTCTGCGAATAAGTCGAGCCTTTGCGCCAAACGGTTGTGGACGTCTTTCTTCTTGAACGCAGTTCTGAGGGCCCGATGGTATGTTATCAACTCAAATTTTTCTAGTGAGAGGAGGTGGACTCGGAATTTTTTTAGCGCGAACACCACCGCCAGCGCTTCTTTTTCGCATTCTGTATACCTTCTTTAGACATCATTCATTATACGACTCGCAAACTGTACTGGGTTTAATTTGTCGTTTTCATCTCTCTGGGACAACACCGCGCCGAATGAGTCCCTCGAAGCGTCAGTTTCGACGACGAATGGTTTTTCGAAGTCCGGATATGTGAGTACGGGTGGTTTAGCTCGACGAATGCGTTTTCCATTTATGGGCCCCAGACAAACTTTCCGGTCTTTGAAGTTAACGTATGTAGAGGGGCGGCTATTTTAGCGAATTATTGGATAAAACGTCTGTAGTACGAGGCCAGGCCTCTTGGAATCTACGCATCTCGGCTTTAGAAGTCGGCCTGGGAGCGTTTTTGATCCTAGAGGTCTTTCCTGGGTCGACACCAATAGCACAGCCGTCCAGCACATGACCAAGTAATTTGATAGAGAGTTGTACGAAGAAGAACTTGCTCAGTTTGATTTTCAAGTGATACCGAGATATCCTTTCCATCACTACCCTAATGTGGTCCAGATGGGACTCCAGTTTTTCCGAAAATACCACCTCGTAGTCTATATACCCTCTTACAAAAGAGAGCCCCTTCAATACTTCATTCATCATCCTTTGAAATGTTGCCGCTGCATTCATTACACAAAATTGCATCACTTCGAATCCGAAAGTGCCCAGTTTGCAGGTACACTTCGTCATATCTTTGCATTCTTCAGAGATGGGTATCTGCCAATATCCTGTGTACAAATCTATAGACGAAAAGAAGCGCCCTCCTTTTAATTCTTCTAGAATCTCTTCCATGTTTGGGAGAGGGAATCGATCGGGGATCATTCTTTGGTTAAGTAAGCGATAGTCGACACAAAACCTCGAATTACCATCCTTTTTAGGAACTATCACAACTGGAAAAGACCAAGCTGACGAGGTCGGCTTAATAATTCCGTTGCGTATCATATTAGCGACCTTCTCTTGTATGATGCCTTCCCGCTTTGGTGGTTGACGTCTTTTTCTATGAGAAACCGGGTCGTTATTAGTCAGCTCGAATGAAAGCGTGACAGGGACTTGGGCCAGTCGTAAGTCCTAAGCGTTCCAGGAGATCACTTCGTTTAAGGTAAGTATTGCGGCAATTTTCTCCGCTTCAGGGAGAGAAAGGTGCTTCAGTTTGTCATGAATGGCCTTCAATTTTTTCGATTCGCCTATCACCTCTATGGTCCCATCAACTGGTTCCATCTTGGATGTTTTGTTAGCTGCGGATAGAATATGTTCGACTGCGGCCACAGTGTTTTTTCCTGAGCCCTCTGTACTTAAGCAGCCATTGTGCGCCAGCGGGCAGCACCCACGGCCTTCTTTGTTATCATGTGGCGTCCTTTGATGACTCGTATGCGATCGTCACATAAGGCTAAGTATTCGTAGATTTGTTCGGGTCGCGTTGTCCTATTGCAACCCATACGGTAGCCGGGGTCTGCATCGCCGCAGTCAAAGCTCAGAGTTTTCTCTTCGTCCGATTCTGTTAGCTCTTTCTCCACCGTGACTTCGGAGCCATCGCTATCATAACTGGATGTGAAATCTTCGCTATTGGTCCCACTTCATTTCTCCAAACTCGTTCCCTTATCGTAATTCAATGGCAGCCTCACTTGTTTCCCGTCAATTTGGACTGAGACTATTTGATTCCCCAGGTCGATACAAGCTTCTAGTTGCTCCATTGTTGGGCACCCTATAATTGTGTCAAAAGGAAGGTCTGGCACCACTAGGAAGTCCAAACTCACTTTCATCCCGAAAAGAATACTGAACCTTTTCGATAATGCCGAGGCAGTAAGACACGGTCCCGTCTGCGACAGTTATCCATCTAGTGGTCGGAAGCATGTCAAGGCCCAGTTCTTCGACAAGATCCCCTGAAATAAGATTTTGGACTGCTCCAGAGTAAAAAAAGCCTGTGAATCCCTTCCTAGTGCCTTAACAAACGCTAACTTAAGACGTCTGGCGGTAGCGTCTGCCGAGGTGTCGGCAGCCCTCTTCCCCTTGTTAGTCTTCCCGGGCCTCAGGACCTTCTTAAACTCTTTCCTCATATTTTTGGCGTCCCCCCTCAGTAGCTGTCCAAAAGTCATACCGGATGGAGCCGTAGCGAGCTCAGATAATAGGTCGTATATTTCAACGTATCCTAACACATCCCTAGTCGTAAACGCGGCTTGCACATTTTCTCTGTTTCTTTCACCTTCGTAGCCAGAGGCATGGGACTAATATACGCATTCTTTTTGTTCGAGGAAACGAGCGCTCTGGGATATATTCTAGCGGGTCTTGCTCTAGCCTTGGTTTTTTTGATAGCATATTCCCCTCAGCGTCCCGTGTGGTAAAGCTAACCAGCTCGGATTCCCGAGCGACTGAATCCGTCCCTGCGTTAACGGGACCTTTCTCTTGTTCGCTTTTTAACGGCTTCAGCTCGGGTCTGGATTCTACCCTCGCTTCCGGTATTCCAACCTGGCGCCCTTTCTTCGACCAACAATTAGTCTCATGATGCCCGTACCGGCCGCATTTTCCGCAACGTGTATTCCGGTGCGGGCTCTCAGGACACCGGTTAGCGAAGTGTCCCGGCTTGTTGCAATTGAAGCACACGTCTCCCGACTTTGAGTTCGCAGTCTGATTCTTCCTAATGGTTAGTGTGAGGTTCTCTAGTTGCGAAGTTATCAAGTCCAAGCGGTTGTCGAAGTGGTTCTCCATTTTCTCCTAGAGCTTCCTGACGTCGCTACGAACAGACTCCAACGCCACTGCACTCGTGGCGGGCCTAGGGTAATTCTGCTCGGGGTCAAAGATAACTTTCTTCGCATAGCTTTCCCCGTGCTGGGAATCCAGCGACTGGAAGGTCTCGGCGTTCCTGACGTATTCCACGATCGTATCCTTTAGATCGCTGCACTCGCGAGGTCCTTTAATAAGAAGGAAGTCCACCAGGCGTTTGTCAACTGTCGCTGCTTTGCAGAGCATCCCGTACTTTGCTTCGTCGTTGAAACCTGATTTCTCGTAGAGACTGCACACCCTAACCAATGAACCCAACAAATCCTGGAAATCTAAACGAGCTTCGATAGCCCTACGAATCATCTCATCGGGCTCTACTGACCTTGCGTATTCATTGACTAGCCATGCACAAACTTTGTTAAAGTCACGGCCATTTTCGTTTAAGGACCTTCCGGTTATAAAGTTTGCCTTTTACTTCACCCTGGCGTCTCCGGACAAATAGGCGAAAACACTTGAAGCCTCCACCTCATCGTTCTTACCTCTCATCAAAAAATTAACATATGTATAGAGAAACTCTTCCACGTCCTCACTCCTGCCACCCTTGAACTGGAGGTAAGCATTTGTGGGGTCCATCATTCGAAAGCTATTGTAGTTACTGATCAAGCCCCGACCTTACAAACAAAACGCCAAGTATCGTGCTACCGGTGCAACAACCCTCGACAGAAGTTCAAATGATAGGGTGAAAATGGCGCTAAATGAAAAGAAAACCACTAACTACCCGAGGTGAGAGTCGTTGCCAGCGACTAAAGTGCTACGGTAGACGTTAAGGCTGTGGGAAGTGCTACGGTAGACCTGTCTACCAACTCACTTTACACTCTGTGTTGTGTGCGACTTAGTTTGGTGAGCGTCCCACTAGGGCTTGCTGGCCCCCCAAGTACTCCTATCATTTCATGTAAATAGCCCTCATATAGAGTTTTCAACCCCCACAATTGTTAGCACCTATACAATACCATGTGCCCTGTCGGCACCGCTGCAGTACGGTGCAAAGCATCCCTCTAAAAATAATTGAAATTAAAATTGTAATTACAGTGACAGCGCAGCCAGCGCAGCATGCCAGCTAATCCAGCGCAGCATGCAAGCCCAGCCAGCGCAGAGTGCCAGCGCAGCCAGCGCAGCATGCCCAAATTTTCATTTACAACAAGGGTCTTGAGTGATAGCGTCTCCGGCTGTCGGCTGGCGATCACCTCCTCCGGCAAGTCACAGAAGCAGTTTGCATTTTCAGCGTGCCAAATTACGGCCTCTATATACGGCACTTTGCTTGCAACTATTAGCAAGCGATATTTTGCTAAACAAAAACAGTCCTTCGCCTTTTTGACACAGTAACAGCGTGGATACAACCGAATACATCTTCCATACATTAAAATAACCCAAAAGTTCCCCCTTTTCAGGTGCTACTGCAGCCAAGTATGCCAAATGGCAGAACAACAAACAAAACTTTTATTTGGTCGTGCAGTATGCATCGCAGCGACTCATTTCACGTTCAACTTCCATCGTTTTAATGACAGAGAGTCACTGGTTCTATTTCTCTTCCACGTTGACGGCATTATCGAGCTTTTTCACGTGCTTGCGTGGCCCGCGCATCAGAACCATAAGTCTTGCAATCGTTACAGCATAAGCCCGTTACTGGCTAAGTTTCTTGTTCTACGGAGTCTAGCGGTTCCGGATAGATTGGAAGATGTTTGTTCCCTTTTCGGTAAGCACCCATGTCAGTTTTCAAGAATATTATGAGAAGCTATGGATTAGTTTATATCAGTTAGAGGGGACTCCACTTTAGGTCCTTTTCCATGCAGTTTCATTAGTTAGAGAGTGGATCGGTTTAGCAAGGCTGTGAAATACCGTGGAGCAGCGCTCCCGAACTGTGGGGGGTTTATCGATGGTACTGTTCTTCACGTGGCTCAAACTACCGGATAAAACGACAACATGTTGTGCACAACGGGCAAAAAAGAAAGCACGCGTCGAAGTATCAGGCTATTAATACGTCGGACTGAATGATGCTTCATGATCATGTATTTATGGAATGACAGCGTCATGACTCGTATCTGCATGTCACAAGCGGCGTCGATGGCATGCTTTCATCCATATTGGTAGTAAACCGCAGACATTAGGTAATATTTGGTGATTTGGGTAAAATTAGGGTTCATTCATGGACGTTTCTAGACAAGGGAGGGATAAGAATACCAACCAGAAGGCATTCATCACGTCTACATCAAAGGTGAGAGTAACGATGGAGTTTATCTTCAAAAAGGTTAAGTTATACTTCTCCACATGTGATACGCAGCACAAATAAATAGATGTGAGGCTCCAGTCGGTCTCCTTTACATTTAAACTATGCTTATGTACACGCTCCAAAAAATTTTCTACCCCAACCAAATATCCTAATACTTTGGACTCACGCAGCCAACATTGAGAGAGTACCTCAATGAAAGGGTTGTAGGAGGTCCCTGAGGAGTGAATCACAAAGCTTCTCCCCGGTGAGTCCCGCAGAATGGGCCTGCAGCCCCGCAGGACGCCTCTGCGCATTTTATGCTATTCTCTATCAGTAATCGCCATCCAGTGATCTATTTGCGGTTGTGCAACACATCCATCATCATCTCAAATTTGTTGAGTTTTAAGCTTTTTGCGTCTTCTCGCTCCTTTCAACGTTCATTCCTTTCTGTACTACGCTCCGCTAACTCCTTGTCGTACTTTTTGGCGGTCAAATTTTAGGTTTTCATTCTATAACCCAACAAGCGCCATGTCATTCTCCTTTAGCTTATATGCGCACAACGCAAGACGAGAGTAAAGATATACTGTTTGAGACCTCCGAAGGCTCATATTGCTGCGCCTGTTACCACCAGAGGCTGAAAAACTTCCACAAAATCATTTTGCAAGCTACCTACATAGTTTGTCTCGCTCTGTGACTTTCTTCACAGCGTTATCTCCACATCTTGACGTCCGTAACGCACCTTCTATTCCTCTCTCTTGTTTTTCTTTTTTTCAGCCGCATTCTTTATCTCCACAAAAGACGCGCGTTCTCTCAACTGAGAAAGAGCCTGATAGATATTGCTTATCTCCTCTCCAGCTACACCCAACATGGCAGCGTTAGCATCAGCTTGGGCCTCAAAACGGTCCTTGAGGCAACTATATCGATCTTGGCACGCCTTCCAGGTGATCTTTTTCTTCATATTTTTGTTCAAATTACAAAGCGTCGCTACAAAAATGGTACTTCGATGTTTCGGTAATGGTTTAAATATATTTTTGTCAAACAAATATTGGAGATATAGTTCTTGAGGCTCGAAATTGTCAAGATCTCTTCTCAAAACAAAATATGGCTTATGGTGAACAGCAACATCATCTAAAGTTCAAATTTTATCGAAAAAGTCTCGTTCGTGAATGCAATGTGGTAATCTGGGGCCGGTCACCGCTAATCTTATACATGAAGTCCATGTCTTTCGGTAAAAGTCAAAAAAGGGTCTTATGAACATATTATAAATGATAAATAAGACTCGAACAACTCCGACCAAAGGAAGAAAGTGAGAAAGAAACTGGGAAGACAAGGATAGGTAATGTATTCGGTAACTGTAGAAAATTTTCGCATTGCTCAGTTTTGTAATGGTCGGTGAACACGAATTTCAGTCATCAAAATAATTCCTCAATTTCAAGGTACAATAAGCTCTTACCACACTGCAGGAATATGTTATCGTATCTAATTCGTCACAGGTCATCTTTCGAGCTCTACTACTCGAAGGATTAAGTAAACTGCAGGCCTGACTACGATGGAAAAATGCGGATAGGAAAGAATAATTTGCGATCGTGCAAGTTCTTTCGATATAATCTATGGCAGTCGTTTCAAACTGATTGAATGCTACAAATTTTCATCTCTAGATGTTTGGAGAAAACTGAAACAATATTAAGAAAGTATCGTCAAACCCCTAACTTTTTTCCTCACTAACAGATTTTATTTAATAAACCATAATTAATCATCTAAACTATCGAAAATATTGCTCAAGTACCTTCGTTAAATATCGCATAGTGGCAACAATGAATCTCGTACAGACCAGCTGCAGTTACTCCCCATATAAAATAAATGAAATTTCACCAGAATTCAGTATCATTGAGCCAAAAACATAGTGCAGTGTTTTTGAGCTAAAAATTATGTGTAAAATGTGCGTTGGCAACTCAGATTTCAAACCAACATTATTATTAATTAAATTTGGTACTTATTGTTGTTAATTGATACTCAAACTAAGGTTCTGAGTCTGATTATAAATTTGAATTATCAGTAAAATATTTAAATTTACTAACTCAACCAGAAATTCATTTTTGGATTCATCGCGCGGACATATTTCTTAAACATTCAAATTTAACCCCTATTTTACGAGATTAAATGGTGAGAAAAGAATGCGTATAAATATGTATAATTGATCTTGAAAGTTACAACTTGGAACTAGTATGGTAGATAAGAGTGCATCTGACTTCATACCAGGACTGGCGGTCAACAATGGCCGAAATAAATATATAATTTAAGAAAATGAAACTCCATTTATACACTTACACATGGATTTATATTGCGTATGAAATAGAATCTCAATTCACACGTTTTTGATTAATATTCCCGAAAAGGGGGAGTATATGAGTGTATGTGCTCAGGAGCTGATATATGCTCGCAAGAGACGTTTTGCTTACTTATCATGATTTCACCACATTAAACGCAGCTATGAGTACTGAGTTGTACAGATAGCTAAATGAGATGTAAGAAAACCGAGATAAGATAATGTTATGAATAAAATTCAAGCAGTGCTGAGTGATTTCTGTAAATTTATTCTGGATTATTAATGTTCACACAAGCATAAATATGGTATATATTTATTCCAGTAAGGTTTCCTTTTAAAAAATTTAACATTTGCAGTGTGATTAGAAAAGATAAATAACCCCTAAATATATTTTACAACAAATTAATTCTATAAGAATTGATTTGACCATTGCTGATATGTTTGGAAGCGTTTATTTAACTGAAAAACTAAAGCGAACCTTCATTCTCGAAAATTAGTGTTTCTTAGTTTCTCTGCTTGTAGTAGGAGTAATAAATCAGAATTTGTAATATTAATTCGGCAAGTTGCGGAAAGTATATGGGAAATAACACAAAAAGTGATATTAGGATAAATTTCTTATCGGAAAATTATGACTTTCTAAGCCACCATTGAGTGCAAAAGCACCATCTAATTATATCTTGGTTGATGAGATAATTTCATGCTACCATTGTTTCAAAATAGAATTTTTTTAGTAAAGCAAGATAATTTGAAAACAATGATTCTCGTTTAAATTTCCAGTTTAGTATTTTAAATATATTGGTGGATAAAAAATCAACTAACATTGTAATAAGGGTGTGTCTTGAAGCGCTCATTTTTACGCTCTTTGTAAAATGTTTGACTGAAATGGTAATGTAAAATTGTTTTTCATTCCTTTTTTAATCAAGGATAGTTCCTATCGGACAAGAAAGTGTGAAAATAAATTCATCTTCCACAGATTAAGATGAAGTAGATAATTGGGAAGTTTAAAAAAGCTATCGATGAAGCGGTTATTCACATGATCTGCTGCGATTAGTACTGCACTCAGAAACAGTCAATGTGTTGACAGCTTTAACGATTGAAGTTAACTTGATGGAATTTCCGTCTCGATAAAATATTCATAAAGCTCTGATGAGACTATTAGGAAAAATAACTAAAAAGGACTAGATTCCCAAAGACTTCTGAAAAATTCTAATTTAATGAGTGTCAAAATATAAATAAAGTATAATAATCATATTTTATTGCTTTTTATTGTTTTACTTCAACGTGTCTCACAGGGCTCAGATAAATGTACACAGTTTGATTTGGTGTTATGATTCGAAAATTATGGGTGAATGTATCGAGAGGCTTCATCGTGTCTGCCTTCCACCACTATAAGCAAGTCACGCGTCACATTCTGATTTCAAATATAGGTCATATTGTCATAAACACACTAATGCTGCGCTACGTGTCAACCTGGTAATGTTCATGGTTTGCAAGGACTTGCGCAAGTGCGAAGACAGCCCGTTTAACAGGGCTATATAATCACCGACTTAAGTCGCCACCGTTGCTTTTGCTACTCTCTCAAGTCGTCGCCTGTTCTCCCGCCTCCTGCCCTCCACTCGTCCTTCATGGCCAAATCAAAAGCCGTTGTATGTTCTTTTGTTTTGATTATTATTTGAGCATTATTTGGATAATATGTTCTTGTATCAGGGGCAAATGTTCAGTTCGGTCGGAGTTTCAAATGTGCACATTGGTATGGGTGAATTACCAGCACTACACTCCTCACAAATCTCGCGAGCGTGCACGCACCGAATATAAGATTTTACCCATTCGTTGTCTTTGTATGCATATACGTGGGAAATGGAACTACGGAGACAAAACGGTGTCCGGGATCCGGGTGCTTGGGGAGAAGCACCTTTCACCGTTTCACCATTCCATCTCTTTCACTCCTTCCCTTTTCCACCATGTCTCAACTTCTCCATCCGTCCACCAGAAGTAACTTTCTCCAACGTATGCCTCCCCAAGCCACTCACAGGTGCAAGCACCTATGAGGGCGCGCTTTCGCGCGACACGGCGAATCCAGGTCTTCCCGGTTACTAGGACAAGCAGTTGAGCGTCAGTTATCCCTCTTAGTGTTAGTTTCTTTATGCTGCTCTAATGCATACTTCAGAGTCAATTAAGTAAATATGTGTAATTTTGTTTATCAATTTATTTTTAAGGCACGAAAAAGTAGCTTTAGTTTAATTCAAGTGTCTCTTGGACTCAGTAAGAGATTTATGTCAAACCTAAATGTAAAATATCGTTTATAAAAAGTATTACTCATAAAAGATATAAAAAAGCAACAATAATCCATAAGATCTGTTTAGCATAAATGATGGATAAGGTGGGGTTTAAAAAATATATATCAACGGACTTAGTATTGAGGATTTAAAATAATTATTTTGATAAAATAAATGCAATAGTTTATTTAGCCCTAATTTTTGCTTCATGAATCAAATTGCTCCAAAATCTTGTAATAAGGCTATTTTACACTTTAAGGACTAAGAATGACACCATTCTGCTGAGCAAAAAGCACCACAACTAGCCATAATCGTCCATGGTATAACAAAATCAATGACTGTGTTGTCTATCCGGAAGTAATGCCCGGCATAGGAATTTGTTACCAGTTATTTACGCGACTAAAAGATATCTTATCACTGTAAAGAGTGTTAGTGAATTGCAGTTATTTATGGCCAGGAATCAATTGCGATTGGATCAGAACTACATAATAATAACAGTTTTTTTATTCTTGGCCTTGAAATAATGTTAAAATAATGGACATAAAATTATCTTCGAGTGAATAAGTACTCAGCGGATAATTAATGGCTCATTACCACTTAGGTAACCCAAGGTAAGAAGTATCGTAGTAGTGTTTACAAAATTGATCCGTGGGGTAATAATGACTTCACAAATAAATTATGGGTCTCATAATTTTTATGCAATTTTAGAATCACAATAGAATTTTGCTTACGAAATACGTATTCCTGAAATTTTAGTGGGCATGGTGGAACAATACTTTACAGTAAATTATTTTCGTATCATTTAGTAATACTTACCTTTCAAAGCAGGTCTTTTAGTCGTCATCTGTCGAAAATGGGCATAACTTCTATCTCTGAAGCCATGTATCTCCGAAAGCTGATCCCTTCTCTTTGAAAAATCCGGTGGTAGCATTATTGTCGGTGCTCCCACTCGCGAACGCAACGGACGACAGACAGTCTGCACTTGCTGTGCTCTGCAGACTGAAGTTCCCTGCTTGATGAAGCACGCCTTTCCCTTATGCTCTCGTCTGCCGCATCAGCATTATCCCCGATCCCGCCGCTAGTTGAGATCTCGACCATGTCCCCACTGTGTACCTTCAAAGCACCCAATACGTACTACCTATGGTACAGAAAGAAGTATGAGCCAGTCTCTACCTCCATAACGAAGACTGTGAAACCAGAATTACCCCTTATAGTATAGATTCTAATACATACGGCTCCGCATCCGAGGCCACTTCTTGCCTGAGCAGCCCCGCTACCGCCATTCTCGATGTCCATCTCGCCTCCTTCTACTGGGTCCCCGACATTCAATTCCTGTAATGCTCGAAAAGAATCTGGGCCCACCTCTGTACCCAGACTGCCCGCCTGCTCTCTGCCTGTACTTCCACGAGCCCATAGAAACCCACAGAGACCACGCAGCTGACCGATGTCCAGCTGGATTCTGCATCCTCCATCAACACAACTCCGTGCGTGACGTCCTACTCACGCACTTCATGTGCGCTTCCAGCCAAAATTGCAAGCTTGAAGCATGGGTCTTTATCTAGAGGACTAATCTCCGTCCCCCGGCAACCTTAGCCCTCCCAGTTTCTACCGCCAGTGATTGAAATATGAAACGCTGCAATTATTTCAAGACCTCATTTTCTTCTTTGGAAATGTAGCACCATATTAAAAAAGGATATTTTGTAATAGCAGTATCGATTTACTGCCTAATTTACTACTTGCCAGTTGAAGGAAAATTTTATTTTTACTGGCGCATAGTATCCATAGTTAAGCAAATGAAGACTAATAACTTGCTCATATACATCAGGACCTATTCAGCTCTACCCTGAGGAATAACAGTTGCTTTGAAAAGTTATTTCCAAAATAATTTGTCCAAATTTCCGACCCAATTAATGATAAACAAGGAAGCTACTTCGATGGAATAAATTTGAAACCTCAAATCGAAATATTTCCAAATCTTCGTCTTTAATACAAAACAATTCAGAATAAGGAGAAAAACGCATTATTTCTTCAGTTTTGCCTCCAAAACATGTTCATATTTTAATTTGGGTACTAAAATATGTATTCGTACATACAAATGACAAGGAATCTCCAGATTTATTTTCTGAGAATTGATTGATCAAAAATGGTTTATAAGTATTGTGCAAATGAATTGAACGGAATAAAAATGAAATAAGAAATATTTGAAGCCATATTACGCAATTTTTTAAAACTTTTTATCTGAATTGGACATCCCTCGAAGAGGAAAGGTACAAACTGCGTATTTCATAACAAGACAGAGAGATTTTTATTGCCATTACACATCTGAGGGGTAGAGTAGATGTGCGAGTTCAAAAATAAAAAAAATTTATGAAGCGGAGAAAAATATTTCCTCGTTGTAGGGAAGAACGCTCGTACGAGTGATATGTTTCCATCTATATCATTACACTGAAAATAGTTGTTAGATTCAAATCATGTTGACCTATACCGTATTTTATATGGAATTTTACGTTTAGGTGTTGAATTTATCTGTTTTCATCTTTTCTTTTGATTCAATTGGAAGATTTTTTTCTCATAAATAATTTCCGGAATTGGCTCAGTGCTCTAGTGTACTTAATTTTGGCTTAAACTGCCAATTTATGTATACTTATTGTTTATAACTACCAGTTGATAGTGACTATGTTTGTAGCTCTTTTGTCATCCGAGTAACATATTGCTGTATTGGGTTTCAACTCAGTCCTCAAAGTGTTTTGCTTCTGTATTTATGTGCTTCAAATTTATTCATTATTATTATTTTGCAATCTATCATGCTTTGCGAATGACGAAAGGCAACTTCCATAGAACTGGAAGCACAACCAAGAATATTTCTTACATAATTATGCTCAGAACAGGTCTTACGGAACAGTATTTGCTTGCCGCTACGAAAGTCAATCTTTTCATTCAAAGTGACTGAAATTTACTCTGAATAGCCCGAAAAATCAATATCATGCCACAATTTAGATTTGAGCAGACATTTCGTGGTTCAAGTTATGTCTTAGAATGTATATGGATGGCTCATGAAGAGCTTGCGCTTTATAAAAAGAATAGAAAAACACTTCATATTCAAAAAGGTCTTGCGATGGATTCTATGCATGTAGGTGAAGACCATTATTTCATTGTAGATGATTTGATCTGCAAAATAGCCACTGTGGCTACCAATGATCCTGAGCAGTATTGGTGGGTTTTTTAAAGATCTTTCCATGGTTGTTAAAGTCTTTCATTTTTGTTAATAATTTATAACTTGCTTATCAAAATTTTCATCCCCTATCCCTCTTTAATCAAAAATTTGAAAAGTAGCCAGTGGTTAAAAACTACTATGATGATTAAATGGCTTATAAATCCACGAAATGCCAAGTCGGAGAAGATGAACAAGTATTCAGTCATTACGGCGGCGATTTTGATTTCTATTATATGTTCATACTCCGTTACCGTTTGCCGGCAGGACTAAAAGTACATCAAATTGGTATTTTAAGATTATCGGTAACCTTTTATGTAATCAATAAACAATTACTGCCACTTTCAATTTTCTAAGGGATATGATATTTAAGTCAAAGGAGGCAGCAATTCAGTTGAAATAGGTCTCGTTCAGTTAATATACTAAAGGAGAAGAAATTCTCTCTTTAATATTATTGTAGCGACTCAGTGTTTTTAAGTAATTAAAATGGACAAATGCACTACGGAATAAGGGACAAAAGAATTTTTCAACGTCTTTTTTATTCATTCAAGAAAGGAATTGAATATAAACGAATCGGATAATATGACTGGGAAATTATTCTTCCATTTTGGTGGACGTAATATCTATTTCCTGCATAACCAGAAAATCTTATAGAACTTGTATCAATTGGAGGCTCTTCATTTTTCAAAGTAAGTTAATCGAGAGAGGATCTGATTTTAAAGGCTATATGAGATAAATTTCATGGACAGCAATAAGTGATGTAAATACATACATTGCAATAGAATGAATTTTTCATATTATTAACTAATAATGTGCTTCTCCATGATTTGAGAAAAGTAAATTCTGGTAGATCAAGATTTTCCGTGCAGGGTTGAGAAGCTTGTGATAAGGATTATACTTGCATCAAAATTTTCAATTTGAAGAATAAAGTTATTACTTTACATAAAAATATGCAACTAAGCGAATACTAAATGTTTACTATCGAAGTGATCTGTGGCACTCATTAGAAAATCTCCGAAAATCCTTTTTCTTACACGGATGTCCTTGATAATGCACAGCGTAAACTAACTTTTTTGTTCCCCCATAATTAATGTGAGCAAACCCACTAAAAACTCAATTGATGAATGCACTAGAGTAGGCTATCATGGATATCTCAGAAAAGTATAAAATGAATTGTATACGTGCTTAATTCATTAACAAGATAGAGAATTTAAAACTCAAAAGCTTCATCTCGTAATATTGACACAATAAAAGGTCTTCTCACTATTATTTCGCCTTTTACGGTGAAAGTTGTTACGAAATTTTGCATATATGCGAATTCTGTCATGACACATGGAATGAATGCCCGAAAAACTATTTGACATAAAATTTTTGAGTGAGATCGGTATTTCATATAGCACCAAGTGCTTCAGGAATATTTTCTAGGAAATAAAAAAACAACTTGAAACAAAATTTTAAAAAATTGGAAAGAATTTAACAGATTTTCAACGAGTTCTGAGTAATTTCTGTCGTCGTACTTTTAGTACCCAAGAGAGGCGAGAATCCGAACTTTGACACCCTATACCTACTCTATACTGTCAAACTATCTAATAATACCATTATTGAGACTATTACTATTGTAGTACAATACTCTGAGGGCCAATTAATCATCAAAGAAATAAATATCGCAAATGGGACAAAAGTATTAGATTTATTTTTGATGTCAGGGCACCTTCTTCTATTGTTATTTTTAGAGAATTTCAAGAATTTCAAATCATGTAAATATGCATTTATGGATTAAAAGGAATATAGCAAAGTTTACACACCGTGCTGTTTTTTTCTGGCTTATTTTCCACTTTAGTTAGCATCATAGCCAAACAGCTTTCAAAATCAACCACTAGGCGCCGATTATACGCATATTGGTTCTTTTACAGTAGAAATATCTGAAAATTTCGAAATAGATGGTTTGCTAGACAATAATTAGGTCATTTTCATCACTTTGGAAAATACACCACCCAGTTTTAATATATTAAGTATCCATTGTACAACTGTATGGTAGAGTAGTCGCCGATATTCTGCAACTGTCTTCCAGTAGACATATTTGTATGGAGAATATATATTTCGTAACCACCTACACTTCATCTTAATCATTACTAACGTTTTTCGCTGAGTATTTCTATTTTTAGTAAAGTTTTTTAGTTGTACATTTAGCAGATATCAGCATCATGTACTGCTTATTTTAGTTATTTACTATGAATTGGTTTATTTTACTGACCTCTGTATTACTAAGTGCCCTGGATAGAATAAAAATGCAAATTAATATATCTCGAATATTGAGTATTAAGGAGTCGCTCAAATGTATTCTGAAGAGAAATCTTACTCCGATCCTAAGAACATACGGCATTTTCCTGCTATAATCTACCAATACCCTTTTAACAGTGAAATAGCATCTTATTTGTCACCATTTATGTTTAAAATATTGTAATACCGAAAATATTAGAGAAATGAGGCTCTAAATTACCTACATAGTCTAAAAAATATACCCTTTATCATATAGTTTCATATATACAGCTACAAACGAATAAAATGTGTATTTATAGACTGACTAAAACCCTGAAACAAAGATTTTATCACTTCTATTCTGTTTTTTCTCTTTTTAAATTGTGAAAACCAAATAGAAAGACACATGAAATAAATATCACACATTTTTTTGTCACATTAGCAGATATTGCCAGAAATGAATATTTTAAGTTAATCAATCAGGAATAATCTGTTAAAAAGCATATATTGGAGCAAGATCAAAATAGGAAGGGATGTAAAATCAAAATATATCATTAACAAAAATAATTTGCTTTAGATATATTGGAAATACCTTCGAAAAAATAAGTAACTGGTTACAAAATAATGCTCATATGTCTAATTTCTCTAGAAATTACTCTAAGTGATATTTATTCACTAGAAAATTATAGATTTTAGTTTCCATCTCAGTATAAAAGCCGAGGGATACTCGCTTATCATGACCCATTTTACAGTACAAGAGCCGACAGAAAGTTCTAAATACAATCGGAAGGAACAAATTCTCACTCATATCTTGAAATAGTTATGCCTTAAGAATCTCATGGACCCGATTCCCGAAAAATATGGCTATGATATTACCTGAAGTATCAGAACTGTTGGTACTTTAAACTTAATTGACCTTCATGAAAATAAGAGGCCAGAAATATGTATATTTTCAGTTCTTTTAGATGAGATGTCATAAATTCACTATACTTTCGTTTTATTTTTCAGCTAATTGAATGGATGAATACTCTACAATTTCAAAATTTTTCTTTTATGTGCGTAAACATTCTTCCAAGATCTCTGTAATGTCTTTAAATATTTTTTTGCACCATTGAATTTACACTTGGATCCCCCTGCTAGGTCAAGCCGCTGCAATTACGCAGGTATTGTTTCCGCAGCTTTTCAGACATCTAGTAAACGATTTGGTACTTTAAATATGTCCTCAAATTGTTCTGCTTATTTCACTAATCTTTTTAAAGTAAAGATTTTCTATTCCCGTGCTGCAGACAGAATTTTACTCGTATGAATAGTTTCTAGATTGTGAGTTGTGCTTTTTCACCTGGGTAAAATATACCCCTGTAATACTGTCAAGAAATGCGGACTATACATTTAAATTGACTTGGTTTTTTGCATCTATCTACTTCCACCATACAATGTATACAAACATTTACAAATAGCTCGATGTCAGCTTTTATTATTTGTCATGTACGTTCTTCAGCCAAATTGCCGTCTGTTGCTTCGACTCAGTGATGAAACAAATGGCAGCAATGTGCGGCGAATATGTAGTCTAGTTGCATATCAGTACTGTTTTCGGAAATTTTTGTTAAGGAACCAGCTATACGTGCTAAACCTGCTCCTTCGATCGCAGTGTCTGGAAAGTTTGCTGCTTCATATTGTTCGGTCTTAATACGTTCAGCCGTCGGCTTTTTGAAAAAATCTCTATAACCTAAAGTATGGTAATATTTATGAGCTTGAAACTCCGTACTTTCGCGCAGGAGATTTTTTACGTGGTATGAATTGCATACTCGCGTGAGCATACTAGCAATTAAATTATCGTTTCCATGCACGTTCTCCATTGCATAGTTGAATATTGATAGAAATAGTTCCTAACTTTTCATGTTGCTAGCTATGTGAAGGCTGAGCGTGGGACTCCTACCGAGCGTCTATTAGACAATTCCCCTTACGTGCGGACAATTTTAACACTTGATTTTTAAAATACAAATTTTCTATTTCAGTTCACACGTATTCTTCTAAAATGTGGATATTACATGGAAATACTTTGCAGAAATTAGCACTCTACTCAAGTCATGACCGTGACTTGGTTAATTTCTTTTGTTTCTTTTTCGTCAAAAAAGATGTCAAAAGCTGTTCGAAGAAATACTATCAGCTGTCGTGCTTCCCTTTTATATAACTTTCTGAATGTAAGCGCGTGTTTTGGTCGGCTTGAAGAAAAAAGTTGTCAATGGAGAAACCATCGGTGTCCACATCATTATCAAGATCAATAAGGTCAAGAGAGAAAGTGAGTTGAAGCAGTTTGGAAGATAAGTTGCAATCTCAAAAATGTTTACGCTGAAGACTGTCAACATTAAGGCGTTTGTAGCTATAAAGGATATTTTCTAGTGGAGAAATACACTACTGAACTTCCCAAAAAACGTGAAAATAAAGGTTCAGATGTTTTAAATCATATCTTTCGGTATCAAATGTGAACTAAGATGATTCCAAAGAGTATTGATAAGATGTAACTGCGATCGAAAACGAGCGGAGTTTGGGCCATTCAGGAGATTCTCATACCCGTTCATGAATAAAGGAGATTCTCATACCCGTTCATGAATAATCAGCTGAAACAGCTTCACAATAATTGATAACCTTAGTAATACTCTTTTCTGTGGGCCTGATTGTCAACATTTTTCGGAATTTGAATTCTTTATGCGCAACTTGTTGGTTGATGACCTTGTATTGTCATTGAAAACCAAATATTCTGGGACGATAGGCTGTTTGGAAGGTGCCGCTGGAGAGGAGCATATGCGTACCTATGTGAACGCAACGTGAAACGGGCTTCTGATTGGCTACTAAAATTTCTCATATACAATGCAGTGCGTACAATTGTTCTGGCTCGTATGGATGAAGAAAGCACGTCTATTTGTCCACCTAAGACAGTGTGCAGCGTTGGCACGAGTTACAGGTATATCCTATTGACATATGGTACAGGTGTTACAGCATAGGCACTATGATGAATAATTAAGGGACTGTCATGGGGTTTACAGGTACATGTGGTTATAGTATGAATATGGATGAGCTGGCACATTTACATTGCGGTTACGTGTAGTACTTTTGTGATGTGTAAAATTACGTGAAGCTGGCTTGATGATTTCGTGTGACGATTTTGTGTACTTAGCCTTTGTACATTGTTGTTTATGTTAATCTTGAAGTCTTTACTAAATAAGGGTGTACATTGACGTAGTATATAAGTTTCAATTTGCTGAGACTCCAAGTAAACCCCCAGCAAGAGCTGGCGAGCTTCCTTTGCAAATGACTGTCCTTTCACTTCAACCCTCCGTTACCTGCAGTGACTTCTGTCACAATTTTCCGCTCCATTACTAAACATTTGTGCTTACAATTGCATCTGACCAGTCGAATACCGTAGGAATTCATCCCGTCCAGTACGGATACAAATTTAAATTCTTTTTAATAATAATTTTTATGAAAATACTTTCAATTTCAAGTTGCTTTGAGCTCTAGAATGATTCTGTTTCGAAGTACATTTCCGCCCCTGGTTTTAAAAATATCATTTCATTCCGAATTTTTGAGCTTATTCTCCCAAATATTTTCGTCAGTCACACCTCTGGATGCAAGGAAACTCCTATGGATGAATAACGTTGTCCTTTGATGATTCTAATTTTAACGTGGACTATGAACACCACAGTAAATGTGGTATGTAATCTTCTTACATATGCGAGGATAAAATTCTCAGTAGAAACTGCGGTCTTTGCGGGATTGGATCAAGAAAAGACTCCCAGGCATTAATTTCTTTTATGAGAGAACGGAAAAAAATTGCTGTAAATTTAAGGCTTTGACATGTGGTCTGTCTGGAATTATGATGCAAATTCAGCTCGGGATGGGAAAAAGAGGTGACATTAGGCATGTTTTCAGAGCAGAATTTTGTCGCCTTACCTCAATTAATCTTCTTTTTATTCAACCATGGTTGAATACATATCTGTTCGTATATGGAAATTAATTTTTGCATTGACATCAACCTTGGAACCCGTGATGAGATAAGAACCTGATATATTGGTGCATTCGAGAATTTAGATACGGAATCTCCGATGCAACAACTTTTATCACAGTAGATCACATTGTCTCATGGTTTCGAAAAGTCTTGAGACCAAAAATCGTTAATGGGTATTGTCTTATGGATGTAGAAGGTGTATATTTTAGAAACACTTTTCATACAAACAATAAAGTAATCCCAGTGTGCAGGGAAGGATGGATAAGTCTCAAGGGAGAGACAAAAAAAGGGAATTTCAGGTTGTCGTTACAAATTTATACATATATACTACGACATGTGATTTCAAATCGATCGTCAACATAGATGTCAGCAAAGAGAGCCTGTGATTTGGGTTTTAATTGGAAATAAGATATAGTTCTTTGAGTTCACTCCCTTTATCTTATATATTATTAATTTTCATTCATGGCTAATTACTTATCAATTTTTTGGTCCAATAATTTGCTTTAAACGAAAAAATTTATTGGATTATGTTCGCTGAGCTCATTGAGATAAATTTTGATTTTGAGTCACATAGAACATGCAAAAAACGCAGTAAATAGGGATGATAAGCAGATTATATACCTTTGGTCAAGGATTGGAGCCTTCTCGCTATCACCAAAATTAAGAGGATATTTTCAAATATGAAATATACCAACTCATCTTTCGAGGATCGCTTTCGAGTTTGTATGTTCAGTGAGTCAAATTTTCTTTGCTATTTTTGCAGTTAATGTGCAATTGGAGATGTTTGCATATGTTGGGTGAGCATTAAAGGAGGATTCTTATGGAATTTGTGCGCAGGATCCCCCATATGGGTCTTAAAAAATATTAAAAATGATTTAAATTACAATTAATTTCTGAAAGAAAGAAAAATTGAACGAGGAGTTCTGTTCTCAGAAGCTAAAAAATAAATTTATTACATTAATTCATTGGTAAAGTGCGAAATGTAGTGGCGCTGTCCAGCATTTGATGCCAGCACCATTTACCGTAGAGCGATATAATTGGGGCGTAACTGAAATTTAATGGCTGCATGTTGGGATGGAGAATCTAATCTTAGTCGCGCACTTAGTACTTAACGGTTATTTAAGGAAAAAAACAAAGATATCTGAGGCCATTTGGACCCATCCTATCCTATTTCCCTCGGTATCAAACTGAAGTGTATTCAGCACTTAGAGAGGGTATTCGGTTGTATAAACTAATATTTTCGTGCGGGTTTCTACTAAATTCTATGCATTAAATACATTATTGACATTAAGAAGTTGTTTGTCGGTATTTCGAGCGATAGGATCATTTGGCTGCGTAAGAATCTCTAGAAATTAATACATATTTAAATATTTGCCGTTCACATCATGCGTGGATTCTAATATGTTATCCATATTGGTTCCTAGTCTTTCCTTAATATTAACTCCAAGCAAGGGATACATGCAGGACATTATGAATTTTTATGGCTGAGAAAACAAATATGTCTCAAAGTAAGTCTTTATTAGCAGTAAATATTACAAATTGATAATCTGTGACTATTGTTTAGCAACAGGGCATTTTCGTTCATACGCATACTCTCTGACTAGTTAAGAGTTTGATTGTAGTAGAACTATCGTATCTTTCGATAAATTATCATTGACGAGAAACTCTGAAGATTTTAATGTTCTAAGCTACGCCTTCAATCGGTTCTATTTCTGAAACATCTTTTACTATGCATTTCGGAAGGAAATCACTTATCTTTAGTTCAATTATCTTCTTTATTAGAAACCTATATTGGTTTCTTTCTTCAACTATGTTCTGCAAATATATTCATTTCCAAAGTATGTTAAATGAAATGAGAATAAATGAAGATATTGTATTGCTCCTCTAATCTTCTAAAACGTTTTACATGGCTCTATCTTTTTCTCGTAAAAATATATTATTATAGCTTCCAAATTTATTATATCTCCATTATTCATGAAACCTTCGGTCACAAAAATAATGTCAAAGCTATGTCAAGTTTTGATGAAAACTCTCTTACACTAGTTACTTCAGTGGTTCTTTCTTTTAACATCACACACCATAGATATCGCCAAATATTGAAAAAAGTTTACTCAAACAATAAATCCATTTTTAGTCTTTTAATATCTACACAAATGGTCCGAATGCAACTAAGATCTAAAGAAACATTTCCTCATTCAATTTTCCGAATGAAATTTCTTCTGAAAAAAATATGCTGCAAGTAAAGTATGTTTCTTTTTAGCAGTAAGTATCTCAAGGGTAATTAGAGAAAACCGAATGAAACATTTTTATTTTTAGAACGATTGTATGTTGGGCGCTTCGAGTTCAGTAAAGTTAGAAATCTTATTTTACTTAAACAGCACTAAAACTGTAGTACAGCTAATGTAGTACAATCAATTGTTGTTTCTTCATATAATTTCGCTAGATACCGTAGGGTCCGTTTCTTTTCGAGTCGCTCTTTCTGTCTATGTATTGTAGATATACATATTCTTATGTTGTGTACTTCGCGAAAGTGCTACGTAAAGCTAACCTTGAGAAAAATACATATCTTGTAAATGGAGAACGAACTTTTCTCCAAACTATTGAACTTGAGCTTCATTTCTTGCGAGCCCAAAACTGATTCTGATTGGTAATTTATTTCTTGACAATCATTGAACAGGAAAATTTCCATCACTCGAGTCGCAAGATATTGAAGGTAAGCAACGATCATTATTTTCGCTCATCCGAATTACTGAAAAAGTATTCATACTTGAGCAGTTCCGTCAATAGCATTTATCTGCAGTATTTATATGGAAATGAAGGCTCCTCAGGTATTCGGTGTGAAACAATAAAAGCACGCGTAGGTATGCTAATGAGGAATAAAATGCTGAAAATAAAGGTCTATGGGCCGAATCTTGCCTGCAAGCGATGAAGGATAGAAGCAGTGATTTGTGAAGCGAAGAATACAAAAGATGCGCAAAATAGTTGTGTCAGTGGCATAGGAGAGAATATTCAAGAGGGAAAAGTAAATGTATTCTTGAAATTATTGAGGGTAAATTTGTGTTGCCGGGAACTAAAATTGAAAGGAATGACATGTATCTCGAACCTAATGAAGAATAATTGGATAGCTTAGAATGGAATTATAATTGGGAATATATTAAAAAATGAAACTCTGAGTATAAATTTCTTCGTTCTGACAGATTTCATGAATGAAAAACAGCTCCTTAGTTAAGTTTTATAAACTAATCCAATGTTAATTGTTTACAGTCAGAATACTGTAAAGTTTGTTCTATGAAGAAGTAATTGCAATTATGCCATATCATAATTTGGAAGCATTCCAAGGTAGACGCTGGTGAGCCTTGAAATATAGTACTGTTTGAAACCCTTAAACGTCTATTAAAACTTAATTAAACTATTATCTATCGCTTCTTTGACCTTATTCACACCAATTTCGACGGATATTTCAAGATGAAAGCTTACTGGTCCCTTATGTGTAATCATTATGTGTATAAATTAAACTTTTGCTTTATATAAATCAAAAGGCGGTTTCTTAGTGGTTTTCCACCTTTTTCTTTCCAAAAGAGTTCATCCATGCCCTTTTCCTTATGTAGATCGAGTTGAATGCTTGCAAATTTTATCAATTATAGATATTGCCCGAGATTTGGGAGTAGATACTTTTTGCCCGTTATAAACTCGAAAGTAGATATTAATATTTCATGTGCTTGTTATTGCGATAAAATATCCATTGATGAATAAATGAATGTATATGTAACGCTTGTATTTTCCTCAATATAGCTGCAGTAAATTAAGCATAATCATTTGATGTTATGAATTCCTCAACATTCTGCATCAATACTAGCGTAATCTCTGTAACCTCTGCTATGTATCAGACTATTAGATTACTTTTAAATACTTCTAACTGTAAAGTCTTCTACAGTATTTGCAATGAAATATTCTAATCATTTGCTCACGAGTAACTGTAACGATTCATACGGTTCATATTACATCAACCTTCTCAAAAATAAATACATCAAATTAGCATACTTTTCGGAAGTATTGCAGAATTTGACTGCTTTATAATTTTTTTTGGATCAATGCTTCCCTGAGATGGGAAGTTTCTAATTTTTCCGGCTCCAGTTCAGACCGTCGTAACTGTAATGGTACGATAAATTTTTTTACGCACGCATGTCATAAATAAATGAGAACAATTGCTTAAATACTTTCAATTGTCGTTCACGAAAGTGTTATTGTCCTGACCTCATCTCCTGGAATACTAATTTTCATTTAAATGGTCTTTTCTCATCACACTGGTCAGTACTTAACTTTTTCAGTATAGACCTACGAAAAAGAATGGATGATATTATCTGATGATGTAGTTTAATTTCAAGAGACAATTATACAAAAAAATCAGTTCAAGAGAAATATTAACTAACATTTTTAAATTGCAATTTTGTCAATGTTTAGCAATATATTTTTCCAAATAATTTTTTGTGTCTTTTCTATGAGGAATAAAAATCAATGTCTATTTATCATCTCTATAACGATAATGATCGATAAATCCGCTAATTGGTTGCTAAGAGATACATTGTCTTCAGAAAATTACTGAATATCCCAATAATCTTGTAAAATTAGGTATGGAAGCTTCAAATAAACTGTTAAACTACAGCGATAATTCTCATTGGCAGTGATACATTTTTACCTCAGTACGCAGAGATTTGGTGAAACGTAAAAAGTTTTTAATTTAGGCCTTTCATGTAATCTCTAGTGATATTTTCTCCATGACATCAGCAATATTGATTCAGTTCGATAGGATAATGATATGAACCTATTTGAAAAATAGAGTCAAAAATAGCTGCATAAGCTCTTCACTACAGAGGCGCATCAGCTTTGATCAACTCATTCAAGTATTATACATTAAATTACTAAGTGAATATGAAGTAAAAAAGCAACCTAGTAACTCAAAGAACTTTGGAAAAGGGAATTTTGGACATCGAGCTTAAGTCATTTATCGGAGAATTTTTCTATCGGTACTATGGCACATATCTGAAGAAACCGTCATTGCACTTGACATTGACATTTTCAACGGTCATGGGAGGAAATCATTCGAGGCGGGTTGAACCATACGTGACCCCTTCAGTGCTGTCATGCTAAAAAGCGGGCTGTATCCCAGAGACGAATTTCTAATTAAAACCCACTGACACAAGTTGAGGGTGCAGTTGAAGATGCACATAGTTTGAAACTGATTCGACCAGAGACTAATTTAAACCCCGATGTTTACACGGTGCATTAATCAGATGCAACTGTATTTGCACACAGGACCAGTCAGGATTTTTCACCTTGAATGATTTTTGTCACAAATTAAATGTGACAAAAATCATTCACGGTGATCGAATTCTCTGTTGAAACTCTATCATATGGTCGTTCCTCCGGAGGTTCGTCTTCATTTCAGTGTTCTGTAAGAATTCCGCTTTTTTACATTAATTTGAAAAGAGCTTTCACGAGTGCGCGATTTGATGTGTCAAACTTGCATCAAATTTCATCTGAAGGGTGTCTTTGAAGTGAGCTTTGATTCTCGTAATTATGAAAACGTTTCATTTTACAACAGCTTTGACCTTTCGAAGTAATCTGGATTGAAGTACGTACCATCCCCCAACTCTTGAAAGATCACTTCATGCAAAAATTTGAGTTAATTATGGCTATGGCATGCTCCACTTGATGGTCAAAGAGAATCTTTTATAAATGGTTTTGTAATCAATCAGTGATTACCGTAAGCGATATGTCAAGCCATCGTCGTATATATGTGTTGATGAAAGTATAAGCAGCCGGTATGAACTCGTAGGGAATGGATCAATAAGAACTCCTTCATTACTTTTATAAAGACCGCAGGTCTTATAGCGGCTGTGATATGAATTTATTGGCGGGTAGAAAGTTCGCGATTATGTTAAGCATAAAAAACAGATGCCTTGCGGCGTGAATTCGCAGAAAAACTCTGTCACACTAACACTTTTACACACCTCACCCTATCTCGCCACATTTGATGGCAGACAGCGTTTTATGTGTTGATTCATTCTTTGCATACGCTTCAACCGCAGACATATTTATGAACAATGGAATTAAATCACTAATGTAGTCAATAATGCTGCTATTTCCGATACATTATCTTTCATCCGGGAAGCTCACGGAACTTAAAGCTCTTATCTCTTATCTCTTCGGTGACTAAATTGAGGATGCAACAAATTACTAGTGGCTGTGTTATGGCTGAACCGTGAGATAGCATATTTCGTCAGCAAATGCAACCCATACAAGAAGCTAAATTTACAGAGAAATGTGGATAACTGTCAGTAGAAAAGGCAAGAAAAGTGTGATTCCAGATCTCATTTTAAGAATTGGTGATAATTTACTCAATCATATGCTTTCAAATCGGCAGTTGCAATTGATACACTAAAATTATCTTATTACTGACATAAATATAAATAAATAAGTGGTCTGTTCGACTTGATTCCAATCTACTGCATAAAATCGTCTAAGCCTCATGTTAACTTTGCAGTCATGCAGTTCGGAGAATTATTTATTCATATCTGTCCAATTTTTATGAAACAATTCCTGAAAAAGTAATTGGATAACGCGCTACATTACATATCCCGAAGCGCATATGAATGCCTCGACAGCACATTGGGAGTACCGCAATATCAAAATTCGCTGGATTTTTGTAATTCTATACGCCGTAAATAATAAGAAAAAAACGGGAGATGGTTAATATACTAAAACAGCTTAAGAGGGGCGCTGTCCTTTTCATTCATTTTGCAATATTACATTGCTTCGACTATCGGTACATGTATTTAATGTCACGTTCAGATTTACAACTCAAATGGGTTCCAGCCAATCCATACATCTCAATAAAGAAACACCCCTTTCTTCCCAGTTAGCAAGTCAAATATTCTTGCTTAATTTTCCGTGAGGATGTATTTGGTGAAGTTATATACAACAGGCAATCATTAAGAGATGTTTTACGGAATATAGGTGCGATCAGCATCATCTAGGTACAAATTGAGAATAAATTTTGAAATGAAATAGTGTTGAGTAATTGTAAAACTGTGACAAATTTAATTAAGTTCTCTCTCTAAAATCCTATTCCGTTTCTAGTTTCTTCTTTTACGTTCTAGAATGACTGTTGGATATGGTTTACTGTTTTATCCCTTTGTCGTATTTCACCGTATTCTACATAATGTTCAAGTGAAAGCCTATTGTAGCATTTTCGCGAACAGGAGATTTTATCCTTGAATTTTTGGTTATATGATAGAATTACAGCTGAAATCGAAGTACGTATATCTAAATAAGAAAATATTAAATTCCAGCACAGACCATACTCTCCTCGATAGGAGACAGGAGATAATATTTGCTATTTGAAACAATAGGCTATCGCCAGGAATGGGTAGAGTAGAAAATATGGGGTACCAATGTATAGTAATTAAATATTTACCAAGTACTTTTTGGATTTTTTAGGCCTCCAAATTTTATTTCTGTGTCTACTACGTACAGTACAATGGGCACTGATTTTTTCCTTCTTACGTAGATAAAATGTGCCCCACATAAGTACAGCTGGCTGATTAGATACTAGAGTTTGAATAGTACTTAATCGAGCCCAGTATCTACTTTCCGTATAGTTTTCCACTCCAAAGATAGTCAAGAATTTCTGCTTTATCTTTATCGTGGAGAATCCCCCATGTTGTCCTCATCAAGTTCTATTATCTGTGCTGTAACGTAGCCTGCATCGGATCATAGGATCTGAGGAGTCGAAAGTGACTCGATTTGTCTCCAGAGTTCAGGCACAGTGCTGAAGGGTTTACGGAAGTTCTCTGAGTTAAAGTCAAGAAAAGAGGGAATGAAGTCATTACATTCAAAAAAAATTTCAAAATCCATTAAAATAAAAATTTTTCGAATTTACAGTATACTAAAAACTGGGAAAGAAAGGATTGTTCTTTAATACATGAAAGATACGAGTGTATTGGTGACAGGATATTCGTTCAGGTAATAGATTTTTTTAGTACTGAAAACTTGAAGTCAAGGGGGAAAAACTACTGGTCTGAAGGTTGTTCCCCCATAGGTAAATAATGTGCTACTTTGAAGCTCTTTTCTTGTTGAGTACATATCATTGCTCTTGATAACTGGGAGAGGGTACCTACTAAAAATGAATAACGCAATATAAGTATAAACAGCGCAAGGACTCGAAATTTTATATGGGAAATATATTTCAAATTTGATAAGGCTTTTCTCTTACGAAAATATGTGATGGACTATGTTTGTCGTAAAGTACATATTGATGTAAATTCCGCGCGATAGCTTCTTAAATAATTCTAACCGTCCTAAAGCCACCCTCTACAAAATTTTCGCTGTATTGGGCCATTCAGTAGCCTTTCTACACATGAAACCTCATCCATTTGCGATTTTTATACTCGCTATCCTTGCCTTCTAGTCAAGAACATCAAACTATATACGTTACAGAAAATATTGTTTGCAATCAAAGCTATTTCAATAGGATATTTTCCGAGGAGCTTTTTTTTGAATATTTCGGCATCAGACGGTATTGTTTTGGGTTTGCCGCGATCCTTTATAATCCTGATAATTTATTTTGACTCTTTGTCAATTGGAACTTTCATTATACTAGACAGCTCCCCATTCCTTAATATTTCATCCTCCTTGGTTTCGAATAGAACGTATTTTTTCACGCTACCTCCATTTTTGCCTATACAAGGCTCATCCCTCTGTTCCGCCTGAGGTCAATTCTTTCTCGGGAAAAATGATTTGCTGGATTTGACCCCTAAATTTTCTCAAATTTCGAAATGCCCACCTCGGTAGTGTATTTTGTGACTATTAAGTTTCGTCTCCTTTTTCCTCTATTTCATATCACAAGTTAAGATTTTCTTAAGATTTGTTTATTCATTCCATACCTAGTGTTTATTGGACCGTTGTCCTGATATGAGGACTACTTTTACCACTTTTTTTTCAAAACAAAGTTTTTTTACCTCAGCGCATTTCTTGTCCCTCCGCATTAGTTCATGAGTGTAGATGGCCGATCAAAACAAACTTTTCAAGATTTTTGACCTCGGTGAAGGTTAGAGCAGTTTTCCCTCACCAGCTTTCGCTCTTCGCAAGAAGTTGTGAAAAAGGCTTCATTCTGGAAGGAAATGTAGTTCGTATTATCGTGGGGGGTTTCAGAAACGAGGGCGCATCTACAGTAAGAATTACTGTACTGTAACGCAACAAAAAGAAACCTTTCTTGCAGTAAAAATTTCGGGCTTCTAAAACATTTACCTTTCCAAAATGTAACGGAAACTGTCCTCATATGGGGACAAAGGGTGCCTCATATGAGGACAGTGCTTGATCGGATAGACACTAGGCAGGTCCAACATGCAAAGACATTGAGCACTTTACTGAAGTAAATTTTACAATGTTTAGATCCTCTCTGAGCAGTTCCAGCGTCTCGGTTTTAAACGTCCTGTACCCTTACAATGTTTTTGGCAATGTAAGGTGCTTTAAAGCCCCCCACGAAATAACTCGCTCAGAACAGAAGTGAAGTGCCTTACAGTATACAGTACTGTATACAGTACAGTACCTTAGATTATGATACCCGTCAGCTTAAATCACAATTCAGATGTCAGAGAGCCTTAAGGGGCTACGTACATTACTGAAAAATGTTCGAATTTTTGTACAGGAAATACTGTCATGGTGTCGGTCGTTATGTTTCCTCTCTTTACTCGCGCGCATCCGGCGACTCGCATATATATATAGGCAATCCCCGAAACGCGTGTGGCGAAAAGCGGCCGGCGTTTCCTAGAAAATAAATAAATCTCAGTATTGTAGTCTATAATACAAATACACGGCTGCATACTGTACTTTACGTTCCAGTATTTCAAATTGCCAGCCCTTCCAGCCCTCCCAACCCGAGCTTCGACATCAACACACCAGCTTGTTTGAACCTGCTTGACGGCTTGGTTCTTGGCTTGCGCACCTTCGTGGGTGTCTTCTTGTGCACCATCAGTGCTTCTGTGGCGCTCCTTGTCGGCTGCGCCTCTCGACTGGGGCTCCCTGGCTTGTGTGGCTTCACGGTTGGTGTTCCTTACTGCTTGCGTGCCTTGGCTTGTATGCCTTCTCGGCTGGTGCCCCTTTTCGGCTGGTGCCCCTTTTCGGCTGGTGCCCCTGTTCGGCTGGTGCCCCTTCTTGTCTAAAGCGCCTTGTTGGTTTGTGCTTCTCCTCGCCATCCTTTTCTCTTCGGCTATTGGTGGCACAACTACGGTAATATGGGAGCTGAGAGGTAGAGAGGTGCGTTTCAGACTGCCTGTATACTCGTGGAAGCTGATCCTTAGTTGTCGACAAACACCACAATAGCGCGGAAGGAGCAGTTGGCTAGGTTGAGCACGGGAGGCAAAGCGCCCCGGAAGAAGATAGCTACCAAGGCGGCGAGGATGTCGAGGAAAGCGGACGCCGAAGCCCAGTCCAAGCTACCTCCGCAGACAAGAGCCCTTCTTGGGAGATCGGACATTACTGAGATCAAGTACATTTCGTCAAACGAGTCCGAACCCGTTGTTTTCCCCTTTGGGTCCCACGGATGACAAGGGTTCGCGCTTACCCCTTTCCATCCTTATTCGGAAATAATATTATGAACGCAGCTTCCGCCTTGCCTACCAGGGAGCTTACGAAGGAAGTCGCCTGCCAATTGAGCTTGCCGGAATCCCTTTATGACTCCGTATATATAAAGCGGTGTCCAAAACAGATTGGATAGTCAAGTCCATAGCATGGGATGAGAAAGAAGCGGTGTATAATGGAGAAGAAGACGCCACCAGGGACTTTCATACTATCCTCCTGTATAACCTTTCCTTTTAGGGTGGATGCAGCTCCTTCATGCACGATATCGACGAAGAGGGCCTATTCATCTTGGGCTCGGATAGCCGTTGGGAGGCGATCTTCGAAATCCACGAATGGTGGCAGGAGCACCCTGGCCGAAAGCTTCTTCTTTCTTTCACTCGCTTTCGGAGCCTCATGTTGATGAGACCAGGGATTTTTCTTTCCTTCTCCTCAAGGCCCCTTTTTGTACCAGACGGAAGGGTGCATTGGCGCCCTCATCGCAAATTGGTTGCAAGATTTACGAAGCAGGCCGACACGAAGCGTTGGTTTGACTACTTCCAGTCAAATATGGTTCGATGCCACGCGAATTACTTGTGATGGGGCGGTAGTAGAGACCTACGGGCCGCATAAAAGCACCTACCACCTAGGGAAATTGTGCTCGAAAAACCTCTGTCGATGTACCTTTCCGTTAAATCTGCGTTGGCCTTGGACCCCGCCGTCTTTATCTTCTCTGTAGAAGTTTCCGACGGCGTCAGACACTACGCCGCGATGAATTCTCGGACAGGTCATCTCCTCAACCCCGCTGAAACTTTCGTTCCTGAGCTATCCGAGAAGTCCTTAGTTGAATGTGTGGGCGGAAGTTTGAGTTGCACCACGATCCTGGAAGTTCGAAAGCTCTCTCCGAGAAGTGGACTGGCATCAAAGCGTCTACGCCGCCGTGGCGGGACCAGATCGGAAATCCGTAAAAGTTGCGGCGCGCAGTCGCTGATAAAGGGGGAACAGAGTAGCTCCATGCAGTGAGGTTCTATAGTGATTCAGCAGGTCAAATCACTCGATTGTCTTCTTTGGTAATTCTTTTCTTCTATGACTATTCTTTTGTGTAGACATGCGTTTAAAACCAACAAAATAAATGTATTACTCAAACGATAAAAGGACATATTATTCAAACAAACAGGAGACAAATTCTGCTCAAGGGTAACTCTGCGGCCACTATGATCAGCGAGAATGGAGGGTACTAATTTTGCAGATTTCTGGGGCGAACTGCAAAAGGAACACCTTTCCATATCTGGCACGGCCCGAAGTATCTTGACTTGAGAGCTGGCCATTTAACTGTTGTCGGCAAGGCCGCCCCAGGTGCGAAAAAGACCCAGTCGACGACATTGAACCCTACAGGTTCCGCGAATGCCTTATTTCTAAATACAAGCTCTTGTTCATCCCTTCTTCGTGCCCGGAGTGCCACGTTTGCTACCAACTCCAATCAGCGATGGCTCTCCGAGGCGTTGGAAATGAGAGCTAGGGTATCTGATGATTCCATATGTAGCACAAGTCCGTACATTAACTCGAACGCGGGTGATCCGGAGGTGTGACGAAGACGGCAGTATCCATACAACACGTTCGACAGACTCTCCTTCCAATCCATTCCCTGGCCTAGAATAATTTTCTTGACGGCAGTCTTGATGGTCCGTACCACCGTCTCGGCCCTACCATTCGACATGGAGTCGTAGGCCAGAGCAGTGCTCCAATCGATTACGTGTTTCCCCAAAATGGAGATAAGGGAATCAGCGATGATTCATCCCGCGTTGTCGGATACAATGGTTTTCGGTGGGCCAAAATGGAACGAAATTTCGTTCTTTATAAACTGAGCAACAGTTCCGGCCGACGAATCTACGGTGGCCGAATCTGTTGGCCTGCCCTTTAAATGCCCTACCGCAATGAGCAAAAAACCATTCCCGCCCTTCGGCTTCGGAAGCGGCCCGTCGAAATCGATCGAATAAGTCTCGAATATGTTTGAAAGTGGGATTTTCACGCTTGTACTGTAAGGTGGAATCGTGTTTGTCTTCTGGCATCCCGCACAACTTGTTCACGTAGTTTTGGATGTCCTTATGCATATAAGGCCACCAGTAGTGGTCAGAGACGAACTTCTTCTTGGTTTCAGTGTCCCTGTGTCCAATATCGTCGTGGAAGCTGTGTAGTATCGACGTCCTATCCTCAAGTAAGGGGACATATTTGAGTCTCATTTTCGTGCGTCTTAGTAGTTTACATTCCCAAACCATGAAGCGCTTCGCCATACGCTTGATTGCACGCCTCTTGGTTTCGTCTTCTTCTTCCATCTTAAACTCCCGCAGATGACCAGCGACCTCAACAAGATGGGATTACAATGAACTGCCCTCCACGACAGCGACTAAACCAACTGCTGCAACTAATTATCCTTCGTCGACCCCTGTGGATGGTGTGGAATCAGTAGGGACGGCTCGCGAAAGGTGGTCCGCGGCGCAATTATTTGCGCCCGGCCTAAACTCCACTTCTAACTCGTACTCAGCAAGAAGTTCCATCCACCGCGCCAAACTTCCATATATGTCGTTCCTTTTCAAGGCGTAGCGAAGGGCTTGATTATCGATAACCAACCTGAATGGCTTTTTCGACAAAAAGTATACCCGAAACTTCCGAAAGGCGAAAATTACCGCCTGAGCTTCCCTCTCACATGCGGAATAGTTCTTCTCAGCCTAATTCATGGTGCGACTAGCGTAAAACACGGGGTGTATCTTCCCGAATACCTTTTTCTGGGAGAAGACTGTCCCTACCGCGACGTTTGAAGCGTCAGTTTCCACTATAAATCGGGAATCGAATTCTGGAAATACCAGAACCGGTGGAGTTGTGAGCTTCTCTTTCAAAGTCTCGAATGCCTCCATCCCTTCCTTTGTCCAGTTGAAATCCTTATTGCCAGACGTAGAAGCATGTAATGCGGCTGAAATCTTGGCGAAGCCACAGATAAAACTACGGTAGTAACCGGCGAGGCCAAGGAAACCGCGCGACTCAGTCTTATCTGTCGGAACCGGGGACTCCTTGATGGCCTTAGTCTTCTCTTCGTCGACGTGAACTCCGTTTTTGTCAACTTTGTGTCCCAGCAACTTCACAGCTGGTTTCGCAAAGTCAGACTTTGTGATCTTGACCGTCAAACCCGCCTTTCAGATAGCGTTGAAAATTCTATTTAAATGATCAATGTTCTCCTCGACGGAGTTAGAAAAGACGACAAAATCGTCCAGATAAACGCGGGCAAAGTGATTGTCCCGTAAAACATAGTCTATCATGCGCTGCAAAGTTGACGGCGCATTGATGAGACCAAAGGGCATATCCTCAAACTTGAACGTCCCATAACGGCAAACAAAAGTATTCATCTCATTACATTCCAAGCTCATGCGAGTCTGCCAGTATCCTGCGAACAAGTCGAGGGTAGTGAATACCGAGCTACCTTTTAGGTCATCGAATATTTACTCTATCTTGGGCAGAGGCCAACGATCAGCCTTCATTTTACGGTTCAGAGTGCGGTAGACCCCACAGAATCTGGTCTTTCCGTCCTCCTTGGAGGCGATCACTACATGAATGGACTATGCAGAAGACGCTGGGACAATAATACGTGTTTTCAGAATTTTATCAACTTCTTGTAGGACTGTATCATTGTGACGCGGAGTCATGCGACAAGCTCAGTTGTAAACTGTATTTTGGTCCTTTAGCTCAAACTTTTGTTGCCATGGAACCGCGGCCGGTTGGAGCTCGTCAATCTTCCAAGCGACTATTCTACTGCTTTGGAGGGAATCATTTATTCGCCCTTGGTCTTCTTCTCGAAGGTGCGCTAGAAGAGCAACCAGAGCGCCACGAACTTCATCTTCTTCATCATCGGTTGTGCTTTCTCCGCCAGAGGGCTTCTCATCTTCGTGTTCCAGTACGTCTCAACGGATGAACAAAACAAGTTCTTCTTCGGACAAATCCGATGACTCCGGCCAGCGTTCAAATCGGATGTGAAATCTTCGCGGTAATTACTGATATCTTTGCTTTCGACGGGCCCCTTATCAGTCGCTTTCCCGTCAGTTTCGAGCGTTAACACGACTTCTTCGGACCCGATGTACTAGCGCACATTGTGTGCTCCAAAGTCTAGGCTCGCGCGCATAGATGCGAGTGCAGGAAGTCCAATGATTATGTAAAATGGATACTTCTCGACAACAACAAAGTCCAATTTGACCCCTTGTTCTCCGAAAGTGGTAGGAAAATTCAGCAAAGAGCCGGCACAAGATGAACTTTCTCCATTAGCCACTGTTATCTTCCTTGACGTAAAACTCGGCAATAGGTATAAGCGTTGAGACAAGACGGCGGACATCACATTGGGTAATGCCTCATAGTCTAGCAATGCCCAAACGTCAGTGCCATAAACCTTAAGTTGTACGACGCGAAATAGGCGAGACTCCGGGTTGGACACGACCGCGACGCGAAGTACCGACTGCCTCCCGAGAAAACGGCACATTATCTTAATAGCTCCAACTGCATCCCCACAAAGGATCTGGCCAAAACGTAAGACCGCAGTTAGCATTCGCAAGCTCCGACACGACGTCGTATTTGCCCACGTACTCTTGGATCTTGTTCCAGTTTTTTTGGCGCGGTTGTTCTTTTTCGGCTTCCTCCAGCGGTTCAAATTACGTAATTCTTCTACCGGAGGGACTAAGGGAATAACTCGGGCTTGCTGCGGCTTATTCAAGGGACGGGATATCGAAATCCCTTCGTAATTTCCTTGAAGAAGGTTTTTTGGTAAGCCATTGCCCTCGGCTTTTCTTTTTGTTGCATTAACGACTTCTTTGACAGTATAGTCGGTGTCTGAATCGCTTTTGCAGACTACATTAAGCTGACCTGTTTTTCCCTTTTCCTCCTTCTTGTTGTAGCCGTGAGCTCTCAAAGACCTGTCACTAGCGGCAGAACAACAAGTGGCTTCCGAATGACCGGACTTTTCGCTATAAGAGCAACGCGCATTGCGTTGAAGGTTCTTCTCGCAGTTCTAAGAGTTGTGACCTTTTTTCGTTGCAATAAGAGCACGGAAGACCTTTCTGCCCCTCTGTTGTGCCGGAAAAGGTCCTCCACTGTTATCTCTCTTCTTATTCTTTAAAAACAATGTCAGTCTGGAGAGATCCTCAGCTAGAGCGTCCAATTTGTCCTCGATGTTTCTGGAATGGGAGTCCGGACGAGCTAACAACTTGGCTGTTGGGACGTCTGAAACTTGGCTTGAAGAGCCAATGAACGTAAGGCGATTCGACTGAGAGTCTTTTAGAGCTTTTTTGATGCTTGATTAATCTCGAGGCCCACGGAAAGCGAAGAAATTATGTAGCTACTCGTGGCGACAGGTGGCGGTTCGTAAGAGTCCTCATAAAGGCGATATATCTCCTTCAGGGAGCCATAAATGTCTTCAATGTCGAGTCCAACTTTTAAAGGTTTTTGGATGACGTCTTGGGAGTCTTCTTCCTTGACGAAGTACTCGGAAAATTTTTGCATGACAATGGAGTAGTCTTTTGCCTCGTCTATGAGTTCGCCATTTAAGGCGAATTTATCGTAGTAGAAATCGAAAGCCAAGCCGTCTATGTGTCCATGGAGGGTAAGTGCTTTCTCCGGATTGGGTCTAGAGGTCATAATGACGTTCTCATAGAAAAAGAAGAATTTGCGCACATCGCTAGTGCCGTCGAACACTACCGTGCTGGCGCCAGGAGTTTTAGTCCTGCGCAAGAGTACCATGCTGGTGTAAGTCTTTGTGTGTCCTCTCTTTACTCGCGCGCATACGATGCCTCGCCTACATATACAGTATAGGCAAGCGCCGAAACGCATGTAGATAGAAGCGGCCGGCGTTTCCTACAAAATGCATAAATTTCAGTACTGTAGTCTAAAATACTGTACAAATATAACCCGTTTAGTACAGTATTGTACTGTACAGTACTTTAAAATATTTAAAAACAATCAACAATGCAACGTTTGTCCCCATCATACTGTACAGTACAGTACGGCCTACTGTAGTAGAAAATTTCTACCCAGCCGGATGATGATTGGCACTTGTGACTGTATGATACAGGAAGTATGCGACGATTGCCACAATTCTCGCAACAATGGTGCCAAACTGTACATTACTGTAAGCACTGAGCTGTGCACTCCTTCCTCCGCAGCAAGGACAGAGTGCACCGCTCTGCCATTGCTGCGTGCAAAAGACCGCATCGCCCTCGCTTCTTGCCTCGCATACTGCATCCATCTCCCGAAGCACTCTCACAATGAAAAAGCGACCTTTCCGCTATCGTGCCATTTCGCATGGCTGAGATAACAAATAGCATTATCGCAGCCTTTAAAAACTCACCTTTCGCCAGCTTTTACGCCCCGTAGAGCGAGAAGACCTCAAGTTATCAAGTAGACGGGCATGCTACACACATGTACAAAAAGACGCACCACATAGTCCAATGTTCGTCAACATGTGGCAATGTCGATGTGACCGCAGCATTTTTGCTGTCTTAATCTACATTTATTTACGAGACGACCTGGGACGCGTTGGTTGCTACGATCAAGGCAGGTGTTCGTTCATTGGTAGGGAGTTTGGAGGTTGTCAGTGAGTTTCAAGGCCAAGAGGGGCATGCAATGTGTCGTACAAGCGGTTGATGATTGGAACGTGTGACGGTTAACAATGAGGGTGCATGCGGGGGGAAAGGTCGGGGACTTGGGGTTTTGTCTTCCGGTTGACGAGAGTTTGAGGTAGAGGGCACCTGTGGACGGAAGGGAGTGTGGTTCCGTATACTTTTAGATGTGGGAGTGTGCTGTACTCTTTCTTGAGCCACCTGTTTGTGCCAAGGTGGTGTTGCAAACTTGCAGTGATTGAATATGGTAGTGTTTCTCTAGTTACGTACAGTACGTAATTTTGAGTTGGGAAAGCTTTGTTGAGGTACTACTGTACAGTACTGGGCTACAGAACTGTACTGCAGAAACCTCCATCAGCTACTGTACAGTACAGCACTGCAGCAATCTTGACAGTATCAACAGTGCTGTTAACAGCGGTACTAACAATACTGTAATGTACGTACAGTACTGTACTGTGCAGAAGAAATTTATGGAGCAGTTCATAGCCTGCAGCAACACCACACAGTACTGTACAGTACATACAGTATGAGTGTGCATACTGTATATAGATCCACCCACTAGTGTAAAGTAGAACATTTGTCTTCTGTCCTTTTGACGACCACCCCCGTCGAAATAAAAGGGAGGGAAAGGTTGGGTTCTCTAATATTTGAAAGATGCCTGAAATAAAATGAATCGAAACGTGTAATGAACGAAGCACTTTACAGCATTGCCAGTATCGTACAGTAGGTACCATGACAGTGCGTACAGTATTACAACAGGAAATGCTATTTCAGCAACGCCAAGATGTAGTTCATCCGCAGAATACGCGCTCGTGCTCCTCGCCGACGGCGATGCGTCCCTTCACGTCTCTTGGCACCTTGATCCCCTGGTTTCGATACCCTCGATGTGACATCCGAGCGTACGAGACGTGTACTCGACGAGATTGTACATCAAATCGCGTTTCGCTTCGCCCAACTCTAACCAACAGCCAAGGCGCAAAATCATCAACCGCTAAGCTCCGCTATCTGGTTGAATGTTGCTGCTGTGCCACGTGCTCGCATGCTACCGTATGGCACGGCAGGGGCATCTGCCACCCTGAGTAACCCGTTATCCCCGCTAGGCACGGTCTAGCGGCAACCCACTACCACAGTAGGTTAAATTAGTAAAGTAAGAACAACGCAGAGTTTGAATGCTGATGATGCCAATACCGTTGATATGAGTGCCGATATCATGCTAGTGGTATTGACGCAAATATCAACACCATACTGTATCAGGGTGGCGCGGAAGTGCAAGGCGCAAGATTACAGACGATGTGTCAAAAAACTTTCTCGGCCTGGCACACCTCAACAGCTTCGAGATCCACACAAGAAGATACTCTTGTACTGCTGTACCCACGCGAATATCTCCTTTGACACGTGTCCACGTGGGTCCATTTGAGCCGCATTTGTCATGAACGGTCAAAACCAATTTTAAAAATTGTAAAGTTTTAAAAAAATAGGGCGGGATCAAAACCACCAACCCGGAAGGTCCAGGTCCCACAATCCTGCAAAACAAATCGCCACAGCCCACATTCGCCGGTCAAAATAGAACCAAAAAAAGAACAACTGAACCTTGTTTTCACCCCGCATGTGAGACCAAATTGACCCCACCACACTCCTTTAAACAACAACCCAAAACGGAAATCTTAAATCGGCATTTTCAACCCAGTTCTCTCTTTTTTAAGCCATTTCAGTTCGACCGCAAGACGCTTACCCACTTGACAGGGACAAAGATACCTCCCATCGTACCGCTCAAAGATCACTGTCACCTATCGCCTCCCTCCCCTTATTACAGCGTGCCACCTCCCAGGCGTCCCCTTCCCTTTCGTCCCCAACCATCCCACACGGAGAAATGTCGTCGGGGCACGGCTCCATTCTCCGCGGTTTCACACGCCGCCGCCACGAAAAGTCCCAAAAGTCCGCACCCCCTGTGACCTCTGCCACCCTGTCCCGTCCGTACCCTTTACCGTTAACCTCCACCCGCAAACGGAGTTCCAACGAGCCAACCGTCCCTCGTGCCCTCTCGAACACCTCATCGACTACATCTCTTCCTTCTTCCTCCGAGCTTCCTACCGACGAGTCTTCCGTTGCTTCCATAACACCATCTCCAACTCGTCGCCCTTCGGACTCAAACTCCTCGTCCCGAATCTCTACAAGATCAGCTCCTGTGCGTCAAGCATCATCCGCACCTCCGCCACCGCCACCGCCGCCGCCTCCGCCACCCCCTCCAACAATGTCTAACATGAGACCTAGGGCGGAGAGCGACAAACTTCCGCCGCCAATCAGTACGTCAGGGAGGAGAGGGTCGAGGGAATCTGGTACAGGTGTCAAGGCTGTCTCGGGTACTCCACCAAGATCGGAAAGCGCGCGATTGAGAGCTGTCACATCAGCTGATGGCATCACAGCCAGGCCTTTGGAGTTAGGTGGCGCTGTCCCGATGCAATGGGTGGAGGGTGCGGGTGGCTTTACTACTGATGTCTCGGATAGTTTCAAGAGGGCCTTTCAGGACATCGCGACTGAGAGGGAAAGTTTGAGAAAGAGGGTCAAAGAGCTGGAAGACCTCGTCAAAGGTGGTAATGAGGGTGATAGTCTCAGGGAGGAGCTGGAGGAAGCCAAAGCAGAACTAGGAAAGGAAAGAGCTAGGGTCACAGGCTCCGGGAAGATGGTGAGTCAGTTGCAGAATGAAATCAGAGCTCTGAAGGGAGAAGTTGCAGCTCGCACGAAGGAAGTAAGTACTTTGAAGAAAGAGGTTGAGAGTGGTGATGCGAAGAGTGTCAAGGAAATGATGCAACGGGAGAAGGCTGCAGAAAGTGCCATGTTGAGGAAAGCGAGGGAGATAAGCGAATTAAACAAAAAGTTGGCTATTGCGGAAAGGAGTTTGGCAGATGTGGAGAACGAGAGTATCGGCCATCAGAAGACCATTGACAGGATGGGTAGGCATGTGCAAAAGTTGGAGGAAGCTCTCAAGGCTGAAGAGGGGAAGAGTGGCAGAGCCGCGCAGATAAGAGAGGCCGCAGAGCAGGAGGTCCGTGAGAAGATTGCGGAGTTGAACCAAGTTCGTAGGCAATTGGAGACCGTGGAGGCGGATAGTAGTAGAATGGAGAGAGAGGTTCGCGCCTTGGAGAGGGGATTGGAAGTAGCCAAAGGAGAAGGCAGTGATGCAGCCGCGCGTGTGAGTGAACTAGAGAGGCTATTGAGTCTGAGAACAGACGAGGTGAAGGCAGCAGAAAAGTTGGCGGAAAGGATGGAGGGCAAGTATGGTGAAGCAAAGGCAGAGCTTGCAGCATTAGAGCGGGACTTACAGCAAATGAGGGGGAGGTAGAAGAGGCAGAGAGGAAGAGCAAGAGCTTGGAAGAAAGGATGGAGAGGGTCTCGAGTGAGGAATTGGAGCACACAAGACAGGAGTTGGAGGTAGCGACGCGGCAGGTTGAAAAGCAGAAAGCAGCTTTCGGCAAGGAGAAGGCTGACCTAGATTCTAGTAGAGCGAAAGAACTGGCTGAATGGGAAAGTAAGCTGGAGACTGCTCGTGAGGAACACGGGAATGCTCGAGTAGCCTGGACGAAAGAGCGCCGCGAATTGGCATTGCAGCTGGACGAAGCCCAGGACGCAGTGACAAGTAAGGAAAGGGAACTGAAAAGCTTGAGCGCGAAGATGGAGGCTGCAGTCCAAGATGTCGAGGACTCTAAGTGGCACCTCGAAAGGGCAAACACGAAGATCGCTGACTTGAAAACTTCTGCCAGACACGCAGAGGACGAGTTGAAGGCCGAGCTTCAGGACGCTCGTGATCGAGTGTTCTCACTTCACACAGCATCTCGTGATGCAGAGCGTAGGGCGAGTCAGGCTGAATCGGCAATGGAGATGTCGAAGGAAGAGGCAGCGAGAATTTCGGAGAAGCTAAGCAGCAGCTTGGACGAGTTGCGGCAAAATACGTCACGGCTTCATGTCGTCGAGAAGGAGTCCGAAGCGCGACGGAGACAGGTGGAGGATCTCGAGGAGGAGAAAGCAAGGCTGGAGAATTCTTTTGCGGACTCTGAGAAACACGCTAAACAAGCTGAGGCTGATGCCGAAGACAGAATGCGCCGAATCAAGGATTACGAGGCAGACATCACTTCGGCGGAGAAAGAGCTTTCACAGACCACCGCGCAGGTGAGAAAATCCGAGGAACGTATTACGGAACTTACGTCTGCGTTATCGTCAAGCTCAGCGAAGATTGAAAATCTTGAGCAAGAAGTGAGGGACGTGATTCGCGAGAACCATAAGCTCTCTGAGGATGTAATGAAGCTACCAGAGTTTGAACGTATCGTCAGTGTGCAAAAGACTCAAATTGATGAGTTGCAAGCTACTTTGAACGCGTCTACGGAAAAGTCCTCAAACTACGAATCTAGGAGTTTTGAGACCGCACAACGGATGGCTGCTATGAGCACGGAGCTCCTTGAGGCTCAAGGAGAACGTGACGAGAGTACTAGATTGCTGAATAACGCAAAAACAGAACTAAGTGAGAGTAGGAAGCGTGTCGCTGAGCTTGAGACGCAGATTACGGCTTTGGAGAAGAGCAAGCAAGACCTGGATAACGAGCGGTTGTCACTGAATTCCCAAATGGATGAAGCTGCTCGGGAGGCCGCATCCATGGCTAGGGAGCGGATGATCGCATCCGTCGCATCGAAAGATTGGAGAAAGAACAAGCGGAATCAGAAACAATGAGTAGCGATCTTCGTGATCGAATCACGGCGCTTTCCACTGAAAATCGGGATCTCGCAAGTTCCCAGGAGCAGCTCTCAGCACAATTAGCGATTGCCACAGACGAATCCGCCAAACATAAGAGTAACTGGGATCTTTCCCTAAAGCGCGTTAGCGAGATCCAAGATAGTCTGCGATCAGCAGAGGTCGCCCTAAAAAAGGCCGAAAAAGCATGCTCTGATCAAGAAGTTGCTATTACAGAACGGGATGCAAGAATCGATTTCCTAGTTTCAGAAGCAGACAAGCAAAATGATGTTTTGAAAGGCCTAGAAAAAAAATTGCAGGCAGTGACCCAAGAAGTTGAGGACAGGGAGTGCTCGATTACATCACTCAACAACCAGCGAGTTGAGGTCATTCAAGAACTTGACAACATGACCTTGGATTTGGCAGATGTCAATAGAGCACTCTCCGAGTCAAAGAATTCCCTTGCTGAGGCTCAACAGCGTATTGTAGATCTAGAAGAGAGACACTCCGCCACTGAGAAAGAGCTCCACGAAGTTCAACTTAATCTTACTCGTGAGGCGGAGGAGAAGAGTATTGCGCTATCCAATGCGGAGGAGAAACAGAAGGGAGTAGAATCTCTAACAAATATTCAGAGAGACCTCGAGGAAAAACTCCGTGGTGCTGAAACTGAAATCGAGTCAGTAACAGAGCAGGCAAAAGTCTACGTTGACAAAGTTTCCGCGCTTGAGCAGGAGGCTTCTGAAAAGCATTTGAAGTATGAACAAGCGGTTGCGGAGGTTGAGCAGCTTGGCCTATTGTCAAAGAATAATGAGGATGAAAGGAAAACATTACAAAAGGACCTGCAGGTTGCGCATACACGTTTAAAGTCTCTTGAGGCTGACAATATCGAAGGGACAGAAGCTCGAACTTGCCTTCTAAACAAAGTTGCCGAGCAGGAAGGAAAGTTGCATGAGTTTGAGGAGCTTTACGCCTCCGAGCAAGATGCTCATAAAGCAACGGTGGATGACTATGAGTTACAGAAGGAGCAGTTGTCCAGTGAGTTGCAGAGGACGACTCATGAAGCGGTAACACTTCAGGAGAACCTTACCGCCTTAGAGGCGGAATCAGCAAATTTGAAACTGGTAGTGGCAGACCTAAATGAACGGCTTGAAAAGGTCTGCACCGAGAACAGCGAGAAAGAAACCACGTTGACCGCGGAAAGAGACGAAGAGATGCGCCAGCGTGAAGAGCTTGCGGTTGTGAACGGGGATCTAGCAAAGCAAATTGAAGAGGCAGATCAGGCTGTTGAAACTATGAAATCAGATCTAGAAGAAGCGATTAGGCTGGCAGAGGAAGCTGAGATTAGAGCGAATGACCTAGAGGAAGAACTGGCGAAAGCAGCGAATGGCATTTCTGAACTCGAAATGGCTATGAGTGAGGAAACGTTACGAGCTGACCAGGCCGAGCAAGAAGCAGCAGGCCTTAGGGATCAAGGCCGAAATATTTATGCCCAGATCGAGGAGTTCGGCGAGCAGGCAGAGGCCAGAGTGTTAGAGGCCGAAAATGAAGTTCAGGCCAAGCTGGAAGACATCGTTGCACTTGAGTCACGAATTGCCGAGATGAGTGATGAGTTATCCCGTGCCAATGAGAATGTATCGCATAGCAATGCACGTATCAGTAACATGGAAAGCGAACAAAGCAAACTCATTGTAGACAGAGAAACCGCTGAGCGGAGACTTGAAATGGCACGTTCGGAAGGAAAATTCCAGGGAGATCGTATATCAACCTTGGAGACTCTGAACAAGGATTTATCCAGTTCATTAGAATCGGCAAAAGCATCTATGAGAGAGCAAGAGGATAAACTCATGAGGCAAGAAGGTCGATTGAGCGAGGAACGACAGAAAATCCTTGAGTTGCAGAGTCAAGTGGATCGGTTGCGTTCATTTGAAGGAAAGTTTAGCTCTGCAGAGGCTGAGTTGATAAGAATGAGGGCACAGATAGAAGAGTTGTCTGGTAGTAAGGCTCGTGTCGAATTTGAACGTGATAATCTGTCGGAGAAAATGCGAACTGCTGAGGAGCGCTTTGCATCTGAGAAAATGTCAATGGCGGTTGAACACAAGTTGGAAATGGAGGACTTGAGGCGCACGTCTGACCTGTCGTTTGACAGGCATTTTGATCGTCACCTAGCTCCTAGGCGGGCGCCATCGGTATCGTCTAGTAGAAGGACGTCTGCTAGTCGGAGAAGCAGGGATGCGGGAGTTAGAAACAGTATCATGATGGGTGCCTCTGCTGTCGTTGGCGGTGTTGGCCTTTTCGCGTTGAAATTGTTGGCACGGGCTGGAGGAGAAAAGCGCAACGCGTAACAGGATGGCGACAACCTGATTGAAAGTGCGTTTGCTGCCACCTGCAAGATTAGCAGTGATATTTGCCTAGTTTCTGTATTGAGTGTTGACGTTTGTAGGGGTTGCCCACGGCTGAGCTGAATTCGCATTCTGATTTATGTTTCCTAATTGATGCCCAACTGGCAGAGACTGTTATGTCGTATCTTCATGTAGTTGAATGGAATCAGTTCCTGGAGACACGAGGTAGATTTTATCTTTTGTACAGTACAGTAAACGAGGGCTGGCAGCTCCAATCGATTAAGGATGGCTGTTCGAACTAGACTGTAAACTAAGCGAGTCAACTTGGGAGTCAACTTAGCGAGTCAACTATGGTACGTAGTTAGTTGTGTGAAATTGATTGCAGGTAGGGATTTGAGCCGATGTGGAATCCTATCGCTGCGATGCGATTAAACGTAAGCAGATCGACCTACAATTTTCGTGGTGTCAGACTCAGTTATCCTCGAACAGCGGGTAGCAAACATTCTTCTGACGGAACGGGGGGTTGCATTAAGTTTGTAATGATGTCTGACGATAGGGTATCTGCACCTTGTCGATCTAGAAATCGCCAATGGAATTTTACATACCATAATGGAATATACGGAATACATAAGAAAGCTTGAGTCAGACAGCGCTATAGATTGATGAATATCAACAAGGCGCCCGGTACCCGACTACCTAGAAAACAAATAGAACATAGGTGAGTCAGGACCGTGACATTGGGATTGGCAGGGCTGAGAAGCTGGTTCTAGCAGAGTGTCGGAGCAGCCCGAACTTTTCATCTTCAGCAGTAGGCCTGGCGGCTGCATTGCTGTCCTGAAACTTTGCGGGCACGGACTGGGACATGACGAGTGCGGGAGGTTTAGCTTGATCCTTGGCCTGCTTCGCAAGCCTTGCATTTTGAGCGTCTTGGTACTTGTATGAGGCAAAGGTCAGGGAGCCTCCCAGGGCGACCGCGAGACCAAAAAGATTGAGCGGTGTGACTTGATAGCCAAACGCGAATATGCCTAGGATGGTTTGGAGGACGTTTTTCATTTGGCCGGTAATGGCAGTGGTTAGCGGAGAAGTGAGCTGTGTACACATGTTTGTGAAAAAGTTAATGAGAAATGCGGAAGCGGCTGACAGGGACAAAGCAAAAATGAACGAGGGGGATTGGAGGTCGGGTCGGGAATGAATTTCGCGAAGGGCGAGGGTGAGTTCGCCGGAAAGGAGGGCAAGAAGAAAGACGACGGGGAGGGAGATGAGGGAAATGTAGTAGAAGAGGGAAAGAGCGTCGAGAGAGATAACGGCGGTGGCTTTCTTAATGGAGACGAGATTTGCAGCGGTGATAAAGTTGTTGACGAGGACCAAGAAGTAACCCAGTGGATCAAACGCAAGGTCGCCGAGACCGGCGAAAAAGCTACCACAGACCATAACAAAAACGGTCACAAGAATGCGACGAGAGGCCGTCTTGCCAAGAACAACCCACTCCAAAAGCATGACGGACAAGACGGAGAGGCGACGAAAGGCGGAGAACATAGGTATGTTTACGAGCTTGAGAGCGAGAAGACCGACGGTGACGTTTGCGATGAAAAAGGTGGCCGGGAAGACAAGAATTACGAGTTGACGGGGATGACGTCTGGGGAGGGAGATAAGACCGAAAAGGTTGAGTAGGGTGAGGGCGGAGACCGAAACGCAGAGTTGGGCAAGCATGAGGGTAACGGTGTAGCCAAAGTTGAAAGCGGAGAGACATGCTTTGTTTACAAAGACTCCGCCGAGGGAGGAGAGACCATAGGAGATGACGACGGCGAGGACGCGAGCGTTGGGAGGGGTTGGGGCGGGAGAGGGGGGCCGGGGCCACCCCGAGCCCCAGGGGTGTTTGAGATGGCGGTTATGGTGGTGGATGGGTGATGAGAGGATAGAATATGTGTGAAAATCTGTTGATGTGATTGTGCTGATGTCGGGGAGGGTGAGGAGAGGATGTGGCGGAATTGGGTCAGAGATTGAAGAGGTCTCTGGGGGAGGGGAGGGGGTTGAAGAGGATGGAGCGGAATTTGGTCAAGGCACATGGTTCGATAAACATGCGATTTTGACGGACAAATATAAATGCGCTGTGATAATGCGCCAAAAAACAGGACACATCATTCCAAAGGCATTGCGTCTGCACTCAGCTGCCTGTCTTAACTTTTGGCTGACACACTGTTTCGAATCATTTCAGTACGGTACGCTACACAAACATTATTCGGGGCAATACACGTACACGTGGACATCCATCATGACGTATTTTTCGGTTGACTCCTTCGAGACAGGCCCTTTCAGGCTTAAAATATTCACACTCATTCATCTTCTCCCTCCTCCTCCTCCTCCTCTTCCTCCTCGATTTCCAACGCCACAATGACAAACTCGACAAAACAACTCTCATCCGCACCGCCACCTTCGTCACCCCGCATTCTACACATCACACTTACCATTCCCACATCATTCATCTCCACCTTACAACTCTCCGATCTCCCCAACGCCTTTACACACCTCGCCAACCCCTCCAACCGAAACCTCCCCACCTGCGTCCTCCTGCTCTCAAACACCTGAAACATATCCACCCTCCGATCCCCCGGGTCCGCCAACTCCACTTCACAGACCCCCCACCCCCACTCCCGTTTCCCCTCCCCACGCCGGTGACGCCAGCGCGAATCTCGGCTTCTCCGGCGACATCCTCAACTCTGCGGTACTCGCCCCGTTATAATCCAGCTCCATAATCGCTTCCCGTAACACCTCCGCAGATACCACCGCCATGTTCACCATCTCGTGCACATGAAACTGAAACCCATCCTCCTCTCCCACACCCTCGTCCACACCCCCTCCCCAATCGTCACCAAACTACACACACAATCCTTCTCCCCATCCATCACCCGTATCTCCAACGGATATCCCTCCCCTGCATAACTCAATGTCACCGACGCCGTCGAAAACCGCTCTCCACCTCCACCGCCCCCGAATATATTCAAACACTCCAACAACAACGACAAATTCACACGTAGCCAAGGCGTGGGTTCCTCCGCATGTGTGAACTCTAGAAACGAGCTACGCGGCACTATTACGCTGGCAAGAAGCGACCCGCGATGCGCTACCGTGAACTTTAGCCCACCCCCCGGATGCGTCCGAATCAGCACCTCTTGCGATTTGTGCTGCGCACTGTAGATGCATGATAGGGCGTCGATTAACGGCTTGATCGAGTCGAGACGTCCGAATAGTACCGGCGGTGGCGGTGGTGCATTCTGTGATGGCATTCTGGTGAGGGAGATGGAGCATGGTGTGCGGGGTGGATTGCGGGCTGTTACAAAATGGTATGTTGGCATGGTACAGTACAGTACAGTAAGAGTGCTGTACACAATACTGTACAGTACAGTACAGTATTGTGGGTACACGACAGTGCATGGTATGGCGCACGCCCCTTGCCAATGGCCGGCCATCTTTGTTTGGCGGTCCAGGAGGGATTTCTGAGCGACCATTCTTTTGCCCGTCTCTTACGCAGCTTCGCGACTTTACCTTCCTTCCCCCTCCCCCGTCGCCTTCTGACAATCCACGCGTGCAATTTTGTTTGTTTCACCTCTCAGTCATGTCCCCTCCCGTCTACTGCCCTACCTGCTCGCAGTATCCTCCTTTCCCGTCTTCTCTTCTTCGTAACGCATTTTCGCCTCCCAAAACTGCGGGCCTTTCCTCAGCCACAACACCCCAACACATCCACCCCTCTCTATCCCCCCTCAGTCTTCTCGACGCCTCCGGCGCTCCCGTTATCACCCCCACCTCTCTCTCATATGGTGCAAGAGGTCCCAACTGTATCGCCGTGGGTCTAGCCCACGGTGTACGCGGCGCCGTAGTCGGCTCTGTTTTCGGCGGTGCCATGGGTACGTTCAAAAGTCATTCTCTTTTTATCACTGTCTTGTCGCGTCTACATCTGCGTTCAATCCAAGTCCATCAAGCGCAAAACATCTGCTTCCGCGCCCCGTCAAAAGTTACTAATCTTCCTGCACATTCCGAAATTATTCCCAAACGGATTTTCTTTCTGTTGTTCGCCTTGCTCAATTATCCTGTCCAGCTCTTTCCACGGCCGTGCAATCCGGCTATCGCGGCTCTGCCGCGGCGTCGTATGCTGGGATGGGTGCGGTTCGTAATGCGGGACAGTTTGCCGCATGGACTGCCTTGTATGGCACATCGAGATGCTCGCTGATGAGAATGAGGGGCCGACGTGATTTGCTCAATCCCACCCTGGCCGGCGGCTTTACCGGCGGGGTCTTGACCATGATTAGCACGCGGGGTATTGGCGCTACAACCAAACCAATATTCTTACGAATGCCGCTGCCTCTGCCATGATTGCTGTTATGTTTGAAGCTTTGAATTATATGTAGCACCGGATATGAGGGGGGTGCTGTGGTGATTTTTGTCGGAGTTAGGTTGCGCGCCATGACGGGGAGGGCTATACAAGTTGCGTTGGGGGAGGAGCCGTGGGTGAGTGCGAAAATTAGCGTGCGTTCTAGTTGGAGAAATGCGAAAGACAGATCGATCACGGATGGGGGTGCTTGAGAACGTCAATAGCTGTGTAATCTGGGGTCTTGCGACCGCGCACGGGGAGGTTATCTACACGGATTGTCTCGGTACTCCCGCTAATGTCATATGCCTGTGTCGTCTTCCAATTCATCCATAACTCACTACTTTTTTGCGGGTCGGTCGCCTGCATGTGAATGCGGTGGTTTTGTCGTACGTACGATTGAAGCATTTGTAAGACAAATGGTGCTAGTTCTGAGGCGATGGTTGCGACGGTAGCAAATGCCGCGGGCGGATTCTCGCATTGCCCCTCACGGTCTCCAAAGTACCAGCATTGACTGGTTAACATGAGGTCGAGATTAAACGATTCCCGTCGCTCTTTTCTCGCCCGCGCTTTGAGCGCAAGCACGACGTCCGTGATATCGGAGTCCACACCCCATGATTTCTTCAGCTCGGTGAACTTAAACTGAAATTCTTCTCCAGAATCTTGCCCTAGTTGTAGCAGGACAGAGAAAAGCCCGGTCACGATCTCGGCCTTGTAGATCCGAAAATCAAGTTCCTGACCGGTCCAGTCGTACCGCTCGAGCTCATCTCGAAGTCTTAGCCCAATTATGTTCTCGACCATGTACCCTGCGCGATAAGATGCGCGAATCAATTCAATTAAACTCAGCCCGATAATATCACCTTGAAAGCCGTGAAGCTCGGAGGTAGCATCTTTTAGTTCGAATACTGCTTTCCGCACTATGTCATATATCCCCTCTTCGGGCGGCATTTCGCCGTTCGCCGTATATCTTGGCATCAAAGAGACAACTGCATCTGCGCAAATTTCGGCCATAATACTCCAAACACGCATATTTGAGACATCGCGCCTCCATTCTAACACCGGTAAGGATAGAATCCATCGCAAATCGCGGTCGTCTTCCTCTGGCATTTCGCAAAGCAAAAGAGACATGACCAACTCAAACATCAATTGCTTCCCGGTCTGGGTAACACCGCGCATCCATCGTGGTGGCATTTCGGCCAACACCTCAGTCACTTCATCGGTACTCATTTCCGACGCGATCCAAAAGAATCCTACGCCAACCTCTGTCAACTTGCCGTTATTCAGCAACTCCTGAGCCGGATTTGTGTTTGCATGAATTGGCGGGGGCTTTCCACTACCATAAGTAATCAGGGCGCGCAACGCCTCGCCCAAGCCGATGCGATACAAGTGACCACGAACAAGAGGACTTGTGGAGGTGAGCAATCGCCAAGGCTCTGAGCGCGGGCGACGTAAGACAAGACGCATCCATACTGCGACTCTAGATGCACATTCGTCGGCATCGTCCTGCAATACGACGACTTTACGGCCGCAAGAGGCGAGCCAGCGGATTCTTGCGGCGGCATCACCTGGGTAATCATCATCGAAAAGACTGGATGAAATAAAGTCATGACGGGCTTCATAGTCCCAGTTGGATCGGGTGAGAGCGTTGTGGGAGGCACGAGTTTGTGGCTGTTTGAATAAATGATACTCGAGACCGACTGGAGTTAGACCTGTGAGTCTGCCGAGGGAAATATCAATGCGCTGAAGAACCAGGACGAGTTGACGATGTGCGACAATAATTCGCGCGAGACGGATGAGCTTCCAGGCGCCATAAGTTCCTAAAATGAAGGCAAGAATGGAGGCTCCGACCTCTTTGAAATCATGGGCGTAAACGCCCTGCAGAAGGATATAGAAAATGAGAGCTGCGCCAGAGGTGAGATAGAGAATAACGTATGCGATGAGGAATTTAACAAGACGCCATACGGGACGCCAACGAGTGTCAAGGATATCGTGGTAGACGTAAAGGGCCAGGGGGTGAGGATTAGCAAGTAGGTGGAAAGAACGATGGCGGGCGAGTCGGCGAGACGCTCCAAACGTTGGGTGGTAGTCTCGTGCATGAGGATGAGGACGGCATGAGAGGTGCGGGAGTTGGAGGAAAGGGTAACTGGCTTGTTTTAATGAGTTTGCAGAAGGAGCTAGGTGATGAATGGGGGCGGTGTCGGTGCGTTGACTGGAGTCGCTCGGAAAGAGGGGCAATTCGAGAGATTTTAGGACAGAGGACATTTCACGTTGTCATTGTTGTTACACGACTTGCAAGTGACAGCGCATGCAATAGTGCACAGTTTTGCTGCAATTTGTACAGCATAAAGAGAGTTTGCATGTTATTGTACTGCACTGTACTGTACTGTACTTTACGACTGCACCCACACAGCAGTTGAGTAGATATGTACCGTACAGTACAGTACTGTACTGTACATATTACAATACAAAATCAGTTATTACGAACAATATTGTATTGTGCTGTGTGAAGGGTAGTCGCAAAAACTGAATTTGATCAGTTGAGTTGTACAGTATAGTATTTGGACCGCACTCGTGCTTGAGATTGGAGTGAAATTATAAACTCTATTCTCAATTTGGTGCAGTATTGTACAGTACAGTACAGTACAGTACAGTACAGTACACCAGAGAAACTGTATTACTGTAACCCTTCAAGGGTAACAAAGAATGACGAATATTCGCTTAATTCAAAAACCAGTGGAACATGCTAGCTAGACTACGTGTGGTGAACATTGATTTAAACTAGGTAAGCGTCAATACAGTCATCAAAACACAAAAACATTCATGCCGCAACCAAACAAATTATTCTATTGATCCAACGCTCTCAGGGTCATCAAGCACAAACCAACCACATTAAAGAAAGCACCAACATCAGTCAGAACTACATTAGTTACCTTGGAACCCGAAGCACGTGATCCTCAATAATTTCTTCGCCGCTACAATTATTGAAAACTAGGAGAGTGCACGGCATTTCGCCCTACATCCCATTTTGAGGAGAGCAACAAGAAAAGCCACACCTCTTTTTCATTCCTATTCACTACAACAACATGCACACAATGACGCTTCTTGCTCCAGATGCATTATCCATGTCGCAATGGCATCTACTGTGCCCACCCAGCCTTCACGGAGCGCAACATTGCATCACCTCAGACGGACAGAATGGGACGTTCCATGTTCCACCACAACCGCAACGGATAACTGCCAGCTGTTCAGCCACCTATCACTATGTCCCCACCTTTTCTCGTGCACTCCCGTTGCAGCTCTTGCCACCACCTATTTCTACAAGACCCCTTTTAGTCACATGTCCTGTACCAATCCCTTGTCCCTCCAAGGGGGGACAAGCCAATGCTGTGCCTTGCATAACCCATTTGTGTCTCACCTTCAGAGGAGCGATGGCACCTGTCGCATCGTGAAACAAGGCACTGACTCTCTTTGTGTTTTCATGCACTGTCGCGCAGAACATCTTACAAGTAGAGAAAAACAGGCCTACAGTACGTTCAAGGCGGTTCCTCTCCTCTTGCTGATCCTCTTATACTCCCTGCTGAGGCACCATTTCTCGTGAGCCTCACCATCTGTAAACTGCAAACCTTTAGCAGACCACATCTCGTTGTTCACATGCTCATCCTTTCCATGACGTTGTAGGAAACGTTGCGTGTACAGTACATCACCAACGAGTCAGGCTGTCGTGTAGGTCTGTGTTCACGCGGGAATTGTCCCTGGTATCCATCCATCCAACGAGGACCATAATTTGAAAGAGATTTGCATTCGAGCCAGCGATGTTTCTCCGAGTACAAGGGCTTTGTTACTGTCTTACCGGTACTGTTTAGATCACTCCGAGTTTCATGGCGATGCTGTCAGCGATCACTCATAATTTTGGAGGCAAAAAACCATTTAATTCGTAATGATGGTTTGACTGCGATTTATACCCCGGAAAACTCAATAATGAAACTTGAACGATTTGGATGATGATGACATGTACGATACTACCAAGACCGTCGCACCGCTTCATACCATAGCTACACATGTTCTTAGAGCGGGCGCAATTCATTTTGCCTGCAGAATGAAATAGATTGTAGTACAAGCATTCAAGAATAAGCAGGGGGATAGAGGCTGTGCTTGAATGCAAAGTATTGTTACTGTATTCCTAAGGCCTCGCTTCAGCACAGCACTACATATACTCAGGCTCATGTCGCGAGCAAAGTCAGTTCAGAGGCAATAAAATAGTTACATCCAAAGAATAAAACTTTTACGATCACTGTCCCCATGATCGCGAAGTAATAGATTTTGCGTTCTCTATTCTTAACTTGCGAAGCATCACTAGGGGTCTGCACCCATTGATTCTAGCTCATAGCAACAAAATGATACAAAGTAGGCGGGTGATTACGCTCTTTTGGAACCATGCATAACATGTAACACATGAAATGGCCTACATGCTGGAGCTTTGATGTTAAAGCTATGAAGCCGGGGGTTAGAGGTAGGCTGGTTATAGGTGAGGTTTCTATTCACCGACACTTCTTGAATTGCATCCACTGGTTGTGTTCTACCTCTGTAGAGGCTGGAAGGTAGAGGTCATGTCCGCAAATCACTCTTGAAATTGTCACTCTGTTTCGGACCCAGAAAAAGCAGAATTGCAAGAAAGGAAGGAGAAAACTACGAGCAGTTTGTTTTGCGTCGCTCTTTCGCCTGAGAACATTTGCATTTATGGAAATCGAATTGGCGTCACTTCTGTCAAATTCTGTGGCAGCGCATACGTGAAAAGTTGAGCATATTGAGCCAAGAGGACAATGGAAACGCGATCAAAGACACGGAACCTAACAGTTCTTCGGTACATATCGCAAATTTCTAATTGCTTTCAGCTGAAAAAACTTGCTCCAGCATTGACAAGGAGAGGACATGATGAAGCCTAGTAGACGAGTGACGCTGAATCACTATCTTGATCGCTCTGCCAGGCCATTCTTACGCATCAATTATTCTTATTTGTGTCCACAACGAGGTGGAATGAGATTGCGCACAATCTCAAGGATTCTAGACACTACCCGGAATACTAGACAAGTGGTGTCGTTTTATAGCTGTGGAGCGTTGGTATTACTGAGCCATCTTTAAGTGCGCCCTCCGGAACAACCAATCACGTGACCTACACAGAGACGTACCCAGTGAGATGCCACGCATGGACGAATCATCTATAGAGAGCAAGTTGTGAAGCGAAGTATTGTACCTATGTAACATAGCCTAAAGGCTGCTAACGCTAAGACTGCAAAAGCTCGAACTCTTATAAGCAGTGCCAACTAGGTAATCCAAAACCAAAGTCCTTTTGAACTAGACTCCAGGTTGGAGACACCTCTGTATCAGGGGAAGAAACATTATTTCATGCAAGCGATGACGGGTTGCAGCGTCATGTCATTTGCGTACCAGCGGTTCAACAGAAGGTCAAATTCAGCGGACACCGACGCGGTTGACACCAGGGGGCTGGCCATGGGAAATGCGATCAAGGACAGGGGCGGAAGTCGGGATCATAGAGCGAACGGCTTGCAGGACGTCTCCCCCGATGATTTCCGGCGGAGACCGTCAGTCCAAATCATCCAAGGGGATGACCAGGGTGCGTGGGAGGATGGAGGGAAGTAAGGGCAGCCTGCGTGGCGGGACTGTATGGGTCAGCGATTAGGGAATTCGTGATACCCAGCATAGCACAAGAGTTCTAGGGTCCTCAGAAAACCCATTGCCTAAGCGACACGGTGGTTTTGAGTAGCAGTGTGGCGGGTACGAGCGGATCCGTAAGAGGTTCTTTCGCACCTGGATCAGTGGGCTGCCATGGCTTCATGTCAGAGCGCGGCCCATTCGGCGCCAGTGGCGCTGAACCAATCCCTTACGGAGGGTCATTGACTTGACCTTCCGAGGAGCGCCACCGGGGATTCACCGGAGACGGCACGCCGAAGAACCACAGTCGCCCGCGCGAGACTGAAGAGCAGACGGACAGCGCTCTGAAGCCGAGGGCCGGGAATAGAAGGGAAGAGATCAGAAGGACGAAAGGGCATGTCCAGGACATCTTGGACAGAGGGGAAGGGAAGAGGAGGTGCGGGGAGAGCTGTGAGGGCAGCAGGGGAGGGTCATGACGATATTGGTCGTGTGGGTGGCGGGATGGTAGCGACCGGGCTTTCGTCAACCGGAACGGAGAGGAGAAGCGGAGCCAGGGGCACGAGGGCATCTTGTCTAGGAGGCAGCGGTGGGGTAGAAGCCGTCGTTGGAGGGGTCATGTGGGTGTTCACGTGAGATTTCCCCGTAGGGTTGATGCGTTGTGAACGTTAAAGCCTGTGCATCAGTAGTGGAGAGGAGCGGGCAGCTGGGTAAGAACGAGGCTGAGGGGAAGGCCCTGAGGCACCACATGGAGCGGAGGAGTTCGCGGAGGGCACTTGCCGCCTTGAGCGGGATAAATGTTCAGGCGGGAGGTAGGCGGAGTCGAGGGCAGCGGAAGCAACAGCGGCATGGCCCACTGTGGGAGCGAAGGCAGTATGGGGAGCAGCAGGAGGGGCCCGTGAGGCAGACACAGGGGCAGCCTGCGGCGGGGGTGAGGGTTGGGAGGACTTGAGGGCACGTGCGGAACGACCGGCCTCAGCGATGTAGCGAGTGTGGTGGCGGAGGGCCGTGGCGAATGTCGATCACACATGGGGGATCACCTATGAGAGAAGCCTCTTGTCAGTGAGATGCTTGGCCGTTCGACTGCGGCGGGTGACAACCCCTTGAGCAGCGAAGTTTTCGAGGAATGAGGGAGCGCGACATGGTCAGGTAATGATACTCTAGTTTGTAGTTTGTATTGCTCGTGTCTCTGACGTGCACACGGACCGACTTTTCAGTTAATATCAATAGGACGGTCCAGGTCTGCCATGTGCAATGGGGGACGGGATATGGTGGCCAGAGCCGTAAGCCCGCCAAGCACAGCTGAGGCACTGATAGATTCGCTAGCGAATAGTGGGGTCTGAGGGGTGGTATCTAATCGCTATCCGCGGTACAGGCAGTCTGTTTCGAGAGACAGGATGGTGGCTGGAAATGCCGTATCGGGGGAATCGAGAGCGGATGACTGGAAGCGGAAACCCGGGTAGCGAAAGGGCTTGTCAGACGAGGGTACAGGGCGCCGGGAGAGCTTGCGCTCGAGGTCCACCTTGTCGCGGTGGCCTGGACGGCATCGCCTCTGGCATCTTGCGTTGCTTTTATGACGAAGGCCGGCTTAAACGGTGATACAATCGCGACATCACAAGCGATGGGCCGTTCCCTGGGGCCGATGGCAGTGGGGCGGGGTTGCACGAGTAGGTCATCTGGGCGAGGATCGGTTCCAGGAATGAGGAACAGGGCTTCTTATTTCGAGACAAAACCCGCAGCGCGGAAAACATTGTATGCGGGGGCGTCGGAGGCGGAGTCATGACGGTGTACGCGTAAAACACGAGGGGCAGAGGTCCGCAAGGTGGTCACAGTGCACATCTAGTGTTTGCTGGAAGTGGTGACATTTCCTCGGCATCGAGTCCGAGTGCACTGGAGGACTAAGCCGGCGACGGACCTTGATGCTCCAATGTGCAGCAGAAACTTTGGTCGCGTTCGTCGGACGCGTTTGCAGGAAAGCGGAAGCAGTAGAGTAGATGATATTTGTTCATTCAATATTTGGGGATGTTCGGCACCGTTCACCGAATGACCGACTACTCAGTTAAGAGCTGGAAATGGCCATGTCGTTGTTCACGTACGGATTTATAGCAGCCAAGAGGTGTGCTGGTGCTGCTAAACTCGGCGATGGCGGCAAACCTCGGTCACATGGCCGGCTGGCTCGTGACGAGGTCCTGTTGCCCACTGGCACGGATCCAGCCCCAGATGTCCAATAGCATCTTGTCCTATAAGCGCTTGATACACTCGGTGCCCTGTCCACCCATTCGCCACAAGTTGTTGAAGATTGCGTCAGACATATCGCGTTCCGATCTGCGCGCCGGTTCAATCATTGTAAGGGACGAATTCTGGAGCGCCTAAGTTACGCAATCTGCTCCAATGTCCCAACCGCCCCATTCGCTGACGTGCTCCATGGCGAGAGTTACAACATAACTGGGATCATTCTTTAGCTAAATCTCTCCGAAGCTTACTCAAAATTTCTCGAACTAACTTTGGCGACACTCTTTACCGACCACATCCTCCATTCATTAAAATAGCCCAAAAATTTCCCCACCTCTTTTCTGAAGAAAAAAAGGAAGCTAATTTCAAAAGTGGAACACATTGTCGACCTGGACTTGCCAAACAAGTATTATGGCATAGTGTGGTTCACACTCAAGATATCTTGTAAGTCCAGTCCAGGAACCGACTGTTTATGCCGGCCACGTGTACACGTGTCAGACTCAACGCCAAACAAGTATAATTACTAGACCGAACATCGCATCATCAGCCGAACCCGTTCGTGTAGTATAATGGTTAAGTAACCTGCGTATATCTCGCTGTCACCGAGGAGATCCGGGTTCAATTCCCGGCACGAGCTCGGCGTTTTTTTTTTTGTTCACCATTGCCGTGACATGTTCGAATCCGTCGCCACCCTACGGAGCAGTCTTAGCTCCGTAACGTATAGTGTCAATAGTTTCTAATTCAGGGTACTGTACTGCTAGTCCCCTGTTGATAACATTGCTAAACATTGCTAAGCTTCGTTCCCGTGTCTGCAGTGTCCCCCTGACCAACCAACTGCGTGCAGCAATGCCTTTTGCTCCCCATACATCCCGGATCAATAGGCTACGCCGCAAGGAAGGGCGCTGTGCTCCTGTACATGACGTAATTGTCATAGTTTGAACATACAGCCACACGGTGCTCGAGGCGCTGTTCCTACTAGCAGGGCACTAATCCTTTGTCACATGTCCAGTAACATACTGTCCCCTTAATCCAGTACACATATTCTGAGTGTAGAACACCCAAATCATCCTCCTCTGCCCCCTCCGCATTTGACACTCGGCGACCTGTCCTGCTAGCAAGATGTGATCAACGGTCATGTATGAAGGGATGCGTGTCCCTTCTAACCGTCAGTAAGGTTGGCAGCCCACTGTACAATAGGGTACAGTGCGAGTAGAGCAGTAAACCGAGTGAAACAGAGAGGGCGGCAGCCGGGGTGCTGCTAAAGGAGTAGTGGAGACGATGGCAGTGGGTTTCAGAAACTTGAGGGCAAAGGTTCAATGGAGTGTAGCTAGATTTACCCAAGAATCCAGAAGACCCGTCCAGTTTAGAGCCAGTAGTGTAGCTCTAGCCTGGTACATTTAGATTCGAGCGCACTCACTAAAGCATACAGTACAGTAAATCTCTCAATCAAAGACTTAGAAAGCTTTTGTCAAATGATCAACAAATAATATACTTTTTACAGTCATAGTTATTGAATTACAATAGAACTGAATCGCCTCTAGTGTTTTTGATAACATACTTGGTAAACTTTCAATTATTTACTTATTTGAAAATAACAATTAGATGACCTTTGGTGAAATCTTTATCAATAGGACACAACCACAATTAATGCGTTTTTGCGCGAAGATCCTGTACTTGCGCAAACACTCGATATTTTAGGTAACTGGTTGACCTTTCTGCATAAACAGCATAGTTAACGCACACAGTAAGCCATTTGAGACTGACATTGGAAGTGGTATTGTGCACAATATTTACAGAAACACATGCATATTGAAAATTTCACTTACATTTATAATAAATTAAAAATTCCTTTCCTGTGTAGAAATAAAATCCGTTCGTTTACTCATTATACACGTTCCAAATCACTGCACGAATCATGTAGTTTAAAAAACAATGACGTTATGAATTGATTGTCTACATAAGCATACGCTACAGTGCATACGGTAGAACGATTCCTGGTGGGGCAGGGCTGACCACCCCTCTCCCCCTAGATAGCTATCCTCATGCCTGAAGCGTTATCCCTGACAGCACATTAGTAGCTTGCCCTAGAAAATTAGTTAGTTTGCAAGTCGCAAATCAGACACTGCACAGAGATTGGTGTAGCTCCCATTCCATAAAGTGCTAAATAACCCTCGCCCTCCAGGGAAGAAAGATGCTGGTGACCTCACGAGTGGCCCCGTAGATTTTTTTTGCCAAAATGGCACCACGTGTAATACCTGTAGGCAATCCAGAATTTGAAACCAAACCAAACAGTCACGGATATCTTTTATTTGCAGTAAACAAATAAGTAATGTTGAAGGGAAAGGACTAGGATACAAGTAGAAACTATATGACTTGAGAGATATTTCTCTTCTTTTTTAGAAACGAAAAAAAGGAAAGTTTAATTCAAGTTTATTTTTACTTAAGAAAAAACGCAATGATGAATTCAGAGAAAGTTGTACTGATCTTCTTTTTCGGAGAGGGATACCCGACGAAATTGAATTTCAACACGGATATAAAGATTCTCCCTGTACTTCTTTTGAATCTGCAGACGCTTTGAAATTTGATTTTTGCCGATGTGGTACTAGAAATTCTTGATTTTTTTGAAAAGTTTGCTGTCTTCCTCACGGAGCGGGTTTTTGAAGATATGAAAGTTCGTCAGAGCAACACAAAGCCTAAATATATTGTCGTATGAAGTTTCTGCCCACTTCCACTTGGACGAAATCACAGTCCAAAAACTGCACCTCTTTCCAGAGATATTTTCTACAATAATGCGCTCGCTTGAAATGTGACGATTGACAACCATTTCTGGGTGTGCTAGGACTCCATTTATCGGCTTCTTTTTGGAATGAATGACTCTACAGAATTCGCGGGCGCCATAGTATCCCTTGTCTGTTAACAATGTCCATGCACTTGGGGTAATCTTCATGCAATGGTCCGTCATCTTCAATGGCCTGCTGTTCTCCATCTTGTTTGTTGAACTGATCTTGATGAAGAAAGTTCATAGATTTGAAAAGAGTAAGATCTGAAACAGATCCCGGCTTATGTGAACTGCATCCAATTGCAAAGCCACATGAAAGAAGAATACTTCTGTCTTGTAACCATAGAACTTGTGTTTTCCACTGAAATAAAGTTTGCCTTCTTTCATACTTCTACTTGGACGAAAGCTTGGATGGAATGTCACATCGGTTGCATAGCGAGCCATCGGATGGTTTTGAAACAGAGAATTCTTATTTATCATTTCGATCATTTTCCACTTCCTTGCATGATACTCGACAAAGTGTTCATACATAGGTTCAGAAATGATATCAATGAACCGCATGATCATGCGCTCGGAGGAGATTACCTTCATGCCAAAAATCTGTGCAAGGAAGTCTCACTCCCCACCGTGCTTAAGAACAACCAGATTCATGAATAAAAAATCTTTAGGCGATTGATGATACTTGCGAACCCGACCGCTGATGTACCTTTCCGTGATGTATTTCTCGAAAGTATGCCAAAAAGTCGTGTACTGAGCGGGATCGAAGTTGATAATTTGAACAATCGATTGAGAGCTACCATTTTGTAGAATTGATCAAAGATGGGGACGTCACTACCAGAGTCTTCATCAGAAAAATCGACATCGTCAGAAGAGGAAGCATATTCCTGAAGTTCAGCTTGTCTTACAACTGCAGTATCGGAGAGTGGAAGAAGAGCTCTTCCAGCTTGACTGGGGGTGACAGTTTCCATACTTGGGGCAGTATAATACGGGAAGTGGAATGGAAATGTCTGAGGTGTAGTGAGGTACATGTAGGTCTGTCCAAGGCAACTGTATAGGTTTGAAGATCGAGGTGTCGCAAAATTATCGGGCGGTTTCCTATAAGACCGCTATATTTTGAAATTCACCGATAATTTTCAGAGAACTCTTCATTTTAATCAATCATTGAAATAGTTATTATCAAATTTGATAAAGATGAAATCTATTCAGAATTATTTACCGTTTTTTCAATGAGCTTATGTAATAGAATTGCAGGCAGCCATTTTTGTAAATGACTGGGTAAGTTGGCATGCATATCGCTAATGCTCAGAGAGTTCAAAAAATTGCACTTTAAAAAAATCACCAATTGGTCCGTTTGGTCCATAAGTACACAAACCATTAACTTAAGACACGTTTGCAACGGTCACTTTGTGCTTATCCACTGACAAAACGGCTAAATATGATCCAATTATTATCCTTACTGTAGATCGAGGATCAGCTTTGGAGCCTTCCAGGTTTTCAACATCCGAAATACGGGCAGAACTTCCCCCTCTGTGGCCGATCAACGCACCACTAAGCTCGGGCGTGCACAGAGACCTCCAAAACTGCCTCTACACTGCCTTGGGGACGACTACTTTTCCTTCTACAAGTTCTTTTCGCATGGTTGATACTGATTGTGATGGGGATGCGTTGCTTGACGGTCAAGAGGGTGTCGTAATCTAGGAATTCGGCAAGCGCCATCGGGGCGATTTTCATCTCAAATGGTGCACATGGGTCTTTTTGGAGTGGTGAAGGGGCTGGTAGAGGCCGTGGTGCTGTGGCTCAGGAGGAATCGGGGCGTGGGGCAGCTGGGAATGGTAATGATAAGGCCGGTCGCGGTGGTATCAGTGAGAGAGAAATAGGTCGTGGCAAGCGAAGGAGAGGTCGTGGTGTTGTGAATGATCAGGGAAGAGGTGGGGGAAGGGGAAGAAGTAGAGGCCGCGGGAGAGGAAATGCAGCAAGAAGGAGAGGGGGATTGACAGAATGTGCCATTGCTGGTTGGATAAAAGGGAGCAGTACTTGTGTGGGAGTGTGATGATGGAAAAAAATTTTTCCGAACGCGTGATGCAATATCGGGCGAGGTATACTGCAGAGCGGTAATGACAAACTTACGGTTAGAGTTGGAGGTAAAGGGTCTTACACAGGCAAGAGGAGGAATATTTGTGCTCATGATGAATCAAATTTTGAGACAGCTTCTGGAATGAATGAACGAGCAACTTCGGTTGGAGAAAGGTAATGAAAGGGGATCTATCAAGGGGCCTCCATGTCCGACATGTATCGTTTTGTCGCTGTTTTATTTTTTCGCACACTACTGGTTTCAGTGTTGAGAAGGCAGTCTCGACTCTAAGAATAGCCGGCAGTACAGCTCCAAATTTGGATCTGTTGAGATACACCTTTACAAATGTATTGGAATATCCTGTAACGGGTAGAGGAATGGAGGGAGAGGAAAAATGGACAGAACAACCCGATCTATCTCAGAGCCTCACAGGAGTTGAGACCATAGATTTTTCAGAGAGCCGCAAAGTTTTCTTTGAACCTCTTCACCTCTTGGAACACTTGATGATGACCTGCATGGGACGAGGGATTATTAGTACAAGGAAAGCAGATCGAGAAGGGCACAGTGCAGATTGTGTAGCAGATGCGCAGTTTAGGGATACTAATTCAATAAGATTTAGAAGGAGAAGAGAGCTTCAACAGTTGTCTGCTAAGAAGCTGCTTGAGAAACTTTTAGAAGAGAGAGGCGAGACTTCTTTGGATGCATGTGTTATCACAGCCGATAGGGGTTATGGAAAGGAGGCTCTAGTTCGCATACTGATGGAATTTGGGGTGTGTTCGTTGTTGACTATGCCAGACGTTATATTAAAAAGTCATCAATTTGTTGGTAAGTCTTATTGCAGACTATGCAGGCAAGACTTGGAAGAAGAGATGGGAGTGGATTCTAGGTTAGAAGCAGATGGAGAGGAGACAGCAAGAAGGGAAGGAGTATCGGAAGAAGTTGAGGATGTTGAGTCAGTTGTTGCAGCGGGAGAAGGTCGTCCAGTTACTGAATCAGCTGTTGAGAGTAGAAATGAGGGAAAGGAGGCTGCATGGCGAAGTGACCTGTGTGAATATGACAGGCGCAAGGACTTCGTGGTGGATGATGGTCCTGGAATGGGTCCAGAGGTATTGTTTGCATCCAAAGCTATGCCCGGAGTCAGATCAAGGACGGCGAGTAATCTTATTAAAGCAGTTGCTGTAAGGGAGCATGGAACGGAGAGGTTTTCGAATGTGCTTAGATTCATGTACACCGTTCCAACCTCATTGCAAGAAATCCTTAACACGTTTATTTCTGTTACAAAAGCTCACATCCCATTGAGCCACACCATTTGCAGTGGCGAGAGACAGGCAGATGAGACCATGAAAATAATGCAACAAGTGGCTCGGAATAAGGATGGGGAGCAATGTGAGGTCTTGACGTTGGGACAGCGTTGCTCCGATTAGTTTGTCCGGCGTTAGTTCAGGGTCACTGGTACAAACGCCGGACTACTTTTCATATCTTTTGCCGCCATAAAATAACGGCTCGGGGTGGGTCAAATGAAAAGACGGTGATGGAATGGTATCAAGTATTAAAATCTGGGTGGTTTAGTTCCCAGGTCTCGACGGAAGCCATGAAGAGAGGGACTACAAACGAAAGTGCGGGTATGGGTGCGTTAAGATCATTGGATTCTGTAAATTAAATCTTTCAAAATGGCAGTGCGTAATTAAATCTTCAAGATATCTTGCATATTCTCCTGATGGGATATTATTGATGGACATCGGGTCGTTTGAGGAGTGGAAACACGAAGCAGTGCTTCCTGGTTTTGAAGGTCGGAGTATTATGTTGGCGCCACTAGAGATTAAGAAAAAGATAACTTCTAACGCGTTAAAAGAATCTTTTGGTATATCTTCCCCTGATATCGTTCTCTGTAATATTGGAGATGACACTTGCAGGAAGTACATGCCAAATGAGCTCATGGGACAAGTAAAACACCAATGTATAGTTCTACAAGTCCCATTTTGTATCTACGTTGTGGCTGCAGAGACAGATTTGATGTATAAAATGGTAATCAGGGTTCCGTCTGCCGCACAGGAACGTTTTCAACGGTCGATAATTCATATATCAACACTATTAGTAAACTGGGCTTTCTCAAATGAAATTTCTCTTTCTGACTTCATCCTAGCAGAAGATAAGGAAGAAATGTAAAGTAGACACTCGTTTTGGAAGATTTTGGACATCCATGTCAAAAACAATGGATGATTCGTGCTGTTGAAACTATTTAAACATGCCGAATAGACTTTCTACTCTAAGTCAAAGGCTGATGTGGAAGGTGCTATACAGAAGCGAACAATTATACGCAACCCGACGTCGAATTTCAAGTAGGAGCAGAAAACGGTTACTAGAACTATTAATACGCTTGCGTTTAGTTCCTTTGTGGCGTTGCGCCTGTTCGAAAGACAAGAACTACTGGAATATGAAGAATATCTTAAGTCGATTGAGAGCTCCCGCAATTCTTTGCATAAGTTGCAGGCTACGGCAGATTTTATGTTTGACGTAGCTCAAGATCTGTAAAGTTATGGGTCTGGTATGAGCCTAAGGGAAGGAAGTGAGTATTTTACAGAGGTATAGCCTCTGGCAGACGAGAAAAGACGAATAACTACTTTTTAAAAAGGTAAAAAGCGAAACAGAATAACATTCTTAAACTTAAATAACGGTATAACTTTCCGTACAAGCGTTCCAGGTCATCAACCAGATTATGGTGGGCTTTAGTTTTGTGCTTTGTCTGGTGGAAATAATCAGGGCTACAGAGGGAATAGGACAAAATGGAGGTGTGAGAAACGCGACGTTAATCTCCTGTTTGAAAGTGCTATTAGGTTTTCCCAAAAGTTGGTTTCAACTGTGACATCGTCCAAAGCAGCTAGAAGCGCGGAGGATTCCCGCTGGGGTTTCATCAACTTCTCGCAGCGGGGTTACAAGAAGATCTGGGCCTATAAGCAGATCTACAGCTGGAGTTACTTGCTGCGGAGTAAGGGCAAGTGGGATTGAAGGACTTTTACAGGAAACGTAGGATGGAGAGGAAGGTGGTGGTGATAGTCGAACTCTTTCAAGTGTGAGGTCTACAAGAGGCAGTGGTGAAGAATTGAGGGATTGTAGATTGGAAGGTGAAAACCTTCCTTCTGTTGCCACAAGGGAAAGCGCAGAACGTTTACCGAAGAGAAGAAGGCGACTCTAATCGAGATTCTGAGCTGCAATAGGAGCTGTAGAGTTAGTAAAGAAGTCCTCATAAAGACAATTAAACTGTACTTAACACCCTTTTTGAGCTCCTGGAAACGGCCAGGACAGCCCAACTTTGCAGGTTTGTGGATTTCATTCTGCTTGTCCAAGCTTTTTGAAACTTGGTAGAGGTGCTTGGACAGTCCTGTAGAGGACACCCATAGGCTCAAAAGCTCTATTTATATCAATAATTGCCAACTGCTGAGCGTTGAAGTCAAAGCTCAGTAAATTGAACGTTAAAATACGGCATCAGGGATAATATGTTTGCGCTAAAGTACTAATAGTGACAGAATGTCCAATCATTTTACTTTGGCTTCGTCCCCTCCATCCTAAAACCTATATTTAAAAGTACTGAAACTAGTGCCTGACAGTTTCTAATATTTTCTCGCTGTATCCCCGATTGTATCCCCGAGGAGCGGTCCTCTTTGGACCGTCGCCAGCGGCCTCAATCACGATCACCTTACGCCTTAAAACAACGCTGGTCCTTCAAGAAAGTTTACTCCAATAAGTATCTCTCGTGTACACTGCAGGATGCGACTATACGGCTAAGACCTAACCGGATGCTCCACGTCGGCCACGTGCAGTGGAGCTCGCGATAGAGTCGACAATGCAACAGATGACCACTGTGTGCAACTTACGCGCAGATAAATACGCCTGCGGATCACTCCTTTTGTGGTGTGAATCTTCGATCCGATACGAGGGATGTGCTGCTCTAGGAAAAGGATGAATGCCGGAGTTTGGGCACCCAAATAATGAGTCGATTGTGGTTGTCCGGAAAACTATGAGATAGATCGGATATATCTTCCAAGAGTAAAACACCCAAACATTTCACCCAAGTATTCGAAGGCCAGAGGCTGAAACTGGAATTTTCGTGCCTGAATTGGACCTTCCGAGGGGGATGGAGACGGTAGATGGGGCACACAAGGAATCGAAGGCCAGAGGCTTAAACTGGAAGTTTGGTGCCTGAAGTGGCCCTTCCAAGGCAAGTGAGAGGCTGCGTGGCAGTTAGCGCTCCAAGGCTTTGACTTTGTCTCTTTGGGCAATGCCGGTGGCGCCGTCGGCCATTTATGTGGCCCTTCTGGACACGCCTGGCTTGAATGGAGAGACAAAAGTAATTGAGCTGGCCACAGGGCGAGCCTGTTGGCCATTGGGCGTGGGGGTGAGATGAACGAGGATGTCCGCAGGGCGGATCTTCGCTCCAGGACGAGGAGCGGGACCTCTTATTGACAGTCCAGACCCGCTGCGCCAGCAACGTGGTAGGCGAAGACGTTGCGTAGAAAGTTGTGGCGGGGAGGGCGGCCGATAACGGCAGGGCAGAGGTCAGCAGAGTGGTCCCCAACTGCGTCCATTTGTTGCTTGCAGTGATCGCAGGTAAGCGGGAGGGACTCATCGTAGACGGGGAGTCCAGGATCCGGCGGATCATGGTCTGCCATTGTGCTTTGGACACCACCGTGCCAGTCGTGAGATGTGTGAAGAGGAATGTGGCGACGGGACTGTTCCGGAACATGAGGCCACGTATTATGAGACGTACATCATCGGGGTTGTGGTCGACCGGGCTGCGGCGTGCCATTCAGGAGTCATCCCGCTAGTAATCCTAGAACGCAACCATAACTATACAGAGAGCTCGATTCTCTCCTCGTGGACTTCGCATATAGCCTCCAGTCGTCTTTTTGGGCGGAGTATGGCTTCCTTCCAGAATGCATGTCAGCCGCCACCCTCGCCCGCAACGCCGATAAAAATTACATTATATTATGTCGTGTGTAAAGAAGAATTGATCCTTTTCCCTTGCCTCCCGTCGCACCAGCAGTTCCTGCCCGCGGAAGGGGCTTTATATAGAAAATGGAGGTACCTACTGTAAGCTATTATGATACCTCTAGGGAGATCCTACGACATTGGTAACCAGCCCATAATCTTGTGGTATTACGATACCTATACAGCCGCGGGTATGGGCTGGTTGGCGGGTGTCAAGCACAGCTTGGCACGGTGGCGTAGGAAAGTTGTCGTTGGTAAGGCTTTGGTGAGGAGGTCAGCTTGCCGGAGCGTGGACGGCGTATGAACAATAGTGATTTCCCAACTGTCGGCGGCGTCCCGAAGGTGATGGTATCGAACGTCAATGTACTTGCTGCGCCGAGTGTGAGATTGAAGTTGGCCATCGATTGTGGCGCCTGGTTGTCCATATCTTACAGTGTGCGAGGTGGAATGGCGAGATGTAGTGACGGTTGTCGGCTGCCCTTCAACAAGGCCATGGGCTCGCCTGTGTTCGTGGCGTGCGCTGTGTATGGGATGACATGGTGTTGATTCACCCTGGGGTCGTGTCTGTGTTGAGGGGATATCGCATGGTGATACATTCTTCGCGGATCATAGTTGGGGTTGTATGGTCGATAGTCGGAGATGCGTGCCGTGAGGAGTTGTCTTGTCTGTAGATTGATTAGGCGGTAGTGTGCTCCGTCCGGAGTGAATAAATAGACTACCAGGACGGCACGATTGGCAGACTTCTTCTTGATTGCCGTTAGTACAGGTATGTGCCCGTATTCCCCGAACATACGAAACAGTTGGAGGCTGAGGCTGCGCCGTGGGTACAGAGAGTGCGGCTGCCGATGTGTTTCCCAAATTAGTCTTGAGATGGCGTCAATGGGACGGTGGAGCTTGCATTGGTTTTCCTACCGTATCAAGAACGCACAGCGCCCAATGCTTGTCAAATGGCATTTGGCCAGCGTGGAGAGTGGCACGTACACGTGACATGATCGTGCGGTTGAGCCTCTCAGCGATGGAGTTTTCTTGAGGCGTATGGGTTACCGTTGGATCTAGGCTGGTGGCGCACATTCCGACTTGGCAATCTTGGCGACCATGCTAGGTAGGGCATCATCGGCATCCTTGCGTTGGCGTAGCAAGTGTGCATGTATCATTCGACTATGTACGTCCGTTACTGTGAGGAAGTATTGTTGTCCTTCTTCGGTCTTTGGAAAAGGTCCCGCGATTTCAGCAACAAGGGAGTGTCCGGTTGGAGGGCGAACTGTCTGTTGTTGGTGCGGTGCTTTTTAGAAGTATCCTACCGAGCATCCCTGGCAGTGGAGAGGTGGGGTGCCGTTGCGAAGTTCAGCAGGTAACCAAAGAGGGAGATCAAGCTTGGCCATACTGTTGACCTTAGAAGGGGCTATGTAGTTGAGCCTTAGGTGCCAGAATGGGTGAGTTCAGTGAGTCGGCGCTGATGAGGCAGGGGTGACGACAGGTGAGCGGGGTATGGGACCGTGTGGGTGGTCGTCTCTGTCCAGCGGCCGCGAGGATGGTGGGTGGGTGGCGGTAGTACCTTCAGCGTTTCGTCCGTGGTGGGGCACCGTGGATTTTCAGCACGGGGGTGTTTCGTTGTCTGTGTTGGCTTCCGCGTTTTAAAGTATTCTTTGAGTGTTCTTGTGGGTAATTTGTCCCTGCTGCATGCATGGTTGGGAGCGCCGTGGTTAGCGAGATGCGATAGTGGCCTTTCGGGAGTTGTATGTGGGTTATTATATGTTCGGGTTTGCGAAGCATGTTCATCGGTGTTATGTAGCCCACAGATGGTGTAAATATTACCGCGCAGTTATTGGCCGCCGTTATCCAGCGCACAGACATGATGTTTTTCGTGAAATATGGTGCGTGCACTAGATGCGGGAATAGGAGTGGTTGACCGTGTTTGGTGTATAGTGTCTGCACCTTGTGCCCCGTTGTGGGAGATATCGACCCATCTGACATGTTGACCGTTGATACATGTGGAGTATAGTCGGTTGAAGGGTTCTTGGAAAAGGTTGGGTAACATGCGGAACCTAAGATGTAAGAGTCAAAAAAGACGCCCTTTCCGGGGTATTTTTGGCCGAGGTCGACTTGTTCGGACTCCATATGATTTGGAAGAGGATCCTCCATTCCGTGATCGAAGTTGGTCATGTGGGCGGTGCGGGTGGCACGAAGTCGAGGCGGCCAGGAATTCATAGCAGGTCTGCGTGCTGGGGGGTCCTTTGCGGATCCTCCGGTCGTTGTGTTGTTGGCGGCGGAGCCCGTGTGGGTGCGGGTCGGGTTGTCCAATGTCTAGGTGCCTGTTGCAAGGAATGGCAGTGATCTGTGTCATGGTGGCCCCACGTTTGGTGAAATGCCCTGTATTTTAGGCTATAAGTTGTCGCCTTGTTGTAGGCAATCTGCGGTGTGTGTTCCTGTGGTGGTGCGAGCTGGACGTAAGAGGTAATCGTCTTCTTGGACTTCTGAATTGTTTCTATGCTGGCCCCGTGGAGTACTGGGACGTAGGTGCGGAGCGTGGGGCGAGTGCGTAGTCCATGTATATCATATTTGACTGTTGCGGCTTCGTGTTCGATGTTCGGGACGTCTGCATCCGCAATTTGACGACGGAGTTGTAAATTTTTATGGCGCTAGGTGTCGATGGTGTCCGAATAAGTAGATGTGGTTTGGTGGGCTTGGTCCATGGGTTCGAGACGTCGTTCCGGCGTCTTGTCTGCAGCGTATAGAGTGTCCACTTCCGCCAGCATTTCTGTCAGGGAGCGGCGGAGAAAAGTTGTGGGGAGGGTGTCGATGATGTCATCGGAAACGGTTGAGGCGATGACTCGTCTTGCCTTTGCTTGTAGTCCCCGGTATGTGTCCGTAATTGACTGTTGTGGTGGCGGATCGGTGTTTAGTATTGCCAGAAACCCGTGTTCGGCTGCATACTCCTCTATATGGAATATCCACCGGTGATAGTTGATTACGGTCAATGTAGGTACAGGTATGGTGGGGGTTGTCATGGTTGTGTTTGTAGTAGTGTCCGACTCATCTATGTCGGCAGCGGTTTGTAGATTATCCAGGTGGCTCGCTAATGAACAGCGGCGGTCCCGAAATACCGCTTGGGTAATTGTTCGGTGTTGATCAGATTTCAGCGTGGTGGGGGAGTTTTGAGACTTGACTGAGTTTGCGGAGTGGAACGTTAATGGCCCATAACCTGTAGAGAGGAATTGCTCCATTTTCCCTTGCCTCCCGTCGCACCGGCAGTTCCTGCCCGCGGACGGAGCTATATACAGAAAATGGAGGTATCTACTGTAATCTATTATGATACCTCTACATCGTGCGTTGTGCAGCTCGGCAGCAAAGTGGTTCCGGCAAGAGGATGACTAAGAGGGCTCTCTACGGCCCGCTTCCCACTTCGACTCCACGATTCGGCGTCGAATTAGCCGCCAATCCTACCTGGACACTCCCGCCGAAACCTTCCTTACAGCCCATGTATCTGGGGCCAGCCGCACGTCTGATGCAATGTGGTCAGTCATGCTACCCCGCCAACTGGGAGTCATTGTCTTCTAGGACACTTTTCCACTGCGATGAGCCGAGTGCATAAAGATCGTGGAAGACCTTGGGGCCAACGCTCCCGACCTCTGCGACAAAGGCCTTGGATTGGAAAAGCACCAGAAACCTGTATCCCACCTGCTGGGGAAGGAACTGTATTCAGTCGCGGGACTCGGCGTGCAGTACGATGTTCCTGCAACACATGACGTTCCCCTGCACTAGGCCTCACCTAGTCTCTCTGGCCCGATGGTGGAAAGCCCATACGCCGATATTCACTCATACGCCCAGACTTTCCCTGTTTATCAACATTATCTATGGACGTGCGCCTCTCTCTCTTGTGCCACCATTGTATTACACTCTCTTCTTTCAAAAAATAAAACGATCAATAACATCCATATCTGTAGAAATTTTACTCAAACTCAGTTTCGGGATCCGCGAACTCGACGTTCCTAAATTGCATAACGGCACGCATCATACGCTTGCTGCGTTAGCGCTCCTGTACGAGCCTCCTTTTAGTGGATATCTCAACTCCGATAGCGTACAGGTGCTTTCTTTCTCGCCTACGGTGACTGTTGCTCTCAGCCCGCAAAGGATGTAGCTGAATGTGCACATTTTTAAGCGCCTCACAAAGATGAAAAAAGAGTCGTAGCGGTCTTCCTTCAACTTTATTTCCTACGAATTACCTCCCAAAGCATATAAAACCGACAAAAAAGATTTAAACCAGGATCCTATCGGAAGAAATCCTTTTGTTTTCAATCTCCTCGGCTCGATAAAGGAATCCATTTAGGCTTCTTTTTGGGGATCATGGCACGCAATACTTCCCCCTACCCATGATACCCCTTATCCATAATAAATGCCTAGTCTCTAGAATACTCGTTACTCAGTAATACAACATCTGGAATAGTCTTTTCTGCATCTTTTTTACAAGAAGCCCTTCTATGTAGCGGAATATTTCTCTGGAAATTTTCCAAATCTGGCACAGACCGATGGTGTTATGAGCAGTTATAAGCCAATCCATTCGCGAGCACACTTATTTCAACCTTAAAATCGTATAGCTTATGCTTGCCGCTAAAGTATATCTTACTTTTCTGTATGTTTTCACTTGGAATATTTCCATGTTGAAAGGTCATATCGGTAACGTACTTAGCAAACAGGAAGTTTTTAGATTTTGTTCCCTCCTGAAAAAGCTCCTCAAAAGAATAAATTCAGGGATTATTTCGGAACAGTTACTCGTATAGAGACTTGTAAATTAAATAGACGAAGATGTTTGCCATCCATTAAAACATCGGCCCCTTGAAACTGAAAAGTTTGGTTACAAAATACCATTGCCCTCCATGACTGAGCATAGTAAGCATCATGAATAACATTTCTTTATAGCTATGCGGTGAATTGCGTCCTTATACAGTGTTGTAGCACTAATTGATTGTATCCACAAAATTATTCCAAAAATGGTGTTAATTCAGACACATCGAAATTGCTCATTTCATGAAATTGCCTGTGATCTGCCCAATTCGTAGAAAAGATCAAAAAGTGAGTAACTGGACGTAGATTTGTCGTCATTTTCGACGCCATTCGAGTCACTGAACTCATTTAGATCTGCCTCAATTTTAGCTGCCACGTCGGCGAGAAACTGCAGCGCAGAAGCAGCTAGACGCGGTGTGACGAATAGGAGAGTGGCTGGGCCAGTTGATGGATGAGGGTAGGAAGAATTCATCTCTAGTTGCTGCTTACGAGCACAGTCGAGGTTTTTTTGTTGGGAAGAAGTCAATGCCCACTTATATATCCGTTCAGTTGTTACAAAATGAGCGGGATTTTGCATTCGGTTTAAAGTTTTTGAACTCTTCCTTCACTTTTGCACGGCACATTGAACATTTTTGCAGCTTTGAATGGTACAGCTTATTGAACGTCTCATATATTTTCTGTGTAAATACTGCACTATTAATATTAATTATAGAATACATAAATTTCTACGAAACAGTTAAATCTATTTTTGAACTAAACCTCATTTAGAGGGGCCTAGTAGTAACTGGAGAATAGGGAGTGATTAAGTGGAGATACTAATCGAACTACCAAAAAAGACCCGTAGCGTGCCGCTACAAAAAATAAAGTGGTTACGCATAAATAAAAAGATTCGGTATAAACCCCGTTGGATTACAACCAATTAAGAGAATGAGATCCCTACCCAAGTTCTTTGTTACACCATTATGTAGTAGAGAAATAGAATAAAGACAGCGGACAAGTCTCTATTATACAGTGGAGTACCAGAGACATTGTAGCAGTGAGGGCCGAGAGAGAGAAGAAAGGAAAACAAATAAAATGACACCAAAGGACAGGAAACTAAAGGAGATACCACCGGGCCGAAGAAAAGCATACGAGGTTCGAAACCACCATGAGTAATTCTCCGAAATCAGTCGTTTCATTCTAAATATATCCTCTTCTTGTAACGTCTCCCGGCAAGGGAGCAGGGTCTTAGTGCTATTATGAGGAGTTTTCACGTTAGGGATAGATGAGTGAGGACGCGAAGAAATATGAAAATGTGACGGCCAAGCTTGTCGAGGACTTTGGGAAGACGCAGAATCTGGAAGAAGAACTGCAGAAGGCTATCAAAACTATATTGGGCCTAAAGACCATGTTGGGCTTTTTGCCGCAGCTAAAAAATCTTTGCGAAAGGGTTGGATTCAATGAAGCTGCTTGGTTTAGAATTCTTCTAAGGATGGTCGCGGCAAATAAATGAATGGAGCAGCTTGTAATGATTCGTGCCCCAAACGACTGTAAGAGAATGATGAAAGTTGTAGGAGACGTCAAAGTCGCTCAAAAGGCTAAAAATGCAGATCAATGGCATTCTTCTGTAGTTCCAATGGTTTCGGGGAATATGTTGAAGTGGAACACCTCGATACTTGGAGTCAAGGACCAACTGGAAGACTAGTCACACCTTCAAGCCGGTCAGTCCGATTATTTTTCCCTGCTTCTTCAAGAACAAACTAGATAAGGCAGGATCCGCAGCACATGGAAAACTCAACTGTTACACCATTTATTGCACCTAACAAGGGAAATGCGCTGCCCAGAGCCTTCAAAGCTCGCATCAAAAACGCTTTGTACTATTACTGACAAATAAGGTCGCTCAGCGGTCACATAATTGTCATAAAAAATAAAAATAGCGCACGGGAGATCTTATAGTCGGTTTTGTAGTAGCAAACTTGGAATTGAAGAAAGTGCTGTGATTGAATTGAGCGAAGAGAAAAACTCCCCTGTCATCTGTCCGAGAGTCTCGAAGTGGCAGGATTTCTGCCAACTTAAGTAAAAATGCCGAATTTGAACACTTCCAGAGACAAAATGTAGATATTTCCATGGAAATAGAGGCTGAAATGAACAAAAAAATTGATGATTCATCCGATTGTACTCGTGTCGACTGCAGAAGAAGATGGAGATAAAATATTTGATGTCCTCAAGGAGAACGTGGGAAAGTGAGTTTAATGTGACTATGTGGTGCACTTCTCCCTTGTCTGGTTTGGGATTTGGATAGGTAATTCGAAAAGAATTTGGTGGGTCCAGACAGCCAATCAAGCGTTTGAGCAATGGGGAACGCTCCGTTGACACAAACTTTCACATTGAATACCAATGGGGCTCAGAGTAGATTGAAGTGAATGGTCCTGGAGGAATACGACACAGCAATTCGGGATTTTTATACATGCGCTCTGTTCCGAACTTAATTTCACGGGAATATTGCCATTAATTGGTGCTTAATTTATATTTCAATATTGTATATTGAAAAGTCTTTAGTTACGAGTAAAATTGATAGTTGCCTCATGGATCGCATGCTGTATCGCTGGACTTGCTATTGGTATAAAAATATTCATTCGATACCATTTTCTGGAAAACTGGTCTGGAGCCCTCGAAGCCAAGTCTGGATTAAGGTTTCCATCAGATCATTATTACTGCTGGAAGGAAGTAGATGCTTCCGCTACTCAGAGAATAGCCAGTGGTCTACGGACAGTCGAATTGAGAGCTAAGCAGGGAAATAGAAAGTACAAAAAGGCGGGGAGGGTACTTCGGGCGTTAAGAGGGTAAGACAGGTGAATATAGGTGCGCGATGGAATCCGATTGTGAAAAAAGTTGTAAAAGAGAGAGCAGAGGGCGGGAAGCAGGAATGAATAGGGTGTAAAAGAGACAGGAAAAGAGCGAGGAAGGCTCACTGGTGGATTCAAACGCACTGAGTACTTCTCACGCAATTTTGTCTGAAGGGAGGAGGGAGCCGATGTGAAATCTTGCGTTCCAATTCTCTGAATTTTTCTCCGTGAGCCATAGCGGCTACGCTGCCTATAGAATTCAATCCACTTGAGCGTGTATGAAAACAAAAAATCACGTGGTACTCGAGGGGAAAGACATATGAAATAAAAAGATAACTAACTTCTCTTTTTTAAATTAGTAGTGAACAAATGATGCACTAGGAATCTAATTTTTCTGCTTTTGCTATACTACGGCTATTGGTACGTTTATTCTTATTCGCTGAGATATGAATTGTGTGTAATTTTTTGATTAACATGAGTTCTACTGCAGCTGTTACACCGTATCTCTTATATGGTCGACTCTTTGCAGAGGTTTATGTGGGAACTCAAAGTCATATTTTTATGTCGATAATTGAAAAGATCTGACGCTACTTGGTTTTTAGGAAGGTGAGACGCCCTCTTGAACATGAGCAAAGACCAGGTCGTACCTAGTGAAGAGATATTCCGCCATATAACCAAGTACATTTAGCATGTCAAATGACGCAGATAAGACTTAAAAGCTAGAGGGCTGTAGAAAAAAATTCTTTTTCTTTTAGCCGAATTATTGCGAACCCTACCGATATTCATTTCAAATAGAAGATTTCAAATTCGGGTAATGCTTAAAAATACTCAAAATACTAACCAAAGTGGTTTTGACGGACAAGCAGATCGCGGTTAAGTTAATTGTTCTCAAAACTTTGGGAATATCTTTTCCCAAACTTACAGGCTACGTCATTCCTACAAAAGAACTCCATCGCTCGCAATGAAACTTATTTCCATCGTTTGTTTTTCCATACGTTCTGATGAAGTACCCTCTTCCTCTAACAATCTACCGCAGACAGCTTCGATTTTCTTATTTGTTCTAAGTTATTTGTCGTCTCTATTTGCTCACCCTTGTTTTCAGCCTCTTGACCTGAATTATATGCCATCGGAAACTAAAAATCTGTATTCTTGGCAGCTCTAATGAAACTTAAGACCATTTACAGCAAGGTCGTCGTCTCCTGAAAAGAAAAAAAGATGAATCACCGCATGAAATTCTCTGTGACCCGAACCATTGTTCCACAAGCTTCATCCTCACTCTTATCCCTAGCAATCATACCGAATCTGATCCTTCAGAGTATTCTGAAGACTTTTAAATCTTTTTTTCAATAATTGTTCCGCTTTTTACATCCGCATGAATTTGCAGTCTGACAATCACACACAAGGATGACGCAGAGTGAAAGTACTTTTAGAATCCAGTTAGCGCCAATTACATACCATCTAGACATGCTTTCATCCACACAGCCTGAACACAACAGCTTGAAATCGGGTTGCAAATGCTTTTTGATCAGACTCCAGCGCATTGTCGAGCTAGATGCTTCTCCCTTTGTCAGAGTTTGTTATTCCGCAAAACTGTGTAACGACGGAAAAAATCAAAGCTTTTACGTTTCATGAAATTCTAAATTTGGACTCTGGATGTGCCTCTACGGAGTCGAACTACCCCACACGGTACTTCCATCGCTAGAGTTGTAATTCTTCATGCGAATCAGAATACAAAAAAGTTCAAATTTTCGCCTGACTTGCAAAGAATCACGTCGTTACGTTCCAAAATAAAGTTTATAAAAACAAAAAATTGTCGAAAAGAATATCACCAGAAATATATCAAATATCGACACCGTATCCTTCTCGTTGGTGGGCGATTCCCGCAATAATAAGGTTAACATTTGGATGATACACTTTGCAGTTTTTTTGAGATAGACACATTTAAAATTATCATTACCTCGTTCCGAATCCAATCTATGCCACGCTCAACTGTTTCTAGCGATTCAAATTTCACCATTTCTGTCCTTACACTTTCCAAACGATACTCTCCTATTTGTACTAGGCTTTTACCCGGCCTTTTACTTGTACTCTTACGCTCATCATATTACACGGGAGCATAAGTCTCGATTTGGTTAATTCTTTTGACTGAAGTTTTCTCTTCTGTTCTGTAAGATACTACTTGTATTTTGCAACAAATCAACTGCTTACTCAAGCAAGAAGCTTCTCCTTTTTTGAATCTTGGCAAATGAATTACTACCTCTTTGGAATCGTCCCCGATCCCCTGTTATTGACAGTTTTTCTCTGAATTAGTTCACCCTAGGCCAATTTTTTGATCGTAAGGCTTTTTTGCCATTATTGTTATCTATTAGTTGGATCAATACAGCCTCTTACGCTATACTTTGAGCTCTAAGTAAGTGCGCTTTGACTGAAGTCTACTGAAAGGGACGTCTCTTTTTTGATAGCACCGTTGTGAAAGGAATTTTAGTGTTTTTGCTTGAGGGAAGTGGTTGTATGAGCTATTGTACTAGCGAATGCCCAGAATTAAAACCTTCCACACGTGATATAGACCTAAGTTAACATGTAATGCTAAAAAAGTGGCTAGAAAATGTTTTGCATTTATTTTTGTGCTCTACATAATCAATTGAGGGCAATGTGGAATAGTCACAAGGATCGAAGGTCTCAGTCTCGTTTTCATCCTTAGTTCACAATCCGAACGTTTCGGTACCAGATTCAGGTCCACCTCTCCGAAATTGACTCCTGAATCGGCGTGGCTAAAACTGTTGGGCGAAATCTCAGCTCAGTCACAGAATAGTTCACTGATATACAATTCTATCAATCAAGTCACTACTAATTTTAAATGCTAAAGAAAACGCGAAAAAGGTAGAGAGTTTGGTAAAAATTCACCACATAACTGCTGGAAATGGTCGATTGACCAATCTGGTGCAAATATGTTACTTGATAAACTCAAAAAAGACACTATTGTAAACTACATATCATATTCAGTCAATGTGTACGAAGGGAATAACTTTACGGAATGATTATCGAGGGTGTGCAGGGCCAACCATTCAAGCTCGATGCTCCGTCGCAAGTCGGCTACGATGTCAACATTCGCAGCTCCCTAACAGAGTTTTACCTCATCAAATCTGCGTCTTCACTCTGCGGGGCAAGGACATTTTATCCCTCAGTGAGAGCTGTGTTTAACTTACCTTGGACGCAACCTTTCCCAACCTTGGTAGTCAGTTCGTTAACTTAGCTGTTGACGCCTTTCCCGCGCCCTGGGAGTCTATCTCTGTGTTGGTTGAGGCAATTGCGAAATTTATATCCCAATGACTGCTCTGAAAGCCGCCTTCGACCACATTTCCCGAAGAATATCGGCCACTGTATGTTCTAAAATTGCAACATTGATACTAGCGCGTACCCCCACGTTTGGCAGCGAACACTCCAGATATCATAGCTTATACTGTCATATTTGCATTTTGTGCTCTTTGTAAATCATGAAGTAGGGATGAGTACATATATATACTGGCGCTTCTAATTTTAAATACAGTGATTTTTTCTAAAACATTATTTCACCAGCGTTAAATTTAAAAATTAATCAGCTGAAAAGTTTCGCCGGGTCTCGAGACGTAACCAAACAGCTCTCCATTCAATACTATAAAGAGGGTATTCGATCCCATTAGTCTAAATTTAATGCGGGTGGTTGTATTTTTAAAGACAGAAATAAAATCAATGCCATACTTTAAGTCTCAAGACTTAGTTAAATTATCAAGAGTGAGTATTCAGCCTACAATGCTCCAGCACCTCAACGGTGTGGTTGTGCATTGGGCCAAGCAAGTTAGAGATGAGTTGCTGAGTCAGCTCAGCCCATTCATTTTGCACACAGCTTATTAACTCACAGCACCAATGTAAAACTGCCTACTGTTGGCATAAACGGCAAAATAAATCCATCCCCAAACGTTTCTCATTGGATTAACACCCGGGAACCGCGACTGCCACTGCATTAAATGCAAAAAATGCTCAAAGAACCAAGTTTTAGTTGCAATACTGACGTTTGTAGGGCATTGTCTTGCTGATATGTCCATGATGCCGGCATTTTATCATCTTCAAATGGCAAAAAGTAGTCCTCATGACCTTTAAATAGTATTTTTGGTTCTTCCTGCCCCGCATAACAGCCAAACTCGATTTCTCACATTAATTCAATGCTCTCCGAACCATTATCCTTCCACCTCCACTCTAGCACCGAGAAAGAACGACTTCGCTTCTTCTTAGATCATGCCAATAATAGTTATTTATCAAGATAAAAGCTTTTATAATCCGAGAACACAAGTAAAGACCATTGTTGAGTGCTTAAAGGAAAGTTGCTTCCTTGCTCATGCTAGTCGATGTTGCTCTTGTCCCGAAGAAAGCATTAGGGCATACTTTACCTTCATTTGTCTCAAATTTACGCTGCGATTCATATTTGCTTGTACTACTTGCTGAAATAGGCTGGTTTAGCGATAGATTTAGATTCGAGGGGGAATTCTGGGAGTTAGCTGCTTCTCGTAGGAGCACGTTCTCATCTCCCAGTGTGATTTTGCGCTGTGTTTCCCTTTTTCTTCATTTACCGTACTTTTCTGGGGCACAAGAATAGTTGGAGGCCACTGTATTTCTGTGCTTTGCACCAGTAGTAGAGTGACCTTTTTCCATCTGCCTTGAGGACAACCCTTTCTTTGACATTTCATAAATTTGCCCTCTCTCATGGTCAGTGAGGCGTTTTCCCAACGACATGGTTCTTCGTTGGCGAGCCTGTGTCTCTCTTCGGAATGCAGGGGTATTACTGATAGGTTTAGTGGCTGGCGATTACATCGAGTCAGCAACTGCTCATATATATTTAAGAATCCAATACTTTCTTTACTTTAAAACTTAATTTATTCATGCAAGGATTTGCTGACTCTTTCAAATAGGTTCACAATGCGTGACCTGATAAACATGTTGAGCAGATTCATTTTTTAATTTAGCGCCCGTAAACCCATTTTATAAAAATATTATCTCTGTATTTAGAATTAAAAGCGCCAGTATACATAACTATTCTGCTAGCTACCTTCTAGCTGGTTTTTAGTTTGTGTGAAAACCTTTTTCCAGCGGTGTCAAACGGAACCTGTCTCCTCTCTTTTCTCTTCGGACTTCAGCAATCCCAAGCCTCTTTCTAGGGGGCCGCCAAGCCCGAGTTTCTACGCTCGTACAGCGTAAGTTATTAATGGATACTGTACGAGCGCGTTCAGTCCAATAAAACCACGGCACTAAAAATCTCGCAAGAATAAAATCGCGTGACACGCCTCCCTACTCACGGTGGGCCACGGGTGCCACGTAAAGAAATAACGGACGCCAGCACCCGGCCCCTCCACATGTAGGGGGCCTGTTCCCCCGTCTCCCATCTTTCCCTCTAGCACGAGCCCACCACCACGCTACGCGCTCCTCAACCCCCGTCGGGCAAACAATCAAGGTACCGACGAACGGCCGGTACACGTCCGACGTTCAAGCTTTCCTCCGAGCGAACGACCGAAGTGCAGAGGCCAGATGGGTGCCTTTTTCACCGCCGCCCAACAACGATCTCTCGACTCTATTCTCTTCTTTCCATCGAACAAGGGCTCGAACGAAGCAGCTAGCCCGTTTTAGCACGGGTGGTTTTGCCCCTCGCAACAACATTGCCACAAAAACGACGCGAGTTGCCCGTGAGGCAAAGGGATCCCATCCAATTGCACTTGCAAATCTAATGCGCCAGCTATCGGAACGGTCTGATAGTAAAAAGCTACTCTTCCTCGGTAGGTAGAAGCCTAAAAGCTACGTAATCGGTACATATTCTTTTGGTACTAATCCATAATTTGTATCGCGTCAGGATTTCCCTGATATCTTCGGAACGCACATATCGGACTGCGTGACCCAATGCGTTGGTGACTAAGTCACTTAAGAGGGCGCCTTAAAACTTGATCTGACGGAGTCTTAACACGATTATCGCGTCTATGATGAGTTCAAGGAAGAAGACAGGATCAGCAGCACCATTCGCTGGGATTCAGACGCCCAGATCTATCGAGCAGTGGATTTCGACATTGGAGAGGATCATTTCGTCTTGCTCTACACAGTCGCTTTCTCCTGTTTCCAGATACCGGTCACTCTATCACTCGTCAGGCTATGTTCTCTTTAGGGTGCGAAGGTCGAATAAGTGCTGGCTTAAGCTTTCATGGATTTTTCCTACAGCGGGTGCTCCTCAATAGGGTACATACGTGCCAAGGGGTTTATGTGCCCTATTGAAGAATGTGCACTCACCTGGCAAGAGTCCCCAACACACCGCCAGTACAGTGAACAAAGTACAATAAGTTTACTAAGAGAGGCCAAAGTAGTCCTGTATGACTGTTTGGCGCCTGTTGCCACGACAAGCATGCATGAGCACCCTTCTCTTGGTTCTATGCAAGAGCACATGTAGCTCGTCATACTCTACACCACGAACAGATACTTCTAAAGATGCAAATGCTGAGGTCACTGCTTCAAGATCAATCTTGATTTCGTCCTGTGCTACATCCATGGTTTGCTCTGCTTCATCTTCTTCTTTCGAATCATTCTGCTCCGAAAAAGCCCTTCCGTTTTCCGCCTGCAAGAGGTGCTCCACTTCCTCTAGTGCCTCAGACGGCTCCATCTCCTTTACTTCATCCGAATCTTCAACGTGAATCCATTTCTGCAAGTCTTCTCATGTGGAACCAGAAATAGCATCCAAATCATCCGTCTTAGATGTCTTCATTCTGTCGTCTACATTCAGGTTTCCTGCAGCACATGTGAGGCGTTCCATTACAGTCACCAAAGAATCGAGCTCAGCTGGTTCCAGATCAGAAGCCACAGTAGCTCGGAGCTCCGCGCTCCGACCACTAGGAATTATGTTAGCCTTTGCCCATGAACGTCGTACAGTTGTTGTCTTCATACTCTTCACAATGTCGTAAACGATCTCAATAGCATCGAGTATATGCGGGTCATGGCCTTCGTACAGACCTTTGGTACCCGCAACCATTCTTGCAGATGCTACGCGCAATTGAGGGCGACTTTCAAAGAGCTCCAGTACTTTTTTCCAGCAGCCTGTACTTGTAGTTCATTTTGACACTGGAGATCACCCCCATGTCCATCGGCTGATGTAGGCTGGTACAATTGGGAGGGAGGAAGTAGATCTTTACTTGTTCGTTGGGGTCGACCAGACTACTTCCATGCGAACTGGCGTTGTCCAGCACCAGTGCAACTGGTTGAGATGTTCGGGCACGCACGGCCGGTAAGAAATCTCTCAAGAACCAATTGGTAGATATTTTTCCATCATTCCAAGCATTTACCTGCGCCAAGTAGGGCAGCAGACAGGCTCGCATTCGAAAACAGCGCGGTTTCAGGGCGTTCCGATAACTGTTGGCTGCAGCACATGACTGCCGCTCGCACTCGTCGTGATTATCAATTTTAACCCGTCTTTGGCCTTCATATTCTTTGTTCCCCGCACTGCCCGCTTGTCATCCTTGAAAGTAAAAGTCTGACGTGGTAGTAGTTTGTAAAAAAGGCCATTTTCGTCCATGTTGTAGATTTGGTCCACGTCATATGCTATTAGTCCCGTCGCATCTTCTTAATCCCCTCTGCAATCTTGCTGAGGTCCACACTACCCCGCTCACTATCCAGGCGCACACTTTACAGATATTGTCTGCGGACAAAAGCAGTGATACACTTGTCCAAAGCAGAGAAGGAGGACAATAGTTTCCGAGCTGATTCACTAAGTTCACCTTGTAACAGTTGGGACGAATTGAAAGTGTTCTTACGCATAATACAGCCCTTGTGACTGCCAATTTTCCCGATCGAGCTGTTTGAATGAACTTCAGAAGATTTCCCTCCAGTACCGGTCATCTGCTTCTCTGCGATGATCTCCGTTGTCCAACTCTCCCATCTGATTCTCGTAGTTGTTGAAGAGAGGCCTCTCGATTCTTGATCTTAGAGAGCGTCCGTCTACCGACACCGAGCTTTAGCATCAGCTTGGATTGACTGGCGCCAGCACGCAAAAGTTTTGCCACCTCAAGTTGTCCGTCCATAGTCAACCTTCTAAGTTGTTGACATAACGGTTGGATTTGCTGGTGTATTGGCGGGGTTTGTTCTCACAGTGATCTCATCCTCCGATGCTGGACAGTCTACAACGGCGTCAGACGGTACTTACTCATTTCTGCCGTCATCCACGTTGGGATTGGCCCGTTCACATTTGCCACACAGTCGCAGCGAATCACCTGCGGCTTTGCCACACCAGGCATGAAGATGGCCTTGGAATACACGGCAAGAATGATAGTTGCCAATCAGTAGTGCGCGGCGCGTGCTGTCTGGTTGGATGCATTTCTGGCGGTCGGAGGCCATGGTTGAGCTTGTGCAATATTATTGTGGGAGGTTGGTGGAGATGTGTTCTGAGGAATGGAAGAGAACAGGACCTTTATAGGATGGTTTCTGGTGCCACGCGCTGCGCAGATTGCTCACGTCCACGTCTGTGTCTCTCAATGTCAGTAATCACCGGCTATAACGGTAAACAGAGCATTGGGACGGGCCGTAACGGTCGACGGCGCACTGCATGGGGTGCCACGTGTAACCCCTGAAAAGTGGTGACATGGGGAAAATGTGCCCTATTAAGGAGCATGTTTTCGTGAGGGGTGCCCTATTGAGGAACACCACCTGTAATTCATTCGTGTCGTTGTCTCCAGGTGTACTCAGTTCTTCCGAGGGAGTGGGGTTCTTTTTCCGGTTCTTCTCTGGTCTCGCCGCGCCCCAACGTCATATTCTATGTGATGAAACTGACTTTTTCCTGTGTTCTCTATCTCCAATGCTCTCTGGCATCTAGGTGCTCATTTCACGGCTAGAGAGTAGCTTGAATACTATAAAAGTACCTATCGAGCTTTTAAGGCCAATATCACGCGCAGGGGACGCATTCGGAGTTCAAAGGACGCTCAAAGGCACGTTCTTCCCATATTGTTCGTTTTTCAAACAGTCTTGAGCCTTAATTCAGACCTAAAGGAGACGTTGGACCTTCCTGTTGGGATTTACGTCTTGAAGATCCATGGTTACGATTGGATGCATCACTGTGAAATGATAAACACAAAAACCGGCCATATCTGGTATCCGTGCGAACCCTTTGCTTTAACACTCTCTTCTCAAGCTCTCCTTGATTTCTCATTCATCTCCATTCTAAAGCTTCCATGCTAAAAAACGCAGGAAGCGCAGAAAGCGGCGTCCTGGCCTCAATTCCTTGTCCGTCCGGAAGCGCGAGCGGAAGATGAGGAAAAGCGAAGTTAGCAACAGCGCCGCTCCATTTTTACTCAAAATTCAACGTTTAAACCACATTTTTACGATAACTCTCCATTTTTCTTTAGTACTTAGCCTTCTACGGTGTATTCTTCCCGGTCATTTTTCTTCAACCAACTCGATTTCTTGATCCCACTCCTCTTACTTCGTTGATTTTCTTTCTTTTCACTAGATGAGTAAATGGGTAGGTCCCTTCATATAAAGGACAATCCGAATGGATTCCTTTCCGCGTAACGCGACCAGTCAGACATCAACTCGTAGCGTAGTTGTTTCAACTTAATCACTCTTCACGGCCCATAGAAATATGAACCAAAGGCTGTCAACTTGCGTCCCTAATCAAAGGCAACGCCGTGAACAACCAACACCTCGTCTTCAATTTCGAACTCCTTAACGTTTCCTTTAACCTTAAAGGGTTCGCTGGACTTCTCTACCACGGCCCTCCGTGTTCCTGAATCTACAAGTGTCTCTATAAGCTGACTATTGGGACCCGCACCACTGGTAAATGCCACAAATTTCTGTCTACTGTCCTTGGATTGATCCCATATATCAGTTGAGAAAGGGAACGGGGGTCATTTCGGTCGCGTGTGTGGTAACTATATAGGCTTTAGGGAGAGTTTCTGCCCAGTCACTCTCACCTGCCATGACCGAACTTTTTAGTGCATGCTTGATATGTTCCCACTGTTCTCCCACACGACCGTTTGCCACCAGCGCTTAAGGAAGCATTGCCTTCCACTCGAATTTTATCCCCTTCATATACTCTTCCACCAACCCCTCCGTAAACGACGTCGCATTATCTGAAAATATCCTCCTTGGCAGGCCAAACTGTAAAATTATCTCCTCTTCGATTATTTCATCACCACTTTGGTAGTAAAATATGCCGTAGTAGCCCAAGCCATGAGCCACCCAGTCATATGTTCCACGGCAATTATTACCAATATCTTTCCAGACTTCGAAGTTTTGCCTGTTCCGGCGAAGTTTATCGAGAAGACCTCAAAAGGTTCGATAGGGGGAGCTCTCAGGCTCTAGTGATAAGTCTGCAACCTCCTCGCATGCCGTCACCCATCACATTCTTGCGCGTACTCTGTAACGTCACGGTACACCCCGGGCCACCAAGTTAGATCGCTTACGAACTTTCTAGTCGAACAGAAGTCCCAATGGCAAATATCATCGTTAAAGGTGGCCAGAATATCCGCGAGTTGACTGATCCGAGGCACGACCCGGAGTCCCTCTTTCTGGCGAAGGAACAGGGTTTCGTTCCAGAGCATGAAATCTCGGCGCTCCGTTTGATCGAAACCTTTTTCTTCGGGTATGGTCTCGACCTCTCTCACCAGCTATAAATAGCCCCAAGTTTGGCAATTGTGGTTCTAAGCCGTCCATTTTTGCTTCCGTCCAATAAACGGTCGCTACGAACCCTTCCGTTACATTCTCATCATTTCTCCCATCCAACTTCTCGGTATTCCTTCGCGAGAGAAAATATACGGCCACTTTTTCACGACCCGGATCATATTTAATCTCTAACTCGTGATCCGGCATCAAGTCCATCCACCTGGCCAACCGCCCATGGATATATTTCTTCTTAATCGCCGTTTGGAGAGATCGGTGATCATTGTAGACAACGAACGGATAGCCGGACACAAGGTACACTTGGAACTTCCTAAGAGCAAAAACTACTGCAAGAGCTTCCCGTTAGCTTGTAGAAGAGCTGCGCTACTGATCCGTTATCGTTTGCGAAGCTAATGTAATAGAGCGTTCTTTCCCTTCCTCCTTCTTTTTCGAGAAAACCACACTAAGAGCAGCCGAATATGCGTCTGTTTACACTAAAAAAGCCAAATTGAAATCTTGGAGCACTAATATTGGAGGCGTCTTCAGTTTCTCCGTCAAGTATTCAAAAGCCTCATGCATCTCCGGAGTCCATTCGAAAGCCTTCTTCACAGAATTTGCGGTTTGCAAAACTATCGAACTATCGAAAAAAACCCTTATGAACCGCCCGTAGTATCACGCGAGCCCTGGAAAACTCTGAGTTCGGTCACGTTTGCCGACAAGGGAGTCTCCAAGACGTCCTTTATCTTATCAGCATCTACCTCAACTCTGCCTGAAATGGCAATATGACCGAGCAACTTCACTTCTTACTGAGCAAAGCTCCCCTTTATTACCTTCAGCTTCAACTTTGCTTCTTTAATCTTCCTGAACACCTCTCTGCAATTTCCTATGTGTTCCTCCAACGTCTTAGCGAATATTGCAACATCTTCCATGTAAACCATAGCGGACGGTAACCCGCGAAGAACCTCGTCCATCATCCTTTGAAAAATCTCTATCGCGCTAATGAGTCAAAACGGCAACTGCGAGTTTTATCAACAAACTAGGGAAGTGCAACGTACAGGGCCAAAAAAATTGGCTAGCTTTGGCGGAGGAGGCGAACGTCTGCATGCTGCGGACTGCAAGCAATCACTGAAGCTGCACACGTGGACCAAATGGCAGAGCTCATCTTTTTATGACGTCTAAATGGCACCTTCGCCCTAGAGCTTCCGATACGGGCCGCGATAACAGCCGCATGTTCGTCGACCAACTTAGATGTGGTCACCGACGGGCATCCCAGGGAGTCAAAGGCTAGCGGCACAATCTGCCATCCGAGTTGCGGGCGTCCAGGTGAAGTTTGGCCAGGAACGGCAGCGATTTTGGTCGCAAAGTCCCTCAGTTTCCGTCGTTCGGCACCATTGGCGGCAGCGCGTGCTTTCCGGGCTCCCTTGGAAAGGAAGCACTGTTGGAAAGGTGAGGGGACTGTGATGTCATAAGCAACCGAGAGAGGGGGAAAAGGGTTTTCCGGAGAGGCAGTCGGGTGGATGAGGATGTCGGCAGGCCGAGCGTCCAGTACGGGAAGTAAATACGGGACTTCGTAGTGGACGCCGGCTCCAGCGGCTTATAATGGGTCTTTGCCGAGCACTTTTGCCATTGCTTCGTGGCAGTTCTTCCAACCGAGACCTTTGTCACACAGGTCAGCGGCATGGTCGCCGAGGTGGTGCGTAGGATTCTTGCATTCCGCGCAAAGGAGCGGGCCGTTTCGTCGAAGACGGGAACTCTCTGGTGGCGACGCCTCATCACCGACAACACGTCTTCGTAGGTGTGGGTGGCTACAGGCGGATGGGCAGTGAGGAAGGCCGCAGCAGGTGTATCCAAAAAAGCGTTACGGCGGATCCGTTGACGAATCTCAAGTTCTGAGTGCGACGAGGGGCTCGGGAATCGCGACCAATCATCTTTTCAAAATAATATAGCGGACGACTCGCACCATGCCTGATTTAAGATACTGGTTGATAGTATCAGGCTTGGACGCGAGGGTAGCCGCTGAAGGTGCTTCTGGGAGACCTCCATGTTGTGTGAAAATGACGTGTGGAGGCGCAGGAAAAATTTGAATAGATGTCGATCCGCTTCCGCGTACGTGAGTAAAACGGGATCAGCGGCACCAGTCTCATGCTTGTGTTTCACCTGTGCAGAATCTATGAGGCTAGCCGCGTTTGCGGCAACATTCAACGTGGCAAGGCGCGTGAATCCGTGATCCCCTTAGCGGAGAGGTATGGTCACCTGTTGGCGTACCGTATCCGTCACCGGCACATGATTTGACCGCGAGTAAAACCCCATCTGGTCTGTATCAGATTTTTGTGCGATGACGGTTGTTACACTGGGCGGCGTTAGCTTAATTGCATGGAGTAGCTTGCATGCAGAGGCGGAAACTCGGTGGAGATGGAACCGGACGCGTGCATCCCTGAACCCGTCAATCAGCGACAGTGTCCTCTTGTAGTCATCGATTTTCCTAGTAAGGAAGTTCTCCATGAGAGAGGTCGACCCACTCGGGGCAGCGAGGAGGTCCATGCCCGTGTCAGAGAAGTTCTCACGGGAGAAGCGACGTAGCAAAGACGATATCTGGTTGACGGGTTGGGACGGCCAGAAAAGGCGTGTTTTGGCTGGGTTTAGGTAGAAGCCGTGGTCCGGTCCTTTGGAGCACAGTATCTCAACTGCCCTGTCTAGCTCAGTGTGGGTGCCTATTAGAGTGCAGTCGTCGGCGTACCAGCGATAGAGGCTTAGCTGCGTGGTCTCTGCTATTGCTTTCGCCAAAGGGTGCACTACAAGGGAAAACATAGGCATGAAAGCTGGGTCTCCTTGTTCCATTCCGGCTTGGCTGGGGATATCCGGTGCAGACACCGCTGGCAGGATCAGCGACGGCGTTTGGCCGGCGTAGACCACGTTCAAGAACCGAAAGAGCGAGGGCACCTTGGAGGGCAGCAGATCGATCATCTGTTGCCTCGAGCATCGGATGAATGCTGATAGGGGTAAATCGTCGGGAGAAGAGATACTCAGAACCAACTACCCAAGAAGGAGGTGTTGCAAGCGACAAAATTGCTACCGTGGTATAGTTGAACGAGCAAGAAGGAGTGTATATGGAAGAGATTTGAGAGGGCTACAAGCAAGTATGGAAGGGGCAGAGTCTACCACTGATGCTCTATGAGCAGCGTAAAAAAAGGGTTTCTTGGGTATGAAGTTGACTCTCAACTTCCTATTACTCGGGACTTGACTTGAAGTTGTCTGCCAACTTGCTTCACCTCTCCATGGGAAAGAAGTTTACTCAGCTTATATAGACTTTTGGCTACCCCTAAAGTCCGAACAAAACTACAGAAGGTACCAGGAAATGCATACAAACAATTTGTGTGGATGATATACTCTAAACAAAAGATACTTAAGAAACTAACAATCAATGAGGTCCTCTTATTTCCCATTCTCCAAATCAGATCCAAACAACTCCTCTAAAATATCCATGCTGTCCAAGCAGTCCCCACAAATATCTGCGAACGGCTCATAGCTATCTATTCCCTCCTGGGAGATATCTAAACTACTAAAGATATCTCCATCCGGTTCCAGCGTCGGCACCACTTGTTTCATACTCTCCAGTCCAGGCCCCACCAGTCCAACACTTTCCATGCCCTCTGTTCCCTCATCCACCTCGTCCTCGTCCTCGTCCTCTTCCTCCTCCTCCTCCTCTTCCTCCCCATCCTTCTCCTGAGTCTCGTACACTAGCTCAGGGGCTAACCATTCCTCGAAGGACTCCCCGCTCTCCTCCACAACTTTCTCAGTCTCATCCTCACTTACCTGCCTCGCCTCTTCTTCTATGAAGAGGCGGCGAACGAACTCGATGATTTTCTTCTTAGTTTGCTGCCGGATGTAGTCGTCGGCATCGGTTGGCCCGTAGGCGGCGAGACGGAGGCCATTGATGGGACGGGAAGGGCGGTTTTTTGAGATAGGGACAGAGGGGCGATTTGACGTCATATTTCTGGAAAAGGGGTGAGCGTGGTTGCGGATGTTGACAGAAAGGGTAATCAGAATATCAAATTGTTGGTGGTAGGAGTGATGCTTCAGCGAAAATGCTATAGCACTTTAAATAGGGGCATGTCTTTGGTAATCATCATGGTCTTGGTCAAAAAAAAGGCGATACTGCTGCCTTGGATTTGCATGAATTCGAGGGCATCATAAAAATCTGCGTGATAAAATATCGGAACTGAATTTGGGAGGCGAAGTGACCACGAATTGAAAGGCGTCTCTTTGAAGGGGGAGGACCAAATATTCAAACATAAAATAGAAAATGGAGTTGTACAGTGAATTTGGATTCATAAAGGCAAAAGATATTCAGAATTTTTTTGGGAAGACAAAGGTAGGACGATTGGTAAATGAAGATTTCGAGATGCGAAGAGGACCTTTTTCGTTTTTAGAAACATCCAAGGTTATAGAGACATACGCGGCAGCAGTAGCGTCTCGTAGCGGATGCTCGACTGGGGGAGTGAAGACCCGCCTGTATCAGAAGCTTAGCTACTCAATCTGGTCAACATGTGCAGCATCCGTAATTTGTCGCGCACCGCAACACGCAGAGCTTAGTCACCCGATTCCAACTTAATTTTAAGTATTTTGCAACGTTGCACATTTGGACTGTACAGTACACCAATGATAAAGGTTACAATCTTTTTCGTTCCAACAAATGCGTTGTGCGCATCGACTCGCTTCGGCTACGGACTTGCCTCCGAGCATCGTGAATAATGGAGTCAAGGCCAGAGGGGATACTATTGGCGAGTTGCAGCGGGGCAAGGTTGTGTCGGGTGTCGTCCAATGCCTGGGGCCAGAGAACTCCCGTCACCAGGCGCCGTAATGCCGTCCCAATGACTTAGGGCGGATCTTGTATGCGCAACACTTTCTGACATGTTTACTCATGATGTCTCTGGAGTGTACATGCACGTTACACTTGCCTCTAGTCTGTTGATTAAGCACGAAAAATCCTGTTAGGCACGAAAAATCCTGTCGATGATAGAGCTTTACGGCATTAGTATGGCAGGTGTCCTCTGCAGGATCTACCTAGCACGCGAGACCGGCGCACATATCCGGTGGTGATGTGGCGGCGCACAAAAACGTGTTACACGTCTTACAGAAAGAAACGTTACTTCATTGAGTATCTATCGTGTACACTGCAGGACTGACTATACGGCTAAGAACTAACCGGATGTTCCACGTCAGGCACGTGCAGTGGGGCTCGCGATAGAATCGCCATTGCACCAGAAGACCACAGTGTGCAACTAATGCGCTGATAAATACGTCTGCGGATCACTGCCGTGGTTGTGTTGAGCTTCTCCGCGATGCGCGGGATGAAGTCTTCGAGGAACAGAATGGAGGCGGGGGATGGGGCACCCAGGGAGTCGAAAGCCAGGGGCTGAAACTTGAAGTTCGGTTCCTGGAGGGTGTTGTGCGAAGGAGGGGGATGCGGCGTACCAGTTTGCGAAAGAAGTTTAATGCGTTCCGTGTCTACTGGGGACTGCGCACGTCCTAACTATACGGTTAAGATCTAACCGGGTGTACTTCGTCGTCCATGCGCATCGGGGCTCGCGACAGGATAGCCTCAGCGATGGATGACCAGAGGTGCAACTCAGTCGCTGGTAGATACGGCGGCGGATAACGCGAACTGTCGAGTGACACTTGGACGCGATCCGCGGAACTAACTCCTCGATAAATGCAATAGTTCCAGGGGAAGGGGCACCTAGGGAATCAAACGCCAGAGGTCGAAACGTGAAGTTCGGCGTGTAAGGCGCAGAAGATGGACCAGTTGAGGGAGCGGGGAGGCGTCGGGCGATGTTGCGTTCCAGGGTTGTGACCTTATCGCGGGCCGCCAGTTCAGCAGCGCCTCCGGCGACCGTGGCACGAAAGAAGTTTAATGCGTTCAGTATCTACTGGGGACTGCGCACGTCCTAACTATACGGTTAAGATCTAACCGGGTGTGCGTCGTCCATGCGCATCGGGGCTCGCGACAGGATAGCTTCAGCGATGGATGACCAGAGGGTGCAACTCAGTCGCTGGTAGATACGGCGGCGGATAACGCGAACTGTCGAGTGACACTTGGACGCGATCCGCGGAACTAACTCCTCGATAAATGCAATAGTTCCAGGGGAAGGGGCACCTAGGGAATCAAACGCCAGACACCGGAAAGAAGTTTAATGCGTTCAGTATCTACTGGGGACTGCGCACGTCCTAACTATACGGTTAAGATCTAACCGGGTGTGCTTCGTCGTCCATGCGCATCGGGGCTCGCGACAGGATAGCTTCAGCGATGGATGACCAGAAAGAGGTTTAATGCGTTCAGTATCTACTGGGGACTGCGCACGTCCTAACTATACGGTTAAGATCTAACCGGGTGTGCTTCGTCGTCCATGCGCATTCGTCGTCCATGCGCAGAGTCGAAAGAAGTTTAATGCGTTCAGTATCTACTGGGGACTGCGCACGTCCTAACTATACGGTTAAGATCTAACCGGGTGTGCTTCGTCGTCCATGCGCATCGGGGCTCGCGACAGGATAGCTTCAGCGATGGATGACCAGAGGGTGCAACTCAGTCGCTGGTAGATACGGCGGCGGATAACGCGAACTGTCGAGTGACACTTGGACGCGATCCGCGGAACTAACTCCTCGATAAATGCAATAGTTCCAGGGGAAGGGGCACCTAGGGAATCAAACGCCAGACACCGGAAAGAAGTTTAATGCGTTCAGTATCTACTGGGGACTGCGCACGTCCTAACTATACGGTTAAGATCTAACCGGGTGTGCTTCGTCGTCCATGCGCATCGGGGCTCGCGACAGGATAGCTTCAGCGATGGATGACCAGAAAGAGGTTTAATGCGTTCAGTATCTACTGGGGACTGCGCACGTCCTAACTATACGGTTAAGATCTAACCGGGTGTGCTTCGTCGTCCATGCGCATTCGTCGTCCATGCGCAGAGTCGAAAGAAGTTTAATGCGTTCAGTATCTACTGGGGACTGCGCACGTCCTAACTATACGGTTAAGATCTAACCGGGTGTGCTTCGTCGTCCATGCGCATCGGGGCTCGCGACAGGATAGCTTCAGCGATGGATGACCAGAGGGTGCAACTCAGTCGCTGGTAGATACGGCGGCGGATAACGCGAACTGTCGAGTGACACTTGGACGCGATCCGTGGAACTAACTCCTCGATAAATGCAATAGTTCCTGGGGAAGGGGCACCTAGGGAATCAAACGCCAGAGGTCGAAATGTGAAGTTCGGCGTGTAAGGCGCAGAAGATGGGCCAGTTGAGGGAGCGGGGAGGCGTCGGGCGATGTTGCGTTCCAGGGTTGTGACCTTATCGCGGGCCGCCAGTTCAGCAGCGCCTCCGGCGACCTGGGTCGCCTTGGTGCGAACTGCGGCCTTAAACGGTGAGACGACAGTGATGTCACAGGCAATGGGGCGCAACGTTGTGCCTTCCGGGGTTGGGGGCGGTTGTACAAGGATATCGGCGGGCCGGAGCTCAGTGCCCGGGACGAGGAACGGAACCTCGTGCCGAGTATCCAGACCCGCGGCGCGGGTAACGTGTGTCGCAATCGCATTACAGAGCGAGTTATGGCGGTGACGACGGCCGAAACCAGGGCAGCAGAGGTCGGCGGCGTGATCCCCGAGGGTGTCCAAGGGGTGGTCACAGTGGTGGCAGTTGAGGGGCATGGAGTCATCATACACTGGCAGTCCGAGGTGACGGCGGAGCATGGTCTGCCAGTGTGTGGTGTGGACCTTCGTAGCTGCCGTGGGGTGAGCGAAGAGAAACGCCGCAGCGGGGCTGCGGCGGAACGCTAGGCCACGGATGCGATGTCGAATGTCGGCGTCGCTGTGTGCGGTCGGGTTTGGGGCATTCGCCCAGGAGTCGTCGTGCCAATGTACTCTTGCCCGCGCCTCTTGCTGCACCCGTTTGAGAAGGGTTAGAGTGTTGGTGGGTGAAGCAGCTAGAGTTGGAGGGTCAAGGGTGGAAAGGTCGACTATCCCGGGGATGGAGAGGGCGAAACGGCGGAGAGAAGGCCCAGCCTGACGGAGGAGGAAGGACCGGTCGCCGCGGTAGCGGCCAGAAGCAAGTGCACAAGCACGCGGCGTGGCGTATGCGGAAGTTCGCTGCCGTGCGGGCGCAGCATCAATGATGCTGGCGGCGGCAGCGCCGTGGAGGCACGAGGCGATGCTTTCGAAGCCCTGACCTCCGAGGTGCATGGGGAGGCAGACTTGGTCCCAGGCTCGGTTCGTGAGAGCTATGCCGTGTAACTTTTCATATGATGACCGTTGTAGATCATCAAATTCTTCTGCGGCGGACTCGGCTAAGCGCGGATCTGAGAGCTTGAATGCATGCGATAGGAGGCATGCAGAGGCACAGATCCGGTGCATGTGGAACCGGGCGCGGGCGTCGCGGACCAGCAGGAGGCGGTCCAGGGTCCGGCGGCACTGAGCAATCTTGGACCGGAGAAAACTCTCCGTGAACGCTTTGTTCCCAATGGGGGCCCCTAGAAGCGGAAAGCCGTCCCGCGAGCATTCTGCGAGAGGGAATTCCGCTAAGAGGGCTGCTCGATCCTGCGGCATGACGTGAGGCCAGTATATGCGTGTCTTTCGTGGGTTGACATGGAAGCCAACCGTGGGACCATCTCGGGCAAGGAGCCTGAGCGCCTGACGGATGGCGCCAAGGTTCCCGACGATCGTGCCGTCATCGGCGTACCATTGGCAGAGAGCAATGTTGGGGATCTCAGCAACCCGACGGATGAGGGGTTGGATCGTTAGCGAGAACAACAACATGCTGGCCGGGTCACCCTGTTGGGTGCCCTGGGCACTTGGTATGACGGTGCGATCCCGGTTCGGGACAAGCAATGGCGGTTGCAGTCGGCCGTAGATCATGTTTGCGAAGCGGGCTAGCGAGGGGGCGAGCATTGGTAGGTGGTCCAGCATAGTCTGCCGATCAACGCGGTTAAAGGCGTTGTTAGCGTCTATGAGGACCGTGGCGACGTTCGGGGTGGCGGAGAAGCGGCGTAGTGTCGTCCGGGTGTCGTGTACAATAGAGTCCAACCCGGCTTTAACACCGTTGGCCGTCTGATTCGGCGACATAACCGAGTGTGAATCGGCTATTGCGGCCGGGAGCAGTGCCTTCGTCTCTATCCTGCGAAGCACAGACCCGATGGCGATCGGGCGGACCTTGTCTGGAGTCGGCTGAAGCGGGAGGATCGTCGCCGCTGCCACGAGGGGGAGCACAGCGTCCGGGAGTTCCCCCGTGCGAGCCGAGAAACGAGCTGTGTCAGGACACGCAGACCGGTCACGCCAGCTTCGGGACTGACGCGAGTCTTAACCAGGAGGTGGAACCAGCGGGACGGCGTTCGTTCGGGTCCGGCGGTGGTGTCCCGCGGGACGCCGCGGACCGCGTGTTCCACAGCAGCCTCGGTGATGCACGGGGGCGGCGGGAGCCGTCCTTCTGGGAGCGGCGAGACAGGGGTCGGCGGGGACGGGTGCAGGTCCCGAATCGTCGCCGGGTCGTTGACGTCGGCGAGCGGGCCATTGTGGAGGGCGCGCATGGCCTTACCATATCGCGCATCGGCGCAAAGGGCCTCTGCACGACGGGCGCGCCCGATGTCGCCGGGGACTGTTGGGGCGTACAGCGTGTTTCCTTCCCACCATTCTAGCCGAGCCTGATGAGCTGCGAGAGCTTCGGCCCAGAGTGCTCCCCACTGCGAGCCTGTGTGCGCACGACGGAGGCGTTCTCGGAGGGCGATCCGTTGGCTCTTGGGGTCCCGCCATCCGCGCTCTCCCCGAAGACAGCGACGGAGGACAGCCGTGGGCAGCATGTGGAGGTGAAGGAATGCTCGTTGAGTGGCGTCTTCCCCACGAGCATTCGCCGCAGCTTTGACCAGCTTGATAAACAGGAGGATAAATTGGGTGAGGCAGGGAGCAGGGATATCTTGGAAGATATCCGTGTCGCGGTAGGGTGTTGAGAGGATTTCCAGGGGAGTGGGCAAGGGGAATGACGCCGATGTATCATGCGGCGGGGGTCCGATTCCATGGGGTGGACCAGGTCCATGGTGGGGAGGAGCGGAGTTAGGCCGACTGGCCTCTTGGCTGGTGGTGGGGCTCCTCCGCACCTTGTATGCCAGCCATCAACGGCTGCATGGGAACGTGCGATGCGGACTCCTTACCCATCGTTGCTGCGGAGGCGACGGTGGGAGGGAGAACGGCCGTGGGCGCCAGTGGTGCGTTGGGCACCATAAGAAACTCCGACGCCTGGGCGTCTTCGGTTGCGGTGCATCGGCGTTTTGACGCCGACGGGGAAGAGCCCGGGACCGAAGTGTGAGGTCGGATGTGTGTTGAGGGGCGGGGCGGGGAGCGGCAGGGGGGGAGGATGGTGTGCCCCCGTTGGGGCGTTTGGGGCTTGTGCGGGCCAGGTGAGGTCGGGACGGGTTTGGTCGGGGCCGGGGCGGTGGGTTTGACGGGATTTGGGGCCGGTGTTTGGGCGGGCGTGCGGGCGGGAATCCCGCGGGTCGGGCGGCGCGCCTCAGCAATGAGGCGGGCATCGTGACGGAGGGCGATCGCCATGGCGTTGCGGACGTGGGGGCAACCCACGAGCGCAGTTTGGGGCTCACCAGGCGAGCCGCTTCACGTTGGAGGCGGGTGGCCACACCCTGGGCGGCAGAGATGTCCAGCGTAGAGCAGTGCTGTGTGAGCGTAAGCGGCGCGACGTATAGGTCCGGATACGTCAGACGGAGATGAGCGAGGACGTTGAAAACGTCAGGGCGAGCCGGGGCGGGAAAGTATAAGTAGAACAATTTCCCGACGAGCGGGACTAGGACGAAGGGGGGCAGGTTTGTCTTGGCAAGAGCGGCGGCCAAGCAGAGCTGGCGGTGTGCTGTGTCGAACGATGGGAAGGAGGACGTAGGGGACGGGGCGAACCCTACGTGGAGGAGGTCGGGGGCAGGCGGGCGAACGGGTTCGGGTTCGTCCGTGCGGGGGTCGAGGCGGCAAGGGTTGTCGGTGACGGTGGCGAGGAGGGCGCGGGCGCGGGCAAGGTCAGCCGGGAAAAATCTTCCGGGTGGCCAATCATATGGCGCGCCTTCGGGAGATTGAGAATATTTTGGCCAATAGCGGGTCGATTTCGATTTTCGATTGTCAGTAAAAACTGTATAAAAATGACGCAACATTGCGATTTCACTAAGCCGAAGCTGTTCGTGTAGTATAATGGTTAAGCAACCTGCGTATATCTCGCTGTCACCGAGGGGATCCGGGTTCAATTCCCGGCACGAGCTCGGCACTGTGTGTCTTTTGTCTTAAAATTTCGTATCAATTCCTACATGCAGTACGTAAGGTTCCGACTATTTTAAATAAAACTTTGCACAGCCGAAGTGCAGCTCTAGTAGGACACCACTAGCCTACAGTACTCTACTGCACATACTGTAGTTATCGTAGTAGGGCCAAATTAAATCTTTGAATAAAGGCCCCAGTTACCCACCGTAGTAGGTGCTTACTGAGGGGAAAACCCCGTGTGTTGCGGGGCGCGGGAGATCATTGAAGCGGCACACGTGGACCAGACTGCGCTGCTTAATTTCTGGTACATTTGACATTGCACTCTCACGGCTCCCGCAGGAACTTTCGCCACGACCGTTAAGTGAATCTTTTAGCTAGGGACCTGGCCAAAGCCGCCCGTCATCCCGTCGTAGAGCCACGAGAGGGTCTCCACCGCACGAGACCAGATATCCGGGCAATGGGAATCCGCGGAGGGACTGACTTCTTTTACATCACCTTTGTCAATCCTCTCGCGCCATCGAACAGGAGAGTCAACACGTTCAACCCGTTGACCTCCCTTACCGCAGCCCGAGCGGCTAAGCACAGAAAGTATCAACCCTTCATTGCTGCTTCCTCTCGAGGCAGACTCGTCCCCGTGCCCATATCCACTCTCGGCGGTTGGCATCCAGACGCATACGCCGTCATAACCGAAGCGGCAGGAAGCGTTGCAGTCCGGGCCATAGAATCATACGGGAAGGTTCGCGGGATATTCACGCAAAGGCACGCTGCGGCCGCCGCCATGTCCAACGCGGCCTGCCTGTTAGCTGGCCTCGAGCCAGCCTTCTAGCGACCTTGAACCGGATTAATTCCGCCTCTTGGTTCCCCCATGCCGACCATTTGTACCAATTGTTTGATGCGCTTTGGAATATAGGCTAACCTATTTTTCAATCATTAAAACACCCCAATTTTTCCCCTCTCCCAGGGGAGCTCCCGGGGAGCAGCTGCAGAATCAGGAGAAACTTTACTGATTAATATCGAGGGTCCAGTGCAGGAACCGACTATATTGCTAGCTAAGTGCTAACCGGGTGGTCCACATAAACGGAATTACAAGCTGATCATGTTCAAGAAAGACACTCGACGGCATGCGAGCTGGGGGAAAATAGGGGAATGTGTTTAATGCAAAACTTTGGAGCCAGGAGTGGACTTTTTTGTAAAGATGTCCAAGCTTTTTGTTTTAAGTTCGGTACATTACAAGATACATATTCATTTTCGACCAAACTATTGTTTTGATTCCGGGCAGTCATTGGTAATCCTACGTACTTACCCTATCGAGGTCAGATCAGATTCCTAATTTTGTAGGGGAGTTAGGTTCCGTCTTTGAGTTTCAAAAGTCTAAGATCGGTGCATTATCTGTTGAATCACTCACACGATATTCGCGCTCCAGAACCCCTTGCGCGAAGTTTGTCAGGGGTAACTTTACGTCAAATCAATCGTGGTCCCGCGGTACCAATTGTCAAAACTGCTCAGCTCCGGCATTTTTGCGTACCTCTAGCTAATGTTATCCATGATGACAGATTTGAACCGCCATCGACCTGGCTTATTGACCGATGTATCGAGTACATGCATTCCCCAAGCTTCGCACTTTAAAGCGCATACTTTTATGAACGGCCGAAAGCTTTCTTGCGATCGCAAAGAGTTCCTCCCACTCTATAAACTACAATCATACAAATCTGCAGAAAGCAAGATTGCCATGAATGATCTATAATTTTCAACCTATTGCGACCAAGTCTGGGACATGCCTCTCAATTTTCTGTTTCCTTCATTATGTTTGCAACTGTTAGCGCCAGCCGCTCCGTTCAGACTGCCTCAGAGGATCCTGAATAATTGCAGAATCAAAGATGGCTTCAACCTTCACCCTATTATTTCTGCTGTTACCCTCTCATTCAAGGAATCACATACCGAAAATAAACCGTTTCCGAGATCCCCTTCCACATCCAAGGACAGTTCTTATCAAACCCATCCTCCGACACTGTCATCGAGTTCGTCGGTGTCGTCCATCCTGCATTCACCGGATCAAAAGATTTCTCCAACCATGAAGCTTGATACGTCGAACTGGCGTACCAATTCTCATCAATAACACGAATCTCATTCTGCAAGTCCACAAACCTCAGCTTGACTCCATACACATTTAAAGACCGCCTCTTCGCACTAACAGCAATAACATCTCCACTCGCTATCTCACCCGTCAGTACTTTGTACTCATTCGAATCTCCATACCCAATTTGTTGGCCGTTCACGAACAATTGAAACTCCTGATATGCCACAATATGGAAGTCCGACGTATATCCCACAATCGTCCTCGGTACCGTCTTCGACTCCGCACTGCACCTCACGCTTATCCCTGTGATATATCTGTAGTAACATAGGAAGTTACTGCGCCCTTTGCGCAAATTGCATTCGAATCGCAATCACATCGGTATCCGGCAGCGCAAGTCCCCTTCTTACACATCGTTCCAGTCCCAGACATAGGTTTTAGACATATCGAACTGGCATTCGCTGCCACAAGAGCACAATGGCAGTGTGTAGCGTTTAGTACACATGTGTTTGCACGGATTGTCGTCGGGATTTCATCCTTTTGAATCACCTTGCTAGCATGAATGCACACAAGCATAGCCAGGATGGATGCGCATCGAAATATCCTATAATGTTGCCAGGTTTGCATCTTCAAAATCTTTATTGGGCAGGGTGGGGAAGGAGTTGATTCGGAATGAAAGGGATAATAGTTTTGTTTTGCGCCTGCTGCTACATTCATATTTCATTATATATGCATGTTGGTCCATGGAAGGGGAAGCTTCCAATTTGAAATTCTTCACTGGGGATTCGTCTCGCTCTTTGTCAACTGGACAACTTGTAGGTTCTAATTATCGCAACGAGCATGACGGCCGACACAAAGCCTCATGCGTGGGATAACAACAAAAAACTCGAGGATAAAAGTGAAAAGGATATTAATTCGCTTTTGGTATCCATATAGAACGTCGTAATATTTTCGTCTGCAACAGGGAGCTACGTACCGCGCGAATTGCTTTCAACAGAGCACCACGGTGAAATACTTGGGAGGAAGGGAGACAGAGACTTCAGCATAGTGCAGCGTTTCAACCGTAATCACTGGGAGGAAAATTATCCTTGACAGTGCTGGAATTGTTTTCTTGCAGCTCACAAAACTCTGTAACTCAAATTAAAGTCACCACCGAGAAACTCATGGCAATTATCTTGGCTGCGGTGGGGTCCCTGTAGATATACTCCGTTCTGCTAAATAGTTTCTTTGATTGCCATCTGGAATAGTTAGGAGTGAACACAGTTTACCTTGTTAGTATGAACAGTTAACTACGTTGGCTTCCTTAATCATGTACATCTCAGGAGGACGACCTGCGAAATTGAAACGCTCCATTCCTTTCTCATTACACATGGCCATGTACGTGAAAATTGTAAATAGTAGGTGCCATGAGACTGTACTCCATCGAAATAACGAATGGGTAAAACGGATGAAACAGAAAGAGGGCCTTTTTCTTCCTAAACAACGGTGACACAATGCCTTCTCCTAGTCGCCCACCATCATCCCTCCTCGATCTCGCGCAAGATGATGGCGGGAGACCAGAGGAGAGCTTGAATTGCAGTTTGCCTGTTTCAACACTGATGAATTTGACAGTATTCGCCTCCCGAAGCGCCAGTGCCCTGGTTCCGTCAAGCGCCGAAATTCGATCAACGTTGTATGAAAATAGTCGCCTGTCTAGGTACGGGGAGACGTTGCGCGTTTGACAGGAAACTGGAAGCACTGCAAGCTCAGCCCTTGTCCGCCTGGAAACTGTCCGATCACCAGGCGCACTACGCGTCCAGTTGAACTGCCTCCTTCCCCCTCTTATGTCTCGCCTACCTAGGTGCTCCTGATTGGCAATGCCCCCAACATGAATGTCGGCCTCCGTGTCTCGTCGACTTCGAGGAGGTCGTAAGGTTGCTGATACCGCGTCATCGCCAATAAACAAATCGCGATATTTGTCGAAAATCTCGAGTAGCTCCACAGAGCTATTCTCGAATAAATTGAGAATTGTTGCCGATGATATGCAGTATACCAGAAAAAAGCAGGTATTCGTCGCGGCTTCTTCGCTCTTCGAGTTGTTGTCTTGAGAACCCAAGCGGATGAGCAGATGGTCATCATCCAGAAATTGAGCCTTTAGCATGACCAGCAAGCTGTATTGCCCTACAACCCTGTAAAACATACTTTGCTTACCATCCCTGTGATACTTCCGGTATACATAAACGAGCAATCTCTGCATTAAGCCGGTAATAAAGCCGCCCCTCAGCTTTCCAAACCCCAATCCAGTCTCCGTAGGTGGCGCTTGAGCCTGCACGCTTCCGATCTGGGCATGACGATCATTCCTGACACCGACTTCGAATACCGACGATATAGGACGAGCCCTTGACTGCCTTAAAGGTGCACGTGATGAACTGGGTCCAACCAAAGGAGGCATGTTGACGCGTGCATGCCCCGGCAGGCTGCTCCCACCTTCCACGTCTGCTCCCGACGCAGCGTTATACGTACGGCTGGCGTCAATCTCCAACTGGTTTTCCCTCTCCCGCTGCTCCCTCTTCCAAACATCCTCTCGTTCTCTTACTGCGTTAATTACCATGTCATCATCTGGTCGACACATCCTACCGATCTTCACCTCCTCCAAAAACCTGCCGGTACTCTCATGCACCTTCAAGATATGCAGCTCTTGAAACCTCATCGACAAAACACACAACATATCTCCATACATGTGCACACCACCATGACCTTCCAACACAACATAATCATCTGTCAACACCCAGCGATCTGCAACCTTACCCTTCTCCGTGTCCACCAAGCTCAAGGTAAACCTTTCCAAGACCGGTAACCTACTCACCGCCGGAACGTCAGTATCCAGCGGATCCCCTCCCACAACCGGGACCTCTGCCCCATCCTCTGCGGGCAAATACGAGGCCAAAATCAAATGGCGGCCTTTCGGGGTGGCCAAACAAAAGTCCGGCACCAGACACTCGGCACCAGGGGCCACGACGACTTGATGCCAGGAAGTAAAGAACCTAGAAAAATGACACGAATACGCGAGCGAGGCGTCGCGTCTAGAACGAGCGGGGTCCTCCTGAGAGGGATTTTGCGGCTGACCTTGCTGCGCCGAGGTGGGAACTGCGACCTCTTCGCCACGAATAGGGATTGGCAAGGTTTCCAACAGTCCGGCGGATGAAGGCGGGATCGGATTGAGTGTAGGTTCCACGGAAAGATCTCTCAGAGGTGGGGTGGTTGGTTGAGCCCAATCGGGGCTAGATAGCCAGGGAGCGGGGTTGTGTTTAGGGTCGGTGTTCTGAGATGAAGTGGATGGGTGTGCGGTGGTGTCGAAGTCGACTTCATTTTGTGATTGTGAGGAGGTTAGGGAACGAGCGCCGCCGGTTTCAAGACGGTAAAGGATGAGGTCGCGGGGATTGGCGGAAAAAGCAACGAGATATCGTCCGCAGGGTGTGAAACGACGAAAGGTGACGTGGGGGACACCTTGCACGGCGTGGAAGGTGGAGGATGGAGTTAGAGAGGAGTAGGCAGTGGGATAGAGAGGGGGACTGGGATATGGATTCTGCTCGCGGTGATGGAGGGCGGAGAGAATGGATGGGGGAGGGCGACGGCGTTTCATGGTTGGGGAGGAGTTTGTGCGGTGACGTGAGAGAAGTAACTTTGACCGATGACAGTTGTGAGTGTGAGAGATGTTATGGTTGGACAGAGTGCGCGGCGAGTTGGATGGAGGCAGGCGGTACCGAACTTTGGTGATTTCGGAGGCAAGCGTGCTTCGTGGGAAAAGTAATCGACAAATGATGAGCGGTAGGGCGGGGCGTTGTATTGAGTGGTGCCTAATTGTGAGTGTTTAGTTTGCTCAAGTCTCGCCAAGTACTCTTCAAAATATCTCGGAAAAATCCATTTGAAACATTTTTGACCCCTTTGCATCTTGCACAATACTGCACAGATTTACAGCTTTTGTACGGTACAGAGGCTATAGTGTGTAAAAACTGTAATTTTACTGTAATGATTGGAAATGTGTAAGGTCAGCAATCGTTTGGTTTCGGTCAAATGACCAATGCATGTACAGTACGGTACAGTACAGTACTGTACACTGTGCTGCGCAGTACAGTACCTTTCAGAGAGTACTAACACCGTTATCCTAGTTGCCCTTGGGTAAGTAATGAGTAAATATCTCTCTCTCTTACACGTATGGTACACATCCTAGCTTGGTTCAGTACAATTCTGATTCCGTAAACTTTTTATTATTATTATACTGTACTATACAGTACTATTCAGTAATTTGAAATCTCAGTGTCGCACCCTATTGCACTAACACAGTACTGTACAGTACACAGATCCGCCCCCCTGTAGCCACCGTACAGTAGTCTCGGAAAATAGCCGTCCAACATCTCTACTAGCTAGAGTCGGTAAAGGACCCCAAATTTCCCCCTATTGCACTGTACTGTAGATATATGTACAGTACAGTACTGTACATACAGTAGTATGGCACCGGACAACGCTCGAAGGCACGGCAACTACACTATACAATGGTGAAAAAACTATACTACCTGCAGTACCGTAATCATGTCTGTAATTAGTGTTGTACAGTGCATACTGTACGAACGGTCGCGGCCAATCAAGGGCACCGATTGATCTAACTTGGCAGATCCAATGATTTGTGCCCTAAATAGCCAAGTGGCAGTACTACTGTGTTTTGCGCCCGGTAATACAGTGGCTATCATCTACTGTATCTACTATTTTATAGCTCTCAAACGGCTATATAAGGCAGCCCTCACTTCCCGATTGAGACGTGAGAAGAGAAGCGGTTTTTGACAATGGATGGAAAATAGACCGTTCCAGTGACTCATCCTACTAAAATAACCAAATACGGGACTGCAACGGCATCCCGAGGGACTTTATAACCGTTAACTGTGCATGCCCTTTTTCACCCCCCTTGTTGACAGTACACATACTACAATTGGGATCCTTTACAGTGGGTTACCAATAGATACACCGTAAGGCTCAGGCTATCCAAATCAAATAAAAGCATCTCTACCGCAGTAAATCTATCCGAGATTTTCATGCCCCTGGCCAAAAACGCAACTCTACTGCAGAAATTGTAATCTATCCTTTTCATTTCTTTTTCGTTTAGAGGTCCAATTTTCTGCATCGGACCCCGCAATGGAGGCTGAATTGAATCTAATGGAGCGAGTAGAAATTCTACTCGCCATTGGCTATTTTGATTGGACTGCGAAAAAAACTCTTGGTATCAAATGCCTATTCCCCAACAAAAACACCTTTGACACTTCCCGTGTGTCAGAGCATCCGCCTACTTCCACCAACTACTTCCTCCATCTGCTGTTCTTCCCTATCATGGGCCTTGGAAAGAGCTTGGACCTTTAAGAGAACGAATAGCTCGCGAAGGCGTGGGTTGCAGCATCAGAAGACCCCATCGCTGGCGTTGATCAAACCGGGAAAGTGTCCATGGAGACCGTCAAGCGACAATTTGTCCAGCTTGGTCCGGAGCATTTGCGGGAGACGGAAGGTAGGTACGGATCGCGTACTACGAATAGTATTGCACAACTCTTCTTCGACATGTCGGCAGACGTTAACGAGTTTCGAGTCGCGATGCGCAGAGTCGAGGTGTCTAACCCAGCCGGGGTTTCGGAGCTGAACATCGAGCCAATGGCTGTGAGCATACACCTCTGCAAGAGACACGTTATGTCCTACGACTTCAAGGACTTCGATGTCACGGAGTGGTTGTAATTCGACGCCTGGAAGGTGCTCCGTCACCACCTTAAGTGGTGCGCACCGCCATCAACGGAGTCATATTGGAACCAGGAACTCTATGTCGATGAAAATGAAAGCTCTGCCGAGCCTCTTGAGCGCACGTCGGCCAAGAAGGCACCTCGATGTAAAGCAAAAAATCGTTTTGGAATCGGCAGCCACAAAGCTAAGGTAATCAAGCAAGAAAAGTTACGCACGCAAGCCGTCGGGTCGTTAGCATCATCCGCGAAGCGCAAGTCGGAAATATTAGAAGAGAAGAACGCCATAGCGATCATGTCACTCCCTGAAGCACAGGGAAAGCCTGAGACCGCAGCGTTTTTCGATGAGCTGCGCAAGAAATATCTCGCAAACGCCCAGAAAAGGCCTGGGATCTTCCAAAGCGAGCTGTTTAGAGAGACGAAAGCCCATATACAAGAAAAATTTGCTGAAACGGCACCTATCGGCGCTGAGGAAGAGCCCGTCGCAACCCCTGGGGACCTCTCTGAGGCTCATTGAGGAGGGCTGAGAGGACAGGATTGCCTTCTGTGGTGCAAAAAATTCTTGAGGGGCTCGTGTCCGGGGAGACCCTCGGTCCCCCTTCTTTTGCAGCGCTTCGCACCGATGTACGCATGCATAAACGATCCTTTACTTGATGTAAAGCGACGTGATTACTTCAAGTTTACCAATTTTCCTCCTCCTTCCGCGAACGAGGCCAGATATGCTGGATGAGATCGGGATAGAGAGAGAAGTGATCAACTGTACTGGTGATTCTAGAACAACGAGGCGCAACGATTGAGGACCATACCTGGCGCGCGGAAGCGTCGCCTAGTAGCTCGTGAGTAGTTTTGAAAGACTCCCATTTGAAGCTCTGACCGTTATCGAACATGGCAACCGCCTCGTTGAAGTGCACCAGACCGCTCAAGCCGCTGTCGTATTTGTCCCTTCGGGCCTCAAATACCATACTGTGTAGCGTTATTCACGCTTTCATAACATAAGACATGTCCGTGCGCTTCCACATCCTGCACGGGCGCTGTAGAATGTTGAAACGAGCTGCGAAAACGCCAAAAGCGCGCTCTATATCCTTTCTGAAGGCTTCTGGAGCCTTAGAGAAGGCAAATTATTCTACGCTGCATGGTTAATTGATTGTTCTCGCAAAGATGGCCCAGCTAGGGTATACGCCGTCTGCCAGGTAACACGGTGTACAATTTGATATGTTGGGTAGGTAAGGAGGGAGCTCTCCCTCGCGTATCTTCTGCATGGTTGCGGACGTGTCAAGGACATTCAGGTCGTTACAAGATCCAGAGCTGCCGAAATGTGCATGCCATATCCAGATTTCGGCATCACAGATCGCCTCGAGCACTACTGTTGGGTCCTTCTCTTTCCCCTTGTACTGCCCAGCCCAAGCGACCGGAAAATTCTTCCCGTCCCAGTGTTGGCAGTCTATACTACCAATGCAACCCGGGAAGCCGCGTTTAGCATTGATCTTCATGATGCTCCTCAGATCCTGCTCCGTCGGCTCGCGCAAATACTCATCGCCAAACTCCTCGACAATCAGACGGCAGAGAGCTTTTACAGACAATAGTAAAGAATCCTCTGACATCTGTAGGTACTTTTCTAAGGAATATGCGGCGACTATGCTCCCTAGCATCCGCACTGCCGCTACTATGCGCTGCAACGGGTGAATGCCTTGCTTTCCCAAACCATCTTCCCTTCCGGCGAATATTTTTTGCCCCTGCAGTTTCTTGAAGATGCGTTCGAAGACCTTGCGGGGCATCCTAAACCGGCGATCAAACGTTTCTTCTCCGTACTTCGGCCCGACGCCAAAGTAGTTGCCCAACAGGCGATTCAACACAGCGTTGAAGTCGCGGGCGACGTTGGGGCTTTTTCCGGGTTGAGACCCAGCGAGGTGGGGAAAACGCAATGGCTCGAGCCCGGGCAGGATGCCAGTAGCGGCAAGGTAAGACAGAGTTTTGTCCTCGCTCGACTCGTCTGATTCGGCCATGGCGCGTCGACTGCTTTTCATAGCCGGACGCGGTAGGGCTGATATAATCGACATGATAATAACGGCTTTCATGTCAATCTATCCGATAGATCGCCCAATCACGGACCTCGAAAAAGGCGACTAGAATATATTTTTCCTTGTACGATAGAGATGCTCTAAGACAGCAACGCCGCTGGATCCCGTGCTGGTCAGAGAAATGTGGGAGACGCAAGGTCGGTCATGTCGTGCTGCATGAGAATGAGGTCCTCGGCCTGCTTCCAAGTAGTGAAGGAGAATCGATTGAGCGTTGGTAGGGATTCAGTGAACCGCCAGGACGACTGAAAAAGGGATTTTAGCTGGTGGAGGTCGAGTGAGGGCCAGGCTGGGTCTGAGGTGTATGAGGCACTTTTGGAGATGTCCTGTTAAGGCGAACGAATCGCCTCAATTCGGACCAGATGGAGGGTGTTTCGCGGTGGTGGATCCTCTTAGAGCGGGGACTGGGTTCGTTGTAAATTGGAATTGTGCTGCCTTGTGGAGTTGTTGAGCTCACGGGGTTATATTCTTTCGATTTCAGTTGTCGATGTGTCGTGATTTTAGTTCTCAGTAGTCACGATGAGAAGGCCCATAGCCTGTCAACATTCGGGGGGCACATTTCCCCCTACTGCTGAGGCTCGATGAGATGGCGTTTCAATCATATTATAAGCTTGAAAGCATAAGGTTTACAGTTGTCGCGAAAATTCAAGGGATAAAAAGCAAACGGGCGGCGTTAGCAGCGAGCCTGAAAAAACTGTACACTTTTTTGCTTAGGGTATAAAATTTATGTAGGTTGAAATAAATTGTTGAAACTGCTTTTAATTCAGTGCACAATGTGGTGAGGCCTTCTATAGGCAGTAGATGCCGTCGACTATCTCTAACGCATCTACTAACTACTAACTAAACACCTTGGCAGATAGTACTGCGGGCGGTCCTGGTGATCCTTACACCACAGTAAAAAGGTCCTAACAGCCATCGCTAATTGTACAATGGGATATAGAAAATAAATACTACATGGGATAGAATAGTAGTACGGGCAAACAGCCACACTGCAGGACTGTAAATAGTACATAAATGAATTTTATGTATCTTGTATTTAGACAACAGTATGCCTTTTGGTAACGTATTTTAAGGGATCCTGATGACACGTAGTGCTAACCGGGTAGTCCATATTTCAGCATGATCACGATCTGATTGAACCGTTTATAAAACAAGTCAAACCGCGAAAAAGGTGGTTCACTGCCCTGATACGTCGAGAAAAGTCCAGTTTAGGCATTGAAAATGCCGGTCCGATGTGGTCCAAATCAACTAACAAGAAAATGAGTTCAGTTTATTCAGGAATTAAGCCTAAGTGGTTCGGCCCACGCATTAGAATTCTAAAACCAGGTCGGTCCTAGAGTTTACTCTGAACCACGGTTTGAACCGCCAGGCAAGCCGTGATCACGCAAACTGTGAATCAAAAGCTGCATCATAATGAAGTTATAATACGGTTAATCTGTTACGTAGACATTTCATTTGATGTGCTGACATCAGCACATAAAATTTAAGTGTACTAATGCATTACAAAACATCTGCGAATATCAAGTTTTATACTCCGGGGATCTTTCGATCCGCTGACTTTCGCATGGTTCTGTACAAGCGGCTTGAAACAAGCCATTCCAGTTCAAGAATACTGATCAGGTCATGCTCGATCGATGAAGTCTCGTGGTATTTTCGATTGAGCAAGGCCCCAAACGATAATTAGTTATGGAACGCAGCAAATCGTCTTCTGCGAAACACAAGGCACCTACAGCTGCCGTTCATGATAACTTCATCACTGCTACTGTCGTTAATGAGTGCAAAAAAGTGCCTTCAGTGTCCACCGCAATATAGCATCAAGAGTGGCACATCCACACTGAAAGCACATGCCCAGAGGCATGGGTTTCTACTTCAAGCACTTAACAAAAGAAGTTTCACACCAGAGGTAGGGTTAACAGACACTGTGAAGATGCCAATAAAGGAGCATAAGGATCGTACATTAGCCCGAATATGCAGGTAGATTGTGAATGCAAGTTTTTCATTCACGTGTGTGGAGGATAAGGGGTTCGTGGAGCTACTTGGTCTCTTTGATTCCGAACTTAAAGTTCCATCCCGTTATACGGTAAGCCACCGTATCAAGAACATGCACCAAGAACGCCGTATCCAGATTAAATTGATAGTATCAAGTACCCCAGGCAAGATAAGCCTAACTGCAGATGCACGGTCTTCTAAAGTGTACAAGGGCTACATTTCCAAAACTGAGCAATGGATTGATAGTAGTTGGACACTCTAGTTCATAGTTTTGGACTTTTTTAGGTTTTGTACACCTCATACATGTGAAGCAACATCTACTCATTTGTATGATGTACTATCGTCGTCGGAAATTCTTCCCAAAATACACGATATCCCTACAGGTAACGCGAGCGACATCTGCAGGGTAATATAGAATCTTCATGGAACGCTTACTTCTGAGGGGCACAGTTCGTCAATTATGGGAGTTTTTCATGTTCAATGCATCACTTACGTGGTGAAAATCGAAGTTAAGGAATGTCTGTTACAGATTAGAACCGATATTTCCTCTATCCGCTCTCGAATTAACTCGATAAGGGCGTCGGCAAAACTTCGTGATCTCTTCGATACTGTAAGGGTTGAGCTTGATTAGTGTATGTCGATTCCAATAATTGATGTTGAAACAAGATGTTCATCTACATTTCATATGATTAAGAATGCTTTTTAAGCCCGGAGAGTGTTTAATGAAGTTTTTCATAGACTTCATGGTTTAGGGGAATATATTATGGAAGAGGAAAAATGGGAACAAGCGGCAAGAATCTGCGATTTTCTATAAACAGCAGTATCTGTTACTGAATCGAAGTCAGGGTCGTCCTATGTTACTTTAAGTATGTCCGTTAGGTCATTTAATACATTGAAGAGGAAGGAGTCAAATAGTGCAAACAGTGATTAGAATGTATTCGCTCCCATTGCGCAAACTATGTAACGCAAGCTCTAGACATGTAATCGGCTTATTTGGAGTGATTTGGCTCACTTAGCCAAAGTGTTTGATCGTCTCTTTTCAATTGATGTCATATCGTACTGTGAATTGTTGCGGGGTTACGTGCAAATACCCGAGCAGAATCAAGGAAGTGGGCAATATTCAGTCAACGCGACAAAAAAAAGGCTTTTTGAACAGTTGATTGAAGATAACAGCACCAATGTTACGAAAAATGATGAGATGGGTAACTTCGTAAGAGGCACGTCCTGCTCTAACAAAGGGGCAGATACGCTAAATTAGTGGAACAGCAATTATAAGAGGTACTCTAACATTGTCACCCATGTCAGGGATATTTTAGCCATTCAAACATCACCAGTTGCGAGTGAGAGCACAACGTCGCACGCAATCCAACTATTAGACAACTCGAGGCTGCTTATGGGCGATGAGAAAATACAAGCTACAGTTTTTTTAGATTCCTGGAATAAGATAGTCAATTGAATAAACATTTCGGTACCCAGGAAAAGGAGCAGTGAAAAGAACCACTTAGTGGGGTGACCCTTTTATTCACTCAGTTACCATCTTAAAAAAGATTCTTGTATGAATCTTCGGACGATCTGGGCTGGCGTAATTCGAGCAAAGATAGCAGCGGCCACGCTGGACCAGATTACGGCTTTCAGATGTTGCCGCGGTTGCAGCAGGATAGCAGCGAAGGAGGAGCCAGTATGTAGGAAGTGCCGGAGTTATGGTCATTGAGAACTTTCTTATTGCAGGTGGAGAGGGCGCCAAGCCCGTTGATCGCGAGAGGTACAAATTCCCAGCGGAGTGAAGGAATTTTATCCTGTGGGGCCACATGGGGAGCAGACCAGAGCTGGCGAGATTGCACGCGTTGTTTGTAGACTGCGGCAATATTAGTGGCAGAGGCCCTGTATGGCTCAACGTAGAATAGAAGGGCGACATGAGCTACGGAATGTGATGTCACAGGTGGTAGAGAGGAAGAGAGGGTTGTCGGTTACTGTAGAAGGCGGTCAAACAAGGATACCGGCGGGATGGAGTGACTTGAGAGGAACCATGAGGGGTGATTCAAGTTGTGTATTGAAAATATGGCCAACCAGCATGTTATGGACGTTCTGACGGTGCATTACACCGTCTCCGGACTTACAAATGACCGCAAGGTCACAATGTCAGTCTATAGGGGCACGGTATTGCTTATACTGCAACAGGTCGAGTTGGCGACGGATCATGATGGAATGTAGCGAGGAGGAGACATCGGTGACTGAGGAAAGAGATGTGCTGAGAAAGGGATTGCGCCCGGGGAGAGGAGGGAGTTATGCTGAGCTATTCTGCGTATCGCGAAGTTGGAATTGCACGAGGAATATGAGTATCGATCCGACGCAGCCTCTTGCAACGCCTGACATAAAATGTCCAGTACAGGCTCATGTCATTTAAAATCTCAAGGAAGTAACGCAATACTTGTACTCCTCCGCGCTGGTAAGTGCTGTGGAGGCCTGAAATTTGAAATGCCGGAATATTCCCCCTGTGTGCTGAGTTTTCAAGTCTATCAGGTCCCAACGCTATCATCGCATACGTTGAAAACCGTAGGAAACTCTCTGCAAGAATGCAGTACTCTGCGAGGAAAAGGATGGATTTGTTTTAATTCGAGTAGTGTATAGGCTGGAATCCTCTGCACTTCCACTTGTAGACTTTTGTCATCTACAAGAGACGACGGACCTCAGCTACATCAAAGAAGCTGCCAGTACAGTCAACAGATAGGCGGCTTGTCGTGCGATATTCTGTTTACCTAGGTCACTAGAACCACCAATGATGCCATGGGAATGAACCAAACTCTCTACTGAAACAATAAAGCACCCAAACCTTTCCCCCTCTTCTATTAATTCTCCAGCCTATTAAATTTCAACGATCAGTAACTACCGGCTCTTTTAGTTCAATATGGTTCGGTTCTGCAAATATTTGACTTGAACCGCTTAGGTTTTGCAAATCGTCGCCTTGAACCGCTTCGGTTCTTCAAATTGAGGTATTCAGCCTGTTCTGTTCGAAGTCTTCCTGTTGTAGACTTAGTTCATAAGTTTTATGTCAATTCGGCTAACTGCATGTCCTTTGGGCGATCCGGTTTTATCATTAGTTCCGTGTAGTAGTTCACTTAACTGTGGTGTTTTTTAATAAGCAGTCAGCTTCAGATTGTGCTTGACGATAGTGGTTGTCTACATTCTATTTAAAGATATACCAATTCGGTTTTACAGTACACAGGGGCCCTTTCCTGAAGCATTACGAGACCGTACTCATGGTAATTCCATATGGGCCACATGCACGTCTGTGTACGAAATAAAAGCGATCGCCAAAGTCTATAGATACACACCCTAATAAGGATCACCGTAATATTTTTAGTGCAGTTTTCAGGCCACAGGCGCAGTCAACAATTGGTGCAATTATTTAGTGCAGCTCTTCTCTTAGAGCAATAACTTCGCCTCCCCATTAGTGCGTCTACTCTACAAAAATTAGATTCAAGACCCATTATAGCACAATATAAAGGACTCAGTCTACCGAGTAGCGGACAGACTGGGCATAAGCATCTAAAGTATTCAACAACTGTCAACTACTTCGTCACTCCACCCAACGTCCCCAGTGGACCTAAATTCCGTAATATACGTCCTGGATGACGTACCTGAGAGTAAGTTGCAAATCTCTGCCAGCCAACACTTGACCAGATTTTACATACCAAATTATGGTATGCCGAGCCTCGCCAGTTGACTGACACTTGTATTGCAACTTTTTGGCGGCACTGGAACAGTGGCCGAGCCGAGAAACCCTCGGCCACTGTACCCTCCGAGTGACTTTCCGAAGAATAAACTGGTTCCCATTCACCGCTGGCCACCGCTACCGCAGAAAATTTGAACTCACCCGCTTCTTCATGCATGGTCATCGCAAGCGCGCCGTCATCTCCGATATAGACTAGTAATTCCGCACGAATATTATCACTACTTCATCTACGCTACTCAACACTATAAGAACCGCTATCCACTCTGTACCCCGCATTCTCAACTCCGTTCTTCCGCCAGTTCGTGTGCCTTTCCGCAACATTAATGCATCCATAGCTACAAGAACTGAAAAATACCGCTGTTTGGAGCATATTTAAGATATAGAAAACCGTCCCAGCTATCGCATCGCCAACTCATGCATCGCTAAGAACAGCGGTCGTCGCACTACTAGAATTCGGCGCGTGCATCATCCCCTTCAAGACCAACCTCCTTCCCAAAATTCCGCTGTTCCTCCTGGAACAAACACTTTTCTACCGATCTCCTCCTCCACGACCACGCTATATCCCCGGAACAACGCAACACCTGCGCCGAGCGACTTGCCCATTTTTGATCGCTTTTTGATAATACAATGCAGTCTCTACACGACTTGGACCTCCATTTTAAGGGAAAATGCACTTCTGTACTTTATCGTTGTTGGCAAATTGAAGACTAGTGATTTTTTAGTTCTTTAATTTTAATTTATTTTAAGTTAGAATTGTTTTCATCATTTATTTCTCGAAAACTAAACACTTGAAATGTATTATTTTATCATTGGCTCGATTATAATTTCGCCAAAAACATTATTCATCGTCTTCTTGGGCCAGGTTTCTTGCAATACATCCTTCTTCTCTAACACTACTCTAAGGTTGACTACTTGAAAACTCCGATTTTGAAAGAACAACAACAATGGTTTAATCCAACTTGACTTCTCTTTGAAGCCGCGAGGCATTCAAAGGACCCAGAGCTCCAGCTCTGGGCGTGGACCCGGAAGATCCGGGTCAACCTTGACTATCCCATCCCGCACTGACACCAGGGACATTGAAGAAGCGTCCCGGGGCAGCCTGCAACCGGGTGAGAATCTTGCGGACTTCGCCGGGAAAGTGTAGCTTGACGAGCTCCATTGTTCCGGCTTGGACATAGTGATCGGTTGTCTTGAAGCGAGCCCAACGGCCACGATGGTGGATATAGAGCATAGTTAACCTTCCAGAGTGGAAGTCGTGCGTGGCTCCTCCGTACCGCAATGAATGCGGCGTAATGACCAAATTAGACAGATGAAAACCAGACGGGTGCCGAACCACGTTGTGAATGGCCCTGCGAAACACTTCTTAGCTGAAGTGGAATATTCGGTCGTGTGGAGCTGGTTTCACGAAAGCGATGAGGCTTTTCAGCAGGGGAAAGACGAAAAGGGATCTTACACTCACAAACTGGGACTTTCGGGACTTGGTGACGGGCAGCAAAATTGTAGCAAACACGGGATATTTGGGACTTGGGTCGAAAATAATCTGATTTCGACGTAATAGACGGCATTCATCGTGACGAAGATAACATTCACGAGAGAGTAACCCGGAGACAGCCATTGGAAACTTATCTTGGCGGAGCAAGTAGTAAGCGATTCCAAGCGCCAAATTTTGGGGAAATGGTGTGTATTGCTGGATAGGGGCGCATCGATCCCAGCCGCGAAGTGCTTTAGCGGACATGAGCAACTTAGTTGACAACTCAGGGGCGAAGAACTTCAAAGCCGAGACCGTTTTCCATGCGAGGCTCTTATGTTGTAGCGGATCATCCAAGTAAAACAGGTAGTGGATGTAATCCACCAGAAAGTCATCAATATCATCAAAGTCGTCAAGGGAATGCTTCTTCGTAGTACAGAAACAGAGGAAATCTTTAAGGGCGAGTCGGTATTCCGTAATGGTTTGCGGACTTACACTCGCTTTTACGAGTTTAAAACGATCTGGAGGGGCCATCAGCGGGATTTTGTTCAGAGGGAATCCAGATCGGGGTAAGTCGGATAGCGCAGGAGAATGAGAGAGAGAGTGCGGCAATCTTTTGAGCAAGACGCCGCAAACCAGGAGAACTAGACCGCCCTTTTGTTAAAAGGTAATAAATAACCTGAGAATCTGTGATGACTGTAGTTCTGCGAAAAGTAGTCTTATTTTGTCGAGCGAGCCACCGAAGGCCCGTCAGTGTAGTTTGACCCTCCAGCAGGTTAATATGCTGGGAAATCGCCAAGCTTTTGCAGCAATTAGACGCCAAGATAGTTCGGGAACTTGTACCTCCGGGAGGATATTCTTAGAGAATTTCGAAACGAGATGTGTCTGACTGGGATGCCAAGGGGTGTGAGGGGCATACATGGTAGCTCCCCCTTGGACGAAGCATCGGAAACAATCATGTAACTTCCTTGGTCTTCTTTGATATCATAATGAAGTAACGGTGCCAATTTTAGTAGAAGCCGAAGTTCGGTACGAGCATTCATGGTCGAGACGTAAGTCTTTGTAAGGGAATGGCTTCCCTCATAACAATCCTGTAGTACTGAAAAAACAGGCCGATAAAGCAATATGAACCAATTCCAAGAACCAAGAACCTTCTGTAGTTCCACGACACTCCAAACTTTTGACTTCTCAAGGCGCTGTGTTCTAGTGACGAGCTCGGCCATCTTCTCTGGGTCCGGCTCGAGATGAACATTAGCTCGCCACTGGTTTCCCAAAATAGACTTTGTGGAGAGGCTCGGGGCCTCGCATTTGGATGGTTTAGGATCCAAGTTGACGGCTTCAAAGGCTTTCCACACTGTTCGGTAAACCTTTTCCACACTCTCTCGATCATGCCCAAGTACGAAAAAATCGTCAATGTATCGACTATATCTCACTTCCTGGATAACCTTTTCGTTACCTCCAATAATTTCGAGTTTGGGATCAATACCAGCTCTAAGCAGCAGCTCGCCCTGGATCGAGTGCCCTACCACCACAGAATGGGACCAACCCATAGGCAAAAACCCGATATCGCGGCCAAAACCTTTGACCATCAATGGCTACAGGGGGAGCCCAAAGTAGCCTCGAAGGTGTTCGGGCAAGGCCAACCTATGGTAGTGGTTATCAATATCAAGTTTTCCTGTGTAAACCAACTTATCTGAGACATGCTCCAACTGTGGGAACAGTCAGGGTTGAGGCATTTCACCGTCAGCAGGGTAATGGAAATGCAAGTCCCCACGTCAAGCGTCTAGTATTAAACGCTGACGAGTTTTGTCCTTAGGCACCGCAAAGAGGCCATTGATCTTCTTAGGCCTTTCAGTCGTCAATTCTACAATTTTTCTATCCAACAACCCATTAACGATTGTCTGGTAAGTCTTGGGTGCAACCATGAGACATATTTTCGTTTCTTTAAGTTAAAGTTCCGTGGGAGTCCGTATAAGACTCTTATCGTCTGGGTCTGTATATAGAGGAATCATGCGTTTTGGGGGACGTCAATGAGTTTGACGCATCCCGAAACATATGCCGGAGACAGAGAGATTTTCTTCATATCAATGTAATTGACGTCGGAGACGCCAGTTATTCCACCGTAAACTTCCGTCGCAAAGGAGAGCGGCGCACGGAAATTTTTATTCCGGCGCTAGAACTCCCGACATCTACCTTCTAGATACAACACACGTTTCCCTGGACCGCAGTTCCCTTTCTCCGCTTAGCCGTAGGTAGCGAGGAATCACTCATCGCCGTTAAATAATATGGATCCCTACTGTAAATGAAATTCAGTGCGCAAATAACTCGTCTGGTTTCTACCGGAATTCGCTTTTGTCTGGCGTGTCTCTGTCGGAGTCTACTGCTACGTGAAAACTTTTGGCAGGAAATATAATTTATTGGGCAAAGCAAAGGGAAAAGATCCCTGCGATCCGCTGATTGAACCATTGTCTAACTTTAAGTTCTACTGACCCTGGCCCCCACGCTCGTCCTCCAGAGAACGCTTTGAGGCTTTCTCCATATTCTCGGCAACCTTGGCGGAACGCATAACCATACCCATCAATTCATGGAGCGTCGGGTCGTGACCGGAGGACGACTCCAAAATATGACGGGCATAGTCCCACGTTCCCTGCCTCATCATCATCTCGAGGCCAAGCAACCTTCGGATAGCGATCTCGAAGTCCGGCTCACGACACACCTTTTTCCAGCCGCGATGAGCGATGTGGACGTCCATAGCACGAGCCCACTCCAGAGCCTCCATAAGACTCCTCTTGATGTCACGCCTATTGGGACTTGGCACCTGTCAGAGGCGGAAGTGGTTCGTGATACTGTTGTCCGCTACTATCCATCGGTATGCCGTTGCCGCACCGATCTTTTCTCTTCAACGTTGATATCCAGCATACCGCCTGCGACCGTCACAGTAAGATCCGCATTTTCAGCCCGAACCATCTGCCGTTCCGCGGCACTTGGCTTCTTTTTCCCTTTCTTCTTCTTTCGCCGAAGTCTTTTTCAAAATTGCAGAAAGATCCTCGTCATCCTCGGACTCAGAGTCCGAAGACGACGGCGAGCTAGAATCGTCATCCGCAAGCCCGGCACGTGATTCCAGGAGCTTGCGGATTCCTTCTGGTTTGGAGCTAGAGGCCTTAGTCTTCTTGGTCTCTAACTGCTCAATCCTCTGCATCATTTGTTTCATTGACTTCCCATTGGCGTCAATCCTCCCAGCCATATTGGTTACCATGCTAATTAAGGTCTTCATTGGGTCATCCTGCTCTTTCTCGGCGACGATCTCGACCTCTTCTTCCTCAGTGGATGCCTCACTAGCAGTGACCGCACCCAACTTGGGAAGTTCCTGTTCCTCTAAGGGCGTAACGGGCCAGATACCATTGCGCAATCTCTCCAAACATTCTTTTGCGGTGAGGGATTCATGTCCTGGAAACTGACCGCAGTCCTTGATTAAGGGGAAGAGATACTCCCATAACTTCTTCGCATGCGTTGCACTAAGGCTCTGTGCTTTACCGAAGACCTCTGCACAGAACACCTCGATCACATCTTCCTCGTATCCATCCAAAAACTGGATGACTTCCTCCAACTTGTTCTTTTTATTGGTAAGCCGGATGCTTTAGGGGCTGAAATGCCAGCTCAAACCTTCCTCCCGATTCTGCAAACTTCACAGACAAAGCGCGGTGTATGGGAGGGCTGTTCCCCAGCTGCCGCGCAGTTCAAAAACCCAGCCGGTCGACTAGCCAACAAAATTGAACCAGTCCTCGTAAGATAATGATCGCTATAGATTTAGGCGGAGAGGGCTCGCTCTCCACGACTCATAAATCCCCTTTGGGATACGCCCACACGTGACCTCTTGCGTTTACCCAGAGCAAGAGTTTAGCCAATTCAAGTTTTTTCGCACCGTTTGCACAATGAAGTGACGGGGAGCCCGACGAGAACGGACGGCGCGAACGCAACCTACACAAACCTCAGATAACACCATTGAGCCATATCGAGGCTTCTCAGTCAATTCTTCTGTTTTCAGAGACACGAACCTTGGGTACCAGGCTGGAGAAAGGATTAGACCATAAAGGTACGGAAATAGCGAACAAGAACGCTCCTCTCAATCCAGACGAGGTGGATAAAATTTCCAAATCAAAAAATGCCATAAGCGTTTCCACCGCCCTCAAGCACCTTCGCAAATACACCTGCGGGCGAAGACAGCTTCCACACAGAGGCGATCCTCACGCATACAACGGGACAATTCCCCCTGGGCTCCATTAGGTTCCCTCAGGTACCGACTACCCCGGTCAGCTTATTGGATCCTTCCAACTCCCATCCGTCTTAAACAAAACGAAAGGGGTGGGGTATTATTGTAAAAATAGCATAGTGTTGGGGTATTTTCTCTTGTAAAAATAGCGTAGCGGTGGCTTATACTCATAGACAAATTTTGATTTAAGGGGATCTTGGGGCTTGAACCAGGCCCAACAAGCTTCATAACGAGGTTTCCCTCGAGTTAGGAGCTATAATTCCTTTGCGTTATTACCCCGCAAGCGGGGAACTAGGCGCACTAATTCCATGAAAGACTTTGCTACGTCAGAACCCATTGCTGAATCCCTCCGAAGTCGGTGTCTTACTTCCTTGCGTTGTTACAGTGTTACCATCCCCCTGAGATAGGAGTAATAATCCATAAAGAGCGTTGTTACGCCAGGAACCGAGAGTCCCAGCGAGTTTGGGGTCTTATTTCCCTGCGTTGTCACAGCGTACCATCATTACTGAAATAGGAGCAGTAGTCCATGAAGGGCCTTTCTTGTTACGTTCAAAACGAGGTCGGTGCCTTACTTCCTTACGTTGTCACGAAAGAGGCTACGGATACGGGCTGACATCACCCCGAAATCCTCTCCCACAGTAGGAGGCTAGTCCATAAAGGGCTTTGTTACGTCAAGATCCATTGCTGAACCCCTCCGAATTCGGCGCCTTACATCCTTTACTTTGTCACTACCTGCGCCTTGCGGCGCGGGTAGCAGTCGGCGCTACACTCCGGATTCGGGTTATTGTTGGGGGCTCTGATCGCTTCCCCCACAGCTTTAAAGACGCTGCCTTGTCTATCCACCAGTTTCAGCTTCATTCTGCATTATTTTCCAAATTCGTCAATTCCGGTGGTACAATTTCAAGATCCCCTTTCTGACATTCTTATCCTTCCAAGGAGAGCCCTCCTAGCCCTTTGCCCAGCAACGTACTCCATAATTAGGTGCAGCAGACAAGGAGCCTGCTCGTTACACTCATTAGAGATCCATCCCCGTATGAAGCGCCCCGCGCCCATAACCGCTGTACAGAAGCAGTCCAGAGAATCGAACGATCACCGCATACTTAACAATGCCACAACCAAGTAACTTTTCCGCCGCCAGGCCTCAAGCAAGAAGAATTCCCCCATATTTTTCATGATACCTCTCGCTTGCTTCATCTGCTCCAGTGCGGTCGAATCCTCTTCAAACATTCAGGGCGAAAGACTGTTCGGTTCAGCAAGGTCACTGAATAATGTTGTCCCGGATATTTCCGACATATTAACGGACGGCGCAGACCCAACATCTACTCATGCTACCATACCCGCCAGCTCTAGCTCGGAACCCGGACTTTCTTCCTCGGCAAAAGACCCTTAACTACAAAACCTACCTTCGAACTACCTGCCTCCCCAAACGACCACCAGTCCCGTATAATACAACCCAGAATAAAGAGACGCATACCTCAAAACAAGACCCCTCCTTATACAAGTCGCCGTGCGCCATTCGATCCAAATTAACCCCCTTTGGCACCAAATACTCACCACGATAACCAAGTTTTCGTCTTCGGCCACAACATCCGTCTAACAACGGAAGAAAAAAAAGAATTTGTTTACGCCATCCGCGGCTATGAGAGCGATAATCACACGTTCGCCGAAGAACTTTTTAAAACACTGGCGAACGCTTTTCATTACCAGCTAATGGTTTCGAGATCCATTATTCGAAAACCCGACGGATATTTCGTTTTTTCCTGCTTTTCTGCTAAAACCATCACATAACGATCGCAAAACCAACCAAGGACTTGTCTTCAACGTTTTATACACAATATATCGTGAACCAATTTGCTCAGTTGCAAATTCAGACATCAATCTACTTCTCAACGCAGAAGCACCAGCATAACATAATCCAGTTCGACGAAATAACCCCGCTAAATCCCCCTTAACGCACTTTATGTATTAATTAAACCTGACGTCACCAAAATTCCATCAGCGATCTCCACGATATTCAGCCGAGATTGCCATAAATTCTCTGAAAGTATGCACGAAAGCCTTCATCAAATATTTGTTCTGGAAACCAATTACGCTCTTCGAGACTTCAACCTTAGCCAGGAACGAAAAATGGAAATTTACGTCCACTATTTACTGGAAACGCCATGATATACTACCAGACACACACTAAGGACAATTCCGAGACTTTGGAGAAGCTATCTCATTTATGGACAGTGAATTTAACATCATTACGGCCCAAAGACGCTTCTTCCGCTTTCCCTTAAATCTGAAGTCCGTTTCGAAAGGACTTACTCAAAGCACAGCGCTAGATAAAGTCTATAGCGTCATCAAAAAATATTGGCCCCAAGTCCTTCCTCAGCGCAGGGACTACAGGAAAAAAAGTTGATTACTTGCGAAACGCAATCAGAGACTGTAATTAGGCACGCGAAAATATTGCTCACGCAACTACTACGGCAATGATATACCAACAAATGTACACTCAGCTACATTGCACTATTCAAACTGTTGAGGAAACCATATTTTCTCAATAAAATCAGTCTATCTACGGAAAACAATACATAATTGAGCCTTCCTATAGCATGAATTATGGTCTTCAGGCCATTTACAGACGCTTTAAAAAGCTTATCAATTACACTCATCGGCATATTCGCTCTAGAAACCACGCAGATACTCGGCACTGTTAGTAACGTGACTCACCAGACCATATTCTGGCTCACTGTCCTAAACGAAACCAGAGACAGACAGCAGCATCTAAGCTTGCTTATTTTCGAAACAAATTCGGTAACGAAAACAAAGCTCTTAAGCGCATTTTGTTCGAAGCAATACAAGAAGTCGAATCGTACCTTGTAGACTAGGAAGAATATTCAGACGATATGAAACCAGATTTTGATAAGTTTGAGAAGATCATTGCAGCAGGATTCAGTCAACGACGAAGATAGAAACATCAAAAAGCTTGTATTTCAACAAAGAGTCCCTAGTCGATATTCAAATTTCAATTCAAACCTCAAACAGTCAAAAAGATCCGGTTGAAAATGACTTCCAGGATTTTGACAAATTTTCTTAAATACGGGGGTCCGATCTCAGCGTTTTTCCGTTAGAATTCCCTCTAACAAGTAGGGAAAAAGGCCTAGAAGATATTCTTTGGTCAAAAGAGACCAAGAAAGACTACTCAACTCACAAAGAAGTTGTGCAAATTCTCACCACAATCATTGCAAATATCAGACTTCCCTCACCTTCAACATTCGAAGGTGTATGCTTGAACATCAGAGCCGACCGATCTATCGTTTGCCATACCAGGCAAACGCTTACTTCAAAATGTCTAAAGTGAAAATCATCAGTAACCAATCACAAACATCGCAAACATACTTCCGTTCCGGCGACTGATGCTACTCGAGCCTCGCAAACAGTCTAGTTGGTACAGTAACCCTAGAAGGAGGTTTTTTATTCGTATTAATGGATTTCATCGAGGCAGAGATACCAATGCTCCTCGGACTAGATATAGTCGATAAGGAAACGATAGTTGCAGACAACATCGACAATTTACTTTTCAACAAACAGTTCGGCTGAAAAGTTCCCATCACGTGAAAACTCGGAAACCTCTACGTCGTTTGTAATTGTCGCAAAATTTATTTCACGAAACGAGAATTGAGACGTCTCCACTATTAATTCTTCCATCCCTCCGCAAAAACACTATACGAACAAATCAAAAGGACCCATCTGAATGAAACATCCGAAGGTACACTACAAACTTTCAACGACATCGCACTAGCCTGCGCTACCTGTCAACATTTTTTTCACAACCGCAATCATTCAAAGTATCCTTCCCTGACTATATAGTATTTAACTCCATACTTGCCCTGGACCTCATGTTTGAAGAATGACGTATCGTACTTTACGTCGTCGACCGCCAAACGCACTTCACTGTCTCTGATATCCTAACGGTACAATCCATCGATGATATTTGGTGCTCTTTTCTGAAATTCTTGGCCACATTGTAGATTGCGTTCCCGGATAAATTCAAAGTTCATCAAGGATCTTCCTTTATCTCTATCTCCTCACGCTTCCGAGATGTAACAAACATAGCTAGAATCAAACTAGAATTATCTGAAATCCAACCTCACAATTCTCTTGGTCCTAGAGAACGACAACAAGAGCCATTTCGTCGAATACTTCGGAAAATTCGCCTCGACCATCCCGGCGTAGAATTTGTCCTCGCTCCACAATTTACCTTTAAAGCTACGAACGACACAATGAACTCAGATGGAATCATCCCCTCCCTTCTTTTCTGCGGTACTATGCCAAATTTTCCCACCGTGAACATATTGTTACCAAACCGAGCAGACTGAATGAGGGCTTTGGCAGCAGCTCGTGCCGAAATATAAACAACCACTTGCCAACTACGAAACCAAAGGGCGCTTCAACAGCCTCCGAACGGCTACGAAATATCCATTCAATATTGGACAAGACGTTCAAGTGTGTCAAGAAAGGGAACAAATTAAGTGGAATGCCCCCGTCAAGATCAATCGTCTTTGCAACAGGCAAGCCTTTCTGGATAGCAATGGCTAAGTCGTTCAACGTTCAATATTGCAACTCCTCCCGTACATCCGAAACTTTACCGGTCTCGAAGGAAATTACTTATACATCCTACGTTTAATATGTCACCCAATTGCAGCGAAACTATATGAGACACGGCTTTCGCTGTATCCTGATTCACTCATCAACGAAATCCTTCACCCTTGTGGTTCATGTTGCACATCACTCTAATTTATTAATGCCAAGCGTTAGTAAATACGAGGACTCATTGATAGAGGTACTTGGAGAGTTGCTCTCAAAAGTGACCCGATAATACGAATGCACTGAACGGGCACTTCGTCCTCTCAATTAAGGACGTCGAAACGGATCGGCCACTTTCAAGGCACGATTCTTAGTGTAAGGTCACTGTGACAAAGAAAAAGCTTACCTGTGGGCTTGAAGAGTGTAGTAGAGAGACACAGTGCAGCAAAATGGGAGCGAGTGGAGCAAGAATTTTGAAAGTAGGAGTTCAGCGGGACTTTGCTCCTGGAAAACTTCACCTCCGTATCAGCTAGCAAAATTGCGGAGTGCAAGGATGAGCTGATCGCGTAATGTTCTTTGACGACGCAATTGTTCGAGAGTGATATGGCTAACAGACGCGTGATGTCCGTACGCATCTTTAATAGTGCTGAAGCGGGAAAAATTGTACGAGTGTGTGTTTCAGAGAACAAGACTCCAAGCCTGAAACAAACCGCGGCACTCCAAATTTCTGGCAAGGAACGAGCGCCATTATCGAGTGGGGGCTTATTAATGGGAGAGTAGATGACGAGGTAGATGTGGAGCGAACACGGCGGGGGGTTTGAGTAATATTTGAACGTGAAAATAAAGGCAATAGCTGTCAGTACCGAGGACTATTCCTAGACGACAGCTTCCATGACAGTGCCAGCCAGATTTGGTAGTCGCTAAGGGCCTGGTGGAGCAAGAAATCCAGGGTAACCTTACAATACAGTACCGATTATTCGACTCCCAAGTCAGCTGGAACTCCTTCCTTGGTCTTGTCACCACTTCTTTCCTAACTTCTCACCCATCTGCTTCACAACTTGTCCGTAAAGATATCCAGCCTGTAAAGCTGCACCGACTCCCAGACGTCATATTCTTTGAGGACGGGCTTACAATATCGGGTACAGCCATTATCACACCCCCTCAATCCCCAATCTTCCTCGCCTAGGTATGTAAGTATGGCGTTGGTGCCGTTCATCGCCTCAAAATTATTCTGGATCTTTTTAACCTGGCACGCGCTCAAACGGGCCGGTCTTGCCAGTCAACAAGACGCCTTCTTTCAAACCCTGCCACAGCCTATCGGTCCGCCGATATCACTGTCCGTCCGACACTACTTTCCCCCTCGCAGTTTCCCCCTGCCTACATCCTATAAAAAAACACTGTTTGTTCCCCCTACAACCACACATGCAATTGGGCTGACGAAAGAATCTTGAGGCAGCCGACCATGCAGTACTGACATGCTCAAGCCTCATATGCGAATATTTTGCGACGCACTCCGCCTTCCTGAAGGTGCAACCCCTAATGTGCAGTGGGTACCAACCCCCCCTAAACGTTCTCACGGTATTTGAGCCACGTGCCCAATGCATTGCGTCCTGTCCTGCGCGGCCATATCGCTACACTTTTCACCCACTAGAGACTTCTCTAAGCTTTGCCATTTGTTCGAAGAGCCCCGCTGCTCTAATCGCTCACATGCTGTCCCACTGCGAAGAGTAACGGTACAGTCATGCCAAGTCCGACCTTCGTTATCGTGGTGTACTTGGCGTGGCGACAACCCACTCTCTTCTCTTATTTAGTTGCGAATTGAATCATGCCCGACCTAGAGATGAACTTTATTGCTACCTGACCCTATCCGTGAAGTTTGCAAGGAAAATCGTTCCCAGCTCCCTTGGCCTTGGTCAAATCGAAATCTTCCCGCCCCCTCCTTGGAGTAGGAGAGATATGGGTGACCAGGCAGTTTGCGAAGTGCTGAGTCTTGACTATTGAACATCGACATCGATGCCGGCATTAAATTTTGCGTCAAACATGGTTTCAGGTAAAGATAGATGTTTGAGAGTTGATTAAGCTATCTTTCCGGATTCTATTTCCCCAGCACATGATCTGCGGTCTACGAATCGACGGAAAGGACAAGCTCACATAGACGTCGAATCTGTACTGCTGTTTGATTGGCCTGCCTAGTCAAGCCACACCGCAAATTGTTAAGAAAAGAGTCGGCTTCCCTCATGCCTCTCCTGTTGGACCAATGTGCCCTTCTACACTCGTGTAGTAGCATTTCAGTCTCTTCTTGCGTTCTCACACATACTTGAATAAATTCTGCCTACTCTTTGGGCTTCTGTTCGTCAACCACGACGGATGACGTGTAAGCGCAGTTGCATGGCATAACCATGTTCACAAAACCACCATCGCTGTCTACTTTGTCAAGCCTACTCCTGTAGTGAAGGGAAGAAAAATTCTCTCGATATGCCGATACTCAATCTTCTGTTTCCAAAGGAACTCGTGAATCGATATCTTGGGAAACCCTACAGCGCGGCTCAGCATCATTTGTGCTGGTCTGATCCGCAAAGAAGCATAAGTGTACTTTGCATGCGTAATGCTAATGAAACAGCGGTTATCAGTGCAAATTAGCATTGAGTCGCAAATAGTGTATGGCTTTCAAGTGTAAGACACGCGGAAATATTCCAACTACCGTTCAAAGGGAGGGTAAGCTTTCCTAGTTGGGGGTTAGAAATTTGAAACTGAAATCTATTGAGCCAACATTATTCTTGACATTTTGGTGCGCAGTTTTGCGGTATTTGCATGTAGGGAGGAAAATTGGGATGTTTTAATAGTCCAATGATTGAAAATTAGGTTAGTCTATGATCCAAAACGCCAAATAATTGGTACAAGTAGTCAGCCTGTGGGAACCAAGAAACGGTATTAAACCGGTTCAAGATCGCTAGAAGGATGGCTCGAGCCTGCTATCAGGCAGGCCGCATTGGACGTGGCAAGCGGCCGCAGCTTGCCTTTGGATGAATATCGTAGCTGTACTCTGACAGTGGAGATGTGCTGCGGTTGCAAGTGCACTACCTGTATGATTCTACAAAAATATCATCAAGTTGATTATGTACATATTCTTTTTTGATTGAAACTAGTCCACAGATTTTTGACAGATAGACTGTTTCATTTATATCACTCCCTTTTCTCTCATCTATTTAACTTATTCAGTTGTATACCATGACCAGAGTGCTGCTTTTATGAAGGTACGCGATAGCGGCAAGCAGCGTCAATGTAAGGAGGGCTAAAACCTTCAAATTATGCATGCAGATGATAATTCACTGTTCTGCGGGTTATTTTATGATACATCTACCAGATTGACAATTGATTTCAAGAGCAGCTGGTCACAGCCTACAAATGTGAACTGGCCTCCATGCATTCAGCAACAAAAGCAAAAAGTTCATGCGAGCACATAAAATTATATTTATTTACTGCTGTACATGCCTTACCTGAAAAATCCGAACTCCTGTAGAAATTCCGATTTGTTCCGTTTGTGGGGAAGGATACAATTCTGTATCTACTGCAACGCACGTATTTTAATTTTTCTCAATTTAGGTAGCTTAGAGCCAAGTCACAAAAGGATTTACTGACTGTAAGCTTGGGGCTGTCAAATGTACTGTAGCAGATTGAGGCCTTGAGTTCTTAAAACAAGGGACAAAAGGCAACTAAAACAGGATGCCCAGTGAGGGTCTACGGATCCGCATGACATTCGCATTCTCGAGCTAGACTGCATCACGCCCTCGGTTGAGACGAAAGAAAATGCGATGATTCCATCCCAAAATTGCTGCCAATCGATGTCTTGCATTTCACAGTCTACAGTATCATTCTGATGCATAAATTGACAATTCCCGCAACAATCTCAATACCCTACCGATATCTATTCAAAGTGGTACTATTGAATGCAGTGTTCTGTGCGGTCTTCAAGTAGCAGGGCAGTTCGATGCCAAGCAACAAATTAGAGCCCGCGCTACCTAGAGAGTCTACTATCTTCTATCTCAACACCCCAACAAATTCAGCCTCATACGGTTTCATTTCAGGCCATCAGCGGAGATCGGTACCCGCCATGACGGATATTAGTAATACAGAATTAAGCTCAGATGTTGCAATGTTTAGTGTTCAAGATACCTTACAAGCCCTCATTTCGGCTGCTTGTGCGTAGGCAAAGCCCCTATTGCTACTACGTACATGAAAGGGCAGCTCCTGCGCAACAGCATGGCATCAAGCCTCAAGCCCAGAAATAGCTTTGGCGGACTACAGTAATCTGCAAGCTAGACGCAGGGATGTGATTGTGCGTTGAAGATACGATTGAGCTCTCTGATACGATTACCAAAGCACTAGACCGTGTTCTTCTAAAGATCAGCGGCAGATATATATAGCTGTGAGGTTGCAGCAGGAATCATGCCGAATTGGTCAGCCAAAGGGTGATAGAGGAGATATGGTGAAGTGCGATCGTATCGCTTCAATTGACGAAAAAGAACAACGAGATGTTGTCATGGCCATGAACTGAGTTTCTTGTGAGGTGGAAGAAATAATTTATTGTAAGTCGCGTCTGCCTGTGCCATTTCTGTCTTTAAATGTCGCGGTATGCGTTTACTCCGCCTTGTACGAAAGGCTTTTCGAACTGCTGTTAACCAGTTGAGTTTTAAAAAGCTGGGGATGTGATTTTCAAACGGGAAATCCGTAATGTTCTGCATTCCAGTGCGCTGATTGCGAACATCTGTAGTAATGTTGCAATGTAACGTAGACTGTATCCTTCTCTTTTCTATACTTGGCTGGTACAGCGTTAATTTGCGTTTACGGAAAGAGGCTTATACGGGAGTTTCAAAGGCAGATTATGCAAACAGAATGGGGCTTATTGTTCTTCTGAAAAGTTCCGTGCTTTGCATATCTGCAATGCGCCATGGTACAAGACGAATTGGTACGAACTGAATAAATGATAATCTGGTTTAGCAGTGGATGACGACCTGTTGTCACTCCACATAATACTGCATTGGAAAGTAACACGGCGTGATATGCTGTATTATAGCGATCACGCTTTTACCTTTTATTAAGTAGATATCATGCTTCTTTCCACGCCTGAGTTGATGATAGTTAACCTTTTGTTGACCAGCTCAATTTTATTTTGTGGCGTGCAAGACGGGTCTCGTAGTTCAGCATTGTACTGTAGTAACCCTTGGTTGATAGTTATCTGCCCGGGTGAATTTGTAATGTTGCAAACATGTATTAGTGGTACTTTCATACGTACTGTACAACTATAGATGCACGCGACCTTTTATATCTCGGCTACATCTCTGCTTGGGAATGCTACAGTTTTTTTGGAGGGAGGAGAGCTAATCAGTTCATGCGACGCAGCACGCGCTTGTGTCGGACAATAATCATATTTTCAAGGCTACGGTCGTGTGTCTTTTGACAGCGCTACAGTGTATATGCTTTGGGGATCTCTCAGGAGCCAAGAGCCGGGACCCAACTCTCTGGTTGTCGAAAAGTATCCCGGAGAAAACTGAAGTAAAGCAAGCCAAGTGACCGATTTGTCTGTTAGACTAGACAAACCCTTGTGCCCCCTATGCGGCCGACGCTTTTTAGCAACGTTGCCTTGTACTGAATGTTTGCTGTGGAATGCAACCACGATGATCACGATGATAAACATAGAAAAAGCTTGTAAGGTTTGAAAAGGATTTGCGACACTCTCCTGTAGGCATTAGTGCCAGCAGCCCTAACGCACCGATTGTTTTCAAAATATGCTGCTCGGAGGACTGCAATGAAGTAGGGCAAATATTTCTACGGATTACGGCTGTCAGCTGATTGTGCAAACTGAGTGGGGATGGCGATATAAGAGTGGTACGAGTACAACCCTGTACTACAGGACTTCTACCCTATTTGTACTGTTTAAGGGGCACATACAGTACTGTATGTCTCGACTGAAAATATTGCGTAAAGAACTGGCTCTTTTCAAGTTTTGTTGGGGACTAATTGGGGTTGGTTTAATGCGAGTGGTGCGAAGATTGGGAGTTGTTTAAACTGAGTTTATGGGGTTGAACACTCACGGCAAATCATTTTTTCAGCACGTCAGTGGAAAAAGGGTAGGTTACTAGGTGAGTTGACGTTTTTGAGCCTGAATCGTTGCTCATTTATTTCAACGCGTTTGTAGTTTAATGCATCAACTAACTGACACTACAGTACTGTACCGTTGGCAGTTGAGGGTAAAGGCATGGTGCCATTCAAAAGCGCTTTTATTGTTTTTATCATTGTACGGTATGACTCGCGTAAAGATCTAGCGGTTTTTCGAGCGAGTGCCATTAGTACTGTACTGTACTGTACTGTGCTGTACAGTAGTACAATGCTTACTAATTAAGCTGAATCAAAAAAATAAATTCGCAGAAACAATAATCCCTAATGAAAGCGCTAGTCTCAGGACCGACGGCAGTATCGCCCAAATCCCGTGCTGATGTCCAATAGTCAGATAAAATGTAGCTTGTATCTCCCGTAACCTAATCCACAGGGACAATCATTGCGTGGCCCTTGGAGTCTGGGACGGTAGCAGCAGCATCAGAGCACGCAATGCAGCGCATACACCCGCATCGCCAGTGAACTTGCTTTGCTCCTTTTAGGTTTAGAAATGTATGATTCGAGTGAAACTTTCCCTAGCTTTTTTCTGTTTTCCCGTCTGGATGCTCTACGCGCACGTCTGAAACCAGACAAGGGTACGAAGATTTGATGAAAAGGAATTCAGTTGTTGTGACTCATGGAAGGGTTTGATGAGCACGAGTCGGTGAAACTTGGGTGCGCGGCAAGGGTTGCTGCAGAGACATCCTTGCATGGAGTGTGTATTGCCAACTAAAGCTGGTTGTATTTGCAGCCGGTTGGATTGTGTGGCCCAAAACATGGCAGAGCAGGTTTGGGCATACCACGTAATTCAAAACGTGTACTGTATCAGGTTATTTATGATGGCCCAGGTCGAAACCTGTTGGCAATGACTAGAGCAGTGACAGTGGTATTGGATATTGTAACACGAATGGTTGTAGAATAGCAAATGAATGTGGAATCGAGAAATGGACAGTGGAACGGTTTTATTTTCGTTCACAAATCTACACTGACCTGGATACCTTTGAGGCGAGTGGTTGGGTGGTGACGGATTGAAAGCCCTTTAACTTTCCTACTGGAGCACTATACCGACCTGGGTGGCACAAGAAGCAGGTGCTTGGGTGGTGGCAAATTTCAAGCCTTTTGAGTATCCTACCGGGATACATGTACCTTGAGTGATCGTGCTCAATCGGATCGTGGGTGAATTTGATTCCCGTTAGTTGATTAAATTGGAACTTTTGAAAGCATCATCCAGGATTGTTTCTCCCGATCACATGCCAAGTTGATGTACTCTGAAGAATTCAATGTTGTTGGTGGATGAATTCGGGACAAGTAGGGGGCGAGTTAAAGGCGCGTGTTTCAGTTGTAAACGGTTGTTGACGATGTGCACACTATGTACAGTACTGTAGCCTGGGATTGATGTACTGTACCGCGCAATACGGGCCATGGACTGAACAAGAACTACAGTTTGTGGAATGGACAGTCGGTTTTACAACAATCCTTGTTCAAAAGTACAGGTAGGGAATCTCGGAAGGAAGGACTTGAAGGCATCTTCAGGTACTTACCGGGGCAGTTTTCGGAACCATTCAAGACCCCAGGGTTAAAATAAAAAATTCGCAAGTGGTGCTTCTGACATAACTTTTACAACGCTAGCATTAATTAAAATCCTCACACGATGGGCTATTGAATATTAAAATTCAGTACGTAGGTTTGCATTGCATTTTGAATTATTCGCAATGGACATTCAACTGTTTGCACACTCCCCCTGTTTTAAAGCGCTGTTTAGTTTAGCACGACTGCCATCGACCATGGCCCATTAGACTGAAGAATGCTCATGTTATTTACAATATTATTGGCATTAGTGCCTGTTTGTACATTGCACTACTCCTCAATCAGCGTCTGTCGTCGTTCCCCGACTTGAGAGTCGTTTAGCGGTGTTATTTGGACCGAGGTATAGTGAGTGTTTAGCGGTTGAGCAGTGGCGGAATGTGGGGAAGCCATGATTTGCACTGGGCAGAAATGGATTATTAGCAGTCTTTTTTTTTGAAGTCTTTCTAGTTTTGTGGTTGTCGTCTATTACAGGTGTGTATTTGACACATATAAAAAGGAACGCAGTCGGGACAAAAATCATTGAAGGGTCTAAATTATTAGCAGGAAGAGTATCAAAAGTGGTAAATATTGGAAGGGACATTACAGTAGAGACTTTTCATTGGATGATCCTGCTGACTGGTGGCGGCATTTTGGACCAATGTTGCTTACCCAATACGAATAAAGGCACTGTGTAGCTTTTGGCCTGTCGTTACTGTATCACATTGTAACAACCCTCCGATTGACACTCATTTGGTATGACCAAGTCTTTCTCGCCTACCCTACCCAAACACAACACTTCAACCTGCAAAATCACATTACTAGGAGCACAATTACATTGGCGTATCCGTAGCACCTCTCCTCTTCCCGACAGCCTTACCGTATTACTCTAGCTTCTGTGATTCCAAATAATCCGTTCAATCGTCACTACTGCTCAGTCTCACCAATCCACCACCACCCCCCGACCCCCGAATCATTCACACACCCCCCCCCGCCGTCATACCCTCCGGACAGACAACATGACTCTGTAACTCTATTCCTCTCACCGCATCCACACCCACACCCTTCAAACCCTTCCCGCTCCTGTCCCAACAATGGGCTCCCTTCCACTGCTATCCTCCCGCGATGGAGTCCAAGTCGTCGCCGCCCTCCTCGGCCACACGCGACAGACCCCAACCTCCTGCTGCAACGTCCGTATTCTCGACAGCATCTTCGACGAAATCGTCGACTCCCTCCGACTCAGTTTTCCTCTCCGCCATGAGCTTGAGGTCGGTGCCGCCGCCGTCTCCTCTGTTCTCAACGCGCTTCACGATATATCCGTCCCTGTCCCACACCCTATCTCCCCTTCCACCCGCTCCTCCCATGATCACCTACCCACACTCCACTCCCTCCCTCACTCTGTCCTACCCACGTCAGCCTCCTTGCATCTTCCGCCCGTCTACGCCCCCGCCCCACCGCTCCCACCTCTCCCGCCGCCCCAGTCTGCCATCGCTCCTACCCAGCTGCCTCGGCACAATACAGGCAATCCTTCCCAATCTACGCAACTAGATCATCACCTCTCGGCACAGAGACGTCCGCGCCGCCCTCCGCGGAAGAAGCGCTATCATGACGCCGTCCCGTCCACTCATTGTCATGTGTGCTGTCGCCCATCCACAGCCGTTCCTATGGCCGTCTGTTCCAACATCAAGGAGGGTACATGTCGCAAGGTCGTGTGCAATCGCTGCATTGTGGAGAATGGTTGGGATTGGCAACATGCAGTTGCCGAGAATTCATCTTGGATCTGTCCACATTGCACCGACTCGTGCACAAAAGTACCTCGTGCGCAGTGTTGGGTCTATATGCGAACCAACTCTAGGCGACGAGAGAATCGAAACAAGAGATTGAGGACAAGCGCTTCGGACGGCGCATCGGATGGTGGCGCAAAGGGTGTGCTTGGTGCTGCGCGGAGCGGGAGACAAGGTGCTTTGGCGGAGGTGAGGCGACAGCAACAGCAACGGGCCCAGGGTCAGTCGTACCGGCAGCAGCAGGACCAGAACCACGATCCGCATAACCAGACACCACCACTCAGCAAACTGCAACAACACTTCATCAACAGCCGCCGCCGCAACAACAGCAGCAGCAGCAGCAGCCCTTACAGCATCAACGGCAGCAGCAGCCTCCTGAACACCAACAGCATCAGCAGCCTCCTCAATATCAACAACACCAACAGCCTCCTCAACATCAACAGCATCAGCAGTCTTCTCAGCTGCAACAGCATCACCAACTTGTAGAACCGCTAAATTTAGATAGCCGCATGACTCGTGGTGATCGAGTGACACAAACAGTTGTCGGAACTACGACACCAGAGTGTTACTCTACCGTTTCCCCGATGTACAGTGGCTTCTCGGCGAAGGGAATTGTTCGTTCGCCAGCATTGGCTCTGACAAATTCCAACGATAACGTAAATGGGGTAGGGAAATTGGTGAGAGATGGTAACTGTTAGCGAATCTGACAACCCTCTTCTGGTTGTTTTGTAGCTGATCTAGTTGATGCGTCAAGGAAACGATTAGATGCTTGGTAACTGGGATGTCAATCGAGGAAAAATATCTTGTACATAAAGACTAAAACCGAATCCAGTGCGGACTTGGTAAAGTTCTTGCGGTGAAAAGCAGAATGATGATGCTGCGGCTCTAATACGCATCGTCTGCTGGTCAGTCGTTAAATGATGACGGAAAGCACTTGGATGCTGGTGCCAGTAGGAGAGCGACGCATGTTGTAGAGCGGCGAATCCCATAATTGGATGCAAATTAACCGTCGTCTGGAAATTTTGAAATCAGAGTTCATTGAGTTTAATTTTACGGTACGTGGAATATGTGGACAGCGACAATGGCGTCCTCTTTCTAAAGAAGGCCTCAGGCTGTATAGCAGGCATGAAATCCATACGGTGATTCCAATTGCACATCCTTGCGTCTATAAGACTCATTACTTTCTGTCAACTTGCAGGAGAGCTGCTTCCCTCCGAATCCAGCATTGCACGCTATGAGTTCTCAGGAATCATAAATCTAACCCATCCTCATAAATACTGCAGCCATTGCCGCTGGATCATTCGCGACAATGGCAGTTTTGCTCAAAATTTCAAATCTGTAACATATACACAAACTGCAATCTTGGCACTAGCAGATGCCTGAAATGTAGTAACGTTCATCCATGTCAGGGGCTGCGTAGAATTACAGCCACAGACTCTTCCTGAGGTGCAACATGTCTAGTTCCAATAAGCAATTCCAGACGGACTTGTCAATCTCTTCATGCTACATTGCGAGAGCAGCAATAATTGCCTGGTACAGGCAGGTTTAACAAGTCCTGGTCCAACCTTCAGTAATGTGGTCTCATTATTTCTAGTCGCACTTTATTTACACCTCGACGACTTGTAATTATCAAATACCTGGCATTGTGGATTGAGAAAGAAACTTGTAAGAACGTCGTAATCGTATAATCTTGCATTCAAAACAAATTCAAGAGTAACGAAACTCCTCCGTACGGATTGAGGCCCAGATTCCTCGCGGCGGCGACAAGAGCCCCCTTGGAGCACTTGCTGTCTAATGACGCATCTAGGTAGGTCAGGCTTGCTGCCCTTCACAGACTTGTTCTACGAAAAAGTCGCCTTTCGCCTTATCCCTCGTCGAAGGAATCTTACTCTGTATGCACATGTCTAATTCAATGGAATTATTTATCTGCCTTGCCCTTTTCGTGTTCACCGCAAATTACTACTGTACGGAACGGAAAATCATTACGAATTGCAAGGCACGAAAGTGTGCGGAGAGTACTCAGAGATCAACTACGCAGGCAGGCGGCGGGTGGCAACCTGTCGCGTCTGCATCACTTGGAGGGTAAACGCATAGCGAGTAACGAAGCCGCGAAGTTCCTGCTAAGGAGAGGAACCACGACAGGAAACAGCGAAGGAAGCGAGGCGTCGGAAAAACCTCTGGCCCTCGTCACCCAAAGCGCCATAGATATCAATCTCGACCGGGGAAAGGAGGATATCGCGTTGGTGGGAGTATTCGCCATACTGACGATGTGTCTCGCGCTCTGCAAGTGTCGCGGCACCGCCTGCGATAGCTGTACTAGGCGAGGTGTGGCGGCGAGCAGAAGGACGGGCAATATGCAGCAATGTCGACTGCAATATCTCTTGTGTGAAACTCTCTAATACACAGACCTGCCCCCCAGTCTTCGAAAAATAGCCGTCCTACATCTCTAATCAGTAAAGCATCCCAATTTCCTCCCCTTGTGTGAAGACCACAGGCACGCGTGATGTAGAGGTCCTTTCGTAATAGACGGCACTCCCAATGAATTGAAGAATTGGGATCTACTATACAAAACACCCCAACAAAACTCATTTCGGTTATATGTAACCCCTTTCCACACAGCGTACACTCACTATGCTTGATCTCATTAGATCTCTAGGAAATGGCCCTACTTTCCAAGTATTAAGTAATCAAAACCCCGCCCCTTCCACGCCACCATTCGTCTAGTAGGCGATCCTATCCCCCAAATTGCTTGCCGCTTCTCTGCCGGTACCGGCTCTATAAACGCGTAGGCGCCATTGCATTCTCCTCTATAGCAACGTCTGCCTCGCTCCACCACACACAGCTTGACGTAGTATACCTGGTCAACTTTTAAACGTAACACCAGTCCCGTTAGAACACTTACCCCTAAAATGTATGGGACTATGTTAGGGGGAATTTTTGGGGTGTTTTAGTGTATGGAGGATGTGGTCGGTTGTATGCACGCCGCTTGTGCGTTGTGCGGGATAAGTCGTCACTGATGGGTAACACTAAATAACATTCCTTACAGGGCCGGCTCAATGTAGGGTGTTTAATAAAGTTGGAACGGGGCAACGTTTCTTAATGAACAAAGAGCACGAACAAGCGATGCCCAACAGGATGTTGCCTGTGCATGAGGCAGGCGGGCAGCGGTGACATACTAAGAGTCATCAGTCGGTTGTAAAATGGGTAGAGCGAAGGTAGGAAGAAAGGTGAAGCGAGAGAGGAGCGGGCACAGAGCATAGTATTACTGTACGCAAGAGAATGCAAAGAGAAGAAACAGTCATATCCCTACTAGTATCGGACTTAAGGTTCCATATATGGAACCAATTAAGTCAAAGCCCTATATGTTCGCGCTGGCTGCATGAAAAGGGCCAAAACTTGCAGACTATTCCCAACGTGCCCTAAAACCCCCCTGTAGACGCTGGAGAGATCTTGGCAAGGCACTAATCCACTATTTAATGTCTAAAGTTTGCGTAGCTACCTTCTCATTTCACACTGGTTTCACGAATCCAACCAAGGTTCTGTATACAGATCCTTATTTTCCTTTAAAAATTAAGTTTTTAGTGGGCCAGTGTACTCTTGACCCACCCAAGGTTTCAATAGAACTAGCATTGCCGTTGACGTTTTCGTGTGCGCGACTGGGAGCCTATACCCTCAACATCTTCACTTCTTCGTACTCTTGAAATCTGAGCACGTAGTGAGCTCCCGCGGCGTTGATGCGTCCGTTTAGGAGCCGATTGAGAGTTTTCTGACGGCGCGTTTTGAATTGGGTTTGTATTAGAAGAATTTAAGCGTACTGTACGACTGCTTTGCGCCGGTGTCTGAACTTGTGATGGCCCACCATTTCGATGGCGTGATGTATCTTCAGAACTTGGAGGGGATTGACGTCTTGTAGAGGTTCTCTGACCCTGATCAGAGGAGACTATAGATAACGGCTGAGGTGTACTTCTTGGCTTAGGCATCTTCGTCGAATGCCATAGTTCAGAACAACTTTTCGTAGTCCAGGATAAACCCTTGTACAAATGTGTACATTGCACTCCACACACTTATACGTCGTTCGATGCCCACGCCATCCGTTTGCGTTCCAAGTAATTCCCCAGATTCCTCATAAGGCGCAAAAGTGTTGTTCCTTTTGTTGCTTAATTTCGTGACCAGAAATTGACATACTCAACTTTATACCATAATTCCCATTGAAAAATACCAGTTTCTTGCGCTTTCGAGTGGCAGCAAGTTGGCATAGTCGCTGTATTTCTGTGTCAGATACAGAGTCCCTCTGAGCAGTATTTACGAGATCAGATGACTCCAAAGGCTTGGCGTAGGAGAGTAGCTCCTGGAAGACTTCATACGTAAAATAACCAACGACTCTAAAGCATTTAGTGAACTTCGGTAAACTGTCAGGTTACGAAGTGTTTCTTCGTTTTCAAAAGGGACTTCTTTGGTTCCATCCTCCGAGCAATGAATGCATTCACAGCCAACGTCTTGGTGGTTTGAGTAACAATTTTTTGCTCCCATTTCAGAGAAGATTTTGAAGAACGCAGTACTGCACAAGCTTGTGAGCTTCCATCAACTCCCCCTTTCGTCCTACTGTACAAAGTTTGTGAGCCGTGTTTAAATGTTTTCAGGGCAGGAAAAGCATCTTTCTCAATAACTCGCTAATTCACCATTTTCCAAAATGGTAGCCTCGTTCTCAACAGTTGGGACAACTCGACCTCACAAAAAAGAGGGCACCTCTGGATTTTCCGCATGAGCCCAGGCCACTGTCGAGGTTTAAGCAGTGGTAAGTGCGATAAGACACTTATTTAGGATTTCTTCTTTGCAGCTCACCACTGCGGTGTATATAACACCTGCCTCTGATGCTGATACATAGATAACGTTATGTACGCCCAGTACGAACATTTGATGTAAGACTTGGCCGACATGTTCAGAAGGGACGTATTTGAGGAATGAAGGTTCCCCAATATTGCATGTTATTGTTTCTGCTGTAGCTAGACTCAGAGCTCGATCCAAGCTAGTCTGAGCCACGCTAGTCTTAACTTCTACGGCAGCACATTCAAGTCGTACCTCTACATCCCCATCACCTTCTGAAGCAGCAAAAGACTAGCATACAAAAATCGATCAGAGCCACCCTGTCAGGAGAGCATGCAAGCCATGACTCATTTCTCTTACCATACATCCCGAATTTTGTAGAGGACATTGACAACGGATTTGATAACAAAAAAGACATCACAGCCCATTCTTTAGCTGTCCCACGCATCATTGGTTCTGTAGACCGCGATGAGCTGAACCAAGATTGGGCAAAACTAATGAGAAAGTGGTTCATTGACTGATCGCCTGTAGGTGGGTCTGATCCCATTGCAAGAGCCTGTCGAACATCAGTGTTGGAGCAGAGTATCTTCCCTGCAGACGTGCCGGTAACTCGGAACTTTCGCAGTACGAACCAATCCACACATCGCTGATCAATGGTAGGGATGATGCAATTGGTTACAATGTGGCGCTCAATAACGTCCCGTCGAGACGTGGAGTCGGAAGGTGGAACTAGAATTATTCGGCTATCCGCTCTTTGATGAACAGTTTGTTCCTCTAGCTGGCGTCTTTTGGAACCGAAATCCACGTTTCGAGTTGTTTTGAAACTCCAGCTGGTACATAGTAGAAGAATAGAATCACTTTGCTGAACTTTTCTATTCCGCGTTCACGGACAGCTACTGCAGAAACTTTTGCTCTAGGTGACGGTGTGTTTAAGGAAGGCCCACTTGCCTTGACATTTTTCACAGCCCACCAAGATGCTATTTACATTTCTAGCGAGCTTCAAAGTGTGGCCAATTTCAAGCCTTAAGGTTCCATATATGGAACCTTCATGGTTTTTTATGATTTGTCAAAAATAATCTATGGTTCTATATACAGAACCATGGAAATACTAGGGATATACAGCACATGATTTCTGCATGCCGCAAGTGCAAAAAATGCAGTACATGAGGCAAAGAGAGTCACGAATACGTGCGGTTCACGAATATTTTCATAATGTTTATATTGTGCCGGTTAGATAGGGTGAGACATTTTCCTTGTATTTGCTGAGTGCTGTATTATGCTGCTAGTAAGGGTTTATGAAAGAAAGAAGGATATTTACTCATTACTTATCTTGAGTGTGCACCGACTGACCGACCATTCAGTTAAGATCTAACTGGATGGACAAAGTCGGTCACGTGCAGTGGGGGGCGCGATATGATGGCCATAGACACTGACGACCACAAAGCGCAACTGATACCCTGGTAGATGCGTGTGCGAATCGTAGCGTCCGAGTTGTAGCATATCCTGGCTACACGTGGTACAAACTCTTCGATGAATGGTGCCGTCTACGGAGGAAGCGCATTGAGGGAGTCGAAAACCAGAGGCTGGAATCGGAAACCTGGGTCGCGGGAGGGCAGGGAGGGGGGCACAATGCGCTTTGACAGCTTGTGCTGTAGGTACTGGACCTTGCGTTGGGGAGTGAGGGCGGCAGCCCTACCGGTGACTTGCATCGCTTTGGAAATTGAGGACTACTTGAACGGGGACATGGAATATCCTGCAGCAAATTTCGCAGGGAGAATGACGGCCCAGGTGAAAAGATAGTGATTCGTGTAGTGTTTTGGTCCGCGGTTGATATGCTGTACTGGACTTATTGACATCACGGGGTGAGCGTACATTAGAACGTGGAGGATTTGATTCTTGTCCACCCGTAGTCATGAGAGGTCTGCAGCCCGCTGACTTCTGCCTGGTAGAATTATTTTATACCCTAACATATATAATAGGCGCTGATGGGATTCTCAGCACCCGCTACCCTAGAACAGAGGTTTTCAAGCGACAAAAATACTACGACATTATAGCTGTGGAAACAAAAAGATATGAAAAAAGGATAAAGGGGATACAAGTGAGTCCATAATTGGCATCCTTGATTACCTATCGTCAGTGGCTAAACATAATTAAAAAAATTTCTTTTGTGGGCCAGAGTTGACTTTAAACTCCACGAATATTTGATTTTGTGAGTAAAATTGTCTCCCAACTTGCACCGACCCTATAGAAGAAGCACTCAATTAAGCTCATGTAGAGTTTTCGGCTAATGATAAAGTCTCAAACACACCAAATAAATAAAATAAAATATACTCAGGGAAATATTGTGGTCAAGGAAATATTGTGGACAAGAAATACCAGTAGTACATAATTTAAAGAATATCATCTATCTTTACTCCTCAAAATAACTATTCTTGAAGTTATATCCGAAAAATCCTCCAAAATATCTAAACCTCTAATAAAATTACTACAAATTCCCTCAAATAGACAGTAGACAGACTCCTCGGACATATATTTATTGTAGTACATTGCGTGGTGCGCAAGTGCTCTCTTCGAGTTATGGAATTCCGTCGGACAATGAGAAAACCAATAAAAACAGACAAAGACTCACAGGGCGCTTTCCATATTTATCCTTAAACACTCTGAGATGTAGCAGAAAAGTTCACCGACGGCAAGAAATTCTGTTGGTAGAGAGGGGTATATTCCTTGGACGACTGGGAGATATAATTGTCTCCCAGATTGTAAGGCCGAACCGTGATCCGTGGAATTTTAGGAACTTCCGCAGAACCGGATCAAAGGAACCTAGGACACTACGGCTGCAAAAGTTGGCAGAAATCAACCTAGAGATGAGTCAGCAGGCGCTACATTGATTTCTGTAGTACCTCCCTCGGAGCAAACGGCATTTTGATCAAAGAAAACCTTGAAGTTCCTAATTTTATGTAAGTGGCGGAGTCCGTGGCGCGAAGGATAGAGACCGGGAAACAGTGAGCAATCAGGGGGATTAATGTGGCTATATTCAATGTTTCCGTTCGCAAGGAGTTCCAGAGGCGAAAGCTGTGCGTCAAATTCAGAGCCGGTACCGGGGTAGCTGCTTAATAGGATACCTTAATGGTTACATAGGTGTAAATAATAGTCAACTAGGTTAGAAATTTCTACGACGGCACGATGAGTAAAGTAAGTGTCAGCCAAGTAATAAATATCAAAGTTAGAGATGAGTTAGGTCGACACTTGGCCAAATGTGCTGCTTTCATCTGTGAAAATATCAGGTCCAAGGTAGGTGCCGAGTGGTTCGAATCTTAAATACACAGTACCATGATCAATGGTGGTTGACGGTCGACATAAATACCCTCACTGTTCAGTACAGTACCTGCTGTTCGCAGTGGGCGCCTTCTCGGAAATTACATCTAGAAAGGGTCAAAAAAATCAGCTCTTTCAGTACCAGTGTAGTACGAGTAATAATTGCGCTACATAAATCTTCCAATCCTTACTTATGACCTTCAACCTGCCCTCCATCCCCAACCGCGGAGTCTGAGACTAGGATGAAACTCTCACTCTCCCTTTCATCTCCTAAAGGAACTTCACCACCGTAGTACTCCAACAGTTCTCACGGGTCCACCTAGTCTTCCTCATCCTCGGAGACTTACACATCCACCAAATCCTCCTCTACTTCCTCTTCATCATCCCATAATTGAAGGTGAACCAATTCACTTACGTGTTCCTGATCCAACCTTACGGGGTGGTTTCGTAGCCAATTGGCCATAGGCCATCAAAGGCAGGCCTCTGATGCGACCCGAAACTCTGATTAATTTTTTGATGGTGATTGACGATCACCATCAGGTGGTTTATCTTGATAGATCAGTAAGGGTATGTGCGGTTTAGCAGATGGCGTGGTTGATGATAGGATGATTATTATATTACGATAAAATAAAGCTTTAAATAAGGGCATGTACTCTATATTATTCAATGAATTAGATGAATAACAAAATGAGAGGCCTCATAGTAGTTTTGAATTAGCACTAGTTTTGCTTATGAAGTAAAAGTCTGAAGGATCAAATGCCAGAATTGAATTTGGAGGACGGATCTATAAGGAATTAAAAAGTTTCTTTTCAAAAGGGAGGACCAAAAACTTCAAAAATAATGTAGAAGTTGATGTGCACGATGAATTCGGTGTTCATAAAGGGGAAGGACTGTGGGGCTACGTTTTCGAAGGAATGGTGGAATTATGGTCCTTTTGTAAAGAGAGGTCACTGTTGGACTCGAGGGTGTAGAAACAGAGACTTGTAGAGGAAAAAGTTCCTCACGACACTCTCTATGCGACACCTGACCCGCGTTTTTCCCTTGTAGTTGTCGAAAAATTATTCAATTATATCCCGAATGTCCATGTAAATGCTATATGGTCGCGCCCAATTCGGATGCTTGCAGTTTAAACGAAAAACATATATATCAGGTATTTAGAGAAAAGGCGATTGGCGGAACACAAAAAAAGCATCTTTATATTTATCGGTTACGTTCATTCGTCCAACGCGGATACTTTTGACATCGTCTCCCCCCTGCTTAAGGTATCATCTCATCATGGTTTCTTCTCTATAATTAAATGAGTACCAAAAGTTACATTGGTTGTAGCCTATGCGAGAACTATTGAAATAAAAACATACATTCTGATGAATGAAATTGAGTTTGTACAAATCGCTATGCCGCAAAAAATCATCCGTCAGAGATTTTACGCATAAATTAGCCTTAAACGAATAAAAATGCACGGTTTGGGGCTGTAATGAAGTAACAGCAGCATGGAATTGAGTAGTACAGCTCAAAACTCAATTTCTTCTTTTTTACAAGTAAAAGAATGTTATAAAATGGTAAATCATTACCCCGAACTTTTTTGGACTGCATTCGCAAGATTTTTTGAAAATTTCCTTTGGGTTCGTAGTTTTCCGAACATCCAGTACTACCTCAACACTTTACTTCGACAGGATTCCCGTTCCATCGATTTATATAGAACGAAGTAAAAATGTTTTCTTCAAATCGAACAATAGTATCTAGTCTTAAGTTTACAAATCATTGAGACTGTAGAGCTTAGTGTAGGATTCTTGGGTGGGGATGGAATGGCCTCAGTCCTGATCTAGTAGTTTTATAAGGGCATTTAGTTCTTCTAACTATTATCGATTGAATCGATGCTTTCATAATTTAACGTGTGAATAGGCAAGGATACTCATAGAGTTTGCACAAGGAGAAAAATGTTTTTCTAATTAGGTACTGCACATCGTAAATCCAGTGGTATTAGGTCAACGTGAGTAGTTGAAGATCTTTTCATTGAAGAAGAAGTTTGTTATGGTCTTTTTCCACGCGTCTGGCGACGAGAACAAAGTATCCAACAGAGACTTTGGAAGACTGGACACGCGTGTCACGATTATGTGCGTTCAGCACAGCTAAATGCGGAGCGCTTTGGGGCTCTGAAACATCATGGATAATTTGAAATGGGGACTATCGAACAACTTTTCCAAGTTCATAAGCTAAAGAAAGTACATCTTATCACGAGATTTAAATCATGCAGGGCCCGAAAGATGACTGGGCGAAGCGAATTATTAGAGACCTATGAAGACTGCAATGTGCGCGTACCTTCGAAGAAATAGAGGGGTGAGATCTTTCGTTGAGTATGGATTGAACAGTTTGCAAAAAATGGTTTCTCAGATTCATTCAACAGAATTTTGATAGATAAAATGGAAATATTGAAATATTAGAGAACTACAGACATGTCCGACTGTACCATTTGAGTGTGGAGTGCTAATTAATTTGAAGTGATGAAAGGAATGAAGCACCAGACTCATTGATACTATGATGCTTTTTTTCGAAATGGCCATCTAGAGTAGTGCCAAGGGGAGGACGAGATGTTCACGCACTCAGTACACAGGAGTTTTTGTAGAATGGTATCCGTCTAGAGAGATCAAGTGTAAAAGTAAAAGGGGTAGTGGATAGAGCCTGTAAAATAAACGCTTTCCGCGACTGTAAAACAGATACACGGGCGCATATACGGAACAACCACTACAAAAATGAAGTGGCTAGACTCCAGTGGCTGGAGATCCAGAAGATTCAGAATGACTGACCGATCCCGGGGAACGAGAGCAGTGAGCAGCTCGAATCAGGAGAGATAGACAACAGACGGGGGTCGAAAGTCTAGGGCGGTTATTGATGCATCTCTTTGGGGTGTATACTGGGTAGAAGAAGTAGTAAAGCACCAGTGAACTATCTAACGGAAAGAGGTCCTAATGGCCTTGCATAAAAGTGTACCTAGTAATAAGGAAATGGGGGGAAATGGAGAGCGAGAAGAAGGGGTTGCAGGAGCAGATCCACTCTGTTTTGCACAGTCCACTTGGCACAGCTCTGTACTCATTCCACCGGGGACTTCCTGGATCCTTGTTTACGTCTTGCGATAGGTCCTAGTTATAAGCGAATATTAGAGTAAATTGAAAAAACAGTCAACCATTAAGCCCCAAAATAAAGCAAAATAATCATGAGGCGTAGTAAAATTACAGTTAAAGATAATGAATAAGCCCTGGAACCACATATAGGTTTCTGTTCAATAAAGGAAGACACGAAAAACGTTATATCATTTCAGTAGCGAATAAGAAGCTTCGTTACTACCGAGAAATTGGAAATATAAATTCCAAATTTAGTGGAAAAGACGCCTTTTCAATTTCAAAATAATATTATTCACTATAAAGCATGGGAAAAATGGGGGTGTCTTTATTGGGATGTATGGATTGACTGAAACCCATTTGAAGCTTGCTATCATACAAAAGGTCAAAATGGATCAAATTTGTCAATGGCTGGTACGGATTATTTTCTATACGCAATTAGATATCAAATTTTTGGATAAAGTAATATACCTCGCAAACGATAGCCAGATCGTAATTTTTCCCTGAAAACTTTTTTCCAAGACCAAAAAGATAGATACATATAACATGAATCAGTCGCAAAAATAAGGAACCGTGACAACAAAGGCTCGGATAGAAAAATAATATCATACCTTGCTGTCATATTAAAAGAATCAATGAAAATTTCAGGGCATGCTTATCCAGAAACTGTCCAGTTCTGTAGTTTTTGTAGTCATAAAATTCACCAAATAACTCAATTTTTCACAAATTATTCACAAAATCTCCAATAAAAAGGTTAATTTGATACTTATATGTAATCTAAAAACGTTACGCAGTCCTCGGAAGGCTTTTTTATTTTTGTTCAATCACAGAAGCTCAAATTTTAACTCCAATTGAGCTTCAGTTTTTGAGCTCTTGAAGGCTTCTTTGCCAATATCGGTACGGGTAACGGTATATACTTTAGATAAGGTTGAGATAAAAGTTCTTTCGCATTCATAAAAATGAGGACAGGTCTCTTTCTCTCTCGATTTCCTTACGGAGATCTATATATTTATTTTCAGTCACGTATCCTATTTTCTATAGTAAACAGGCGGGAAGACTCGTTAAATTCAAATTCGATCCTTACTATCATTTTATTTCATAAGAAGTGGATATAATGCGATTTGATTACACAATCACATCATAAAGAATAAAAGTACTCAATATTTAGGTTGTCCGACTTAATCTCTTGAACATTTCGAAAAATTCCCTCTTCTCCATAATAATGATTTCACTTGATCGACAAGTCTTTCTGCGCCCTATTCGACTTCACCGGTAGGCAAGAGAATTTTTAGAGTTTTCAACATCAGTGCGCTTTTGGAAATTCAAAGGAGGAACAAGATGAAACCCGGAACAGTCTTTTTACTGCTATTCGCGAGCCTTTTAATACTCAGAATTTCTACATTGGTGGAAGGTCGACAATTTACGCCATGGTTCAGCTGATTTCCTTAGATTGGTGGTATCGAAATTCCATGGTTTTGCTCACTTTTGCTTTTTTTGAAAATCCTTTGGAAGTAAGAGAAACTGAATGTTAACGGGTTGAGTTTGGATACGAGTATATGAATGTGCCCTACCAATAGATTACGACGGGTATCATAGGCATTACATAACTGTTCCAGTATTGTAGTGTCTTTCAAGAGTTCTGTAATTAGCTTTAAAGATTTACCCAGGAGTTCTCGCAAATAATTGGCAAGTAATAAGTAAAAACTGAACATTTTGATTATCTTATCTTTTGATACAGGTGCAATGTATCTTTTATGTTTAGAAATAAATTATAACGCTGATTCTAGATTCAGAGCTCCAACAAATAAAAAAATTATTTCCTGAAAAACCATTCCTGAAAACTTGGTTTGAATTTACGAATATTAAATATTGTTACTAAACATCCATGAAGATTATGCCATAATTACTGATTATTATAATCAAGAATTGAGCTTGCTATTTCATACAGAAATGACTCTCTGGAGTGGTTAAAAATTAAGAAGCGTCCCAAATACTGAAGAAAATCTCCGGATTCACGTTTGAAACCCAACTATATAAGCATCTAAATCGTCCTCAGGTGCATAAATTAAGCAATCAATTTTCAGTTACAGTCGTCTCTTGATAAATAAAAGCTCGATAAATGGCCCCATTTGCAGTCTACAAAGTATGTGGTGTGTTTAAAAATTACAGAAAAAAATATTCGGCCAATTTTGGATAATTGGCCCCTTCGGTCGGAAATTTCAGAGATACAGCGTAAATATAATTGTAATATTCTTTAAATTTCGTTTATTTTTTTGACGTTGTGTACGGAATGTTTGCATCTCGTGATGAAATCAGCGGTAAAGTACTGTACATTCATCAAAGTGACGAACATTTCGATCGAAGCCATATGATAAGAATCCATGAAGACCCTAGGAATTTAATATTTCCGAAATTAATTCCAAGAAAGCGATATAAGGCCAGTAAACACAGTAAGTAGACCTCAGTCAGATATTTCACATTTGTTCGCAGCATTTTACGGCTATTTCAAATCAAGGGTTTAAGGAATGGGTTTAAAATGTCTGTAGTGGATTCTTTTATCTACAATGAAAGTAATTTGACTATTCATGTACTTAGTATTAAAATTAGCCCCAAAAATATGAATTAAAGTTTAAACTTTTCAGGGTTCTAAATTTACCTGACCATCAAGAATTACTCAATTTCAAAACTATTCTCAATGACATTTTTGTCAGTTTCGTCCGGCCATTTTGTGAATTTGTAGACACATTTCTTGAAATCTTTACTAGAAGGATGCCCTTCCTTTATAATTTGATCAAAAACAACATCAAAATATACTAGAGCTGCAAAAAGTCTCTTCATTGTTAAGTTCAAATGGTCCCGTTCATAGACGCTTGAGGCTCTTCATACTGTTCTTTGCAGGAGTAAGAACAGAAAAAAATATAGGTATTTCTAGAAATTGAATTATTTTTTAGAATTATTCAGAGTTTAATCAGATTCACTTACCTCTGCCGAGAGGACGATTAAACGAATAAAGGAATTCTTTGAAGTTCAATTGGCGGCGAAAGTGACGGCTAAGGGGAAAAATTACCAGAAAGAATCACACAGTACCTTTTTCTACTTCAAATATAAATTTAACGTTCTTTTACAGTTTTAGTTCTCCTGTTGAGGTAAACTGACCAATTTTTACTAGTATGGCCCAAAAAATACGTTTAATAAATAAATAATATGCAGTATTCATTACCCTTCAGAGAGATTTCCTGGAATCATTTCAAAGTAAAAAGGCATACATGTAACTGCGGCTTATCAACAGCCGTTAATTCTACGGACAAATCGTGGGAAAAATTTCCAAAATGTAAATTCTAGAATCACATAAGACCAAAGAAGAAGTTACCGTATACGAGCAAAGTATCATTCTTTGGTTGAAAATGGATTAAAGTCAGCTCTTCCACGTAGGAGTTACTTGAGTGTGATGTTGTACATGTGTGAAGATTCAAATTATTAAACCTTGCCTTTGATGATATGTTGTTCGAAGTTCTCGGTACAAAGAAAGACTGTAATTCTCTAAGTTGATCCAACAGATGTTTTCATGCTTCTCACAAGATTCAGAAGGATTCAAAGGGTACAAAAGAAGCCACTGCAATACAAATTTGGGGATTTTAATCCGATTTAAAGACCAAAAAAGGCTTTAAGTACTATTTAATGAACTTAAGAGACAGAACCTTACTATGTCTCCAGGAATATTATCTACATAAGCTCCTCACTAGCTCCAGATTCTCCCCATCGATACCCGTGCTTCAATTCTCCCTCCAACTTCTGACAATTGTTCCCTCCCTTTTCCAACATAAACTGAATCAGACGCAGCGTTGGGGTATGCAAAAAATTCTTCAATATTCCTTTCATCTCTCCCTTTCGTTCTTTCTACTCTACCAATACTTAACTAACTAATCACCATTAAAAAATGAGATAGAAGCAGATATAATTGTGTAATTTGCACAATGAGAATTGAAAATGTTTCTAGGTGGAATTTTTAAGTCCTTTCATAAGACTCTAGCGATGCCGCAAATGAAATGAAATTTCCCTTTGCCCATCTTTCACTTTAGACAGAGATTCATGAGACATTTTTTATAAATTCAAATACTTATACACATTACATAACTCTGTTTTTGTCCACCGCAAAGAACACAAAAAAGAAGTGCACCATAATTAAAATGATAGGTTCTGTAACACCAAAATGAATATAAATTAAGTCAGCTTATTTGAATAGTGTTAGTCTTGTATGCTTCGTACCTTGCGCCATATACTCAAATTACTTTTCTTATGCATCATCCAATACTACCTGCGTTTCTTCGTAATCTAAACTAAAAAACCACCCAAATGTGCCTAGAGCGTAGGCCAATAGCTCCTGTTCCACGTGAAAAAGGAAATCTCCTGTGGAATAGATTATTAGGAGCATTTCGAAAGCTCCCAATTTAATTGATTCATCAGATTCTAGGCAATATTGACTGACAAACTTTTTCACGCTACAATACAAGTTAAGGGGAGACTTTTTTATTGTCTTGGTGAAGTTCTGCTCTTATTTTAGGTGAGAGGTTGGACTGCACATGATTTTTCTATACTTGATGGATTCCTCAACACAAGATTTAGCCTCCGAAGCATCCTTAAACAGTTTGAGAGGCATAAAAATCGCATACCACCTGTCATTTTATCAACTTGCATAGAGAACGTTTACTTTTCGATTGATTTAGGTTCTCCTTAGGAATTAATTAGCAAAAACGAGTTCCCACTTGGAATCACAGAAAATCAAAGGTTTCCGTAGCGATTTTATTGACCCTTCAAAAGGTTATCCTGTAGTCGCTTGAACAAAAATGATCACTAAGGAAAGCAAACAGGCCTCTACAGCGACATTATCAATACATAAAATGACGCCTATAGCAATTTACTCTTAAATTAACTGTGCGATGTGATAATTGTTGCCATGACTTTACCATTCATCCCAGACCAGACTGCATACGGTGAAAAATGGGATAATGTTCCCCCAAGGTGATATCAGCAATATTTTCTCAAATTTTACTGTAGAGCCCTTGAATCACTTAGTTATAACCAATGGAATTCTCATTTTTGCGTTGCTAATCCCGAGGAGATCTGAATTTTAAAACAAAAGAACTTCTCGTTAACGTGCAGGATAATTTAAATCCTTTACAGAAACCATTTCAACATTAAAAATAGTCTATACACAGTCCACTGATATTAATGGACTAAAATTGTTCATTTTCATGTCCATTTAATCGCTGAACGGATTTATTAGAAAATAATGAGCTAAAAAAACTCACGGGTAACATACTTTACCATCCTATCAGCATCTTTTCACATTCAAACGCCTCATTTCCGAGCTGCGATATAAGGTTACCACAAAAGTTGTTACTAGACTTGAGTTGGAGCCCAGTGTTTGTGCAAAACACCCAATTACCAAAGGAGGATTAGTACAAACTAGTCGGAGTAACTTTGAACTAAAGCCTATTATCTGCAAATATCCAAAATATCGTTTTCATTCATTTACTTCATTTCCTAATTACTCATCTTACCGTTTAACATTGATTAATATGGAGAACCTTAAACCGGTTGGAGAATATTACACAGCAATCTATATTTTTATTCCCTCCCTCATCAAGGCCGGGACAGTATACATAAACAGAAGTATTTTGAAGAAAATCTCCTTCCCATGGTATCACGCAGAAAATGCAGTAAATCATTTGCATCCTGTCGATGATTTCATTTCTGACTTAGTACTGGAAGAAAACAGAACCAAAAGATCTATTATGGGTCGCTTTCGACAAATTCGTTCTTCCACCTGCAAAACCGCATATGTTTCATCAAGTAGCTCTCTCGTCTCTCTCATTTTCACTATACCAAGCACGTTTTATCCATTCAACTGCTTCCTTAAAATATTTCGATTAGCGAATCTGGGTCATGATTTTGAGGAGAAATTCCCACCTTGACGATGATTTCTAGTCAATAACTTTTAGCTGGAACTACCACTCTACTTTCCTCCAAAATTTTATCGGTAAGTGCCTTAATATAATTTCGCAACGAAAATGGACATTCTAACATGCCTTCAGGAGTGGTGAAGACAAAAATAATCCGAACTGCACTAGTGTTCGAATAAATTCATCCTTTCCATATTCTTTATCCGTCGAAAAAAAATATAACCAACCAATTATTCCTTTTCTCTTCCTAAAACTGTTTAAAGTTTTATTCAGCAAACTCTTCACAAAAATATTATCAGGTTCCATTCACTTTTAGAGCTGGTTTCAATAGTCACTCTGAACAATGAATACGACAAACTATCGGTGCTTTGTACTATTATGTCTGATTTTTGAAAATTAAGCGACTTGAATAAAAATTTCGATGCTTAAGTTATATATGGATCATCACCAAGGGTTGCTTATTCATGAAATGGCACGTGAAATGTTTCATGACTCTAATCAGAAGAAATAGAACTAAAATAGATAACATTCTTGAACTGGTCTCAAGTTATTGTCCATGTCCCCTGTCACTCTCTTTTTACGCACAATACAGGATATTCTATCACATGAATAGAGATGATAGGAATAAGATTTAAGTTTTTCGGAATGCTATCGGCTTTTTTGGGAACGGAAACCTATTTATCAAAAATGGAACCCTTTTCGGTACATGTCAGAAATGAATGTATTTGTTGGCAATAATCTCTTTCCACTCCTCTCCAACAGGAACTGCTCATTGATCCAATCTAACATCTTACTTCGCACCAGATTCACTATGAATAAAGCAATAGCTCCTCTCTTCTGTGTCAGTTACTTCATTTACAAATCCCATCAATTTGTTTTGCTACTTGAAATTAAAATCTCGCCCTGCGATGTAGGAATCTCTCGAAGAAATAAACGTCTACTAAATGATCAAAGCATTGAGTCCCTTGATCCAGCCTACACAAAAACCCTCACATAAACGATAATTATTCTTTTTGATCCCTCTTCTGTGTCCTCTACCAATTTATCGACCTCCCGTCGCTTACTACTAGCACTGCGGACTTTTGTTCTCCGTTTGAAGCACAAAAAGAGTTCTCATATCTCTTCTGCCCATAAATAATATAAACGAAAGCCTGCGAAAGTGATAAATAAAAAAAAATTCTTTGTGATGCTAGGAATTAATCACGCTGAATAGGAAATAATCCCTAGTTTAACTGGATGCACTTGGACCGTATACTGGATTTGGATAAATGCAATTTTCAAAATATCTCCCCGGATGGGAAGATGGTTTAATTGCGATTCAATTTGTGATTGAGACATTAAGTTTGAGCTTTTTTCATAATTAGTGAGAATAATTGCTTTGGGTAGCTCTGATGTTCGTAATTACCATTCATTTTTTCCTAAATGACGATTACGTTGTCTTTATACCGAGGTAAATTATAATTATGATTCATTTCCCAATGATCCATATAAATCTATCCGCGCAGAAGGGATAATGGATCACTGGTCAATTTTTTACGGTTTCGTGCATAAAGTTTCGAATTTAGATCCGCCTTCGTTCGTTGAAACTGTGCAATCCAAGGAAATGTTAGCCTCATTATTGTCTTTTCCGCGCACATCGGCCAAAATGGTACCGGTAGTGTGGAGCTCGCTTTTGATTGTATTCCTAGCTTCATTTTCTGCTTTGGTATTTTAAAAGCATAAACTACCACTTCGAGTTCGAAATATATTGTAACTAAAATACCATTGACAGACATACCGTTTGCCTGATATTTTTGACCCTAGACTAGAGATTGATTCTTTTACTCGATTGGTTGTCTCTATGCTGTGTCTTAACATTTTTTAGTGGCCTGGGATATTCGAAATATCGAAAATAAATTCTATGGTAGTTGGAAGTAACTCAAAAAATCTGAATTAGCATACAGATTGTTGTTTCCTGTATCAAATGACTTGAGTGCCTAATGATTTTGGATGCTCTCATTTTTAATTTGTCATAAACAGACTCAGCAGGTCGCTGTAGAATGAACCTTGAAGCTGTATTTACTCCAGTACAATGAATGGAGTTCATTACTTTTCTTTTTTTGTAGGACCGTATCGAATATAATTGAGATTCAATTGCGTTGATCCTCCAAATCCCTAAAAAATTTTTGACATTCTCATCATATAGCGTCGAGAATTGAAAAGTTTTTTGTAAATTGTGGTGAATCTCTTTTCTTCTTTTTTGAAAGAGTTTAGACTTCCACAGTGACTTATTTGCTTTAATATCCTCTTCTGAAAGTGTAATTTCAGTAATTAATTTTTTTCTTCCGAGTCTAGCATGATCGTTCTATCCTGTACTTTCGAATCGAGTACCATGCGATAAAAATAATACATTGAATAGGAGAGGGAATGGCTATAACCGATTGATTTAACTTATTCTTCGGGGTCATTACCTCTTCGGAACAAAGAAATTTGCGAATCTATATGCGATTTTCTGAAAGTTATTGTCAATTATGTTTATGCATCGTTCACCGCGGGTCATCTATGAGGATTTCCCTAAGATAATCTTCACAAGCACGGAACATAACCATCATAAAATAGGCTGCAGTTTTCTCTACAGTATTTCATATTAATTGTTCATATTTCATCTAGTGTATGGCTGGAAAAGGTTTTCGGCACAGGTTTGATTCAATCTGCCTTCTGCCTCATGCTTTCGGACAGCCGCTAAGATATACCAGCTTATTACCAACAGAGACATCCTAGTTTATTACCAACAGAGATGAGCCAGATTACAAATAATGAATATTCAATGCTTAGCGTTGTATATACAGTATGTTACCCTGCTTTCACACCAATAAGTACTTCAGACCGCTATTGTCCAAATCTGCCCGGTTTTTCCTACATTTCACGCAGGCATGAATTATGGCATTCATAGAGAAGATTGGAAAAATAATGTTTGCCTTCATTCTTTGCGCTTGAATTTGCGTTGCGCTTCAATACGCTGGATTTATTGATTCTTTAAGCTGCTCATTGCTTCAGAAATCTTTGCATAGTTCGTAAACGCGTTTTGCACGCTATTTCTGTTTTCGGTGACCATTACCTCTTACCGCCGTTTGCTGGTACGCTGGATGAGTTACGGAGACTTTCTTTAGCCTCTATTGTCTACGTTACAGCAGACAAGCAGCAGGAAATATCCGATGCAAGTAATGCACACGAGAATTAGCAGAAGGAACCCCGTAGAATAAGCGTCCGTCTGATCGCTTGATTGATTCTCCGGTTGCGTTCGAATTACTTATATTTCTTCTACATATGTATGTATGTAGCGTATTTAAAGTACAATATTGAACCTTGTTGCCCCTTGGCGCTGACATTCAAACCCTAATTACAGAACGACAGGTATAATTTGAGGGATCACTTGGCTGCAATCGTGAATATTTTAGGGTAAAGTAATCCATACACCTTCCATTACCTGAAACATCGTTAGCGAAAATATAAAAATAAAGCGTCCAATAGTCTCAGCTCGATGCGGAAAGCTCTCGGAGACACAATAAGACTGCACAAAAAGTCTCAACTGTTGATGTAACCACCTGCACTCATACTCAAAAATTCTACAACACTGCTACAAATAAGCGTGAGTTTTTGTTCTCTGCAGAAAGCGATTCGTATGATAGATACTTGCAGGCTTTGCCGTGCTGGAGCCAAGACATGTTTCTTTGTGTCTGGTACCGCTCTCAGAGACCAATATGCCACTCGACGCTCTTCGTCAACGGCAAATTGCCGTAATCACCCGAGGGCTTCAACGACAGCTGAAGAGCTTAAAGTACATCGAAAATATTTTTTCTGGTGCGCGAAGAGCTCAAAAGAGCTTTACGGTCCCTCAGGGCCTGTAATTATGCGATTCTCAACATTCTCAACACATCTCACGGCACGTGGAGTAAGTGTTCCATTTCAGTGGTACAATGGAAAGTGCATGGGCGCTTTACTGGAAATCTCATTTTGGTACACGGTTGGTGATATAGTAGCTAATGAAATCGATTTGGTTCTTTAATGTTTGAAAAGTGCGGTTCGGCTATCCCCGGTGTATGCTAGACGTGTTCAGGATAATGGATAATGTCACTCGTTTGCCTAAATGGATGGCTCAAAGCCTTTCAGCAGGCATGATGCATTGGACATCGCTGCTGCTGCTGCATGGCTATGGAGATTCGAGTGAAAGGCCTAGTTTCAGATAGATGTCTTGGATCATTTGTGAGTTGGTCGGAGCATAACATGAGGCTCTATAGCTTGAAACTCATCGACACAAGTAGCAAATATGATTATTCGCTACTTCCAGAGCAGAAAGTTTGATATTTATCATTCCAAGTGGTAGAAAAGGACGACGAAAGTGATTAAATAAAGAACCTACTAGTTTCGATAGAATTCATGGAGTGATATTTGACTAGATAGAAGAGTTTTCAATGCTTACTTGTCTCAATACATTTAACGCTTGCGTTACGGATTGATACAAATTTACAGGCACAAAGAAGTTACGAAGACAAAATTTTCAAGAATTTGGAAAGCGGGAGAGGAATGGAGATAGAAATCAAAGCGATCGTTGTCGCGCAATGTAAAAAATCACATTACTAAGTGCCCAAATTTGCTTTTTTAGGTCTCATTCTGGAGTGCACAACTTTATATACGCGATTTAGATTATCTTTGGAACTCGCAGAGTTTTTCTTTTTCAAATATTTCTGATTCAATTGAGTCGGACATCGTAATCAGATTGAGTCATCCGTACATATCTAGGTAACTTTTGGGCAAATTCTCTGCAAGTCCAAGGCGACCCGGAAACCATTGCACACAAACGATTTATCCAGGCGAAAATTAATCTCTTACTCGAGAGACAGTAGGTCTAAGAAGGTAGTCCTATCTATCAGAAAACGTCGTCAGTGTGGAGTAGAGGCCAATGGAGTCTACCGTTAAGACATGTAGCAAGGATTTGTAAGGGCAGTACGAAAAATTTTGATCGTACCGAGAGGAATGATTAACGGTCAGAAACGGTGGTGGATGCGAATATTCATTCCCCAATGAAGGAAAATTCCACTCTCGATTGTTCGATGCTAACCCAATCCGGAACTTGATACTAAAAAGAGAGAAGGTCTATCTGCATTGTGCGGAAAACGAGCCTTTCAACTGCCTTCATTTCCAAAGTTGGAAATAGTGCCCTTGTGATATTAAATTCGCTTAAGATATCTACTACATATCTAATTTTCTGCTTCTATGTCTTAAGAAAATCAATCTGATTTATAATTTCAATACCATGAGGGGACTTCTGCGAAAGATCGTCCACGGTAGATGGAAAAATTTCAATTTTCCTCTACTTTTTCTTGAGAATAACGTAACAGCGACGGAACTTGTTCTCATTATCCTTATATCGACTGATATTATTCTCACTCCTCAATCCGGGCAGCAAGTTGATCAAAGCCTTGATTCAATGGATGGAGGCTGAAATGACGGTGCATTTTTTCTTCTGAGCACCTATCTGCGCTCGTGTTTCACCACCGGCGATGAGTTATATAGCGGAATGTTTCATTATCATCTCAGAGAATTTATCGTTGTCGAGTAATGGGACGGCTAGAATATCCCTAATTTGTGATGAGACCGCTGCGTTGCAGTTCAAGATGTGTTAAAAGTCCAATACTTAAAATCTGGACTCGAAAGTCGATAGCTGCTCCTTGCCATAAATTTATCTTGTGCAGCTCTTAAACTTACTGAAGGATTAATCATCTCTATCAGTAGCTTGACACCGGTCATAAGTAAATCTGCAGAGATAAGGCCCAAAATCTCCTTCATAGACTTAATCTGATCTGGTTAATTGTAATTAATGATAAAATTTCCTTGTGCTTTACCGTTAATAGACTGCTTAGAGGCTTGAAGAAAGTCTTATGCCTTGCGACTATGTGTAGCGAACACTTCTCTCTAGACTTTTGCGAACAAAAATCGGTGACATCTTTGATTTCATGAACAATAAGAGCGGCTTGACGATGATATTGTAATATATCGATTCCGAAAGAAACGAGAGGGTGTTTGAATTTGCCAAGGTCACGCAAAAAAGAACGTCGCGGGCCAATATCCTTGTTCTGCGCGAAATTAGAGTAAGCAAGTGAGGATCTTGTTATCCTCGATTGTCTACGCCACATCACGCTCGCAGCAGAAATTAACCGACGCAAGTGAGGCACACGAAGAATGGCGGTTCCGTCAGTGTAACGATTACGCCCACAAATCACCTCAACTACCCTGAAAATATCCTTTCAGTAACCGTTGCTAAGGATTTACACTGTAAGAAGACATCAGTGCAACTTGTGCACTGTACCTACGCACCAGTGTAAAACACAAGATCATACCACTTAGTGCCAAACCAATGACATGAAGCCGTCGTTGCTACATATCTCTCGAGGTTCTCGAAACCGTTCGTACCCCAACAATGATCAATTAATTTATGCATCCTTGCCAATTCGACCAATGGAACTTTGCTAGGATGTTTGGTGTTGTCGGTATTGCTGATAAAGGCTACGTGAGTCTTCAGAACCCCCCATTTTGATGCCTCTAGGGTCTCTTTTTCTAGAATACCTTTGAATTCAGTACCATTTACGTACAGTTTATCTCCGCTGGTGCCAAGCACTTTTTCTAGATAAACCCTGGTCTTATGCTTCAGTCTGTGTACGAGAAGGATCAGTCAACACTTCAACCAACGATTAACTTTTGTGTGCTCAATACCTCACAGTCTGATCGCTCGGCTGACCCCCCATTCGTGTTCAGTTCACTTGCCTTTCATCACATCACTACGTAAAATTCCGAATGGACCGTGTTGTGCAGACAACAAGGCGTACGATATCTGGCCACAAATTTGGGTCCCGAGATCCATATACGGTACTGTTCACGATTCTGGGCCAGAAATTGTGAGCCTTGCACTGTGCCAAAATGCAAAAAGAGTAAAACATTGGGCCAGAAATACAGTTGGGGCTAATTATTACGCATTACACGTTTTTAGTACTATATAGTATGTTTAAAAGTCCTTGAAGTATCTATATAAAAAGGTTTCAAGGGAAATTCGGGCCAGAATCGGGAGGCGAGTAACGAATCCTGACCCAAACAACACCACTCTCAAAACATCACCACTAACACAACCAACAGGTTCTTCTGTCATGTACCTTTTTCGCAAAGCAGTTAACTCCTTGCATATTTTGAATTTCAGTGCACATATGGAAATTCAAAGGTGCATTACCAATTATATTGCCAGTATCCCTTGTTTCTTTGGACTTTCGGTTCTTAACTCGAAGTTTAGGTGGCAATAACCTCAGGTATGCGTCACCTTAAGCATTTACTGCCCCTAAAGCGAATGTTAGGGGGACTTGGAAACGCTTAAGGAACTCAGAAGATCACCGTCTCTACAGAGTGTAAAGACATTTAAAAGATGCGACAGGAAGAGAGCACTAGTGGAACTCAGGTATTGCGGACTACCTAAGACTTCCCCTTATCGACAAAGAGGCGAAAGCGGAGTCCGAGAAATCTAGATCCGAGTACAGCTCTGTACGGACTGGTTCTCCTCCGTAAGTTTCTGGCCGCTCCGAGCAGGTTACGCGTGGTTTAGGACCCGTTTCCCGCCCTTCTCATTTTACAAATGCTCAGGGACCGTCTCCTTCGCCATTATTTCCAAAAGCCGAGTCCAGATTGACGTCGCTTGCAATAACACGTAAAAGGTTGCAACGGATTGAAAGAGGAGGAAGAGGGACAAAGGGAGAGGAAATCCGATGTTCTGGTGACGCATGAGTGACATTGAATTTATAAGTGCAGAAAAAAGGCAATTCAAGAAGCAGGTAGGAGAAATAAGAGGTCAGAGACAAGGCTGAAGGAAAGTAAGTAACCCCCAAGGTGCAAGTCTTGCGACATAACCTTTAAACCAAAAATAGACCTGCAGACTCATCTACAGAGCAACAAGCACCGTAAAAAGCTTTCATTCTGATGTGCGCAAAATTTGCACACGAAAAAAAATCTAGAGGAGGACCAAATTTGGATACAGTTTTGGGATTTGCAGGATATTTTTTACAGTTCCTGAATTTGCAAGATATTTTTAATTTGGATGAGTGTGGAAAATTCATGGGTTGATTTTTTATTTTGAGACACGCTGTCATAATAAATGTCAGTACAGGTCCTGGTTCTGGGTGGTATTAAGGGTGACTCTGAAAGGTCTATATAATGGTCACATTAATTGCCACCCCTCGTCGATGGCTGGCTGGCATGGGTATGGCACCTAGATATTTACCTTGAGAAAATATCCTCTAATAGTCTCTCTGGTTCACACGATTCCCTTGAATGTATTTTATGGCTTTTAATATATTTCTTTGAGACTTTAGGGATACCCAAAAAGTATATATAAGCTGAGTAAACTGCTTCCTCTTGTGGAGGTCAAGCAAATTGGCAGACAACTTCAAGCCAAGTCCTGAGTAGCAGGGAGTTCAGAGTCAACTTCAGACCCAAGAAACCTTTTTCCTACGCTGCTCACAGAGCATCAGTGGTAGATCCTTCCCCTTCCATACTTGCTTGTAGACCTCTCAACTCTCTTTCATATACACTCCTTTTTATTCGTTCAACTATACCACAGTAGCACTTTTGTCACTTGCAACACCTCCTTCTTGGGGTAGTTGGTTCTGAATATCTCTTCTCTCGACGATTTACCCCTATCACATTCCTCGCCAAAAAAACAAAGATATTAAAATCTCTTTTAATAAGCGTCCGGAGTATTGTTTTCAAAGTAAGTAAAAGAAAAGATAAAGAACACAAAAAAGAAACAGAGAAAAACCAACCAAAAAAATCAGTATCAATATCAATAACCCCTTCCAGTGCCCGCACAAATCAGTACTTTTTACGGTTTAACTTCGAGCCGGATCGCCCCTTGGCGCTAACAGGAAACCTCTTGGCGCCGAACTGTAGGTAGGATTTGAGGGATGACTTAGCAGCTGCCGAGAATATTTTAGGTTGCAGTACTCCACACCTTCGTGCTGTGCCGAGTAGCTTGTGTCATTTTCCGTGCCCCACTGTACGTGACCGATGTTCATCATCCAGTTAGTTCTTAAATCAATAGTCGGTCAGTGAGTGTACAGGCATTATACACCTGATACTGCAACTGTATGGCATTGGTTTGACGGGTGTCTGCCACGGGATTCGGCCACATTGCTAAGAGTTAAACGCGTGGTCCACGTCGGCCGCGAATGTCGCGGCAAAATGGATTGCGCATTAGACGACCAGAGTGGGCAACTAATGCGCCTATGGACCCGTCCAAGGCAGCTTGCCTGCTGGCCGGCTTTGAGCAGGCTTCTTAGGGAAAATTAAGAGGTATTACTGGTCACCCTGTAGGATCTTCCGGGCCACAACCGACCATATCTTTCAAATATAAAATCACCCCACTTTTCCCTCTATGGATCCGTGTGCGGATAATTGCAAAGTATGTGTTTAACTTCTCCGCGATGTGCAGCAATAGACCCTCTATGAAGAGGATGATTGCGGGGGAAGCGAGCCCAGGGGATCGAAAGTCAGCAGCTAGAACTCGAAATTGGGGGCCTTTGTGGAGCTGTCTGAGGGCAGAGCGAGTCGACGAAAAAGTTATCGCTCCAGGTCAGTCACCTTGTCAAAAACGCGGTGCCACTGCCTGTTGTTTCAGCACTGTAATGTGTTGTTGTTTCAGCACTGTAATGTGCTGAAACAACACTGTAATGTGCTGAAACAACAGGCAGTACAGTACTGATATCTGTGCGATTCGCCTTTTGGAATTTTGGTTGCTTTCATCTCCTACAATATATAATTACAGTGCACCAAGAAGACTCCTACATAGGAAACTTCCACATGTGTACTGTATCGCACAAAGTGTTACTGTAAGGATGGAATGCAATTTACACCACACCAAAAATTCCCAATGGCGAAACCACAAGCAAAATCATTTGGCAAGCTGTGTCCTCCTTTTGACGCAATGCCTATTCCCTACATCGATCTCGGTACGATTGCCATTTCTTCGCACCGACGTGCATCGCCAAATATCCCACTGCCTGACGATCAACTCTCTAACCTAGCAAACATGGCCGATGACGAGGATCCCGTTGACATCAAGCCACAGCTCGAAGAAGACTGCCGTCCCCAATGTGCGAAGGTAAGCCGCAACAAAGTCTCTTTCATCACAATACCCTTTTCGATGATCCCGCCAGTATATGCACACATGCAATCCACTAACCGTTGCATTGACGCTATACCTTGGATACGTTGCGAGTGAAGTATTGGTCTGAATACGAGGCATGCATTGGTAGGGTAAAGAAGGACACAACAGGTGAAGCGCATTGCTCTGGGCAGTATCTCGATTTTTGGAAGTGCATTGACAAATGCGTACGTTCAACGGCGCTTTCGATCATTGCCACTCATTGTCGCGACTTTCCTCAGGACAACACATTGCTCTCTGAATCGCTTACTAACTTTGACCTTTGTTCACGCATTGCAAATTCTCCGACGAACAGGCCGTTCCAAAACTTTTCAAGACATTAAAATAACACCAGCTTTGGTTTAGTAAGACTAAAATTACCTGATCGTTGCACAGCTCCGTTTTGGATGGATGCGGGCAGACGCAGGTTGCTCCGAATGTTTCATGGATGTGGCTACCGAGGGAGAGGGCGACGATCTCGTTGAGCGCTACTAAATTTTGTCGACAAGTAAATCACGTCCAAACGACGTCGACGGTTTAGCTGTACGCTACATGTGCTGGTGCAATGACGTAGTACACTATATCCAAATCCACCCAACCCTCCCCAATGCCAGAAATATAACACAGAAGTAGACATTGACACATTGCGCAGTTTTGCAAACATTGCGAGGTGAACAACGACTGCCCCACTTTGTGCCACTCTCCCGAGGTAGCCCTGAACCATGTATAAACCCAAAATCATCCTCACTTGTATTGGGTTCTACAAATCCATTCTATCCTTATTTGCGCTTACCCTTGGCTTGGCAAAGTCTACAAATTCGTCAAGAAGCACTGGCCATGCGCCGTTCTCCTCGTCAAAGTTGCTGAAGTCATCATCAATGCAGCGTGTGAAATCGAGGAGCAGGGAATACGTATCTCTTGAGATGGCCTGTTTTCTATCCTGAAGAAACTCGTTCCACAAATCGAGATGAGCAAAGCGGCCCTCAAGAATAAGGGGAAACAATTGGCGAGCTGTCTCAATGGGTAAACTACGCTGCTCCGGTGGCTTATTGTAATCAAACGCAAACATGTAAAAGCTGCGGAAATTCTTTTCGTTGTTGAGCGATTCTTTCAGAGTAGCTAGAATCATGACCGTAGCACATGCACGTAGAATAAGGAGGCACAAAACAAGAGTCAGCATTGATCCAGCAGATGATGGAAGAATGATACAAAAGACGGCAAGGACAGAGAAAACGTACGCAAGACAGCCTTGAGTTTGTCAATGGAGTCTGCCTCCAAGACGGTGCAACCATTGACAAACTCGGTACGCGAAAACTCAAACGGAACTTTTGCATGAAGCTTCCAAGCAAAGACTAGCGAAATAATGTCTAGCGGGTCGACTTGTAAAGCTTCAAACAAGGCTTGCATACCCTCGGGACCAATCTTGTCCTCTGTGACATCAAGCGAAAGGGCAGAGTGGGATAGAGGGCGATGCACCAATAGCAACCGGGGTGGCAACGCGTTTCCGAGAGAGATAAGAGGAAGATGGTACGGTTCCGAAACGTTGTGCACAAGCGGGATTGAGAGCACGGTGCAGCAACGCAATGATAGTAAACACGGATGCACGACAAAGGGTGTGAGAAGACGGGCGGAATACTCGAACGCAAGATGCAAAGTAGTTACGCACGGGTAGACAAGACGAGGACAAGGTGTGACGTACCATTTGGTTCCTTGAATCGATTGAAAAGCTGGTCGATAGCGGCGGGATCGAGTCGTTTAATAGGGCCTGCCACGGAGGAGCGGGTGAAGCGATTCAAGCCTCTTCTCATAGAGTGTTGATTGGGAAGATCGTTCACCAAGGAACGAGCCGCAGCCGAGTTGGGAGGGAGCGGTTTGGGGTACGTGTCTTTTTCACTCGTCCTTTAGACGCGCCGCCCATGCCAAGACGGGGCTGGAGTTTTGAGGGTAGAGGGTGAGAATGAGGGATGGAGGGAAGGAAGGGGTGGGATGTACCTTTGTGATGAGGGAGGGTGGGAGGAGGGTGGGAAGGATGGGAAGGTTGAGGTTTGAGAGAATGAGGGGGCGGCGGGCGGTGGTTGGCGGAGGGCGGGAGTGGAAAGATGAGAGGGAGTTGTAAGGAGGGGGCGGTGTGGCGGTGAGAAGAGAGCGCAGTGCAAGAGACTTGTTCTTGTAGCGACTCTGTATACCTGCGGTCTCGAGTGCAAAATGGTACAGTACAGGAAGGGTACAGTACAATAGGTGCGTTTGAGTGATGTGCTGAAAGATTTTTTTCAGTTTTGCGCGTTTGATGTTTGTGCCGTAGTTGCATCGGTTACTGTACTGTACTGACCTGTACAGTATTGCGGACCATTTTGATTCCATAGAGAATGCTTCCATGGACAGTTGGCACACGTGGAAACATAAATCCAATACTGAACAGGACAATGCAGTTTGCGCAGTTTGCCCTCCTTGCCGTGTCATCATGCTTACAGTGTAAGTATACTCGTGGTAACGTTTCAGGCATTAATCAGGAGCGGATTAACAAATTGTAAAATTGTAAATGAAATGGTACCTTGCCTTTCCAATGGTATCGGACAAAGCTCGCCGTTTCTGTGACATTAAAGTGGTGGCATTTCTATGCCAGCACTCCAGCCCGCTTACGTCGGTCGTTCACTGCCATGAATGCGCGCCGTTTGGGTTGACGCAACTCACTGCGGGAGCCGCTGTGTTTCAACGACCCAACTCCCAACCCAGCAGCAATACCCAACTGTAGAAAATTTTCCTCTTTCAAACTCCCTATCCATCGATTTAATTTTCCCATCCAACCATAACTTGATTATTTTTTCCTCTTCTCCAAATCCCACGTCCCTCCACCGCAACCCTTCCACCCTCCCTTCCACGTCCCACCCTCCTCCGCCCTTTGCCCACACCCTCACTACACCACTTCCCCTCCATACCCACCCACCTCTATCCCCTCCTTACCTTTGATTCAATCCACACCAACCATCCAATGTACACCCTATCACACACTCTAACAGGCCATAAAAAAGCCATCTCCTCGGTCAAATTTTCTCCCAACGGCCAGTACCTCGCCTCCTCTTCCGCCGACAAGACAATTCACATCTGGGACGCCCTCACCGGCAAGCAACTCGTCACCCTCGTCGGTCATATTCAAGGCATATCCGATCTCTCCTGGTCCTCCGATTCTCGCTACATATGTTCCGCCTCCGACGACAAATCCGTCCGCATTTATGACGTCGTCTCCCGCCAATGCGTCAAGATACTCCGCGGTCACAAGAATTACGTCTTTGCGTCAACTTTAATCCGCAGTCCAACCTCATCGTCTCGGGTTCCTTTGATGAATCCGTTCGTCTCTTTGACGTTCGTCAAGGCCAGACACTTCGTCATAGCTGCCCATAGTGACCCGGTTTCCGCCGTTCACTTTTCCCGTGATGGTACCCTCATCGTGTCCTCCTCGTATGATGGCCAAGTCCGCGTCTGGGATACCGCATCGGTCAGCAGCTTAAAACTCTCGTCGGGAGGATAATCCCCCGGTCTCGTTTGTCAAGTTCAGCCCAACGGAAAGTACATCCTCGCGGGTACTCTCGATGACTCTCTCCGTCTTTGGGATTATAACACCGGCAAGGTCCTCAAGACCTACACGGGCCATCAAAATAGTCGCTATTGTATCTTTTCCACCTTTGTCGTTAGTAATCCTGTCAAGCACATTGCAAGTGGAAGCGAGGACGGCTTTGTTTACATCTGGGATTTACAAACCAGGCGCGTCATTCAGAAGCTGGCTGGCCACACCGATGTTGTACTAGCTGTTGCTGCACATCCGTGCAACAGTATCCTCGCCTCGGGTGCCCTGGAGAAAGATAAGACTGTCAAAATATGGAGTGCCCAAGATACCAACATTGCCCCAGTCAATGCAACCGATTCCCAAAACTCAATTTAAACAAGGAGAGACCCTGTTCCGCTGCGGAAAATTGGAGGGAACACGTTGAAAATAGCCACCATTGCTGCCCACCAACTCGCTCTGCAATGTCGTCCTCTGTCGCTAACATCTGCTGTCTGGGTCCCTTAAACTCAGTATGACCGGGGTTTCTTCTCCGTTCCGTTGCGAAAAATTGTGAGCAAGATGGTCAAAGGAAGCAGTTTTATTCCCATGTACACGCCCTGGAATGTATTTTACCATTGTAATCTACTGCCAAGATTGCTATTCTAAAGCAACATGGACAAGACAATCCAAGGAATCGCAATCACGACTGCCTTTGACCGATCAAACAAGGTCCGCATTCAAGTAGGATGCCGTTACCGAACTGCGAATAAACGAGACCAAAAAAGTGTGCGAGTCAGTTTACAGCGTGCACCATGCCAACACCAGGTCTATTCAAGGTGCCACCGAGATGACGGCGTCACCGTACATGGAAAACGAGATGCCCTTGGACCGGAAATACTTTTCCAATGCGGGCCTCAACACTGCCTGACCATTGTGACTATGGATTCCTTTCCCCGTTATAACGCGAAAACGTCGTACCGCCATCCTGCAATTTCCAGTCGATTAACTGTATGGCTTCCTCCTTGGTAAGACCATGCAAATCAATAACGCCATTGCGATACTCCTCGGACCGACGCATTCGCTCAAGAAAGAGCGCGGATAGATGGCGTAATTGGGCATCTTCATCTTTGGCGAGGGCAATGTGGTTGGATTTTCTAGTTTGATTGGCGAGTCGCTGCAGACGCATTCGTGCCTCGCGAGTCTCCCACAATTGTTTCCTCAAGGCGTCCATCCGCTTGGAAGATTGTGATATAGTTTCCGTTGACAAGGCATCGCGACGCATTTCATCAGCGTCCTGTTTTCGCAAAGACTCGGCGATAGCCTGTCGATGACTAGAGAGGGTACTCACTCTTGGTGGGGTGTGAAGAGCAGGTGTGGGCGTAGCACGAGTGGGAGGAAGAGGTGCAAAAGTATGACCGCGGGGGGATGCACGGGATGTGTCTGACCACCACCATAAGCCTCAGGCTGATCAATAGGAAACATATGGAGAATTTCCGTCTCGACAAGCTCAACACAATCGTGATACTTTTCAAAGAGGTCTTCAACAACAGACGGTGCAATCCATTCATACCGCGCACACATTTGCTCAACACGATAACGACGTGCCATTGACTTGCGGGCCCAAGCGCCTTGAAGCGTGGGGATGGGGGCCGGGGCGGGATGCAAAGGCGGGTTGGTTGGTTGTGGGGAGTGCGGGGATTTGGTAGGGGTGAGAAAAGCGGATGGGTAGTTGGCAGGTGACTCGGGGGATGAAGCAAAGTGCAGCGAGACGGGCGGGGAGGGGGGCTTGGTATCGGGTGATTCGGGGGGAATGACCATTTCGCAAAGGATGATGTAGGCCTTTTCGTAAGTCGTGATTGCAGGATTGGAGACGTCGGCAACTATGGACATGGTGAGGTCGGGAAAGTTGGCCAGGAGGTCGCCGAATGGTTTGACGTCGGTGTCGTCGTCATTGGGTTGCATGGTTTGGTTGGTGGTTGGGATGTGTGGAGAGGGTGGAGAGGGTGGAGAGGGAGAGTTAAGTTGGGGAGGGGAGTTAATGAGGGGTGGGCTTTTGAGGTTTGGAGGGGAGGGTGTTGGGGTTTGCAAAAGGTGGGGAGGGAATGTACCTTGGTGGGGTAGAGGTGGGCTTGTTGAGGGATTGGGTCCACGTCCATACAGAGGGAAATGGGAGGGCGAGGTGGTAAGAGTGGGCCGAAGGGGAGAGGAGGATGGAGAAAGGGAAGGGCGGAAATTGGGAGGTGGGGGGGGTTGAGTCTATGGGGTTGGGTTTGAAGTTTGGTTGCGGCGGTAACCGACGGTGAAAGAGAGGGGTGAATGGCAAGCAAAGTTTGAGTTGGGGTGGAGTGTGGAGGAAGAGGAAGAAAAGCGGGATGGATAGGGGGATGCGGAAGGAGAGGGGATGAGGGTGGGTGCGAACGGTCAAGGGCAATAGTGTTGAGACGGCAGCTTGAAGAGGGCGGAGTTGTGGCAAAGGCGAGAATGTCGGATGTGGACGAGAAAAAGGAAATGTGTTTGAAAAGGTATTTTGGCGGCATTGGATGGCCGTTGTTCAGTGCGCTTGGTGGTGTCTTGTTCGTACAGTAAAAAGTTGGTGTGCAATAGGGTACAGTGCAATACTGTACAACGCGTACAGAACTGTACTGTACTGTTGGGTGTAGAGAGACGTTGGTTTCTTGGGCTGCTTGGGCCACATAATTTGCGGGGCGGTTCGACGGATGGCTGGCTTGTGGTATGATGAATGACCACGGTGTAAAAAAAATGCGAAAAATAACTGGTCTGTACTGTTCTGTACGGTACTTATTTGATGCTGCAGGCGGCGTTTTGCAAAGGGGATTTTTTGGGTTATTTTAGCAAGTGGAAGATGTGATCGGTTGCAGAGTGCATGCCGTCGCCTAGTCTGGACCATGTTGGTGACATTACGGCATCCCGCGCTGCCATTGTTGCGGTGTCTTGTACTGACCGACAGTGAGTTTTTTTTCTGAGGACCAATGTGGGTAATGGTTCACATGTGCCTTGCTACAATGGTAGCAACAGACTCACAGATCAGTCATTCTTGTCCAAAGGTTGTGTCGAGGACGCAATATCAATCGGCACAAGCTGCCGAGCACCCTCCTCAACCTTTCTAGGCACTTGTACTGCTCCGGGTGTGCTCCAAGGCTTTTGCAAATGCACGCTGCGTTTAGCAGTCCGCGTTTGTAAATGAGCATCCATGCTTGAATGCATCATAACATTCATGTCCCGCGATGTACGCGTTCCGCTGCGATGTATAGAGCTAAGGCATTGCCAGCGGGCCCGAGATCCCATCGACGTCTCTTTTACCTGTCCACGAGTGAAACCTGTAAAAAGATTATGGAAACAACTGTACTATACTGTAATGAGATGAAGGGAGAACAGTCGTGCAGTCCACTCTGCAGCAGCGGGGAATCTGAGAAAGGTTACCGCTCAAACGTCGAGAGGGGATTGACGTGGTGCACGCGGTAGTCAGTGCAGAGTTTTCGCGGCAGAAGGCCACCAGGCAACCACAACAGATGTAACCAATGCGCAGATGGGGGAGGATCGTCATGTTTGTGCACTGGACAAGCATGTTTGCATATCAAACGAGTGTTGCTTACCAGTCTGTTGTGGAGAGGTGCAACTAGTAGCGCGTTTCAGGGAGGGGATACGATGGCCGCAGGTAGGTCACCGAGGGTAACAGCGCGTAGCAGAGCGCTAGCTCTGCATGTGGGGAAGCGGGAGGGTAATACAACAGTTAGAAGTATACATACAATACAAGCCCTAACACAAACTACAAAAGCCCTATCTCTGCACCTCAGCCCACCCTCCGCCCTCCACCTCCTCATCCGTCAACAACCTCTGACTCCCAAACACCTGATTCCCCCCATACAATCCACTAACCCCATTCCCCCCACCTGCTCCACCTTTTTCTCCAAGCCCGCCTTCCAAATCCCTCGATTCCCAAGCACCCAAGTTTCATACGCAAACCCCACCCCACCCATCACAACAAACAACCGCCAGTACACCCGTTCCCACAGCTTGAGCGGCCGCGTCTGCACGTCCATCTGCGCGCGTTCCCAAGGCATCATCCAACTGGACGCCCATTTCGCAGAGTGTAATACTTGCGATTGGCGTCGACGTTCCGCCGCTGCCGCGTCCACAGAGTCGCGGTCCCATACACGCGCTTTCTTCTTGGGTCGAGTTGGGCGTGACGGGCTTGCAGAGGAGGTGCAGAGAAGACGGCGAGAGGTGTCGCGTAGTATGCGGTGGCAGTGGCGGCTCATGGCTTATGGATGTCGGGTGGGCTGTGGGTTGTTTGTGGGAGGGGGGTGGAGGTGGGGTGCGATTCCGGTGCTATGAAGGCTTTGAAGACGGATTGAGGTGGGTGAAGGCACAGCGCAGCGGCAGATATAGAAGCGCGACTGGCTTCCACATGGGCCGGGGAAAAACGGTGGCACGGGAGTTTTCAAGTGACAATCAGCGCGGGGTGGCACGAGGTAGGAGCAAAATCCCCGCAAAAAAATGCAAATGCGGTACGGATAGATATCAATGCGATTCGTTTGTATCTCGTTGACGTGATAGAGGTCGTTTTCTAGCCAATCGTCGAATGCCAGGTGTGTGTTCCTGAGATGGATGCCACTTGCACTTGGACCGCCGTTTGGGGCGGCGGTTCCCAAGATTGCTGCTCAGATATTTTGCTTGTCTACAGTTGTATCATTACTGTACAGTACAGTACAGTTGTGCCATTTGTGCTGCACAACTGTACAGTAGCTTCCACACTCGAAGTGGTCTCCATTCTTGCAGAGAAATGCTTGCTGCTCCCTACACTGTACGGTACACTAGACCCCTCTCTCATACATGAGGGACACTCTGAATGAGCCAATGTATTCCTGGCAACGAGGGTTGCCCGTGAAATACTGTTGATCATTTCGCAATGATCCATAAAAAAACAAAAGAAAAATTAAGTAGAGTATGACAATAATATCGTACAGTGACTAAAAGAGAAACTTACAATCAAGTCAACTAGAAATGAGAGCAAAATTTAAGAGCAAGCCCGCTCTTTTTGTAAACGACCTAGTCATTGACATAAAACTCCATCTCTTCACACTGTACTTCACAAATACGCGCATAAAATACCTTCAATCTTAGAAACACCGTTCAGTCCTCTTGCAGTACCATCTGGTTGCCCCTCCCCTTCCTTCCCCGACCTCTCAACTAAAATGCCCTCCACACAGCAAGCAGCAATTCCCGAAATACTCCCTCTTATCCCTACCCAGCAACAAGCAGCGAATGCGCTGCATATTCTCGCAGACGCCGCGGTAAAGCGAGAAGCGGAGCTACAGCAGTTTGATGGCAGCGACAGCGAAATTTCTACTGACGATGAAACTTCATCCCCTTCCCCAGTGTTCGATATCTTTTATGAAGCGGGTGGCGGGAAAGCAGTGCATGACATGACCAACTTCGATGCTTCAGAGTTTAGCACTATTTGGGGAAGTGTAGAGCCAATTATCAGTGAGCGCTACAACGTAGGGCCTGGCAGAAAGGGGAATTATGGGGGTAAGGATATGTTGTTTATGCTTTTAACGACATTGAAAGTGGGAGGGCAGTGGGAAATTCTAGCGAAAATATTCAGCCTGAAAGGTCCAACGTTCGAGAAAATGATGACTAAATTCATGGAATTGCTTAGTGACCCTCTTTACGAAGCAGTCGTAGAACGTAATGGTACCCTTTTCCCTTTTGGCCAGATGCTTCAAGACGGCAATAAGTTTAAGTACTATCCTACCGCTAGGTACGCTACTGATTTAACTTTTCAACAAGCGAATAGGCCCAGTGGAAATATGCAGGAAGGGAAGGTTTATTTTAGCGGGAAACATAAGCTTTATGGGTTTAAGGTCGAAGTTTCGGTTCTACCAAATGGACAGGCTCTGAATTGCTCGACGCACTACCCTGGATCGGTGGCCGATTTGGAAATCTTTCAGCGGAATATTGACTTCCACAGGGGCGCCCTCAAGAAGAAATTTTCCGAGAGAGAAATTGCCGACATGGGTCCCCTCTGTGGCGAGTTCCCAAACTATTGGAGTGTCTTATTGGATAAAGGGTACCAAGGAGCGATAGAATTGACCAGGGCATTGATTCCGAAAAAGAAGCCGCGTAATGGAAATTTAAATCGTGAAGAGGAGGACGCAAACAAAAAAATGTCGTCTGATCGTATTATCGTGGAAAATTTTTTCGGGCGGTTGTGCTCACTGTAAGCGGTAGTTGGGAGTAAGTGGCGCTGGAAAGAAGACCGCTATGATTGCGTTTTTCGTCTTTGTACAGCGCTGTCAAATATTCACACTCAGATGCATCCTCTGCGCTTGGAAGACAGCACTCAGCAAAAGCGGTTTAAAAAGAGGCTGTATTCCATTGGCGAGGATATTGCCACTAGGCGCCGCAACGTTCAGGAGCGCTATCGCAACAAGCGGCGCAGGCGGATTGAATTGCAGTTTCGTAATTAGAGTTTCACGGTAGAGAGTTTGAGTCTGATTAAAGAGGTTAATGAACTTTATTGTTTTTGGAATCGGCCTTCGCAAATGCGAATGGATACGGAGCGGGAGGAGGGAGAAAAGATCCGCGAGTTTTGACACCACAGAGCTGGAGGCAAGGAAAGCAGCCACACGGACAGAGGTTGCGGACGTTAATCCGGCGCCGGGGGTACGACGACGACAGCAACAGGGGAAGCGGGGGCATCCCTTGAAGACAGAATGAAAAACGAGTAACGAAATTCCGCACCGTAAGTGTGGGGGAAGGAGCGCGGTGGCTAGCAGCGAAAGATGTAAGAAGGCGGAAATTTTTAGGACCACTCTCTCCTAGCGTCCCATAAATATCGATTCCGACAGGCATCAGTAAGACATCATTGGAGTTACAGTAGGCGCCGTAGCGCAAGACCTTGGCGTGCTCGGCGAGAGACGCAGCGGCCCATGGAGAGGAGGTGCTGTGCGAAAGGCGCTGGTGGACGACAGGGTGGGCCACAGTACCATCCAATGCGATATCCCTGGCGGCTTGAGCGTAGGTGGCAGGCATGGACAGGCCCATGCGTAAGTAATGCATGGGGTGGGAGGGGTTAGACGGGAGCGGGTGTTCAACGAGCGCAGTGATGCCGAGTTCTTTGCAGTAGCGATGGAGGGCATTGTGAAGCGCATTGTGACGCCGGGTTTGCCCGTCATCGTACTCGCGGGTCAGAGCATGTTTGGCCGCCCAACTCGGATGCCCCAGCCAACGCAACAGCATGTCCCGACCCCCCCGATCAATGGTTGGACCACGGCCTCACCTCCAGCGCTCACCCCCTGACGGAGGGCACCAGCGGGCCCACCGCTTACCAACCTACGGGGTAGCCGAGACATACCGTCTAAGCCTCTCCAGTTCCGAAGCAAGGCCACAATACGATGGCCTACGGTCGCACGATCGGACACACCCGATTACGGGACGGACCACGGTCTCACCTCCGGCGCTCACCCTTTTGCAGAGGGCACCGGCGGGCCCACCGCTTACCGCCCTACAGGCGAGCCAACCGCACGGCACGCACGCCACCGATTGTGACACGAACTGGGGAAAAGGAGAGACTAGTCACTCGTCACCAGGCATCTATAGCGTATGCGTGAGTCTTGCTCAGGCTGTGCGTGAATTGGCTAGTTCAAAAGTCAGAAAACCCCCACCGGCGTCGGATGTGTCCAGGTTATGAACGTTGCAGAGTTAACGTCTGACTAATTATTTTATTAAATTTTAATGATGTGCTTATTCTGAAATGGCCACATATTATTTAATGGCTGGCGGTGTACAATAAGAGGATACAGTAATTTCCGCGAGGTACCATATCAATCTCCATGGATTCGATGATATATATTCACTGTAAGTCAATCATCATTTATCAAATGATTGAGATATCACCCAGTCTTTGGTGGAGAGACCTACTGATAAGCTGGAGGAAATGTTTCGTCCAGATCTGAGAAATGCCGCAATCAATTGTGACCACACTATCCCTGATTTAGGCCACGACGTGTGGCCTTAGGGGAAGGGAGAACATCGACCGCCTTGAGTGTGGCCTTGCGTTTGGCTGCAATGTAGCTGTCGTCATAATACCACAACTCCAAACGCAGTATTTTTATCCAACCCAAGGTCCACCTCGCCGAGAGGGAAAATTTCGAGTAATATTTTATTTGGAAAGGGGAACGTTTGGGTTCAATGGGGTCTGTTTTAATCAGTTTTCCTGATGACAATTGAGTCCGTCTTTGTCCCCAAGACTCTTCACTTATTGGCTACGTCGTAAACATGAATGAACATGCCTTGGCAACCGACAGCCTACCCACCACCGCGACCTACTGAACCTCCGCGTCTTCCACCTGCCCTAGCTCTCCTGCTCCGGCAAAATCGTCATCGACGTCATCGCCATCCACACAATTGAAATCGGACCAACCCAGCCAGCTAACCGGCACCCACAAGCGCTCAGTTCCATATGGTCCCTGCAGAGACAGATTAATGGCCACCTTGGTGCTCGTAATATCCTCACCCGCGTGCCCCAGTGACTTCTGCCCATACAAACCTTCGGGGTTAAATTTGATAGGAGCAGCTTTTGGAGAAGATAGGGGCTGCTCGTCATCAGGTGATGACGGGCGTGAGGTTTTCGCTGTGCACGAAGGATTGACCTGCGGCATGCCTGCATTGGGAGCCCAGATGGAGCCTTGTCCAGGGCCAAAGGATCTGAGTTGGTCGCCAGCTCCGAGCTCGAAATAACCTCACCCGTGTGACGTCTGCCCATAGACGTCTTCGGGGTTGAATTTGAATGGGGCGGCTTCCGGAGAAGATAGGGGCTACTCGTCGCGAGATGATGACGGGCGTGAGGGTTTCGGTAGACCGGCGTTGGAGACCTGAGGTCTATTGGTTTGAGGGACGGAGGGGGCCAGCTCTGGGTCTGAGCACATTCCATCACAAACGCTGAATATGAGGTCAAGTAGGGACCGCCTCAATCGACGAGAGACAGTCTTAGACGCTCTAGTATGGCTTTGTAGCCTGGATAAAACCGAGGCCACTACCTGCTCGAGATCGTATACCCGCAACACAGAAATGTCATGCACGCGAACGAACCGTTGCAGGTCCGACACGAGATGTTGAACATGTACGTGAAGGTCTGACAAGTCGGGACTGGAGGTACGAAGTTGCTCCTCTACCTCCGTTACCAGAGCGAAATAAACATATCGCAGATAGAAGTACGAGTGCCCAGGCGGTTTGAGGTTGTGCGGTACCTTGGAACACGCCTCGAGCGCTTCCGCGAAAGGTTGGGCTGAGTCTTCAAAGTCGTTGTACCAGTAATCTCCGCCTTCCCCATCAAGATGACGACGGTCATCGTCGGCCCCAATGTCTGATATTGAAAAGTGGGGTTGGGTGGGGATGCGCGGAGACGATAAGTCGCGGCAAAGGCTCAACCGATTCCTACACCAGCGAAGGGGACGGAAGAAAATTTCCCCAATGAAATCCTGGCAAGCTGAAACACCATCGGGTTGAAAAACTCCCAGTGTAAGCAGCGCGCTTATAGAAAGAACCGCTGACGACGACGGTTGCTGCGAATGAGCGATCTTGATTAGAAGCAGCAGGACAACGACGGCTAAGACCTATCGCTTGCTGTAACAGAGACAGCCTTGGTTGGGTGCGGCAGGGTACACTAAACGTTGCAGGACCTGATCGAGGAGGACGCCCTTCCTAACACTCCTTTCCCAGTTCTACGCACCGTGCGCTGAGGGCGAGGGATGACAATCTAACCGAAACAGCAAGAACCAAAATCGTCATAGCGAAGCCCCCGAAGCGGGGACAGGCGAATGTAGGACCCACTAGGACTTGATGCCTCGGCGCCCAGGCCCATCATGGCCCGGACGCCGAGCGATGCGGAACAAAGATTGGAAAAGACCAGAGGTAGATGTTGATGATGACGGAAATGTTTGAAATGGAACGAACGTTTGGGTTAAATACGGTGGTTTACCTAACTGGGTTGGCACCGTCATACGAAGTGCCCAGGGCACCCAACAGGGTGACCCGGCCAGCATGTTGTTGTTCTCGCTAACGATCCAACCCCTCATCCGTCGGGTTGCTGAGATCCCCAACATTGCTCTCTGCCAATGGTACGCCGATGACGGCGCGATCGTCGGGAACCTTGGCGCCATCCGTCAGGCGCTCAGGCTCCTTGCCCGAGATGGTCCCACGGTTGGCTTCCATGTCAACCCACGAAAGACACGCATATACTGGCCTCACGTCATGCCGCAGGATCGAGCAGCCCTCTTAGCGGAATTCCCTCTCGCAGAATGCTCGCGGACGGCTTTCCGCTTCTAGTGTCTATTGGACCGTTGTCCTCATATGAGGACATTTGTCCTCATATGAGGACTACTTTCAGCACTTCTTTTTCAATACAAAACTTTTTTACCTCAGCGCATTTCTTGTCCCTCCGCATTAGTTCATGAGTGTAGATGGCCGATCAAAACAAACTTTTCAAGATTGTTGACCTCGGTGAAGGCTAGACCAATTTTCCCTCACCAGCTTCCGCTCTTCGCAAGAAGTTGTGAAAACGACTTCATTTTGGAAGGTAAAATAGTTCGTATTATCGTGGGGGTTTCAGAAACGAGGGCGCATGTACAGTAAAAATTACTGTACTGTAGCTAAACATAAAAAACCTTTTTTCCAGTAAAAATTTCGGGCTTCCAAAACATTTTCCTTTCCAAAAATGTAACGGAAATTGTCCTCATATGAGGACAAAGTGTGCCTCATATGAGGACAGTGCGTGGTCGGATAGACACTAGGGGCCCCCATTGGGAACAAAGCGTTCACGGAGATTTTTCTAAGGTCCAAGATTGCTCAGTGCCGCCGGACCCTGGACCGCCTCCTGCTTGTCCGCGACGCCCGCGCCCGGTTCCACATGCACCGGATCTGTGCCTCTGCATGCCTCCTATCGCATGCATTCAAGCTCTCAGATCCGCGCTTAGCCGAGTCCGCCGCAGAAGAATTTGATGATCTACAACGGTCATCATATGAAAAGTTACACGGCATAGCTCTCACGGACCGAGCCTGGGGCCAAGTCTGCCTCCCCATGCACCTCGGAGGTCAGGGCTTCGAAAGCATCGCCTCGTGCCTCCACGGCGCTGCCGCCGCCAGCATCATTGATGCTGCGCCCGCACGGCAGCGAACTTCCGCATACGCCACGCCGCGTGCTTGTGCACTTGCTTCTGGCCGCTACCGCGGCGACCGGTCCTTCCTCCTCCGTCAGGCTGGGCCTTCTCTCCGCCGTTTCGCCCTCTCCATCCCCGGGATAGTCGACCTTTCCACCCTTGACCCTCCAACTCTAGCTGCTTCGCCCACCAACACTCTAACCCTCCTCAAACGGGTGCAGCAAGAGGCGCGGGCAAGAGTACATTGGCACGACGACTCCTGGGCAAATGCCCCAAACCCGACCGCACACAGCGACGCTGACATTCGACATCGCATCCGTGGCTTAGCGTTCCGCCGCAGCCCCACTGCGGCGTTTCTCTTCGCTCACCCCACGGCAGCTACGAAGGTCCACACCACACACTGGCAGACCATGCTCCACCGTCACCTCGGACTGCCAGTGTATGATGCTCCATGCCCCTCAACTGCCACCACTGTGACCACCCCTTGGACACCCTCGGGGATCACGCCGCCGACCTCTGCTGCCCTGGTTTCGGCCGTCGTCACCGCCATAACTCGCTCTGTAATGCGATTGCGACACACGTTACCCGCGCCGCGGGTCTGGATACTCGGCACGAGGTTCCGTTCCTCGTCCCGGGCACTGAGCTCCGGCCCGCCGATATCCTTGTACAACCGCCCCCAACCCCGGAAGGCACAACGTTGCGCCCCATTGCCTGTGACATCACTGTCGTCTCACCGTTTAAGGCCGCAGTTCGCACCAAGGCGACCCAGGTCGCCGGAGGCGCTGCTGAACTGGCGGCCCGCGATAAGGTCACAACCCTGGAACGCAACATCGCCCGACGCCTCCCCGCTCCCTCAACTGGTCCATCTTCTGCGCCTTACACGCCGAGCTTCACGTTTCGACCTCTGGCGTTTGATTCCCTAGGTGCCCCTTCCCCTGGAACTATTGCATTTATCGAGGAGTTAGTTCCGCGGATCGCGTCCAAGTGTCACTCGACAGTTGGCGTTATCCGCCGCCGTATCTACCAGCGACTGAGTTGCACCCTCTGGTCATCCATCGCTGAAGCTATCCTGTCGCGAGCCCCGATGCGCATGGACGACGAAGTACACCCGGTTAGATCTTAACCGTATAGTTAGGACGTGCGCAGTCCCCAGTAGATACTGAACGCATTAAACTTCTTGCTGCACATGGGGTGGTCTACGGAAAAAAAACTCATCAAAGTTCGGGTTAGTTTACTCATTGGGTGAAATTCCCATTAGCCTGCGCAGCGTGGCGGCGTTTTTGGAAAGCAATGTCATTTCATGAAGTGAGGCCACAAGTTCCGTTAGGGATTGAGGTGAGTGAGTGTGAGCTTACAGAGTGCGAGGTTAGGAGCGTGGCCGCGTCATCCTTAAGAAACGGGCCAGAGTCCGGCCATAAGGCACGCAGCATTGGGCGTTGATGCAGCTGCGGCGTGCCGTTGAGTGAGGACTTCTTTAACCTTTCCGTGGTCATTACCTCCACATTCCATGGGAAGTCGCTCAGTAGCGCGTAGGCATCTGGGTGCCAACCTCCGAGAGTAGGGATGGGGGCGGGAATGAGTATCGCGATGTATGACTTGTTTCTCTTCAACTTTCGCGTTTTGCGCAGCATTGAGTGAGGTCGGCGGGTTGAAGTTGGGAACTCTCCTGCGGGATGGTGTCAAGGGTTCACGAACGTGATGTCGATAAAGTCTGTGGCGCCGGTACGCCACATCGCGATAATATCGGGTCTGGTTCGGTGAAGGCCTCGCGGTTCCACGACTGGGTGTCGAGCTGCCTTTTTCCGATTACTGGCCAGTAGACCTCGCTGAGTGACGAAAGTAACTTCTTTATTTTCAGAGGAATGGGGTGAAGCAAGGGGCGAAGAGCAGCCCGTTACGCAGGTCTCCTCGCTGGTTTCCCGCAACGCTCCGAATAACCTCAAGGCCTGTTCAGAGGAGCGGTAGGAAGCCCAGCTTGACCTTAGGAACGCTGGAATGACAGGCAGAGGAACCCTGGACTGGACAGTGTCCCGCACGGTTTGTGTCACAGATGGAATGTGGTAGGGATAAATCATCAGGGGAAGAGATCCTCACAACCAATTACGCCTAGAAGGAGGTGTTGCAAGCAGCAAAAGTGCCAACTTGGTATAGTAGAGCGAACAGAAAGAGGTGGGTAGGACTACAGTTCACAAAGCTACAAATGAGTATAGAAGGGACAGGGTCTATCACCTATGCTCTGTTACTGGCGTAGAGGAAACGGCACTTGGGGCTGAAATTGCCCCTCAACTTCGTAACTTGAAGTTGTCACCGAACTTGCTTGACCTCTCCTATAGGAAGCATTTTTATCAGTTTCTATAAGAGTTTAGGCTAACGCTAAAGTCTCAAATAAACACACTAATTACCATAAAATGCTCTCAATGGAATTGAAGGAACGATAATGACTAGTAGAAGATATTTCTTCAGGGTAAATATCTAGGCACCATACCCATGCCCGCTACCCATCGACCAGGGATGGTTTTGATGTGGCCATTATATAAAAATCTAAAAAAGTCACTCTTGGCATCACCCAGAACCTTGGCGTACACTGACATCTATTAATACCAGCGTTTCATAAAATAAAAAACAAGCCATGAATTTTCCACACTCATCCAAAGTAAAAATATTTCTCAAATTCAGATACTGTAAAATATCTTTCAATCTCAGATACTGTACTGTACTCAATGATGGCCCCATATCATGAGATATTTTGAGCGGGCACAGGTTTAGTGCCCATCAGAATGACCTGCACGATACAAAACTCAACAACAGCGGTCATCAACTCCTTTATCTATCTGCGATTGGCCAGAAAACCGAAAATGTAGTTACCGGAAGCATAATGCAGTTTCAGGCGTATGGAAAGCATACGTTCAAGTTCGCTTGCATTCCTCCCCACATAGTTCTACCTTAGTTCCCCCGATATTGCTCGAATTTCATAGAAGAAGTCGAGAATTTGAATGGACGGAGTCCTTGTCCACAGTCTGATGGCGAACAGTACGGCAGAGAGGATGGTAAAGACGACAAAGCGTACTGTAAAGAGATAGTGGTTCTGAACCCAGGAGAGAGGGAGCGATGTTCTGTATCTCTCCTAACCACGAGATTAGGTCTGAACTCCATGCCAAAGACCACCGATATCTTCACGCCACGCTTTGTCATTCTTACTGTTTTTTTGCCATATTTTTCACTTTTGGATCCTCGGTAAGGACTATGTTCCGTTTAAATGCAGTGCTTTGAACGAATTTTTGAACTGATAAATGCGTAGAATTCTCAAAACTTTCGAATCTACGTGTACAAAAATGTTGAAAAATAAGGCCTGTTAAACGCATCATTTTTCATTGTTTTCGTGATGTGCAAGCATAGAATGTACAATAAAGAAGTGTTGCAACTTTAAACTTAAGTTGGAAAACACGGAATGTGGCTCTTTATCAAACATTTAATGGGGCCTCTGAGGTCATAGAGACCAGGTCAGGGGAACTTTACATACTTTAGTATAGGGAGGGGTACTAAATGCACACTAAATGTTTTAAACAGTACATACAGTACTGTACAAACAATCGTGACCATTCAAAGAACACGAATGAGTCGAGTTGGTCGCAACTGCGGCAGGGAAGGGAGAAGAAAAGCTCTAAAAGATGGTTTCCCATAGGCTTCGACCTCAACTCTATGGAAGAGGTCTGCGCCAGGCTGAAAGGAGTTCCACTGAAGTATCACATGAGCGAAGAAATATATACTTTCAATATTACTCCGAAAAGGATTGGAGTGACTCCATGCTTCTGAAAAATTTCGCTGTCGACTTCAAGTAATTTTGTGTCGCTGACTTGTGTTATTTTAGCTCAGACAATTGCCGTGGACATCGCAACTTTCTCGGCTCTCGCGGCGTCTATGTACCGAACGGCAGGAGTATCTCTATCACGGATGCTCTACACCGTATTGTCCAGAAGGAAATCGGCTGACCCGACGACGATCCCGATTGTCCTTTGGCAACCAACTTACTTCCTCTCTCCCTAGCGGCCAACAGGCAGAACAAATTACCTCTTCCACTAGAGATGGCCATCCGAATCCGAAAATCCTGACGTTTACAATGCTAACCGCCCTAGGGACTCAAAAATCCCCGATGGCACTCAGAATACTACAAATACCACCAATACTCATCGCCGATCCAACTTGACCAGCCACTTTAAGTACTATGGTAGTAATTATGATGGCTACATTGGGTCCATTCTCGACAATTATGAAGCTAATTCCGCAATTTCCGCTGAGCGATATGAGTAGCCTGATGTCTTTGGGAAAGACCGCCGAAAGGCTTCCTTTATTGTGCTTCATGGCAGCGCTAGTTAATTTTATTTTGAAAGCTCTAATAGAAAAGGAATAAAACTTGACGAAATTGCTGCCGCTATTCGAAACTGCATCCAAACTATAGAGAAGACTAGTGTGCTACTTCGAGAATGGGAGAGTCTCTCTCCCTTCTCCGTTATAGGTCATAAGCAGACGAAGTTAGCATTACAATGTCTCGAGATACTCACTTCTCATCTCTCTGACATCAATTTTTCCCTTCATACATAGTAAATAGATGATAATATCCTGAATATGAGATACTTAACTGTGTTAAGGATTGGCATTCTCGTCTTTTAGAACAATACAAGCGGGCAGACACTTTACAGGGCATCATATCAGACCTCCATCAATTATTTACCATGGAATCCAGGCCGAGCGCAGATGGAATTTCTATTCATATGACTGACCGCAAGTATAAGCGCAGCCTTTCAAGAAACAGAAGGAACAAAAATGGAAAAAGATAACCTTCCACAAGAGCCCCGGAAATAATTCAACTTGTAGATCCATAATTGGGCCACTTACACCTGGAGCGCCAAATAGCGCGACATTATGACCAGACTAGATGCACCGGTACTTTCACAAATACGTAAAAAGTTGCGAAGGGCGCTAGAAGATGAGCCATCTTCCGCCATATTGCTCGACGTTGAATGTCCCATTGCAGAATATCTTCGAGAGTTATTCGATCGACTTTGCGGGACCTCTGCCGATATCAAAGGTAGGAAGGAGGCATCTGCTCATCGCCGTCGAGGATTTAACAGGTTGGCCAATCGTAGTTGCTACCACGAACTTGTCGGCCGTAACCGTCGCAAATTTCATAGAGGGCGAATTAATGCACAAGTTTGGCCCTCAAAAGACCACTATCTCGGAAAACGGTGGGTGCTTCACCCCTACTGCCGTTGCGGACTTCATGAAGAAACATGGAATTACTTAGACCACCGTTCTCGCACACCCTCCCATGTCTAATGGTAGAGCAGAGAGGATGGTACGACCAATCAAATACGCCGTCAAGAAGATGATTATCAGCTACAGAATGGATTGGGAGGAATATTTGCCTCGAGTCTTGTATGGATATTGCCGCCGTCGTCTTTCCGCAGGAGATTCGCCGTTCGAAATTATGTTCGGAATAGTTCCGCGCATGTATCTTGATAACTCCTTCGCGTTGACATCCAACTCTTTAGATAAGCATCGAGCTATTGTGGATCCCCTCTCATCGTTATGCTCTTCCTCTTGTCGATCTCCCGGCAGTTTATTTCGTTTTCGCCATCCTAGTACTACAAATAGGGATTTTCGGACGCTTCAACACATTTATCCTTTCTTCCGTACTGAAAGGGATGGTTCTAGTCCCAAAGGATTTGTCTGACCTGAATAAAATTTTCCTCTGGACGAAGAAAGCAAGTGATCGCAGGGGGGTATCGTAAGGGGCATGAGCAGAAGGGCGGGACCACCGACAAGGAGCGCGAGAACGGAGACGCTAGTGGAATAGAGGAGGTTCGTGTGGCGTTGAGGAGCGAGGAAGACGCGGGTGCAGATGGCTGGTGTGCACTGTGATACATTTTGTACTGTCTCCGCGCAACAGTCTGAGGACGGGGTAGTGTTAGTGACAATTGCTGCAAGGTGATTTTCATGGGTTTTTAGTTCTACGTATGACGATTTTTAGGGTAGTCTACTGTAAGTTCGATCTTTTTTATCTGCAAGTTGTAATGCTTTTTATGGCACCTCACAGTACTGTACAGTAGTACAGTAGTACACGACTGTACTACTGATTATCGGCCATAGAGCGCGCGGGTGTCTGGATATAGCCAAGCACCCGAAGCGCCTGAAATGTTAGAGGACCCAGCGCCCCGTTCCCTTTTCTAGGTTCTCACGATAAGTAAAAAACTTTTCTCTCCCTTTCGCTAGCCCCTTTCCGGTAACTCCTCCCACAATTCCTCCCATCATATCAGACCAAGTTTTTTGACGTTTTGCTGCCAGTCTACTGTAGATAAGCTCCCTCAAAATTATATCCACCGTCAGTATCCTTACAGTGTGAGATAGTTGTTACAAATTTACACTTATAAGGCCGCTAGTGTCCGTTAGGCACGTGTACGCAATTGATTTCATTTTCATCCATAAAAGTAATTTTTGGAACTACAGACTGGATCAATTTCTGCACGTAAATGGAATATATCTGGCCCGGGAAATGAGTTAATTATGGAAGTTCAAGGATAGCGCGATTTAACACCTTACGAATACTTTACTTGGATGTTCCCGATGATCTAAGTTTCTTTTATTGTCGCATATACCAAAATTTTCCTGCAAGGACACAATATGGAATCACGTACTTGTGGAAAAATTGTAAGCTTTTCGTTACTTTGGTTTTCATGTCTGTTTTTAATTCAGTGACAGAAGGGTCCCTAAGGTTTTTAAAAATGTTCATATATATTTATAGTACTGTGTTTTGCACATATTATACACAGAGGCCGTTTTGAAAGTCTTCATATGTACATCCTTTTCAGTGATGTAAGGCTTTATAGATGCGGAAATGGAAAACACAAGAGGTGTTACGGAACCAAAAATTCGCTTGGTCATGACATCATTTCTGGTTACACGTGTTACTCAACTTGGTGTCACGAACGTAAATTTTTTTGCTTACGCATTTCTCGAAAAATGTGTCGATGGTGAGTACCACCAATATCATACTCGAATGAGGCAGAAAGATTTTGCGGTAGGTAAGGTTATTCACCGCCTGAAACGCCGTAGGGGTCTATTCAACTTGGCTTTAGTTGGCGATGCCAATGATGAGTTGCTTTTCCGCCTCTTGCCGGCAGCACCAAACATCGCAAGATCTTCGCCGCCTAATGCAGCGATCAAAAGTTATAAGTAACACTACATTCAACATCAACGCACTTAGCTGTGCAGAATGCCTGCAGCTCTTTCGTTTTCTTCCACCTGAGATCTACAAAATATGCTCTCTTTCTGGATGGACTGCAGGCAAAACGAGAAGATCTCGCTACAAGATAGATCCTTTCACAGCAATCTATATTATGTTGCGAAGATTGTCTTCTCCAACACGATGGAATGATCTCGAACCGGTGTTTGGAATGAGATCATCTGCTCTTTCCGAGGTTTTTTGGGAGTTGATAGTCAGCTTCAGTAGCACTAACAAGCATATACTGCTATCATTCCGAACGACACTAATAACGGAACGTGCGCAGATGTATGCAGCCGCAATTCATGCAAAAGGGCTCCCTTGCAGCATTGCGTCGGCTTCATCATTTGCACGAAGAATCAGGTGAGTCGCCCAGGTGGATCAGCGGCATTACAGCGCAGTGCTTACTCAGGGCATAAGAGGTTTCACTTTCTTATTTAAAAGACAGTCACAACACCAGATGGCCTTATGTTCTATATGTACGGACCAGAAGTATGAAGGCGTCATGACATGGCACTATACCGTCAAAGCGGGCTAGACAGTATTCTTGAATCAACGTTGACTATCGATGGAGTACAATACTGTCTTTATGGTGATGCTGCCAAAATTTTACGTACATGGCTACAGACCGCATTTCCTCGGCTTGGAGCCAGTGCAGCGCAATTATTGTACAATACTAGGATGAGCAGTGTAAGGGAGGCGGCTGAATGGAATTAAAAAGATGTAAAGCAACTCTGGACATCACAGGACTTCAAAAGGAAGCTTCACGTTCGACAATCTCCTATTGCACTCCTGTACCAATCGGCTGTGCTGCTATGGAACTTTAGAATTTGTATTTCGAGCGATGGGCAAGTAAGCTCTTACTTCAATTGCCGACCTTCCTTCTCTTTCAGAGTATACCAACCCATAAAAGCATGCCTTTTTTACTGAAACTTATTAATTAAACCTCCTAGCACTGCAATCATCTCCTTGCATTCAGAAATAGCCTGTTGCTTTTCCTCTTTCTGTAATGCCGCCTTTTCTTCTTCAAGGGCGATTCGATTTTCCTCCGGCAGAGTCTTTTTGACTCTATTTTTTGGGAACGACGCATGCGTTCTTCTAGTCTACTTTCCTTTTCTCGCTCCAAAGACAACCGAATTTCTTCTAGCTGAACCCTTCTCTCCTCCATCTCGCGGCAAGCAGTCACATGCCACCTCAAAAGTTCTTTATCTTCGTCGTCGGATTCGAAAGATGACGCCCTCTTGCGTCCTCTAATAGCGTTGGACGAACCAGGATTTGATACGTGCCCTTCTGTTCTGCTGCTATTCTCTCCTTCCGCATCACGGGGTGCTTTTCTGCCAATAGCCATATTCCGTATCTCCTCTCCGGCGAGAGCGAGGCGCCTGTCTTGTTCTTTGCGCTCCTCTCGCTCAGAAAGACGCTTTTCAGATCATTCGTAGATGGCAAGGACAAGATCATCAAGTTATTTTTCCTGCTCTCCTCTTATTTCGATGATGACAGAGGCTGTTGCGTTCGTGTTGCTCGAATTCCTGTGGTATGCGATGATCTTTTTGAAGCGGTCGCTCAATGTCTTCCAGCTCGGCATGCATATATCATTTAACGCCCCGGCTGGTAAGGATGATAAGAAGAGAGTAAGGGTTTCCTGGAATCTCGTTTGAGCCTCTCCACGAGGTGACAGATGCGCATCTGCTGACACTATAGATTTCAGCAGCAAAATATACCATGCTGAACTGAAGCAAATTCCCTTTTTAGGGCAGGCAGTGGTGCCTGAAGCAGACTGCGTTTGACTAGGTGAGGCTTCAGATGTTGTACAGCTGTAAGGGGCAGGCGGGTCGGGACTGGCAGTATTGCGAATGCTCTTATCCGGCGATGCTGGTACAACGGATGCCATGATGGTGTATAAAGGAGGGGCTGGGTGTGAGGTTGGTGGATTTGTACAGAGTGCTTTAGATTTTGGAAGGAGATCAAGGCGAATCGTTTTTCATTTACTCACACTCTATGTGAAAAATGAAATCGTGGAAATGAACAAAAATGAGACACGTTTCAAACGTTTTCAACCTGTCACAAAACTTAGTTCTCATGTGAAAAAATAAGCTGCGTAAGACCTCTACAAAATGGAAATGGGACTTTATCAGTAGTTTTCTGCATGCGATAAGTATTGATATAAGTCTACATGTCAATCCGAATACTTGAATCTACGTGAATGAAATTACGTATCGCTGTTATGTAATACGAGGAAAGTGGATTAAGAAAGGCACTCATCACTATTCTGCCTTCGACAGAAAACCGGAAAGTGGTTGCGAGCTGAGGACTGCCGCTTGTGGAAAGATTGGAATTATACTGCGTTTCAATATTTGAAACTCAGCAGAAGATAAAGCTGACGACGCAAAATATTTTTGTAAAATTTTTAAAGAAGTTATCTGACCTTATTGAGCCTTAGTTTTGTTTGTATCAGATAGGACTGAATGTTCTAATTCAATTTTTGCACCTGTGAAAGCGTTGAAAGTCTACCCGATAGGGATCTACGGAAAATTAATGTTGGTGGAAAGGATACAGAAAGCTATCCTGTGAAGTTCCCTCTTGAACGTGAAGTTAAAATTAGTGGAGAATATTTTCAATCTTTTCAAAGCGAAGACAATGGAAAACAATTTGTTGCAGCCATGTGGGTGGACGGCGAAAAAAAAAGCTTTTTCAGTATAAGTAGTCTTAATAAGAGAGAGCGAATAAGTCTCACAGGAAATGAGAGATATAGTTAGGCCACCAAGCGAAACTTTAAAATCTTAGACAAATTATAATATGATATGAGACATGTGCTGTGATTTTGCGCCATGATTGACCGTCAAAACCGATGAAATCAGAATGCTCTGCAAATTGGAGCAGCAATTTGAGGTTAAGGGGTGGTCAACCAGGGCTAGCACTACTTTTCTCCTTTTTTGTATATATACCTGAAAAGTTTAGTATAAATCCAGAAAAAGCCATGATTAGATGTTCTAAAAATGAATTATTCTGTAAACCAGCCGATGGATTGATTCAGAACAGTTATGACGACAAGTAATTCATGAATAGGCAAGTTTTATCTTAAATATCTTAAGATGGCAATTTATTTCCTTAACTCAATGGACTCTTCCTTTTTCTAACCAAGAAAATGACAATTATTAAGGGACAGGAATCAAATTTTGCCCAAAAATCAACATGCAAGAGTTGCAAGTAGTACAGATCAAGATCTGCTTGCATTCCATGTATTAATTTTTTAAGAAAGAGTTATTTATATGCCACCCTGACTATTGCGATGGATTTGCTCGAGTCACTGAAGAGATGTGTATGAATTTGAAGGATTCAATATGTTGCTGAAATTTTTTTGACCACCCAAGTGTAACTTGAAGATATAAAATGACGTACAAATGCTCTTATGCTGGTCTTTCCTTTTAGCGTTAGGTGCTTTTTGTCGAGATGTTTGATGAAAAATTGGAAAACTTTCTTCCTTTAGCCCCATGATAATCCTAACACCTAGCCCTAATGAGTAATATCTCCACGAGATGTCACCGTATTCTAATTCATGTTCAACTGGGCATAATAGGCGTTCTCAGGGCTATGTTTACGCAAGGAATCGTCGAACTCCATACAATGGTGGATGTTTTGAAGTTAAATCGGGCAATTTTATAGCTGCTCAATTGAGCTCAGCTAGGAATTGGACCTTGGAACTGAGTAGTGCAATACTAAAAAGACTCTTATAGGAGTCCCAGAATTAATCCACTAAATAAGAGATGTTCTTTACACCGAAGATTATTTCTTGTATGATAAATATTCGAGGAGTGAACAATTTGTCTTGGAATTTATTGAACTTGTATTGAGCAGTGAATTTATGCTAAAAACACTGTACAGATACTATTAATTAGTATTTTGTAATTGTTCATGATAACAAAGTACTGTTTATTAATTTTTATTTTTTCCGTTGATAGAAATTTGATATCAATAGGCAACATCTATTTACTCAATTTAGCACATTTCAAGTAGATAATAAGCAATAGGGATGGAAATTAAATAGCCACAAAGTGTTGGATCTGCACCAAAATTCCAACTTTTGCCATGAAATTTGATCCAATCAGACACAGATTCTGTCTATTCCGGCATATATCCTCCTCGGGTTTCCGCGTTGTACCTGTTCATCTATATCTGTTTCTTGTTCACCGTAGCGATTGATTTATTTGCTTTTTTAGTTTCTGTAATAGGTTTATTTATCCACCACCGCGGCGCTGGACTCCGGCTCTTTAATTTAAGTTGGAATATTAAGTTTCTTATCGATGACAGCACCAGATCTCCACGGTGGATTCTCAAAAATTCTCACCTGTGAAACCGAATTGGATCTTATCACGTCACTACTTATCCGTACCCTACCAAATAACTTCGTTAACCTCGATCTCTACGACTGAACGACCCTTAACATACAGACGACAAAATCACGGTCCGGCCTCTCAAGGAATTTTCATAAAATCTACTAATGCAATCCTTGATCTTCAGTCTCGTCTAGTAATCTGAGCTACTGCATCTAAGAGTTCTCAAAGACTAATGGGGAATCATATTTGTTTTAATTTATCGTGTATGATTCGTCTGTGTCTCATTTATTTACTATTTTTTGTAACACAGAGGGAACAGAAGGGTACCATACATTGCACTGTAGTAAGATAAAACTAGTTAAGCTCCATATTATTCTGCATCTCGGATATAACCTCTTTATTCCTTCCTAATCTGAGCAATTAGGATATCTAAGCTATCGCTGATTTGAAAGTGTAAAAAAATAATTCAATCAGTGCTCCGAAATTTTCTTGGGGTACATCCATCCTCCAAACTTTAATAAATATAAATATACTCTATATCGCGTAAAACTCATCGCTGTCGCAGGCTTTCCTCACTTCTATTGTTTAATAATAAACTATAAGATTAGCAGAAAGCTCCCAAGGCATAAATTAGGCCAAGATTTCCCTGTTAGGACGTTAACAATCACCTTAAGGTATGCAATCAGAAAAATAATATTGATTAGTTCCATCGACTTTGTCTAACAATCCCCCAGCTTTCCAAATTCCTTTACATTAGATTATCCTTGATAATGTTTGATTGTGTGGTGCTGTTTTTTTTAAGTGTATCTAAAGTTGGACAAAACAGCCTTCTCTTCCTCAATTTGGCAAGCCATTGTGGTGCTTCACTTTCTAACTCAAAGCCATGCCCAGATGCTCCATCTGAGGGGAGAGACAACGCCTCGTTTTCATAATGTGCACGAAGGGGGACCCTTCTGGGTCTTAGTCAGTGAGTTCTCATTTACATAGCGCGATTGTATTTTTGGAGCAAAATATTGACATATTTTCATAATCAGAGGCAGTTTCAAAGTCAACTGCTTTAATTTTTATTCATAAATATCTCGTACCGTTTCTGAAAAGGATAGTTACGGAAAATATGGCATTTTTATTCAACCTGTTGTGGATTGTAATTATGCAAGAAAAATATCTGAGGGAATTGAGTTTTTCTCGCATTATGAAATCTGTTCTTCTTGGAAATTGTCAAATTGATGTAAAAATGAGTTTAAAACTAAAATTATCCAATAAATTTTGTTTTAATGAAGTTGGAGACAATACATTTTTCTTTTAAGGGCTAAAGCAGGAAAATTTTTCATACATTCTAATCAGATTCTGGGCACTGCTTTGTACGAGTACTTCTGATTTTAAAATCTTGTACTGTCTATGTTACCATTATATTATCCTGACTCTACCGTGATAGATAAAACAGCTCAATATTGAATTGGGCTTTAAATTAATAATATCACTCCTACGGGTTACAAAATTGCCCATTATAATTTTTTCTGGTACCTTTTTTAGTACAGTACACATATTTTAAGCACTCCTGTATATTATCGCATTTGTCTTACACCAAAGGCGCCGTACCAAAGCATTTAGAGTGGGGTTTCTCCGATTTGAAACTTACTTTAGTAGTTTTTTCTGCATATTTGTCACGACCCTTTATAATAAAACGGTTTGCGAATGGTTTAGTATTTTTATTGAACCACTTTCTTACATATAGGATTTTGCTTCAATACTTTTTTTTCAATATCCACTGAATAAATTACAGGCTACTTGGGATATTTTTCTGTATGAGAAGATTTTTCGAGCTAGCCTTCCTCTGTAGATGGGACTGATTAACGAATTATCAATCCATTTTTCGTCGATAAATAACGGTGCAATGAAAAATTCATGAGAATGGTCCCCTGTTATGAATTAACAGCCTCCATTTTTGACGGGAAATGGTTTACGTATTTGGCCATTTTATTGAATAGGAATGGTCTTAGGTGAATGTATCCGATACTAGATTGATAATGAATATTTCCAAGGGAGAAAAATAGTTTCAGGATAATGGGTTTATTTTTAGTAAATTTGCGACATTCACTGCTGATAAGTTTTAGGGTTGTTACTTTGGGATCTTTTCAATTTTCTCGCAAAATACTTAACAAAATACTGAAATAATTTAATTTTATAAATAGTAAGTTCAGGTAGATAAGTTGTTACAATTACCGTTTATCATCGCAGTCTCCAATTTAGCTCAGAACTCTATAATGAATGGCTAAGAGACCTCTTGTTTTTAGTTTGGTATTCTCATTAATTAAAATTTTAACTGAAGGCTCCTCGATTTGGTGCATTTACAGTAAGCTTTATCTATTTCAAAAGCATTTAAAATTACATCTCCGTACCGTAAGGAATGCGAGATTACTTTTTTGTAATTACTTTTTCTAAATGCTCTTTTCACAAATTGTAGTCCATAACCCGGATATTTTTGTTTTCTTATCCGCGGATACATAGCCCAGATTTTGAGAGTCCGTAGGAGTATGTGATTGGAAAGGTTTCTCAGGGACATTAAGTACTTACGAAAGCGGTACGGAAAACTTGACTGCGCAGTAATAGACTTGAAACGGTAATATGTACTGTAGTTTCTCGTCTGCAAGTTGCAGACTATAGCATTCTTCTCCGTTTTACGTTGCTTTCAGCAACTGCTACTGCACATAAATATTGATCAGGAAATTACCCATTCAACCTCAATATTCCAGTATGCAATAGCAAACTACTTGAGTATCCTGATACTGGGTGGGCCATTCACGGCAGACCCGGAGGAGGACCGATCCACGGTCCTGTCAAACTAGACCCAGGACATTGTATGAAGATTCCAATTGGCTAAAAACTTCAATCATGATTCACATTTGTCCAATAAGATTTTAGAGAAAAAAGGGGTAAGCAACTAATAAAGTACTTACCTGTTCTCATAAATATTGAAATGCCTACCATATTACCCCGCTCAGTCGGTGGGGTACCAGAAAAAATTACTTTAAACTTTAAAGATTAAAGGTAACAAAAGGCATTTCCAACTGTTTATTACAGAATATATTCTTGACATGTTCAGTGAAGCAGAATCTGGCGGAAAAGCGGACTATTTTCTCCTCACTGAGTTTCCAAAACTTCTCACCGAGGCAACCTTACCGCATCATTCGCGGGGCAAAGTTCACCCGAGTGACTCGACCACATCTTCCTGTCCAAGCCACGGCTCTACCTGCGATTTCCCATCCGCATTCTCCGTCTTTCCTGCCAATCATTCCCTATCCCCTCCGTTTTGAATCTACGCCTTTCCATCACTAATCAAATTTACTACCAGGACTACGGAAAGGCTTCAAGATCATCTTTGCGGTATTATGGATGATTTCAACATCAATGAAGCTCTCCGTCAGGTTAGAGAATTGGATTTTCCTATTCCGGAAAGAGTGCAAAACTTTTTCGCTCTCCAAGGGCAAAGATACAACCCAGCTTCTGGGGAAACTGTTCTAGCAGTCGAAGATCGGCAGAATAATTCGAATGAGATAAATACATCTGCGTCGGTTTCCGCGAGCCTTTCTGGTTCTCTTACCGAAGGTCAAGAGTTTCCAAATAAGTCGCAGGTAGGTGCACTACCGACAATAACAATAATAACCAACAAAAACCTCCGTTTCTTCCCATCACAAACCAAGCACCGTTTGTTCAACCGTCAGTCTGCGTGCGACAACCAGTACCCAATCCATCTAAATTTGGGCTACAAAATGTTGCATACGGCACCGCCAATTTACCTGCACAACGGAATGTTTCAGTTTCAAGTTCTGTTGAAAACAGACAGACTCCGACAGCGAGCACGCCTCCGTCTTCCGCAAGAACGAAACGGGGTCTCGAAGCGATACATACTTCGAGGATGAGTTTGAAAGCTCTGATAACCTCATCTGCGGCACTTGCTTAAACTGTTGTTTCAAAGTGTAAGGAAAGAAAGGAAAATAACGTATCTTTCATGTCAGTAATTGTTGCGGCCTGCAGATTACTAAAAGGGCTGATACACACAGCACCAAACATGATAAGGATAAGCCATATCTTTTGGTGAACCCTTCTTTTCTTTTGGATTACGCCCGTGAGATGCAAAGAAGCTCAGAAAGACTTGCGTAGAGGCGTTTAAATACTTGCTAAATGGTGCAAAGCGAGGTCAGGATGCGACAATGAGACCTAACATGACACGGTATATTTTAGGGAGGCGAAACCTCAACGTTAAGAAACTGATAGGCAGGTTCTCTGAGGAGGAGACCAGTATCGCAACAGAACTTCTGTTAGAGCTAATTGTCGATGAAAATCTGCCATTTACAGTTTGCGATAATAGGGAATGTTTCCCGCATGCCCTTGGGAAACTCTTGGCTAATCTAAGACCTGGATAAAAGATGACGCTTGGCAGCGCGATTCGTGGAAAGCTTCTTTATGAATACTATGAAATGATGCGCCGAGAAATCCTGCAAATGTTAAAGGGCTTTCTCTTCACTTGTCGCGGAACAATAATTTTATATGGTGCCGAAGATATTAACGGAGCCCCGGTGGTTAACGATTTGATACGCATCATGGATTCAAATCGTGTTTCGACCAACACATTCTTTTTGACGAGTGTTTATACCGAGTACCATTCGTGTGACTCCGATTACTATGTGAAACTGGTTGAAGATTTTATGAGAGACTTTGGTAGTTTTGAACCTACCAATGGCGTCTTCACAGACAATAAAAAGTCTGTTAAAAACCAAAGGGAGGAGGTGGCGAGGAGTATGCGCGATTTGTTCCACCCAAGGATCAAGCACATATAGGGAACCTTCTAATGTCTGATTTTGGAGAGCTTCCATGGATTTCCAAGACTATTGAAACACTAGCAGAAATAGGTAGCATTCTGCGGCGATATCGAAAGCTCCAGGCGAAAATGTTGGAAATCATGAAGGGATTAAATGCGAATTTGCGTGGCATGAACTCAAAAGGATCAACTGAGCAATGTCAGCAACGCCAAGAAACGGGGAAACAAAAGAATCGGACAACACTGCTGAAAGTATTGCAGTGATTTATATTACAGGATCCGCGGGTGATTTAGAAAAGGAGGACCCGCCAACCTCGGGCCCAGACTTGATTATTGACGCTGACTCAGCTGCTGTTCCTCTTACAAAAACAATGAAGAGAGTCTTTGTGGTGCGGTTTGCATTAGGCGAACAACTGCCCGACGAATTCATTAGCATCCTTCCTTTTCTTTAAATCTTCTTGAATGTGCTGAGTTTAACAATTTATGTCCTACAAGTAACGAGGTAGAGAGAGAGTCGCGAGAAGAGGTTCGTTAATCCAATTCAAAGTGAGGGGTTTTTGCAAAGAGTAAAGTAGATGCACGCCATTTCAAGGCTTGCCGGACATACGTCCGAGTATTTGACGCAGAGACAGCCCTTGTATCCAAAGTACATGAAGCAACCAAGATTCTGGAAGAAAGTCTAGAGATGCTCTTATTTTCCTGATCCCCCTGAACATCACTGGACGGAGTTACTCGAAGTGTTCTGCAATCGCAAAGAGGGGCCACTATCACTAAGTACAAGAGTGAAGGTCACATTGCTGTCTGATCTACATATTACAGCAGCACTCTTGGACCCATGTCGTACATCACGAGACCAAATTTTTCATGGACTCGTTTAGAAGGCACTGCAAATCCTATCTTCAGGGTGTTGATTTACAGAAGTTCGGAACTCAAGAAATGACCGGGAGCCATTCATTGACGCAATTCTGTCTCGATAATCAATAGTCCGAGGCATTTGGGATGCAAGCGGCTTGGCGAGGAACAGGTCTCAAAGTTCTGCCTCTAAACCTCCCCCTGGGGCTAAATCATCGGGCGGTAACATCCGTAAAAAAGTCCAGTAGTATGATGGACAGCAGCGAGAGTAGGGATACCGAAGGACAGCCTTTTCAATCGCAAGGCCACAATATAGTTGATCTAGTTTGCTCGTCGCACTTTGTCGGTTGATCCGACCGCAAACGCAACAGAACGGACTTTCAGTTTGGAGAATAGGATACATAAAAATCGCCTCGCAAACTTGGGTCCTGCTATGGCTCGGAAATATATATTTTTTCAGTGGAACTCAAGAGTTCTCCGCAGAATATCTGAACAAGACGGCATTTTTTCTGCTGATATAGTTAAAAAGCAAATGAAAAACATGTATAGTCTGCGCTCCGTAAAGAAAAGGATAGAAAGTCAAACAGCAGAGGTTGATTCACGATTCTCGCGGGATTCTGAAGCACAGAATTACAGGGAGCCGAATATCACCGAGTCAAATCGACGAGTTGTTACACCAGCACCCTCTACAGTTTGTGTTCAACATCATAATCAACAAGCTCAAGGTCCTACGTCTTTTGCTCCAGCTTTAGTCCACCCTTAAACCGGGGGATTCGGTAAAGGTGGAATGTTGAATATATACCATGGGATGCCGTCAGAGGGGTGGACTTATGGTTCAAATGTTCCCTCTCAAAACGTTGATGTAGACCATTCAAGAGTTGATGCAGAGAAAACGTTTACGAAACATCTTTGGCTGGACTTGCAAATTATTCTCGTGGTATAATTCATGCAGGTGCTTCTTCAGCTGGGTATGCCTTAAATTCATCCATGCCTGGTCAGGCTGGAATCGCTGGTTTGTTTCAAACGCCTGTTGCTATTTTCCCTCAGAACCAAGGAATGCAATGCGCATTATGCTCACCTCATCAAGAGTTTCGGAACGAAAAAGGTCCTCTTCGCATCTTAAAATCCGTCCTTGACCAATCGTCCTACCTTTTTCTTCCCAAAACAAATTCTGAATATCTTTTTCCTTTATGAATCCAAATTCACTGTACAACTCCATTTTCTATTTTATGTTTGAATATTTGGTCCTCCCCCTTCAAAGAGACGCCTTTCAATTCGTGGTCACTTCGCCTCCCAAATTCAGTTCCGATATTTTATCACGCAGATTTTTATGATGCCCCAGAATTCATGCAAATCCAAGGCAGCAGTATCGCCTTTTTTTTGACCAAGACCATGATGATTACCAAAGACATGTCCCTATTTAAAGTGCTATAGCATTTTCGCTGAAGCATCACTCCTTCCACCAACAATTTGATAAGCTGATTACCCTTTCTGTCAACATCCGCAACCCCGCTCACCCCTTTTCCAGAAATATGACGTCAAATCGCCCCTCTGTCCCTATCTCCAAAAACCGCCCTTCCCGTCCCATCAATGGCCTCCGTTTCGCCGCCTACGGACCAACCGATGCCGACGACTACATCTGGCGGAAAACTAAGAAGAAAATCATCGAGTTCGTTCGCCGTCTCTTCATAGAAGAAGAGGCGAGGTAGGTAAGTGAGGATGAGACTGAGAAAGTCGAGGAGGAGAGCGGGGAGTCCTTCGGGAAATGGTTAGCCCCTGAGCTAGTGTACGAGACTCAGGAGAAGGATGGGAGGAAGAGGAGGAAGAGGAGGAAGAGGACGAGGACGAGGACGAGGTGGATGAGGGAACCGAGGGCATGGAAAGTGTTGGACTGGTGGTGCCTGGACTGGAGAGTATGGAACAAGTGGTGCCGACGCTGGAACCGGATGGAGATATCTTTAGTAGTTTAGATATCTCCCAGGAGGGAATACAGAGCTATGAGCCGTTCGCAGATATTTGTGGGGACTGCTTGGACAGCATTGATATTTTAGAGGAGTTGTTTGGATTTGATTTAGAGAATGGGAAATAGGAGGACCTCATTGATTGTTAGTTTCTTAAGTATCTTTTGTTTAGAGTATATCATCCACACAAATTGTTTGTATGCATTTCCTGGTACCTTCTGTAGTTTTGTTCGGACTTTAGGGGTAGCCAAAAGTCTCTATACGCTGAGTAAACTTCTTCCTCATGGAGAGGTCAAGCAAGTTGGCGGACAACTTCAAGCCAAGTCCTGAGTAGTAGGGAGTTGAGAGTCAACTTCAGACCCAAGAAAACTTTTTCCTACGCTGCTCACAGAGCATCAGTGGTAGACCCTGCTCCTTCCATACTTGCTTGTAGACCTCTCAATCCTCTTCCATATACACTCCTTTTTGTTCGTTCAACTATACCACGGTAGCACTTTTGTCGCTTGCAACACCTCCTTCTTGGGGTGGTTGGTTCTGAATATCTCTTCTCCCGACGATTTACCCCTATCAAACAGCATGGGGAGTTCAGGGCAGGGTTTGGGAACCAATTTCCTCAAAACGTTGAGGAAAACACGCCAAGACAAGAATATGGTGAGTCACATGTGCCTCCCATTGATTTTCAAGGGTAGGCTCGGAAGAGGAGGAGGGGTAGCTGAGGATCCAGGCCTTATGCTAAGGGCTCCTACCTGAGTCCATTCAACTCCACAGCCACGACCCTTCACATAAATCAGATACGCAATTTCAAGCTTACCGAGACGCTACCACAACACTGATAATCATACCAAGAATCCTCTCAAGAAGATTCTGTTCAATTACTGTTCCAAAGAGACCATGTAGTCTCGCGGATTTCCCGCGCCAGCAATGTTCCATGGACACTCTGCTTTCGCTTCACCGACAACCTGAAACTATCGCACATTGCTCGTGTAAAGAGTGATTCAGCTCTATGCTCCCTCCCCCGCCTCTAATATCAACTTATCCACTCTCTTCAACTCACCTTTCTCTCTAACCCCTCAGTTCCTTTTTCGCACCCCCCATTCTTCTTCGTTATGTTGATGTTGACTCTTTTATACACTCTTTGCAGAGTGTGATCTCTAAAATTTCGTACAGAATATTACTGCATGAATATTTGAGCTGGTGGCATGCGTGCAAATATAGCCGCATCCACACTGACCAGATCAAAAACTTCAGGCGTTTTCGCAGTTGTAGTAGGCTCTTTACGGGAGTAGAAGCGGGTCGATACGAAATGCGGGTTTCCTGGTCCTTGAGAACAGCAGCGGTGCGGGTAGAGACAGCTTCAAGAGTATCAGAGGCGAGCGGTTCGAAAATCCCAGTCGAGTGAAGGAAGGAGGTCAGAGGGGGACAAATGGAGGGCCGATCGGAGTTGGCGAGAGTGCCACCAAGTGGGCGCGTAGTTTGTCGTCGTCGTCAATCTTAACAGCTGCGCGCAGCTCTTCTGCTGCTAGGCGCAGGATAGCACGCTGATAAAGGCTGCCAACGGTGACGTCGAAAACGGTAGGTGAGGAGTAAGGGGAACCAGAGGCGGGAGAAGGTGGCTAAGCAAGAATATCGGCAGCACAGGGGAAGTGACAGGGACAAGTAGGGGAGCTTTCAGTTGTGTTCCGAGCCATGGGTCACGGAATAGATGGCGAGACAGAATGTTACGCACGTTGCTGTGAGGACTCGACATCCGATGCGTCTATCGTATCTAGAATTGAAGTTGACAGCGTGGTCATATTGGGGGTCCATTAGGGCGTGATATTGAGTATAATACAGCGAGGTAGAGTTAATAAAGGCGGGAAAGACACGGAGGCGGCGGATCGGGACGAGGCATAGTGAGAAGAAGGCATACGTCACTGAGGAGTGGGGTGCGCTGAGGAATGAGTTTGCACGATGGACGTGGAGGGAGTTGTGCTGTGGTCGCCAACTTCTTGAGGAAAAAATTGGCAGTGGGAATCAGTGCGCGCTGAAAAACTGCTGTCCGCCCAGTATGGATCAGCAGCGGCCTCTTGCAACGTCTGAAATAAAGTTTGTTATACAGGCTGATGCCTTTGCCGTAGGGCCTAGGGTTCGAAAGGGCCGATATCGGAAACAAGGAAAATGAACTCCTGTTTCGCGGGTCGGTTGTGGGGAGAAATTGGGAGAGGACCACTAGAAGAGCGCAATGAGCAAACCCCGGTTCATGTGGACGTTGGAGTAAGAAGGACCTTGCAAGCGAAGTGGAGCCGGGTTGATAGGGCGGAGGGCGAGGTGAGATAAAGATGTAATTTGATGTTACCGTCGGGAATGTCTTCAGAGTGAGAGCACAAGGAGCGGCATTGAAAAGTCTCTCCACTGCCAGGAGCGCGTGTAGGTCTTGGTGCCATTCAAAATTACTATTACGTCAAATTCGTCAGGCGAAAAGGGAACCGGAAGCACGTCAGACAGCAATCGAAATTTTTCAGCGGACATCGTTGGCCAGAATGCGCCCTCGCACTTCAGATGGTTTCTGCTGGATGAGAAACAGGATAGAAGCGGAAACAAGGGGAAGGAGCGTATCAGGACGGTCTCCAGACTCTAGTCACTCAGTGACTCTAGACTCTGGTGCCCAGAGGCCATGCGACGGTCGATGCTGGTCAACGCGGATAGGCCTTCCGGTTGCAGTGCACTCCTAAGGACGTCGTCCTTAATTAGCGGTGCATCCGGTTGGACCAAAGCATCGCTTGAAGTAGGATTTACATTAGAATTACTGTTCACATGATGAGTCTGAAAGCCCTAAAACCCCCACCTAGCCTGTGGTTTGATCGGTAGGCTTTCGTGACACACCTCCTCGGCATCTTTATAAAGAAGCCAACAGTCGGTATATTTTATCAGTGTAATGGCAGCTTTACAGTTTCAAAAGGGCCCTTAACAGTGACCGTTGTGTGAACCCAAATGGCACGTAAAGTCTGTACAGTCGGTCGGAAATATCTTCCAACAGTAAAACACCCAAACGTTTTCCCCCAGTCTGTACAACGATCAAGAAAATACTACTCACCAGCGACTGTCAGGGGCTCACAAAATCCTGGATACATAGTGATAAGCTCCTTTCTCAAATCTATTTTCAGCTATTTTATAGTAACAGTACATTATTCCATCCACACAAGTTCTGTCCGAAGCAATGAAGTTAGACTTCCTCTGTTTGTCGATGCCATATACAAAATAACTACAGATATTCAATTATCTGATTGAGCTTGATTTTTTAAGATTATTTAGGGATCTAAGTCTTTGGAAAATATATGTATATATTGCGAAGGTATATTTAAAGTATTATTGTAAAAAAAAGTTCCAAATTGGATTTTTCGGGAAAAAAGAATATTACACACTAAACATGGATTGGAAGTAGCTAAATATTGACCGTTACTTCAGTAACAATACGGAAGATATTGAAAATTACTCTTCGTCTGCATAATTATTGGTAGGTACTATCGAGGGCAATATTCTTGATGGCACCAAAAGAAAAAAAGCTTCTTGAATATTGACGCAATGATAGTCTTAATAGTCATATCAAATAGCTCATTACTATCTAGAATGACATCACTTCTTGGACTGTACACCATTCACGATTAATACCCTTTTAATTGAACCATTCTATCACACGGGTTTTTACTTGTTTTTTTCATATGCGATTATAGTCGAATCTGAAGAACCAGCGTATTCATTAAAATTTATTTCCATTTACAGCATGGTTCAAAAAGTTATTCGATGTTGTTACTGCACTTTGCTCATGTTAATACTTTAATTCGGGGGAAAATAAGTACTCATGTTCATCATTATTGAATAATTTTTGACGTTAATTATTCGATTAACTTCTCTTAAGTCGGTACTAGCAAGGTGTAAAAATACTTTGATCGATTCGGTTTCACCGCCACAACCTGGAGAAATAAACCACCATCCCAATAGTTCTTCAAGAGTGTTTCAGTTGCAAAATTGTTTTTAAGCGATGATTCATACGGTGATAAACTCTTGATATTTTATGTGTGAAGCTGCAGAGGCGTATTTATGTAGTTGTCAATATATTCACAGGAATTGAGAGGCCCTTATGGCGTAAATGGAGTTGTTTTAGAATTTTAACAAGGAAAAAATTATGAATAGTACAATTCATAACTATAGAACCCACTATTACTGCAAACATGTTTTTTTCCGATGGATTTTACTGTAATAAAATTCGTGTTAGCAAAAGAATTATTCTCGGTATCTTAGAAGCTATACTAAAGTTGTACTGAATAGACTCAGTGGAGTAGAGTTCTCGAATAGGCGCCAATTTTTTTAGCTGCTGCAGCTGAAAGAGGAATTACCCGCACTATAAAAACATATGTCTGAAATAAATCTTATCACGTTGGGTACGTAAGTAAAGATAAGTAAAGATTTTAGTCCCAGATTTTTGACAGTCTTAATTTAAGCAAAAGCGTCAAGGTAGGTGTAATACAGAAAATGGTCCTCCCCTCATGTAATACAGGAAATGGTCCTCCCTCCATGTAATACAGGAAATGGTCCTCCCTTCATGTAATACAGGAAATGGTCCTCCCTTCGTGTAATCCAGCAACCTACAACGATCCCGCCCCTAACTTCTCCCACCGTCATTTCCAAATTTACTTCCATTTTATCTAGATATTTTTATACTGTATTTAGCCCTCTGAATCGACCCCGAGTCAAGTTCTTTTTCCCTTTTAGCTTACTTCCTCCTCCAAATTCACCTTTTTTTGAGAAGAAGGGCGCAAATGCACTACTGCAAAATCCCTTGCAGATTTATTTTACCTATTCCTAATCTATAGAACCTGCCCCGGGAGCCTATTTAAACCCCTTTATTCCAAGTTCCAAATGTCCCCGATCATTTTACTCATCACCCATCCCCCCCAAAACACCCTACATTGCCTCCCATTCCCCAACGTCTATCAGAATGAACAAACTTCGCCCCTCCGCCCCCATCACCAAAAGCCGCCCCTCTCGCCCCATCAACGGCCTAGCCCTAATGAATAATGGGCCAACAGACTACGACGACTACTTCAGGAGGATGGACCGTGAGCGTGTTCGGGAGTGGGTTCGTCGGCACTTCTTGGAGGAGGCGGAGGAGGAGGAGTCAGAGGGGACTGAGTCGGACGTGGAGGGATCCGAGGATGAGGAAGACTTTGTAGCTCCGCGGGAACCGATGGTGTATAATCGTGGGGAAGTTGCTGTGGGGATGGAGGGGATAGTGAGGGCGTGATCGTCATCTCGAATTCTTCGGATGGGGTTGGCGCGGAGGCTGAGGGTCGCGAGGAAGGGTTGGAGGATCTTGATATGTCTGATGAAGCCATTTATCATTCTGAGCCGTTCGAGGGAATTTGTAGGGATTGCATTGAGAGCATGGATATTTTGGAGGAGTTATTTGGTTCTGATCTTGAGGATAACGATTGTGAGGAGTAAATACAGATATTTTCCTTGATAATATCTTCCCTCTGGCCAATCACATCCACAAGATGCCCTTTTATGCGTTTTATGGTATTTAGTATGTTTGATTGAGACTTTAGGATTAGCCGAAAAGTCTATATAAGCTGAGTAAAGTGCTTCCTCCTTGAGAGGTCAAGCAAGTTGGCAGACAACTTCAGGCCAAGCTCCGAGTAGTAGGGAGTTGAGAGTCAACTTCAGACCCAAGAAAACTTTTTCCTAAGCTGGTCGCAGAGCATCAGTGGTAGACCCTGCCCCTTTTATACTTGCTTGTAGCCCTCTCAACTCTCTCCCATATACACTCCTTTTTATTTGTTCAACTATACCACGGTAGCACTTTTGTCGCTTGCAACACCTCCTTCTTGGGGTGGTTGGTTCTGAATATCTCTTCTCCCGACGATTTACCCCTATCAGTAGGTTTGCCAAAACATCACACCGCCAGTTCTTCTTTTATCACTTAACTTTACGCAAAAATACGATAAATTAGCCACCAAAATGTCCCGTCTGCCATATTTTCTGCAGCGCTTTACGGCACAGCAAAATTTGTAGATACCGTAACGTACGTTTGTACTGGACTCCGATTGATTCCTGTCAGCGAAGTCAATGGCAATACTGGCAGCAATCTATTGTACGTGTACAGCATTTACCAGCCGTACCACTGAAATAATCTAAATCTTGGAATTCTAATACACTAAGCGAATACACCCCTTACAGTCAGGGTCGGCGCTAGGCACAACCGCCGCCGCCTGACGAAACAGTATAAGTAAAGCAACCTGCTGCCTGGACTAAAAGATCTTGAACACTAAGAGAATATCATTACACGTTATGGACCCACAGATACATCTAAGATATGCGCAATAACAACAAAAATATCACTATTCAACCATTAACCCTGACAAAATCCCGCTGATTTATACAGCAGCGACCAACCTACAGAGTGGCACTCCGAAAAATCGCCTACGAACTACTGCTAAAGGGCAAAAAAAATACTGAATGGGACGACTTTAACCTAACCGGTAGAACTAAGAGCAAAAATGGCAATACCTGATCAACATTTTCGATTATGCACCTCTCCGCTCACCATAAACACAGAGCTTCTCAATGCTAGCGCTATTTTTCAGATCGAACATCCTACTCCGTAGTCCTACCCAGCACTTCAAGCTGCAAACGAAGCCAAAGCAAACCATTTCAAAGCTCTCATCACACAAAGCCTCTCAGAAAAAGTCCTCAGAAAGCCAACGATCGATTTTATGAATTTATCTCCCCTACAGATAGTTAAAATTCTCTAAATCTAATTACAGCCCAAGAACTAACAATTAATCTTAGTCCTTGAAGCAGAGAAAAGCTCCATTTTCCTTCTTTCCGAAGCGTAGACTGAACGCCACGAGCAGGTTAGAACAAAAATGATCAACGATTCATATACTTACATTGGAAAAGAAGTTGCAAACGTCCATATTATGATCCAATGAGTTCAAAGACATCCTCAGCCCACTTTCTTGGCTGCCGTACTCCCTGGATACACATGAAACGGAATCCAAGCTTCCATCAACCACATCTACCACGAACTTATAATTCAATCTGACTGCGCATGTCAAACGTGGTGGCCGATGCCACCACCCCGCAATAGTGATACATGACAAGGACCTCGAGTAAGCTGTAATAGATACATTACATCCAGTCTCCGTATCAAAAACCCAACAGCGATCCGGTACCAGAAGGATGGCGGGGACCCTGGTGCACAATCCACGCCTTTATCACCCCCTCTTTTTTAAAATGCCGCGCACACTTGCGTAACACCTGTGGGAACCTCAAATACGCCACCTTCGCCTATGCTCATAGCCCATTACGGTTTACGCAAGACATCATCACGAAATCGATCCAACCAGGAATATTATGAAACACTTCATGCCCTATCAGTTAAGAGCTTTACCCTCAAACCTTCCTACATCACAATCCAAAGCAACCTGAAGCGAGTCACGGCCCGCAACGCTGACGGAATACATCACCTGATTGCTCATGGGGGGCATTCCTCGCTGCCGACCACGCCTAAGTCAGTTACTATCAAGGATGAAGTTTATGATCCGTAATCAATACCAAACTTATCTCTGTGCACGACATGGCACCTCAGTACGGCAAAGTTACATTCTAACCCGATCAAAACATTACAGAAGGCCAAAATAAAGACATTTCGCCAGCTGCAACTGCCACACACCGCAACAACACTTACTATCTAGATCAAAGCCTCGGACCAAAAGCCGAGCTAAATTGAAAGCACCAAAGATTGATCACGGCGCTCGTACCGCAAACAAACGACCAGGTAAACCACAGCTCAAGACCATGGAGAAGATGCATGGAATTTCGACTTGGAAACCCATTGAAAGGACAAGCAAGGCACCAAGTAACACGATAATCTCCCCACCGCCTCTTCATCCGCGAACACCACACCACTCATTAGTACACACGTCGCCCGTGGGGACGCGCTTTAAACCATAAACATTGGCACTAGAGTTCAACTAGTGCCACCTTAAGCTCGTTCATGCGCTCTCACTCAAAATGTAACGAGTGGTATCGAAAAAATGCCTCCAAATCTCTGCAACACACTGGCGGCCTCGCCACTAACCACCCCTTTCCCCGGATGCCATACTGGAAAAATCAAGAGAGCTCCAGACCACATAGCTGCACACAATAATGAACCTGTAAAAAAAGATTTATTTCGATATTTCCATCCTCATCACCCTATCTACTCGCGCAACCAACCACAAATACGCCATCACATTCCTCGATACAGCCACACGCTATTTACATGTCGACTTACTCTGCTCACGTGCAGGGGCCCTCTAATCCATTCTCCGTCAAATGGAGCAATCAAAGCGCCAATGTGGGTACTACAAGACCTTGTTCCAGTGATGCACCGCCATAGGGTACACGTCCAAAGGCAAATCAGAAAGTATCACACGAAGAGGTGGACACTATCACCGACCGTTCCTTACACCTCAAAGGAAAACGTACTCGTTGAACATGTGAACCAGGCACTTATACACGATGTGCTAGCATCGCTAGTGCACGGCCAATTGGACGAAATATTTTTGGGAGCCGCAGTCATGAGCGCAGTGTTTAACTACAACACCTCGGAGCACCGTGCTATCCAATATCGCCCCTTTACTGCATGGTATGGACGCCCACCACGCACAATGGCGATCCTCGCATTCAGTCAGCTCGGATCTATCCTATTCACCCGCCAAGTCAAACCCAAAATGCATCCCCGGTAAGAGCCCATTCGATACCTACATGCCATTATCTCACATATTCGACGTGCCCTGAAATTGCCATCACCACCGCACCACTCGCGCGTGCCCTGCACAAACTCATAGAACAATACTGAAAAATCCGCAGGGCAACAGGACAATGGGAATAATCAGTCGGTAACAATGCTAGGGTTCCGGAGCTACTCGCAATCATCCATCTCTCGGCTTTTAATTGTCTCTCACCCACCAGGAAATTACATCATAATGGGGTCTCTCGACTGAATACATATAATCTTGATGGATCCTCGTGTATGCATTCAATCATTGCGATACTTTCAGTGGGACCACCAAAGTGCATTCTTTCTGCACCACAATCATCTCATATAGCATATTAATCTCAAGGCATGCATACGATTACTCAACGTGTTAGGGACCCCACATATTACATTATCTGACTGCCTAAGAAGCGCTTCCCGATGTAGCGGCAGAAAGCGTCTCTTCATTACATATAGAATCCCACATCTACGACTAAATTCACTTTCGCATATAGCACCTCTCTCTATGTGTGAGACTCACGTCTGTAGGTCCCTCATTGCATTCGTTTTTGACCCTTCACACACCGAGACAATATCTTGATCACATTGGGGATGTTCAAAAGGGAATAGTTACCGAATCGTCACATAAGGATTCAACATGTTCATGTCGCGAAAAACGAAGGGATCAAAAATAGGCTGGAGGCGTAAGCGAGGAGCCATAAAAAAGCTAAGCGTTTTCTCTAGTGTAGAAATATTGAGAGGATTTAAATAAATTTGTTGATACTTTTTTACTTCGTTGCCCAAAGTGGCGATGCCTTTTCAGGAAGTTGGTGCTACAGTTCTATCTCTAGCGCTCCTATTCATCTACTGACTGAGCTCCTAGCGGGTGTTTTCGAATACATTACTCTGTAAAACACTAAATTTATGTCCTAGTGTGGATAGATGACTGGAACAAGAAAACATGGAATACGTCGGCTAAAATAGTAGCAAAGACAAAATGGTTGTCTCGTAGGAATTTAAATAGTGCATAATTAAAGAGTTTACGCAAAATATTTCTGAAATATATGTGACTAGGATATGATCATATTTTTTACACGTTGTGAACTTCTGCAATATACTGTGGCAAATATACTGTATAGAAATGTGACCCAATAATGAAATTGTTTCTGCAATTACAGATGAGACAGTTGTGCAACGTGTACTACTACTCGCAGGAAATTCTCTTTGCGGTACTTTTCCATTCTGAAGATGACACTCCTACCATTCCTTTCTGCAATAGTGGATTTACCTTCATCTACCCCCATGAATCCCCCTTTCCCTTCCCATAGATCCTCTAACCCCATCTCTGTCCCCGCCAAGACCTCGCAGCAAGACCGCCCGCACCAAATTCAACTCCGAAGAAGGCTGGTCGCCGGCCGAAGTCCAAGAAAGCAGACGACTTAACTATTGTGCGCGAAGTAGCGGCAGCCAAGGCACACCTCGCAGGGATTGAATAAATTACGAAGCACTTTGGGGAAGCCGCCGAGAATGCCAACCAGGAAAAGAAATTTTCTCAAGCCGTGACAGCAAAAGGCATACAAAACCGTTACCAAAAGACACAAGAGTGCCGCTGATAAACCCGATGCAGCCGATATAGGTCAGTCGGAGCTTTGGAGGGAGATTAGGGAAATGGAGGAGCTTCTGAGTTTGATGGCTGAAGCGCGCAACGACATGAAGAAGGAGAAGATTGTGTTGAAGAAAGCAGAAGCGAAGCGTGTGCAAGAAAAGGAGCGCATTAGAAGAGATTTAGTTACTGGTTCCCCATTTCGGAAGCAAACATCACCCCCTCTGAAGGCGACGACAGCAACACGGAAGAGAACGCAAGTAAGGAGCGCCGTACTGCGAACACGAAATTGGAAATTAGCGCAGAGAGTGAGCTTCGACAGCTATAAACGACACTAAAAGAAGTGTACATGGCGCGCATTCAGCTATAAAAGGACCGCCTGGAATTTGAACTCGAGCGATTCAACTTCGAGCGCAAACAGGAAGAGAAACGCACCATGCGTCGCGAATAGCGTGAACTTCAAAACTAGCTTGACCTTGAAAAGTACAAGCTTATGATCGGCGCTTTCGAGCAGTCCATAGAGTGTACTTCTACGCGTTTGAAAGTAAATCTGCCCAGCAAGAGTAGTTATCTTCAACTAAAATTCGTTCGAGCCCCCCGAGCGGAGGAGTCCCAACCGGACTCCCGCTTTGGATTCTTAGCCCATAAATACTCACCAGAGCTCCGCCACGGATCCCTGCTGAGTTTTGCCATGCTTCTCGGCTTCTCGGAATTTAAAAAGTAAAACGCATTTAATTTTCTTTTTGGCTAACGTATTCCTCTAACGAAGGCGTTGAACACTTAAAATACGGCTCGATTATGTTTGGATTTAGGTAATTACGCTTATTGGTCAGCAGCAACGCATAATTATACATTAACGCGATTGGAGACTTTCCGGTTCGCATCCTTCGTTTGTAGTCAACAATTGACCAGTAAAGCTTCGCATTTTTGAAGTACTATTCAACTGTCACCCTTCCTTTTGACATCCTTTTATTGAATGCTTTCTGTGCATCGCTTAGAGCAGATCTTTAGAAATTTGTTTCCAGGAAGGCACAATAAAACGTAACCTATCAGTTGTGATGACTGCTTACTATTTCAAAACATTCTTCCTTTTGTGCCCGATATAAGCCACATTCTGTACTGTGTTATGAGTTGGACGAGCAATTCCTATCACTGTTCCATCAACAAATCCAAAAGAGTTTCCAAAACTCAACATTTATCCTTAATCGACGCCGCAAAATCCCCAATTCGAGAGCTAAAGAAATTTGTAGACATATTTCCCGTGATCAAACGCCCTCAGACCTCCATGAGCACCCCCAGTGCTTCGTAGAGTATTTATGAGAGGCGTGATGTATGGCGGAGAAATAGCATTTCCATTTCTCTCCACTTGGCAGGAGTAGTAAGGCGCCTCAGGACTCAAGTAGCAATGAAAGGACTGGTTGCGTACCTTTTTCTCCAAGTTTGTTCTTCGTTCTAGGTAATTACTTGAATCATCCGAACTCCGTCAACTTTCTTGGAACGGAAGAATGATAGGTAACAAGCGTCAGATAGACCATTAAAGTTGAAGGTAAAACAGGACGTTGATATTCGGTTCGAACACTGTAAACAGCCCCTGTGTTCATTGCGCCCACACAAATAACGCTCCTCTACGAGCGATGGAACAGATGAATGGGAGCCAAAGGAATGAAGACAGTTGCTGCGCTGTCGTGAGATAGCAGTGAGGACTACTTGAGACTCCCGCATCGAGCGACTGCATTACGAACCGTGTAGTCGCCCGCTGGTCATGTGCAAGCTGAGGGTTGAGTGCGAGGATCTATTCTAATATTCAGAAGTTGGCCATATTTAAAAAGCATGTATACCAAATTTTGATTTATGTATAGATTTTCCAACACTAATATTAATGAAACAATTGTCACAAAAATTGCATAAATCCACTTGCGTAAACCCTATATTAAATTTACCAACAACCCAAAGTGCAATCCTTAAGGTCAGCAACAGTAAAGAACTGAAGCCTTTTGGCGTTACCCTTCCTCACTTAGACGCTCCAAAGGTTTTCAATAGGGTTACGATCAGGCGAGCCGCCCGGGTACTTCTTCAAACATATCCCTACCGCCTTACACCATTCCATTGATTTCTAGATCACATGAATAGGGGCGTTATCTTGCTAGAATAATTAGGTTGTTGAAATAACATAGTAAGCTGTTGGAAGCAAATATCTTCCATTAACTTCACGTAACTACTCAATGTTCTCGGTCCTGTCAAAACTTGTAAATACAAAATAAAATCAATAGAAAAACCCCTCACACTTTTTTGCTACTATCGAGAAAAAAGCTCAAAATCCCGCTTTTAATCATACCGATAACTGTGTATTCCACCTAGACCATATAAAGTGAACCTATTTCATCAAAAAGACCACACGGGACATTTTCTTAATGTCCCATGTGACATGTTCCTTTGCTCAAGCCACTTCAGCACCTCTTTTCGCTTCAGTGAGAGGCGGGGCGCTATGTATTTTTTTGAAGCGCATATTAGCGTTTCTATTAAGATAGTGTCGGTTTCTCTATACCAAGAGGTCTAAGGTGAATTTGTCACTAATCAGCCTTGCTGATTTGTCCGCGCTCCCGCCGTCCGAGCCAGTCTCCTTTTTGTTGCTTGGAAACATTTCGAGGTCTGCCAGATCTTCTGGCATTTCCATAAATCTGCAGTGATTCTAGGGATCTTTTGACTGCATCTTCGTTCCTATTCACCTTAATGAGAATTTCTGAAAGAATGAGACCTTTGTTTTGAAGGCGAGGATTTTCCGCGCTCCAACTCGGAAAGCGGTGTACTTCCTGGCATTTTTGAATGCTAGTCGACTTCTCGTGCTAAAGGGGAGAGAAGCAGAGCCTGGTTTGCGCTTATATATTCTATATTTTTCACTTGGTGGAAGATATTTTTATCCTGTCGTATACTTTCAGGAAGGGTTGATTGACCTCGGTGATATTTGATTTGGCTGTTTCTGTTTTTATCACTGTAATATGTATGTGCAACACTGTGAAGTCGCTACAAAATTAATTTTGAATAGGGTGACTAACTTCTGCGTGTTGCGGGGCACGACATATTACTGACGCCGCGCTTGTGGACCAAATAGCGTAGCTTAGTTTCTGGTATAAGCGTGTCTTCATCCTCCCGTAGAGCATGCGCTGCGCGATGCAACAGCTGCCGCGTATTTCTCTATGACCTTTGATGACGTCTCAGAAGGTGATCCTAACGAGTCAAAAGCCAGTTTTTTGGCTGTTTTGATTTGAGAATAAATAAAAAACTTTGTTTCCAAGTTTTTAGTACCCCTGATTTCAAATATTAGATTTGTTTTTAATTTTAATGGCCGCATCTGGTGATATGAAAAAGTTGTAGGGTGTTGTTTACTTTCACCGGGCAGTGTATCTGTAAAGAGGGGCTCAGTCTTGATAGTTTCAGGTCATCCATAATTCACACGTAATACAACAGTCACACTTGTATCAGCCATCAGCTGTAAATTAACCACTGCACAGTACTGTACAATTTCTGTATTCAATTTAAACAACAGTGTTGTATTGCTGTCAACTGCCTCTCGACGAAAACCCTAGCAAGAAGAGATGGAAATGTAATCGAAAATAGTTAAATTTGTTCTTTAATATTGAGATACAGAAATCAGTTTGATTATTTAAGCCCAAAAGAGGATTATACTTGGGCATTCAATGTGTTGAGTGTACAGCAAGGATACTGTAGACATTTAAGGGCAGTCATTGAGCATGGAGAAGGCACTGCGGTACACGTAGACACAGTACAGTAAAGTACCGTGCAGTACTGTACAAAGTAGCGTACGGTGTGGCCTCGAGAGGTATGATCTACATATTGCACTGTACTGGACAACGTGGCATAGTACTGTACTTCACGCTGCAGTATAGTACAGTAAGAAGCTGAACTTCAAAAGTCATGAGCGGGGAGGCGGACATGAGGAAAGCGGAGTTTGGAATTGTGATTTGTGATTTCAAATCAGCTGCGACAAATTTACCCCTTGGCACGGAAAGGTTGTTTATTCCTATTATTCACCATTCCCATTTGCAACAAAGTTGAAAATCGCTTTCCTGCCCCCTCCCCCTCCCGAACTTTTCCTGTCGGTTATTCAACGAGACCCAGCATCAATACCGCCATCCCAACTGCCTACCTCCTCATTCCATTCCTCCAGCCCACCCCACACACACTGTCCGCTTTTTGACGAAACGCCCGACACAGTCCCCGTACCTCGAACGCCCTCACTTCTTGCATCTACCGTTCAAACATTACCAGTTTTCTTGACGTAATTCAATTCCAACCGCGGCCCATAATCTACCGTTCCTGTCACCCTCTGAATCACTTTATCATCTCTCGCACAAATACCCCTTGACCACACTCTTGAATCACAACCCTCCACTCTTGCTGTCATTACATCATGACAACCCCTTCTGATCCCTCGCCACCCCTGTCCCCACCCCCGCTTCCACTTCCATCCCCCCTTCCTCTTCTTCCATAGAACCCACCCCCTCCCCCACCCCTCTTCCGTCTCCGCATCCGCATACCCCTCTCATTCCTTTAATCCTCTCGCCATGATTTCCAATTTCAGAAACAACCTCTCCAATGTCGACCTCCGCACTGTCAGTTGCATGCTTCTCAACTTTTTCTCCTCCACTCTTCTCGTCATTATGAACAAAGTCGCCATGGATATTTATAGTTTCAAGTTTGCTGCCACTCTCACTTGCTTTCACCTCATCTCCACATTTCTTCTTCTTCTCATTACGGCACGACTCGGCATCTTTGAAATCAAGCGCCTCCCCGTTCGTGATGTAGCAAAGCTCGCCGCGGGGACCATGGGCTTTATCACCTTGACCAATCTTAGTTTGCAACATAATAGTGTCGGCTTTTATCAGGTCATGAAGGTCATGACCACTCCCACTGTTGTGATCATCGAAGCTCTTCTGTATCAAAAGTATCTCGAAACAACACTCAAGATCTCTCTCGTTCCCGTATGTTTGGGGGTTATTATTACTACTGTTACGGACGTTCGTCTAAATCTTATCGGCACGATCTATGCAGTGGCCGGGGTTGTTGTCACATCGTTTTATCAGATCTGGTCCGGTACTCTGCAGCGCTCTCTTGATTGCAATGCCCTTCAATTGCAAACCTACGTGGCCCCACTCGCCGCCTTGTTCCTCATGCCTCTGATCCCCGCCTTGGAGGATTGGTCATTTGACAATTTGGAATCGATTTGGTATTACAACTTCACCCCAAAGAACATGTCTGTGATTGGCACAACCGGTTTCTTTGGATTTTGGTGAATATATCCATCTTTTTGGTGATTGGAAGGTCGAGTCCGTTGTCTTACAATATCTTGGGGCACAGCAAGACTGTGGTTGTTCTACTATCGGATTACATTCTCTTCAACCGACCTTTAACCTTCAAATCGACAGTAGGAATCCTGTTGACGCTCACAGGTATCTTTTGGTACACCAGTCTCAAGTTAGAAAAGGCAAACAAAGAAAAGGAGGCTCGTGAGAGGGGACCAACATCAAAAATGAGCGAAACAAAGCAGGACATTCTTGCAGAGGAAAAAATTGAACTAGTAAACTCGCGGGAGGAATAAGGAGCAGCCACAACATCGATGTAGGAGGGAACAGATAACGATAGATATGAATGGTGCGGCTTGCGATTAGTTGTATGTTCAGGGGAGAACTGAAATCGGGGGGCGGACGGGAGCGGATCGGGGGCCAGAGTGTCGGAAGAGAGCGGTTTGGAACGGATGTAGTGAGGTCAAAGGGTATGACTGTGTATCATCTAACGCTAGAATGAGAAGGAATACTTAAAGCTTTCGCGTTTGCATTGCAGCAGTCGACACAGCACGTGCATGTAGAGAGGTGAGCATCTATGACACAGTAACGAGGCCGGCCAGCATGGAAAGGCCAAGCGGCGCGCGACCAAACATACGGCTCGTAGCAGGCGTGGTACGGCTCGAGTGGCACGATCCGCGGAAAAGGCATGCCGAGTGTCACAACAACTGGTTGCATTCTCGAGATGGAAAAGTCGCGCGTACCACGGACAAACTGCATAATGCGTTATGGATGGGTTGGATAAAGGGCTCGACAGCAGTCCGTGGGACATGTCCTCCTTTCGTTGCCAAAGTGGAAGCGGGACAAGACGTTATACAATGTGCTCCTGGTGGGCTGAAGTGTCCCCGAGAAGCATGGCAACATAGTTAAGCAGGCCTACGAGCAACCAGGCGATGGTAACGGTAGTAACACCACCGGCCATGTAGTATATGGTAAGCCAGGCTAGGGTTTCGCAAAGCACTGCCAAAGGGTGGGATATTGCTGGGCGGCGGCTCGGGATAGTATAAAGGCCCAAAAGGCGAGGAGGCCGGTGGAGAAGAAAAGGGTGATTGTGAGATCGTCTAGTTGATTGCGAGGATGGGAGGCGGGTTTGGGGCTAGTAGGAAAGAAATGGAGAATGACGGGGAGTATGGACCAAAAGGTGGCCCACGTGCGGATGTTGAGTTGGGATTGTAGTTCGGAGCCGTGGAGGCGGGAACGGAGGTTGGAGAGGGCGGGAATGAGAAGGGTGGTAGAGGAATGGAGTAGGAGGATGAGAGGACGGGGTGCATGCGGGGGTATTGGGTGGTGGAATAAGGCGAGTAGGGAGGTGGAGATGAAAAGGATGGCTAGGGGGGTTGTTGGGGTTGAGAAGGGATGGTAGTTGAGTGAGAGAATGGAGGAGAGGGAGAGATGGAGGGAGGCGAGGGTTGGGAGGGGAATGTTGTGGAGGGCGAGAAGGAAGAGGTAGGATCGAAGGGAGGAGAGGAAACCGAGGAGTAGTGGAAGTGGGGTGAGGAGGGTGGATGGAGGGGGTTTGTATAGGCCGAAGAGAGACCAGAACCAGAGGGAGGTGGAAATGGAAAGGTTGTGAAGAAGGGCAAAGTGGGAGGGGTAGGGGTAGAGTGGGAGGAGAATATAGAGAGAGAAGGGATGGAGGAAGGTGGTGGCAATGTAGAGAATGGAGAGAGGAAGGACAGTACGGAGTTGCATAGTGGAGGAGGAGTCATGGTGGCGAGGGGAATGGGGAGTTGGGTGGACAAGGGGTTGGGTATATACTGTACAGTACTGTTGGGGAAGGTGGCGAAGGGGATGGTTGCAGGGACCAAGATGTCGAGGGGGAAGGAGAGGGTGGGCGGGAGGGGGAAGAGAGGACTTTTGGGTAAAGATTACAAACGGGGATGGGTTTTTATTTTGAGTGGCAGAGGGCAAAGGGTGTGGGAATGACAAGGAACGAGAGTTGATTGGTGGAAAAGTGCGTTTTTGGAATGTATGTTTTCCACACCTGTGGCCGTACACTTGCTTGCTTGTTGACGATTTTACCTATTTATTTTTGTTAATTTTTATGTTGGTGCCAGCAGCACCAACCAATTGAATCCGTTACCCGACCTTGACAGTTACAAGTGTCATACTCCACATGCTCATCTAGAGCACTCAAGCTCCCCACTCTACCAATTTTTTGCAATTGTCAACCCAAAATAAAATATTATACTCCACTCTACCCCTCATACCTCATCCTGCCCAAATTACACGGGTGCCACGATTTATCCCCTTTGGGCAAATCTTATTCTTTTCATCCAAAAAAAAAATTACGAAATACAAAAGAAAAAATGACTGTTGGATTGGTTCACGAGATGATTTCAATTTGCCCGTAAAAACTGTCCCCTGCGCACACTTTCCGGAACACGCAACCCCCCTCGTAGTATACATTCCTCTACCATCAATCTACCTACACCCCACCCCTCTCCATACCCACCGGTCGTCCCCCACCTGCCTCATCCAAAATCCTTGCACCCCACTCGTTTCCTCCCTCAATCCCTCCCACCATATACACTATCGTCACTCGCCCAAATATTCAAATCACACCACACCCCCCCCCCCGCCGTCCCTCCACTACCATTTCCTCCATTCCCCCCCCCCCCCCCCATCCCTCTTTCTCACATCACATCACACCCCTTCCTAACCGGTCTTGTTCTTATTTCAAATGCCCGACTCCCATGCCTCAGTCGCCGTGTCCGCAGCCCCCCCACCTCAAACTTCCGCCTCCTCCGCTCGCCGTGACTCCAAACCACATCACCGCCCTGCCGCCACTCCCACCCTTCCCACTTCCCGTCCCCCACCACCACCTCGTACACAATCAAAGCATCCACCACCCCCACGTGATAAATCAGGCAAGTATCGTGCACCCAGTACTACCGCTACAAGTCATATGGCTATGAATGGCAATCATGCCGATACCAATATTCACGACAACAATGTCACCAAGGTTAATGTTCCTATCTCCGGTGGTTTGGATGCGTATCGAGAGGGCTGTTTGAAGTTGGAGAAAGTCAGGCATGCTCGTGTTTACGATGCTGAACGAAAGCTCTTGTTTTGTGAGACGGCCGTCTGGGATATGTTTCAGAGAGGCGTGTCTATGGTGTTGGAGGACTTTTGGAGGGCCAGGCGTCTCTTGTGTATCAAGATGGTTGCTGAGAATATGGACAGGGAAAAGAGTGTTGAAGAGTTGAGGTATGGCTTTGTGAGGGATGATGCGGGAGGTGGGGGAGTAATGGGGATTGGGTTGGAATCGCAGACATGAGATGTCTTTGAGGGGAAGGGGTGGAGGAGCTGATACTGCCGCTGCAGATCCCATGACCTGGGGGGGAGGCAAGAATAATCCAGGCATGGTCAGAAGTTTGTTGGAGGAACATGGAATTCTGGCAGAGTTGGAGCGAGAGAGAGAAAAGGAGAGGGAGAGGAACGGGACTGGCAAGAGAAGGAGGGGGACCACGGATAAGCAAAAGATCAAGTTGCATTTGCAGGTCGATGAGGCAGAGGCCTTGAGTGATTTAGCAGAGATAAGAGGAGAGAAGAGACCAAGGAAGAACCCCATGGTCCATCAGGTGAGAGAAAGTCGAAGAGACGCAAGTAACTCGTGCGCCCCGATGCTTGAATTGGATGACGGGCTTTGCACATAGCGCCCCTTCTCTTTCACTACTCGATGACAAATCCGTCTAACCCCATTCATGTCCGCTTTGGTTTTACTGAGTTAAAGTTGTAATGTCACATCCATTCACTGCCCGAATTATGCACACATGGATGAGTCGTACCGTGTCGCAAGGAAAAAAAACACATTAAGCTTGCAGCAAAATCCCTCTGGTCTCTACCTACGCCTCTCTGCACTTTCCATCACCTGATATGCTCGCTCCAGCACCAGCCTCGCCAAATGATCCAGCGTGATTCTCAACTTTGCCACCTCCCCCACTGCCCATCGCTTCCTCTCTCCGCTGCCTCGGCCGCCCTATCCGCAGTCACCATTTGAACGGCTGCCAGCCCTTGTAATACCCGCTGCAATCTTTCCCTAAGCTCTGCATTTCTCTTACTTTCCTGGGCTGCTCCCCCTGTCAATGGTACCGCTCTCACCAAAGCGCCGTCCTGTTTTTGATCAAGTTTCTCCAACATTCGGGTCACCTCATCTGCCTCTACTTCCAATTCCTCCAATGACAAAATCTCATCGGCCTCCATCGCCCATTCTGAATACTCCCTACGGTGTCTCCCCCTGCCCTCCAATATTGCCACCACCTCTCGTTCAATGCTGCCGCCTCTTTCCCTTCTCCTGCTCCTCGTATCCTTCCTGGCCGCTTCGTCGTCGTCATCATCGTCCAATATGACGACAGCCCCCCTGCCAGTACCATCTCCCCATGCGCTGTCCGGTGGACCATTGTCATCGCTCTCGTCATCTGCTGTCAATGCTGCGTGTTCGCTGTCCTCGCTTTCATAAGTCCTTTCTGCGTCTTTCCTCGGTAATGGGTTCCACGTGTCTGGATCATCGTGAACGACGTCAGTGACGCCTTCGAAATAGGTTTCACTCGCCGAACGTGACTCCCCGCCCGATGACATTGCGTCTGAGTTTGTAGGGGATGAAGTTGAGTTTGATGGTGATGATGGGGTTAGTGAAGTGGCGACGGGGGATGTCGGGGTGGGAAGAGGGGAATGAGTGAGTTGCGTGGAAGGGTGTTTAACATCGTCAGAGGAGAGCGATAGGTCGGAGGGTGGGGAGTGTGCCGAGGGGGGACATGGGTTGGGATTGGGAAGAGGGGGAGCAGTGGTGGGGGGGCGGCAGTGGCATTGCGCAAGGGAAAACGGAAGGAGGAAAGACGGCGGCGGGGAGCGTAGGGGTGCGTAGGGGGAAACAATTTGAGAAAGCAAGAGTCTTTGTTTCCGCGAGGAGATGGTCGGTGACGAGAGGTTACTGTAGATGACTGAGAGTAGGGCCTGCGATTCGTTTGATTGCGTACAGTATCAATTTGACTTTGACGAAAGAAAGCAGACAGTATGTATGGTTTTTGAGTCGTCGGGCTCTGATGAATATGCACTGTACAGTTCTTTTTGCAGGCGGCTGGAATGTCAACAAATCTTTACTGCAACATCAAATTGAGCAGGTCAAATGACAACTTCAGGGAAATCCACTCCAACCACCAGAACAACGTGTACAGATATGACTGGTCAATACTTTATGATTTGAATACAGGACTACTGTAGTTCAAACTCGAAAATCTACGGTACAATCCCAAACGCACCCTACCCATTCTCGAGATGCAAAGTCGACTGTTGTGGCGTACAGTACTGTACAGTACACCACGTTATTGCACTGTACACAACTGCACAGCCAGTATTGTACAGTACTGTACAGTACTGTACAGCGCAACATGCCGTCGTACAGCACTTTACGTTGTACTGTACAGTATTGCATTGCGCCCGGCGGTGAGCGGTGCGAATACTTTGTAAAGATAAACGTGTCAATTTTAACGAGGTTGCACCCATTAAAATGTGCGAGCAATAATTTCCACGCAATACTGACCAATCGCTATTGCCGATTAATTCAAACTGGTTCCAACTGTTTGCATTTAACTCTCATTCATGTTTACTTGACCGCGTGGCTGAAACATGACTTCACCGAGGAATACTTTTCCCGAGGCACCACTTTTCCTCTCTCCTGCTTGAATCGAAAAGCAACGCCAAAAAATTACTGCTAATGCGGCTTTCACAAAGATGTGAGAAAGTTTGTGGAGGGCCTGTGGCGCGAAGATTGTGTTGCGCTAACACTTGTGCAGGTAATGTACCCGAAAATTGCATTAATTTTTCCCGTTTCTGCCTTGCATTTTGCACAAATTTTGGACACTGATTGCTCCAAGGTCTGAGAACGTTGCCAACCAATAAAACCTTTTTTGCTTTGGTGATTTCAGAATTACGAGAAAGAAATAGGACTTCTCTTACATCTGAGATTACCAATACAAAACCATGTTTCAAAAATTTAAAATGGGAAAAAAGGAGGGGTTTATGTTCTGTAATGGAGATGATGACTAAAACCAACAAAGTGGTTCAAGGCAATGGAAAATTCATTGCTGTCGAAACTAACACAATCAACAATCTAAATTTAAAATTACATTGGAATGGATTTTTTGCATTCAGAGTTTGCATTATTGGCCCAAAAATGTAAAACCTGAATGCAAAAAATGTCCTGACTTTGGAGTTAAAAATCGATGTAGTGCGGATGCAGGTGCACCGAACTGGCAAACTTCTTAGGCTTGAACATGCAATGAACACTGTCCACTGGACAGACTTCCAGACAGATCGCTTAGTACTGTAGTCAAGGTGACTAATGGTGTTCATTGATCAGGTTTACTTTATTACAAGATACAATTCGGCAGCGTTCTAAAGCCCTTTCTACATATGAATTGAGACAACTCGGGCAGGGACACTTTTTTCGAGCGAATTGTCCATCGGACATTCTTCATCTAACGACCCAATGCCCGCCGTAATGTAGAAACTCCCAGTAGACAAGACATAACTTCTTTCCGGCCGCGCCAAATGACAAGACGCCACCAACTATAAAGCAACGTTCCCAGGACTGCTCCCTTTTGTCCATCGCTTTATGCCTCACATTTTCCATACAAGCACTACAAAATATGGCTCAGACGACATCCAATATTACCACTCAGCCGCATGCGCCATCTCAAACAGCAACGGAAAGCACCAGTTCTCCCCAGACGTTTATGGTTACAGCACAACCAGCGTCAACGTCCACACCCTCCGTCCTATCTCCTGAAGGAAACATCGGACCAAATAGTGCGTCCCCCACTGCAATACGGCCTACCTCCGACAGTCAGCACTACGACCATGATACAGTTCTTATATTATTTCACATGATGAAGCAGGCTGGTTACGGCGACAGAAGAGCTCAGAAAAAATCCTCAAAGATGTTTTCACAGAGGCTGTGAAGCTAGCCGAGAAAGAACGCCAGATAAAACGCACTGCAAAAGGGTGGCAGAAAAAATTTTACCCGCATTAAGCAATAATACGCAACATTCATTACCAAGCTAAGACAATCTGGAAGAGATGGAGATGACGAAGATCGATATGATAAGCCAGAATACTTCGAGCAAATGCACGAATTGGAGAATGGGAAAGCCCTTTTTGATCGACCTGCGCAGTATTCTACTGACAAGGGAAGCCATGCCACAGAACTACCAGAATCTAGCAGCCGTAAACGGATTAAGCTCTCCAGGGATGCGCTTCTGGCGGACTTTATTGCCAAGCAAAAAGAAACTAATGCGTCACTTATATCGGAACTAAAGATATGCAACGACGAACTGCAGAAAGCTCGATCTATATTGGAACGGCTGGTGGACAAGTTTTGAAACCCGGAACATTTGCATAGCTATTCGCCCCAGATATCGTTCGTTATATAGTGAATTAAAACAATAGAGAAACACATAACACTTCATCAAAGCAAATAGCTAACAGCAACAGGGATAACTAAACAAGTACGCATTACAGCAAACAGGGATAACTTATGCAGCTTACTTGCTCCAGTAGTTGGGACTGATTTGAACCTTTTTGTTGGACGTTTGCTCAAGACCGAACTGGTGAAGGCAGGGTTAAAAATGCTTGATCGCTCGAATCTCCGGATGCTGCTGTACAGCGGCTATAGGCGCGGGGCGCTTCTTCCGGGGATGGTACCCCAAAGGGGTGTAGTGTGAGAGCTTCCGTTTGGTGCCAACCTTACTTGTCTTGAGTGGACGTACGCTGCCAGCAATGGATGGCCTGGGGAGACACACGAAGGGGAGAGGATGTTCCAGCGAAAGGGTGAGTGAGTTGCCAGGACCGAGATAAATGACCGGGAGTAATAGAATGGTGGAATTGGATGAGGTGATCGGCGTGTCTCCCCAGACGCTGAGATTTTTGTCCAGTTCCATTCGTTCCATCATGCGTACGCTTGGGTAAACTCTTTCGATTTGGTGTGTTCGCGTCGCAAGAGTTGTAAGGAGAGTAGCGCGGTCATACGCCCGTGACCACTATGCGCGTTGATCCTCTGACCAGAACCAAATCAACACTTCCACCGGTTGCTGCGTTTGCGTGACACTTGCATCATCATAAATCATAACATAAAATCATCATAAAGTCATCATAAATCAAGAACAAAGGACGGCTTGTGATTGGGCCATGAAGGATGAATGGAGGGAGGGAGGCGGGAGAACAAGAGACGACTTGAGGGACCAGAAGTTGTGCCAAAGGTTTCCAAGTTGTCGGTTATATAGACCTGTTCGACGGGTTGTGATCGCACATCAAGTCCTTGTGCAACGGAAAGCTGCCAACGTGGCCATATCTCGAGTGGCTTACAGTCCGATGGATGCAAATGCAACAGAGATGCAGACGTGACAGCGTGACTTGCTTCCAGTTGTGGATCACAGCCACGTCGAAGCCCCCTTATCATATTCACCCATAATTTTCCAATCATTCCACCGAATTAAAACAATAGAGAAAACCAAATGTACCAGAGATACGTGCTAACGAGAGTGAGGTTACAGCAAGTGACCGAAGAAGAAGTACGAATCATCACATGGCAACACCCGTGCATCCAAATATGACTGGCGAAACGTCTGTCCAGCCGACCAGTCACCCCAAATCAAGATACGATATTCTTGAACTCCAATGGCCGCACATTCGGAAGCAGCGCCCATTCTGAGCGAATGAGAGGTCCATGCGACCTGTTGAGGCGGAGAAACTTGAATACGTGTGAGACAGAACTTGAGCCATAATTTCATTGTCCGTGCGCTAGTGGACAAGCGCGTTCCCGGTAAGGCCCAATAGTATTTGCTACCCGAGCGATTGTTGCGGCGAATTGCATCATACCGTTGCACCAAATCAATGACACTTGAGTCGAAATTGGAATTCCGTGTGTAGGAGAGGGTGTGAGCCACGCGTTGTTGGTTTTTCCGGAGTGCGATGGCAATGTTGATTGCATCCCGAGCAACCGTAATGTTACGTAGTTGTAATGAAACACCCGCCTCTCCTCGTTCGAAGAACACATAGCTGACCAAGACAGCGGAGGCGTTACGAAGAAATTCCAGGTCAGAATCTGCCGCAAGGATTGCAGCAGCGAATATCTTGCGAGCCACCGAGCTGGGCAATGCCCGTCGTTCCATTGTACCTGCGGGATCCGTGGCCAGCTTGCGGTCCCGGTCACTCTGTTGATAGGCATCAATCGCTAGCTGGATAAGAGGTGTAAACACCAGGGAGCGACCAACTCGTGAGTGAGCTGTTGTGACGGCCGATAGATAGTTACGAACCGATGCCGCGCTAATGTTCCCCTCGTTGTACAACCACCTCAGATAGCGAAGAATAGCACTTTCGTTCCCAGATAGCGGATCAATACCATCCTTAGAACAAAATAAATTCCATTTTTTCCATAAGATCTCATTCGAACGCCAAGTGTTTGGCGCCCTAGCCGTATGCATCAATTGCGCGATTATTCTCCCCCATCCGTTTCACCATACCCCGCCGTAGAAAGAACAGACTGCTGCAGCGTAACAGCTAACGGGAGAGTGGCTGCTTCTTCTGCGAGATTTTCCAGACGGTGATTTTCCACGGAGGCGAAGGCATGGTTTTCGGAGCCCAAATCGGCGGAAGGTAGAGGTTTTCTGCGTCGAAAATGTGCGGTCGAGCGAGACGGCGCAATTGCGTGTATCATTGCTGTGCGGGCCAATGCGGCGTGACCAGGATTCCCGGGCTCGTTCCTGACAGATTTTCGTAACCACCAGCGGTAACAGCTTGAGAGGCGGGTTCCAAAAATTGATGTCCGAGCGCCAATCTTGTTTCAAAGCGTTTATCCCTAGGGAGCCAGGACACGCGAACTCGCTGTTGAAACGGGGGCATACCTTGTTCTGATTGTCCGCGAAGCGGTCCACTGTAGGCGGGAATTTCTCGAGGAGCGGCTGAATGGTGGCCGTATTGATTCTCCAGTCGTCCAACGTGTGCAATCTCGAAAGGCGGTCTGCGAAGCGATTGAACCCCGACAGTAAGTAGCGTGACTCGATCGAGATTCCCAACCGAGTCAATAAACGGTGTAACACTCGGAGCTCTTGCATCAGCGGCCGAGATTTCGTAGTCATTGCGTTCAGAATGGATACCACCGCTTGGTTGTCCTCCCAGATTCGAAGGTGCGTGCCGGAGGCCAGCATCTTGGCGAATGACCGGATGTTGTCCGTTACTGCCCGGAGCTCGAGACAGGTGATTGGCTTGACCCGGAGGAGTGGATCCCATAGGCCCCGTGCTTCCCAAACTCCTTGGACCCCTGGACGGAGGTCCGAACCCAGTGTCCCCCTTGGCCTATTGACGTGGAGGCGTCGGAGTGTAACGCTAGTGTAGGGGATGGGGCTGACATGGGCCTCTCTGGCTTGTGGATGCTCAGATCCCGCCAGTGCTTGAGATCCCGGATTGCGGCGTGTATTAGTCGTACGCGCTTGCCAGAGTTGGTCGTGTTCTTGAGTGAGTCGTACAGGGAACGTGTGTAGAACCGGGCGAGCGGCATTGCGAAGGAGCATGAGATGGCCACTCCGGCGAAGTGGCGTAACAATTGGACGTCGACTAGGCGGCGGTTCCGTCGGGCCTGGCGCAATAATTGCTGCGAGATGCCCGCAGTTTTTCCATACGACGTGCTGAGACCCCAAAAACCATCCGAGTTGAGTCTAGAACGAAGCCAAGGTGCTCTATGCGTTGCGGGCCCTCCCAATTCCCCTTCTCTTCCTTGCGCTGAAGTCCACATGCCTGTAGGAGGCGATCGATTTGCAGACGGGCTTTTCGGAGTCGTGACCGACTCCTTACTGCGACGAGGAAGTCGTCCATGTACGGGTGGACTCGCAGTCTTAGATGCTGCCGAGCGTACTGGACCAGAGGACGCATGAAATTGATAAAGTAGGCTGGAGAGAGCTTCCAACCAAACGGTAAAGCAATGTATCGAAAGTATCGATTGTCCACCTTGAAAAGAAACCAATTGTTGATATCCGGGTGCAGCCGAAAGTGATGATATCCCTTTGGAATGTTGAACGAGAAAATCCAGTCGTTCTGCTTGAGTTCTAGAGCAAATGCTTCTAGAGTTTCCATCTTGACGGGGATGTCCTGGAACAGGGTGGACTGTCGCGACAAGTTCACGAGCAGCCGTTGCTTTTCGCCCGACACTGCCACGAAGGCGTTCGAGATTGGATAGCCTTGCTTGTGAAGGACGAGAGCGGTAGCGACCGGTACCTCTTCGTAAGTACGACGGTGTAGGGCATCCTTGATTGCAGTGTCGAAGAATTCCCGGTCGGAGGGGTCGATCGGGATTTGAGGGAGAACGAATTTCGTGCGGGAAAGGGAAGTAGTGAGGGGGGTTTCGTACACTCCGAATCGAAGCGCACGTAAAAGGAAGTTGGAGGAATGAAGGGTTTTGGACCAGAAAGGAGCTGCGCGCTGAGTGTTGCGCCATAGGACGTGAGTCATACCACAGGGAAAAGACCGCAACGGCCGTCACTTTACTTGCGATTCGGCTTGTCAGCGGCGGCAGGGTTCCTTTGAGCTCCTCGGTTGTTTTGACGACGACCTCCAGAAGCAGCTTGCTGCTTATTGAATTCCTTGGCGTAGGCTTGGGAGCGGAGCTCGGCAAATTTTTGCTTCGTTGAGCGGTAGAGCTCGGACGAATACGGGAAGTCGTCCTCGCGCAAATGCTTCTGAAGCAGGATCGCTTCAGATTTTCCAGATTCGAGGGAGTCAGCGAAGAAGTCGACACGTTCGAGGACACGATTGTAAGAAGCGGAAAGGAAATGATGCAGCACGGAGAAGGCTTCAGTGGCAGCGTCGATGTCTTTAGCAACCAGGGCTTCCGTAACTTGATGGGCACAGGCGAGGGCGTTCTCGCAGTTGTTCTCGATATTCCAAAGGACCTCGGCTTCCCACCCGTCCCTCTGATCGGCAGACTTGATCCTTCCGAAAAGTCCCTCCGGTTCCGGTATGAAACGATTTGCGGGAAACGGCGCGACAGTAGAAGGCTTCTCGAACTTGTTGAGCTTGCCGGTGGCGGCGTAAGCTCGTCGGGCGGCGAAGGCTTCGCCGACGTGTTCAGCGGTAGGTGGCGGCAGTGTAAAATGGAGTTGCCCCACTTTGAAGGCCTCAGCGGCGGCTGAGGGCCTGTCCGGAAGATTGGACGTAGACTCTGCGGCACCAGACGGCCCGGCGGCAGCAGCGGCGGAAGCGGCGGCAGCGGCGGAAGCGGCGGCAGCGGCGGGGGCACCAGATCCAGACTCAGGCGTAAGGAGATTGACGATTTCAGAAAGCTTGCCTTCGATAACGGCAACTTTGTTTTCCAGTGTAACGAGCCTGGAAGCGCCGGATTGTGCAGAAGAGGAAGAGTCGGCATGCGACATTGCGGGAGAATGTTGTGTTGTGTGTGAAGGTCGGCCTAGACGGTGATTCGTCCGGAGCTGGTTCGAGGGATGAGAACAAGCGACGACTTGAGGGACCAGAAGTTGTGCCAAAGGTTTCCAAGTTGTCGGTTATATAGACCTGTTCGACGGGTTGTGATCGCACATCAAGTTCTTGTGCAACAGTAAGCTGCCAACATGGCCATATCTCGAGTGGCTTACAGTCCGATGGATGCAAATGCAACCGAGATGCAGACGTGACAGCGTGACTTGCTTCCAGTTGTGGATCACAGCCACGTCGAAGCCCCCTTATCATATTCACCCATAATTTTCCAATCATTCCACCAAAGTAAAGCATCTCTCTGCTTCTTTCTAGCTCTTGTTTCGGCTGTAACGACATCGTTAGGATCATGTTTTTTCCTCGGGAGGTAGGTATTCTTCAACGACATCTCCATTATCAATGCACATATTATGCAGCATAACGCAGGCCAAAATGAAGAGGACAATTTCGTTTTCGTGGTGCAGCTTGATTCCGTCTTTGAGCACAGAAAATTGGTCCTTGTGCATGCCAAACGCACATTTTGCGGGCTTCCTTGTCTTCCTTGCAACTTTATCCCACGTTCGGAGGACAGAGTTAGCGTTCTTTTCGGCTTCGCTAAAGCTCTTCATCATATTTTGGCTCAGCTGAAACGCACAATCTCCAATGAGATACGGACGTACTGCAACATTTGCAATAACTAAATCTGGGATAATTTCACCTAACCACACCCCATTGTCGATGTTTCGCTTCATTTTTGATCTTTCGTAAATAGTAGAGTCTCCCAGTACTCCAGGCTTTCCGATGTCGACATAGATGAAACGTCTGTCTGCCCCTACCACCGCGAAGAGTACAATGCTGGGATATCCCTTATAGCATCGATACTCATAATATTGGTCCTGAGGACAAGCGGGCCACCTAATATGAGTCCCGTCAATGGCACCAACACAGTATGGAACACCACTGATTTTTTGGAAGCCTTTCATCGTAGCTGCAATATCCTGTTAGATAGTTGGAAAACAAATAACATCTCGATATCTTTGGTCAATTGCAGTACTAACTGTTGAAATACCAGCACATACTGTGCTAGGACCAATCCCGAGCTGTGCCGCTACTCTTTCACAAGTCCCTCCGCCAGCATAAAGAAGGAAAGCAACAAGTTTTATTTCTACTGGTAGTGCTTTCCGAAACTTTGAGTTTGTGCGCTGAATGTCGGGACGCAGTTCGCATGATATACGTTGAAAGATGGAGTATTCTATGCGGAAGTTGCGTCGCCAAGATGCACTTCCCATAAAGTCATGCGATATGGCGTAATCAAAAAACCATGAGGAAGAATTCCGTTTGCGCTCCCACAGACGTCCTTTGGCTCCAGCACGTGCATCTGTCGTTAGCAGTTGAAAAACATAGGGAAGTGGTGTTGACTTCATGACTCTGCCAACAGCATGTTCGATTGCATCGTCTTCGTCGGCCAATGCGGTACAAACCGCGATTGCCACCATGCGACGTCTTTGACTGTCCATGGGGACGATTCTTTTCTTGGGTCAAGCGTGGGTCCGGAGTTGGGCTCGCTTTCGAGTGGCCCCAAAATAGAGGGGAAATTGGACAGCTTGGAAAGTGTCCAATGAAATGGGAAATCCCCAGAATACTGGGTATTTGAGACAATATGCGCCGTGAGACGTCTAGTATAGAAAGGGCCTAAAAGACGGAAAATCAACGTATTGTAGTTAATCGTACAGTACGTAAACTACGACACAAGTTTTCGTCACTCTTTCATTACAACTGTACTTACATTACTGTTGTTGGATTGAAGCTAAGACACCTGTCTTATGATTCTATTGCATGACTTTGACTGTCATTAGCTGTAATGCTCACAAGAAACGGTTAAGCTTACGGTATCACTATACGTTTAAAAAAGTGGATATGCGTACGGCATGAATCGTGAATTGAAATGCGACTGACAATGGATGCGATGTCCTTTGGGTAAGGACTGTGAGTTGGTGCAATGGATAACACCAAAAGCGGCGGGGCGAAATATGTTACTGACAAACGATGGGGCGATGAGATGCGATGGCGATGGCGATGGGTGACCAGTGCAAGGGGCACAGAGAAATGCGTACGTTGACGAGAACTATTGCAATGGGAACAGCACAGCAAAGGATCCGACATTGGGCAATTTGATAGCGAATGGAGCTGAGAGAGAATGCGTTTGGAGACACTATAAAAAGTTAACTGCTGGCTACACCGACGAGAAAAAGCGAGGGTAGCCAGCCGGCGGTTGGTGCCGAATACTCTTGCCTAGTCCCTCAATCTCATGTCTGAAGCCCGTCGAGAACCAACCCATATCTAGAATCAGGATAAACACTATTTTGCTTCGTAGTACAAACAGGATATTCGAGGACTGTACTACTGTGTTGCACTGTGCCGATGTGGGTCATATACACGTGTATTCTCAGCAAAGTGTAGTAACGCGTACTGTGGTGTTGATGTAAGGGTCGTATCTGAGATCCAAATCACTACGTCAATGCAAATAGATCCTATGGTAATTCAATAAATGGGTGTTGTCCACAACCCTTGCCAGAGATTGTTATTGAGGAAAAAGGTCGAGGTGCTACAGACTGAGTGCAGTGCAAAGTGCTATCTCGCATTGGGTGCGTAGTGACGGCAGAGAAAGAAAACAAAAGGTGAGAAACTGTAGAGTGACTAATAAGGAAGAGAAGTGCATAACATATTACCACCACAATATTTTTGTTTTACTTTGTGAACAATCTTAATGGCTCCCGCGAGCTATTCTTGTTCAGTGAAGAGAGATTTAGGAACGACACCAGACACATTTTTTATTTTTGTGAATTAAAAACCGGTGCTGAAAGAAGCAACTACCCACTTACGAACGAAGAAATGGCTGAGATTCAGACTGCAAAAGCCGTATGACCGCCCCAATCGTTTTTGGCGTAGACTTAAACTTTCGAACGGACTGCAGACCGGACTCCGCAATTTACTTGTCGGTTACGAGGCTGAAACAGGACTAATCGGTACAGAGCTGAAGAAAACTATATCTGAAGAGCTGATCCCCAAAGAACTTGCCCATCCAGACATCTCCGTCAATCCGGAGATATAAAAGCGCCTCAGATGCTTCCTAGAATCGAGAGATATCTCATATCTAAATTCTGTCGTATCATGTCTATTCATTCCGCGACGAGCAATATTTTACATTTTCTTGGACAAGTACAAGGATGTTTGTCTCGCAGCACTGGTCAGTTTTCATGCAGTCAAGCGCGGTGAGGATGTTTTGCTAACCCCTACAGCACACTACCGCTGGAAATGGCAATGTAATTCCGTTTGATTCGCAAGCCGAGATCCTAAGAACTAACCAAAAGCAAGCTGATTTTCAGAAGTGTAACCTCTCAAAAGTCTTTGCCGTAAATTTTAAGAACTATCGCGACAAGTTCTCAGGCGCATTAGAGTAGAACTGGCCTAGGCACCTTAAGACCTATCATCATGTAAGTGAAGAAGCTGGAGTATCTGCCTCAGAAAAGTTGTAGTTCCTCCGTCACGTTCTGCGAGGCGAGGCCCTTGAGTTTTACTTTGAGCAGGTGCAAGATCAAGCAAAAATCTGGGGGTCAGCGGTGCTACTATTAAATGAAGCTTATTCGTCTGAAACGAACATGGATGCCGTCACGGAACGATTCCGTTCCTTAACGCTCTCCGACTACGAACGGAATGGCAAATCGGGACGTGAGGCTTTGAATTAACTTACGAAGGAAATCGGGAAACTGGCACCAGTGGCCCATATGCAACTCCGAAACAAGTTCCACAAAAGCTCCTTTCTGGAGCAGGCTGTCCACGACCGCGAATGTGCATTGATGTTATCTTGGAATGACGAAATTAGGAAAATGACCTACTTTCGATATCGCACTACCCTTGAAGAATTCCATAATAAGTGGAAATGATTCTATTCTTCTCATGTTGCCAGGTCTCAGCGTGCTGCACAAGGCCTTGGAAGTTTCCGCTCCACTCGTTCGAATATCAATTATTCTGACCCTATCACCTTTGGGGTCGTCTTGATTCCTCAAAATCGTCCCCTCATGCTCGTCAGAAGCCCAAATGTTTCAATTGTGAGAAGTAAGGATGTCGAGTCAAAATATGTTCCGAGCCAATCAACTTGGAACGTGTGGCCCAAAATCTTGAAAAATTTCAAGCGGGTAAAGCGTCACTTACCAAATTTACCGAAGCTTATTATGGGGTTGCCCATGTACTACTCACTGCCGTGAAGGAAGGAACGCTTTTTCTCCGGCAAATCAGTAGCTCCAGCGAAAGCTCGTCGGAGTACTCCGACACGGACGGGGTTCCCACTAGTAGCGGCGACGTTAAGTGCGTTCATTTCGCCAACAATCGCCGACCGTCTCTTGTCCTACTGGATTCTGTCTCAAATTCTGCGGAGGACGCCTCTTTGACATCCCATACATCAGACTCGGGTTTTTAATTCGGGATTTATATGGCCGAGAAGTTCCATCCTTCAGGCCTACGAATCCCCCGGGAAAGTGTCCTAATGAACCTGTTTGTTACAGCAGCTTCTTTTTCACACCGTTCGATGGTAAACGCTGCACAAGGCTCGTGGAGAGCCTCTACCACGACCGGCCTGCCCTTATCACTGTCGTAAACGCAAAACCCTCATCGTGCTGCATTCCCCGTCGTCGCGATGAACTGATCGTTACTATACGAAGAAGTTCGAGGTTGCATGATCAGACGGTGGTGCCACACGCTCTGTTATCGGCAAGCGCCAGGCTTTGGCATCCTGTCGTATATTCTGTCGGGAATTTGGTTTAGCTCCATCTAATGTTATGTTCGTATTTTGCAACGGCTAATGCGATAGCCTCGACAAAATTAATTCGTATTCTCACCCCTCAAAGGACTTTTATTCCGCTGGTGAGAGATTTTATCCTGCAGACATCCCATTACTACTGAGTTTAGACACGATGGACAAGGAGTCACCAGTAACTGATAATTTGCTTAACTTTCTGGACTGCCTTTGCGACGGTTGGCGAGTCCCTATACAACACAAGTACGGTCACATGTTGGTAAGTTTGGGTCCGGAGTCAGTTTTCTTTACCATAAGTGAGCTTTAAAAGCTCCATCTTCACTTCTTCCATCCTAGCGTACAGAAGCTTTACAATGTTCTGAAGCGTACTCGCCCTCACGAGGTGAATGGAGATACTCACCGTGTACTCGAGTAAATAGCCTCTGCTTGCCGCAATTGTCAAAAGCATCATTCTAAATTTTACTGGTTTCGAGTCCAAATCCCCGAAGACGAGGTGAAGTTCAACCATGAGGTCGCTGTAGACCTCATTTGGCTATAGGATCAGCCCCTCATCCACATATTTGACACGCAGATTCGCTTTCAGAATACCATCATCCTCAAAAGTGAGTCTGCACGGGACGTTTGGGATGCTTTTGTAGTAGGCTGTGCCTCTGCCTGTACCGCTTATCCAAACCGAATTCGAGTTTATCGAGGGGAGATATTTACTTCGAAGTATTAGCAAGGTGTCACGTCACTGCATGCAATCGATGTGCAGTTGTTAGGGGTAAAGAGTCACAACTCTATTGGAATTGGCGAGCTATATCACGAGCCTCTGCGACAAGTTTTTGAGAAGGTCATGACCGACCACCCACGCATGGACCATGAGATATTCCTTCGCTTGACTGTCAAAGCTATTAATGATACCGCTGGTCCTGATGGTATTATTCCGGCCCTCTTAGTTTTCGGGTCGCTACCGTCATTGCCTGTGGTCGAAAATGGAAGTCCCAGCGTAGCGCGAGCGCAAGGTAGCCCTGCAGACCGCCCGCCAAGAAATGGCATCGTTCTCGTCCCGTCTCCGTGTTCAGGAAGCACTCCGCTCCAAATTGCCACCTGGTACTCACTACCTCATCTCGCTGGGAGATTCTGTGCACTTTTACAGAGAGGGTAAGTCCACTGTTCTTAATAATGGCTCTAGGATCGGGCCGTTCTCTGTCACTATTGTCATAAATAAGTAAGTCACTGTGGACTACAATGGAGAACCAAATACTTTCAATATCTCACAGCTGCTTCCAGATCCCTCACTGATAGGAGAGCGTGAACTAGAGAGGATTATTGCTGCATTTAAGCAATTCCGCTCCCTCAACCGGCTCTAACTTTGGTCACTGAGATTCTTACTCCAGAGGATGCGCTAATTCGGCATCCGAACATGCTTTTTGCTGTTGAAAAGGAAATTTTTGGCCTATCACCTCGCGAGCTGTTTTAGGTTGTCAATCGCGAGGATTTTCACACCGTGTGTACAAAGGATAATATTTTTGGGGAACGCTTTATGCTTATGCTCTCTATCAAGCACATCTGTACCCCTAAGGAGTTGTGCAAAGCACGTTTTGTGGTCCAGGGACACACAGGTTCTCAAAAGGACATCCTCGTACACAACATTACTACTCTTAGTAAGGGCTCCCTACGCTTTCTTGTCGCATTGACAGCTACATCCCGCTTGCACCTGTAGTCGCAAGACATTTCTCAGGGTTATCTGCAGTCCTCTCGCCAGCTTATGCGCGATTTTTACGTCCTCTCAGCGAAAATGTTTGACCTGCCTCCCAAAAAACTGCTCTGCCTCAAGAAGTCTCTTTAAGGGCTATAAAAGAGCGGAGGCTAAAGACATGAGGCTCTCTTCAATCATGTCATTGGGTACCTTTGCATGAAACCAGCCACAAGCGACCTCTCTTTTTTTTCTATAAGGTGATGCGTTGAACTCTAGATGGCATAGTCGGCACGTACATCGATGAAGCAATAAGTGTCGAGACGAGTGACTTTCAAAAAACGTCTACTGTGACGGATCGCAAATTTAACACAAAGAAACATGAGTACGACTCATTTGAATTGGCCGGAATGCAGCTTGAGAAACTCGAAAACGATTATCTTCTGCATTAGGAGCGGTATGCAAGGAGGCTTGAGCCCTTACCTTCAAATTGTACATTGTATATATTTCGGTCTCGACGACAAGCACTGGTTTGGCTTACAAGTACAAGGCCTGATATTTGGGCATACATCAACCTTTCTACGCAGCTTACTGAGAAAAACTGGAGCGGGAAATGCGTGAAAATACGGAACTCAATAATCGCCTACATTCTAAAAACACCGCGTAGAGGCATCCTCCAGCAACTCTTGGATAAAAAATCTCTGTGCATCAAAATTTTTTCTGATTCGTCCTTTTCAAACACTTCCTCGCTGTACCACCAACTCGGTTTTCTTATTCTTCTCTGCGATAATACTTGCCATGCAAACATTATCCACTCATTAAGCTACAAATCGAAGCGGATCGTACGATGGACTTTGGGAGTGGAATTTTACTCATTTGCCGATGTATTTGACTGTTTTTTGGGGGTTCTCCATGATGTGCAGAACATGGTTGGAAGTAATGTTCCACTTCAGCTTTGTACGGGTTCAGATAGTCTTTTTACGGTAATTGTTAAGAATTCATCCACAAAGGAGCGCCAACTCATGATTGATCTTATGGCAGAACGGGAAGCATATAGAAATGGAGAAATATGTGACATCAGCTGGGTCCGAAGTGAGCATAATCTGGCAGATTTTCTAACCAAGCGGGGAAAGTTCCAAGCGATGACTTTTTTGGTGGACTACGGTCAGCTAGACCTCGAAGTGCTTCAGCGGGTGGTTAGAACTGGCGGTACTATTGTACAACAGGAGTAGTCCCACGAATTCTAGCCTTTGAAAATTGAAGAGTGTCGATGTAAGGATTGTATCTGATATCCAAATTACAACCAGATCACTGCTTTAATGCAAATATATCCTATGGTAATGCAATAAGTGTGTGTTGTCCACAACCCTTGACAAAGGTTATGATTGAGGCAAAAGGTCAAGGTACTACAGAGTGAGTGCAATGCAAAGGGCTATATCGCATTGGCTGCGCAGTGACAGCAGAGGAAGAGAAAAAAGGTGAAAAAGTGTAGAGTCATTAATGAGGAAGAGAAGTACATGAAATATTACCATCATAATAAGGTTGTTCTGCTTTTTGAACACCGTAATTGGCTCCATGGAGCTACTCTTGTCCAGGAACGAGAGATTTATGAACGAAATCAGACACATTGTTCTACAGGTGGTGTACTTTCAGTACTGTTATTGGTAACTTTGTGACTTCAGTGTACAGAACTACAATGTTTCATAAAAAATAGAGTCGGCACAGACTTGCGGTGACAGACGCTGTCACCTCTACACTTCATTCGTTACCTTAAAAGCTGAACGAAAAGGCGGTAGCCGGCAGATTTACCAACAGGAAATTGAACAACAGAGTTAGGCATACAGGCAACTCGAGAAACAGAGCAACCATCAGCAACTTGATACAGCCAAAGTCACGGAACAGTGACAAAAACAGGGCAACAGGAACAAATCAGTCTCAGATTGCTCCCCTATAGCTGACTTCTTGTTATGTCGAAAGTTGGTTTTGCTTCTTATATAGACGACTACTTCTGGAGTTCGTCATGACACGAATCCAAATACTCGTGTTGCATCAATCCAATTCATACACAACAGAATGCTAAGTTGTCAGCATTTCTGGCGTCGTTTTACAAAGGTACATAAACATACGCGGTGACTACCACTGTCAGCTAGGTAACTTGCATCGTTCTCGCTTTGCAGCATTACAGGACTACTGTTTAGTCCGCAACACTACAATAGCTTACCTAGTATGAATTTAGTGTCCCTCCGTGGTTTATATAATGTGCCCCCGGCTGTGGTGTAACAGGCCAAAACGTATAACACGTATGCATGAATCACGGTTGCTGGTGGAATTCCAATGTAAGCACTACAAGCCGAGCTTACAATGTCTGACACAACTACTGACCGTTGTGCTCGATGGGTTGGTTTCTCCTTATTGTGTCAAGACCATTTGTTTATTTATTCTGTCTGATGGCTGATGATTTTTGTCTTGGACTTGGTCCGCAACTCGGTATGCAAGCCTCACGCCACCGTCAAAATAAGTATACTGGTTACCGTCGCACTTGCCATTTTATCAGTATCACATATGTAATTTTTAAGGGCCTGCGCATACTTGCTAAGCTGTAAGAGATGCTGCTCTGTCAAAATAACTGTGCTTGCGGTGCTTTCATCATCAGCATCTCGTTCTTGCATAACACTGGTCTGGTCTTGAATACCATAGAGGAATCATTGATTGTATGATCAACCATCTGGTCTATGCTTTTGCGTCTTTATTTTCAAGTTTTAACATAAAAACGATTTTACAGACACAAAAGTCCAAGCTAGTCATCGCGAGAGTACAACCAAAGAACAAAATTCTGTGGAATATTTGGACTTTTATCTTTTGTTAAAGCAATGCAAAGCATTTTTCAGATAATTCATTTTCATGATGAGTCTGTTAAACTCTTTGCATACTCTCGGAATTCTGATTTCTCATAGGCATATTTACCAAGGGTGTTTCATTACCTTATATTAGGAGTGGATTCCCCAAAAACTTAGTACTCAAGGGCAGCATTTCGGAGACAGAGAGAAGAAGTTCTCCAGAAAAGATAGTGCAAGGGCATGCAATTGCAAACAATAGGCTAAATTTCGCATAAAATACTAAATATGGTTCTTCTAGAAACAACAGGGAACCCAAAGCATGACATAGCGAAAAATTCCAAAAAAAATTATTATATCACCAATTGAAAATTAAAAGTCTCAAAAGGAGGCTAGTTTCTCTCCAAAGGGGTGAGGTAAAGGCGGAATAAACAAGAAAAGACTGTCAATATGCTGTCGAAGGATAAAATAAATCCGTGGTGTGTCAGAGGCTATGAGAAAGATAGTACAGCTTGCTGAGAAGTTTGAAAGAATGGAAGAACTACATTAAAACCAGTCCGCGAAGGGTCAAAAGCAAGAAAATCAAAAGAAGAATTCCCCACTAAGTATTTCGGTCATGTCTCCCACATGATAAACAAGATCTTTTTATAGAATTCATATTGTCGGAAGACTGGAGATGAATCTCTTTCTGATGCCAAACAAACTTGGTATTGCCTGCCCAAGGACTTTCAGGAGAAGGAAAAAAGCCTATATTTCTTGCTCATTCGAAAAGTTGCAGCAACATGGCTGCAGCGCACTTGCATTCTACAGCGAATGAGGTGTAAGACCACTTAAAAAGCAGACTATGCAACAAGGCCCAGCTCGGCGCGTTGCACGATAGTTTCTTCGAAATGAAGTGGACTGAGAGACACGAGTAGTTTTTCGCCGTAGATAATGACTTCGGTCTGCCTTCATTAATATCCAGATCCAGATATCTGAGGAAATCATATTTAGCCGCTTCTAGATGGGCCTTCCTGTACGTCTTCAAGACCAAGCAATTCATATTTTGGGGTACTACGACACTTTGCTAAGCACTTTTACCAGGCATTCTTCAGCCCAAAAGACTATGGAGAGAGTCCAATAGGCACAATAAGGCCACCCAAAGAAAGGCGGCAGTTTGGCTGAAGGTGCTTGATAATCTTATTTGCAGAAAAACTTGCTTCTACTGCAAACGCAAAGGATACTTTTTTCAATATTGCTATCGGAAGAATAGGGATACGATTCGACGCCGCTGGGATAAATTTGCCGCTAGGGAAGGCTATTGGTGGCCGAAAATCACAGCTCAGAAGTAGAACTTCGCAATAGGATGGTAAAAAACAAGCGCAGAGATGTTTGCGCTTATACGGAGCGGTTTTGAAGCATGTGATGGAGAAAGATGGCGAAATGGAAGAAGAAGTCACGATCTATGGTTTAAACCTGAAATTACTGGTAGATACTGCGACTTCTTCCATATGGATTGATTTAAAGTGGTTCCTGGAAAAGGTGTAGAGTTGCGCCCCACCGAATATGGATCATCTGCTGCTGAAATTATGAATGTAAGAGCCACCGGGGAAGGAACCATCAAGTTCCAGATGTTTTGGCGAAGATTCCACAAAAATGTCCTCATGATGAGCACGCTTCCGGGTAAGCTATTACTTGGACATAGGTTCTAGTTATAACGAGATCTTCACTTTGACTTGGAATCAGATACAGTTCCTATTTCTACGAAGCAGAACGAAGAATTGGTTCCCTGAAAACTGTGAGAGACCTAGATTTGAGTTCAACGGATCCAGGAAGTTATTGAAGACCATGAGGTGGAAGATGCTTTAAAGTTTAATGAAATCTTTGAATTGTCTGCAAGCCCGTAAATGAAACGGAGACTGTGAGTTCTGCTATGGGATCGACGAGAGATCTTAAGGGTTTCGGAAAATTCGTTATTATGCAGCACAATACTTCCCTCAAACCCAATATAGAGACCTTTTTTACCCAATCGAAGACGCTATCCTAAAGAGGAAGCGATCGAGTGTAATTATATGCAAAGACTCATATATCTTGATTTTCAAGAGCCGCCGATATCTCTTTGGTTTACCAATAATGTACTCGCAAAAAAGAAGGACTCAGGAATCATTTCACATCTGATTTCCGCCTCCTGAATGACCTTACCGACACAGACTCCTACCCCATGGAGATCATTAGAGAAATTTTGGACTGTTTCAGAGTAAGAAGATTTTTCGGTGTTCGATTTAAATATTGTTTTTACCAAGTCCCATTACACCCTTATTCTAAATTTTTGACTGCAGTACGCACGGTATTTAGGTTTATAAAACCACACCTGCCTCCCAATTGGGTTGAAGGAATCCCTGCGAAATTTTTATAGGGTAGTGAACAATATACATGTAGGTCGAAAGGAGAGTGTTTTATTTTCCTTCCTAGATAATACAAGCGTGGGATAGAAGACAGAAAAGGAGCACTTAGACTCCTATTTGTGTATATTGGATACTCTGTTTCTATAATTATTTCGTTTTGAACTCTCGAAATGTTCCTTAGTAGCTCGAGGTGCCGAATTTCAAAGGGTCATTTAGTGAACAAGAACGGACTAAGAACCTTTGACAAGCATACTACAGCGATTCGAAAGTTAATCGAGTCGGATTCCGTAGATGAAAATGACACGGTTCCTTAGACTCCTGAATTTTTTGCGACCTTCGTGGACCAATTCGAAGGCAATGATGCCCGATTCTATTAGATGGCGCATTTTTTTATTTCTCCCAAGGCGGAGAAAATTGTCGTTTACGTCGAGGCCCTTCGTCAGTAACGAACATGTTTATTACTGTTTCTATCTCATGCGGATCCCCCTTTGTCTAACCTTCCGTTTATCCCTTATTTAAGGCTTCTTTCCGCCATTGGCGCTATTGCGGCTCAGCGTCTACACATAAGTGGAGCAACCGTGAGGAGTGGCCGTATAGTATATTTGGCGCTTACGTGTTTCAGTGTTTCATTATACAAATGGAAGCGCTTACTGTTGTGCCTTAGGAAAAAACTCTCCACTCATCTCCTGTGGAGCACTGCAGGGCTCATAAAAACGTCGCTCGAGCAAGAGATAAACGTATCCAGGACTGTCTCCTCTCCTGACTCGCAGCATTCACACTCCCATAAGACATTTGAACCCGGTCCGGCCTTACAGTCCGGGGAGTAATATTACCAATCCAGAGCATTCAAGCGTTCTCTGCTCTACCATCGTTACTCTGCCACGTAAAATATGACAGTAGTCAATGATAAGACACCTGCGAATCGTCGTTGACGACACTGAAGCTACTGGGTCGCGAGACCCTTAAAGAGAAAGCTGTTTCCGAACGCAAAGAGGTCTTGTGTGCTCTTTCCGTATTGCCTAATGCATACCCGGACGCAGGCTAACTAAGTCGAGCAATACACATTGCGCTAAAAATCATTCCTTTTTCTGTTTCTCCGCTCAACCCTTTTATTTTCTTCTATCTACACTTTCTTTTTCCGCGGAGAAATTTAGATTTCTTTATATTTTTTCATTTTCTCGTTTTCTCATTTTATGTGCAGTTATCTTCTTCTTTGACAATAATTATTTTTTTCTTCTCCGTTTACTCGATATTTTTTGACCCTCAAGATTTTCTTTCTTAATCGATATTTCTACACGTAATTTTCGCTATTAATCATTCTTTTCAAGGCAATTTTCAGTAATTTCTACTACAAGACCCATTTCTCCTACTTTTTTGATTCAGCAGGCCTTCCAATTTGAGCCTCTAGACGCTTTTTAAACCTACCGGGTGCTGCAATCTATACAACATCCTCCAAAAATTAAAAAACTTGACAATTTACACACCTTTCCGGAGCCACAATGCACGGACTAACCCCTTCTCTCGTAGTTTCAAAACCTCGTCATCCTCGCCCTGTAACCGTCTCCTCTTTATTACCTTCGAGCCAGGCTAATTTAGAGGACTAACTCCGCAGCCAAACCAGAAAGCACATGACGGATCTCTTTCCTCGTTACGTGGTTGAGATCTAAGTAAAGGAAGTGGTGAAAGGGTCTACAAAATGGAGAGCGGTGATTGAGATGAGTACTGCGAGGAGCATGTGGTCCGGAGCACATCTAAGAAGTAGAAGGAGAAGAGAAAAGGTGTTCTGAGGCCGAAATGGAAGAAGAGGAGTACAACGGGTCCGAGGCCGAAGTGGAAGAAGAGGAGGACAACGGACTCGAGTCGGAAGATGAAGAAGAGGAGTTCCAGAGGTCCGTAGATAAAGAAGAGGGGCGTAATGGGTAATGTCTGAGGGTGAGGAATAGATCATATGGAACAGATGCTCCCGACAATGGGTCCAATGGGAGGGTCTTAGATGAGCTTTATTTCTCGTGGAGTGGAGTACGAAATCATTTACCGTCCAGGTATATTTATGGGGACTACATGGTCACTTATGATGTCTTCAGGGAAATCATCGGTTCTGATCTGAAGGATAAATACTTTGATGAGTAGATTCATGTAGTTTACCTCAAGAATATTTTGTCAAAATCGCTGTATCCACATGAAGTCTTTTCCAACTTTTCCGATGTTTTTAGTAGTATTTTTATCGAGGCAGTAGTTTGGGAAATTCAGTATAAGCTGATGAAATTGCTTTCTCCATCGGACGGACGGTAAGGTGGGATTTAACTCCAAACCAAAACCATTTTAAGCGACATGGTAGATCCTGGCTCTTTACAGTTGATTACTAGAGCAGTCACTAACCTTTCAGACACACTCTTTGTCGTTGTCCGTTAACGTTCGCTGTAGCACTTTAGTCGCTCAAAACGACTCTCACCTCGGATAGTTATCGATTCAGTTTTACATTGAAGCCAATTATACCTTAAAAATCTTACTGGCAGGCGAAGGGTCCTGTTTTTGCAAGCATTGGGGGCACGGTTCGGCAGGATGTTTTCGGTGGAATTTTCTGGCTCTTCTCTCCTTTTTTTCACTTATTCTCCCAACTCCTTCCAGTATTCAAGACGAAAAAGTTTACGATGAACACTCATTGTCTACCGAAATTTTTTCGCACGTCACTAATCGATGATAATCAGCCCTTATCTTTTGTCGGAAGCCGCCCCAACCATATTCATAGCCTTACGGGCATGCATCAACTTGGCGCGCAAGTGATATTATTACAAGACGTAGATAACCACGTATTTTTCTGTATAGGGTCTATACTTCACCTTGCAGGTGGTGTAGTAGACGTGTCCGCAATAGTGGTGGACGAGTCGTTCCTCTTACGCAAACACATTAATATTTGTCATCGAAATTGAGTGAAACATCCCTTTTCACCCCATTGAGCGACTCTTAATACCACAAACTGCAAGTACGTGTGTTCTTGAGAACCTCTGTTCTCAGGGTATATCAGTTGCTACGCAAATTAGGCCTCGTTTCCGCTATTTTTGTCATCAGTAAAATTGAGTAAACTGCCTTATGGGTAGTTTACTCAATTTTCCCCACCCACTTCCACAAAATTTCTGTGTGGCGGGAATACGATCACGGGAAGATAGTGGATTCGGTTTCTCCCTGCTTCAATCTCATACTAGAGCGTCAAAGATTGCCTCTCGTCGGATGAACCAGTCCCTACATGACCTCTCAATCAGCATTTATAATTGAATGCGCGCAGACCTAGATCTGGTCCCCACCGTCCCCCAAACCGGTACACCTCAGGTCTCCAACCCTTATCTACTGAAAACCTCATTCCCGTCATCATCTGGGGACGAGCAGCCCCTATCTTCTCTGGCAGCCGCCTCTATCAAGTTGAATCCCACAGGCGTTTATGGGCAGACATCATTTGGGCATGCGGGTGAGGTTATTACGAGCACCGAGATAGTCAACAATCGGTCTCTCCAAGGACAATATGACACTAAGAGCTAGTGGGTGCCAGCTAGCTGGATGGGTTGATCCGACATCAGTTCTGTAGATGGCGATGACGTCGATGACGATTTTGTCGGAGCAGGAGAGCTGGGGCCAGTGGAAGACGCGGCGGTTCAGTGAGTTGCGGTGGTGGGTAACTTTGTGGTCGCTATGGCATGTTCATGTTTATTACAACGCACTACAGTTTAATTGCGTAGATAAAACCGACTACATCTTCCATACATTAAAATAACCCAAACATTTCCCCTGTTTATGACATAGCCAATAATTGAAGCATCATGGGAGCACAAGCAAACCTTCTCACCACCACTGCACAAGCCACCACTGTACATACAGTGGTGGCCGAAAATATAAATAATTTAGGAAGCATTGATATAGCTGCCAATACCATGCTGCAGTGTAAACGTTAAGTGCTCTTTTTGTATTCTTTTATGCATAGAATTCAGTAATTTAACCTGCTCTAAAAAAGCTTTACTCCGTTTTGAGATATATTCTACTGATTTTACAAGTATGGCAAAAAAATATAGACAATTCTCGCTCAATTTAATCTTGGCGCGAAGGAAAAGAAAATGCCAACCTCATTGCGTCTAGAAAGGGCACTGCCGGATAAGATTAGACCACCTGAATACTCTGAGCGAACCAATTCTATCTCAACTGCCATCATCACGGGGCGCGAAAACGGCTTGCAGAAGAAGAAAAGGGGAACGTTTTGGCGTTTACAAATGACGCATGGCTACCACAAGAGATCGTTATCGAGCTAAACAGAAGTGTGACAGTCGTATAAAACTTCCTCCGACTTAAGGACAGTTACGGGAAAATTTTTTCCCGTGGTAGGCCACCGAAACTGTCCATTCTCGATAAACGCCGAATTACCCGAGAAGCTAAATCATCTGGCAAGGGCTCAAGAGGGATTAAGAAGGCCCTTAAATTTGACCGCAGCACTCGACCCATCCGCAAATGCTTGCATGACTCCTAGTTTATGAGGTATAAAAAGGTTAAGACTACTCCCGCCATGAAAACGAGACATTTTGTGGCAAGGCGTAACTGGGCTCTCGAGAAAAGGAACTGGAGCTACGCCGATTGTGCTTCCATCATTTGGTCAGACGAAAAAAATTCAATTTGGATGGCCCCGATGGCCTAGCCTTTAAATGACAAGACATTAGGGATCCGGATGAAATATTTCCCAAACAGCACAGTGGAGGGCAGAATGTAATGGTGTTGGGAATGTTTGCTGGAACTCGGAAGGGGCCGCTCGTTGTTGTTGACGGTTCCATTACTGGGGAAGTTTATTTGCAAACTTTAAAGGAAAACGTACTCAATTTTGCTGAGTACTTGCCTTTGAATAGGACTTTTATGCAGGACGGAGCGCCATACCATTGGCCAAGGCTAGGGTCAAAATGGTTATGGGATTAATACATCAATGTTCTGGACTGGCGTTCTTACAGTCCCGATCTCAACCCCATTGAAAATCTTTGGGGGATCTTGGCGATAAGGGGTTTACAAGAACGGGAGGTAGTTTGAGAACGTTGAATCTCTTGTAGAAACAACCCATGAAGCATGGAAGTGAATTTGTGAAACGACGCTTTCTAACCTTGTTTTATAAATGCCGAGATGGGGTAGCATGGTTCTAAAAATGAATGGAATGTCCATTCCATACTAAAGTTCAGGTCTTTCTTGTTTTTTGTCTACTTTCTATCGTGTTGTTTATAATTGTTTATGTTTTCTTCCATAGTAAGAATCGAAGGATGCGGTATCTCGAAGCATACTGCTTACTCGTGAAATCTGAGTAAACAAATGTGTTTAGCGTGTCAATAAGCGTGCTTGGGAGTGCTTTTCTTTACTCCTTAGCACTTCTTCCCACATGTGTGCTGACTTCTCAAATTACTTATTTTTGGCCACCACTGTATTACGGTATTCCCTTCGGGATTGATATCTATGGCGCCTTGGGCGACGACGACAAGAGTTTTTTCTGCCGCCTTGCTTCCTTCGCTGCTTCCCGTTGCGGTTCCTCCCCTCAACAGGAGCTCCGCGCCTTCGTTACCCGCTTAGCGTTTAGTCTTCAAGTAATGCAGGCGCGACAGGTTTCCACACGTCGCCCCCATTCGTAGTTAATTTCTGAATACCCTCCGCACGCTTCTGTGCAACATTGTATAACTCATAAAGATTTACCACCACCACATTCCCTCCACGTAATCCTTCACAATTAAACCCCATTAACCCCCAATGCGCAGTTCTTGGTATGGTGAGCACTTATTTTGACTGCTGACTACAATCCGCCAGGTGAAAAGCCTCATCCAGTTGGTGCCAACACGGAATCTACGGCACATCTGCTTCAATTTTCAGAGACACTTTATCACTGCTTGTAAATCTTGGCTACTGTACCAGCTCCTTGGAAGATTTGCTCCGTTACTCGTACTGTGCATGCAGTACAGTACTGTACTGCACTGCACTGCACTGAAGATCCCGAATCATAGCTTGAACGAGCTCGTGGGACTCCCAACCTTTGCGCAACTTTCAGAGAACCACTTACCACTTACCCTTTGTACACATTTTCGGCACACCTGACGCATGCTTGGTTCTGCACGTATGAGCACCGCGACCAGAGGCAGCTAAGCTTTCCGCGATGGACTGCGACATTTTTCCACACGACTTGCAACTATGTATGGTACGGGAACGAAAAATCTGATTCCTCGTCAAGTTCCGAAAGGATTTCTCTATCGATTCTTGAAGAAAAGCGCAAGTCTCTGCTGGGCATAATCGACGTACGGAAAGTCAACTGCCGATCCAACACTTTGTACTAACGCCCACAAGCCCCAGTACAAATGCGCCGCCCGCCCAAAACGTTCTGCCTCATGCACCAAGGCCTCAACATCCTCTGCCAAATGCGTGACTCCATCGCCATTCCCATATGCGTTTTTGAGATACTCTTCACAGAACATCCATCTTTGTTCCCTTGAAGGAAATCTTTCCTCTCTTACTACTCCATCTGTGGTTCCTCCCATGGCCTCACAGAAAAAGTTACCGATATCAAAGCCCCGGTAATTGAAAGCGCCGTACTCGAAGTCAACAAGGGAAACCTTATTGTCCTCTTCTCCGACCATTATATTTCCACAGAGCAGGTCGTTATGGCAAAACACAATAGGGCTTGAACTTTTCTCGAGTTCTTGTCTTATCTTATTGAGTCCATCCTTGCACTCCGTTACAGACACTCCATCCGGCATCAGTAACCTGCCCGCCGCGACTAGTTGATCTATATCTGCCATCCATCTGGTCACGTCCACCCACAACCCTGCCTCCGTTGTGATATCTACTCCATGTGGCCTGAATTTGTGCAAATAAGACATGGCCTTTGCGACACCCTTCAGTGTATTCTTGTGAGTCATTTCGTGCAACTGAATATTGCGGGCCCGTAAAAATTCCTCCACTCGACCATTTGGCAGTACGGCGTGGAGGCAAGGTGCGATATGGGCATCCGCGAGCTGTTCAAACAGGATGGACTCGGTACAACGTTGAGATTCAGTGAACACATCTTGGGCACCAAAGAGACGGATAAGGACAGATTCTGGTTCGACACCGGGAAGGGAGGCCTTGTAAATAGAATTTGTTATACCGCCAGAAATGGATGAGACTTGTATTTCAGATGGTGAGCGGGAGGACCAGGTTGGTAGGATGGATGCAAGGGTTGATGCAATGGTGACGGGGCATGTAGGGCGAGTGGACGCGTGGGGTACTTGAGACTGAAAGGGCGTAGATAACGACATGTCATTTAGAGTGTCGAAGAGATCCCGCGCTGTGTGTTGGTTACCGAGGACGGCAGTGGTTTTGGGTCTTTATGAAGTTAGAGTGAGGCAGGGTGAAGAACAGGCTTTTCATGCGGATTCGAGACTTGTGGAGCGATTCGCCCGTGTGAATTGATCTGAAGCAGGCTGCGGTCCTTAAACACTTCGGGGATAAGCGGGCGAAGATATCATGATGATACGTAACCGTAAAGAGAAGTTCGCATTGATTTTAGTCGATTGGGAAACTCCCTAAACGTTAGGTTTGGCTGTGCAGTACTGTACTGTACTGTATAGGTTTGGCTGTGCAGTACTGACTATCGCTACTACCGTGCTTTTTTCTTTTCGCATTTTATTTTATTTTATTTTTTTTTTTATCACTGTTTGGTACTGTACTCATTGAAGTAAAGTTTCTCTGTACTGTATTTTAGAAAGTATCGTATTTCCTGGTGTACTGCAAAGCAGCATTACAGTCGTAGCGGGACCCAGCTGGTTGCCACTCAAATGCTATGGGGGTTGAATTGCTGATAAAAACAGGAGGGTTCGCTATATTTGCCTCTCCTAAGCCCGGAAAAAAACAGGGTTCTTGTGGGTTAGCCGTGAACTGGACAACTTTCTCGAATACCACTTGTGTCTTCCACTCATCATGTGCCCGAACTGCGGATGTATAAGATTGAAGAGCAGTGTGCGGTAGCTCAGGGAGAAGGGTAGAGCACAGGGCACGCGTGAGGGATACGGAGGAAAGGAAGGCAGCCGCCGCAATGAGCTTAGCGGAGCGGAGCCCAATGCCAAATGTTGGCTTGCGGGGCCCAAAGGGCGCAAGAGGAAGTTGTAATTCCCGGAAAGTGTTGGCGTCCAGAACCCCGCCCATCAACCCCCGCAGCGGGTCTTCAACAGCGGTGTCAAATTCAGTTGCTCCCTTACGAATGGACTGAGGGGAAACTACACGTAAGAGGTAGTTGATCCGACTTACACCAATGCAGGTCCGCAGTATGTGGAGAGCTACATAAGTATCCTCCAGGGTTGACAAGGACTTGAGGAGAGGCTGTAACGAAGTGATGTGCTTTGAGAACTCGCGCTCAATGAATAGGTCCTACCAGATGGGTGCGCGGAGCACTTTTGTTCCGGCGTCATAGTTCTGGCGAAGCTCACATGTGAGGGCCTGCTGAACATGTGGGGGGGGTTGGCCACCAGACGGCACACTTATCCATGCGCAGGTGTACACCCAAACTGCGCACCTCCGGATCCGAGAAGAACTGTAGTGCCGTTCCAATGGCTTGACGGGTGACAACTATATACCGATCGTCCAAGTACTACAGCTGAGGGGGTGGGGTACGTTTTTGGTTTACTCAATTTTCCTTATAACAGAGGTTGAGTGCGAAGTCGAAAGGGTTGAACATACGATCGGTCGGTGCAGCAAGCAGGCACCCGCAATCGCACGATTGTCTATGGTCTCATCAAAGGTAGGCCAATATCCTTCTCCGTGGCCGTAATAACCCCATTCTCGCAGGTTGACGTCTACCCGTACACGCCTTCGGGTTTTGTTTGACATTGGGCGGCTTCCAAAATGGACGATTGGAGCTTCCCGTCAATAGGTGACGGGCGCGGGGTGTTCGGTACCACAGGAGTATGGACCTGTTTCTTTGGGAAGGGCAGCCGTGACGGATACCATTGAAGAGCAACGCCCTCCTTCGTGAAGGAGTGGGGTTAAATGGGGTGGCGTCAGTTGGGTGGTTTACTTGAATGAGTCAATTGGGTTTATACTGAAACGGATGACTGGTAGATTTGTGGGAACAGGGTGGAACTAGACATAACAGGGAAGGGGCCTAACTTGCGAAGGGACGGAGATACCATGAGAACAGAGGTTCTCTGGAACATACTAACTTGCTAACTTGCACGTTGCGGCATTAAGACTCACTCAAGACCCCTTCCAGCAGATTGAGTGGGGTTGGTTTACTGCGATTGGAACATGGAGTGAAATTCCCATTACCTTGTGCAGTATGGCGCCGGCGAAGAAAACACTACGGTGACGATGGGCCAGCTATGATATGGCTACTAGAAAGTAGCTGCAAGCCTTCTCAGCAGACATGCGGCGTTAGAAGCAACCATCAACGGAGATTTCCTTAGGGAATGGTGTAAAAGTGGGGTGATTTAATATTTGAAAAATATGGTCGGTTGTGGCCCGGAATATCCTACAGGGTGCCGAGTAATACCTCTTAAATTACTCTAAAAAGCTGGCTCAAGGCCCCCCAGCAGACAGGCTGCGTTGGACATTACGGCCGCGGCAGCGTGTCTCTGAGTGAGTACCGCACGGACCTTACCATATGCCTCCATCGCCCTAACGGCCACGTTCCGCGCGACGTCGGTTAACACCCTATAAGCGTCCGGGTGCCACCCTCCGAGAGTAGATATAGGAATAGGCACGAGCCTACTTCTCACGGAGGTTGCAATAAAAGAATCATATCTCCTATGCTTCGCGGAGGCGGCCGCATTGAGAGAGGTGAGCGGATTAAACGTTTGGGCCCTCCTGTGGGAAGGCGCCAGCGGGTTGACAAACGTCACGTCAAAGAAGTACGTACCTCCACTGCTTCCCATCGCCCGGATGTCTGGCCTCGTGCGATGAACGCCGTCCCGCGGTTCGACGGCGGGGTGACGTGCCGCTTTCTGCAAGTCTTGCGCGAAGAGGGTCACTTGATTGTCATGCCGTCGAGTCCTGTTCGCACCATGTCTGCAGTGAAGGAGGTGATCCCCGAAGGAGTCGAGGGTTTCGGGGCAGTTACGTCTTGGGCACGGCACGTCCGAAGGGAACAGCGGGACTTGGCAGAAGTATTGGAACCACACCGCGAATTCGCGGGGGTCAATACTCGTCTTGAGGCCGGGGCACGGAGCGCAATACACCCATTCCTTGGCGCCCGGGAGGGCCATGGAGGCGCGGAATGCCTGCCTTCTTTGATCACCGGGGGAGATGCTTTCCTGCACAGCTGCATGGATTGCGTCTGTTAGTTTCTTTTGCGATGGTGTATTGCTTGAGCAAAAGGCACTAAAAGGTAGAATCCTTGACTGCAGACAGGAAAGAGACCAATTCCGGTGGGCGTCCAAAGCGTCGTTGTAGGTGGCGAGGCTCCTGATAGGAGCGGGCAGAACAACTTTGCACAACCTGTTGGCGGCCGCGCTGGAGGCGAGGAAGGCGGCCGCGGCGATGTTTTTGGCTGAAGTGAATCCGACCCCAAGGGAAGGCCGCTTCGCATCCAGTGGTTTCACTGGGAGTTGAAGTTCACGGAAGACCTCTGAATCCAAAACCCCCCCGCTAGTGTGCGGACGCAGCGCTCCATCATATCGTCAAACATGGCAGCGCCCTCGGCGGTGGACGACGTCGGGACTACGCGCAGTAGATAGCCGAGTTTGCAGACTCCGAAGCAATTTCGGAGCAGCTGGAACGCTATTTGCGTATCCTCGAGGTCAATGATGGCCTCAAGGAACGGTTCGAGGGACTTCACGTGCGTGGAGAAAGTTCTCTTGGTGAAGGTCTCTGTGCCAATTGGAGCGTTGAGGACGAGTGTTCCCTCACTATACTCTTGTTTGAGGACATTCGGGTAGAGGCGCTGCACGGACTCTGGAGGGGCCGTCGGCCACCAGACCTTGCATTTTGGCAAAGAGAGGTGCAGACCTCTGCTAGTGGCGTCCAGCGAAGAAAGGATATCGACGGCTCGGAGAAGTTGTTCGTGACGCGCGATAATGTACCCGTCATCATGATACCATAGTTGGAGCAAGAGTTGGCCCATGGTCTCGTCTTCCCCAGAACCAGAGCCCAAGAGTTCCTGGATTTTGAGTATGAGGGGGTGCAGAACTAAGTCGAAAAGAAGCCCACCAAGATTGTCCCCCTGTTGTGTTCCGCGCACGCTTCGGAGAATATGGCGACCAAACAAAGTACGCCGGCGCAGTTGCATAGCAATACGAGACCCACGGCAACAGTTCTGGGAATGACGTCCTGACAGCTTCGAGAAAAGCGGGCCGAATGCACAAATTGAAGGCGTTCTTGAGGTCTACTGTGAGTTGATCCTTTGTACAGTTGACGACCGAACTTGCAACCCTCGTCACGGTGAAAAGACCTCTGTGTGCTAGTGTGTCCCACTACTTGTATAATTCAGGTTTTTGAACACAATAAAATACCCCTCCGTGCGCTAGCCGCCGAGGGTGTAGACTGTAAGGGGATATTGCGCTGTGAGTGCCCATCACTAGGTCTTCCAGGCAGTTTTTGTCCAATGCATCATACCTGCTGACAGGCTTCGACGCAGCCATTTAGACACACGAGTGACATTACCCATTATCCTGAACACGTCTAGCATACACCAGGGGATAGCCGAACCGCACTTTTCAAACATCAAAGAACCAAATCGAATCTCCGTTTTTCAGTAAATGCGCAAAGACTGGGTCTTCGCGTATTTACTAGGTCTTTTCGGACTTTGCCTGTCTCCACGTTATAAAAAGAGTCAATACTTGCAGCAAATTTGTTCAAAAGTCTAAAATTACCGGGCATAGAAATTGGTCATGTGACAAATTGTTTTGGACTCTCCTGTAGAGTAGAAAGATTCAAATAGATTATCGGTGATAAGAATTCTCTGACGTGAAGCCTGCCACAGGATATTATGCATTCACGAGACTTTCAACCCATCCATCTCGGCGCAATATTCCAAACAACAAGACCACATACCCTCTCTGTCTTCTCCAGCCCATCACACCAAACGGTTGTCCCATTGTCGCTTAGCTTGATCCTCTGAGCAAGGATCATCATCATCAGTGCCGGAATTCAAAGCTCTTTTATGCCCGCTCAATTCCTCTGGAGGAGCAACCGAAACACGCGATAAGGACGTCTGAACCCCCTTATGACATCCATCATCATTTGGAACTTTTGAAGATCCAGTTTTGGGCTTCCGCACGCTCACGTTGACGTTCTTCTCGGTCCAGTGACTTCTCTTTTTGGGGTGCTTCAAACCGTTCTCGCTCCAACTTTAACCTCTCTTCCTCCAGCTGTAGCCTTTGTGCATCTCCTCGCTCCAAAGCAGCCGTAAAGTGACGCTGTCTCATCGTCAACCGTTATCGGAGCAAATAATAGAATCGTTTTCACTTTCTTAGTCGGTGGTGAACCTTGAACTTCTGACCAGGTGTCACTGTTATCGGAATCCTTTCGACGTGTAGCACGCTGCCGAATAAAAGTACCAAGACGTTCCTTCTTGGGTTCGTTTTCTTCTTTAATTTTCTTCTTATGTTCCTGGGTCTGACGAGATCATCGCAAGCTTCCTTCAATACCGCAAGCAGTTTCTCTAATTCACCCATTTCTCCACCAACACCGCTCAACTTGGCGTCAGCCGCATCGTTTTTGTCATAGCGTTCCTGCAGACGTTTTTACCTGTCTTGTGCTGATTTCCAGGTAACTACATGCTTGACGCTTGACGCGTTTGGAACCATTTACTTTTGCTGCAACAATTTCAAAACGCTCCCTGGTTGCACCGTTTGTTGCAATATGGGCTTTGGCTGCGGCAACCTCCCAAGCGATGATAATGTCATCGTCTTTTGTGAATCTGCATCTCTTCTTGCGCGGTTTTGATGGTGTGGGGAAGGGCCCGGAGGGATCATTGGAATTTGCTGAGGTCGACATGAGAAGAGTCTTTGAGGGGTGAGATTGCCCAAGGGCTGGATCTCCGGTATCGGGGCATGGCGAAGGTTGGGGTTGCATGTTCGCCGAGGTATGTAGTGGGCCCAGCATAGCAAGGGCGTGCAATCTTTCTAACGTTTTCAAGCTCACATGGCCTCACTATTGGGGCATTCTTCAAGACCTCAGAATGGTGGGACTTCACCATTGGGATTGACACGACGCATAGTGGCATATGTATGGCGTGTTTTTACCCACGTTGACAAGAATTTTTTCTTCCGTAAAGTCCCTAATATCCTGCATTTGCTGTCATTTTCTTCATCAGAATCCATGCGATCGGATTTATTGTTGAAGTCATCCATCTCTGCTGACCGTTCCACAAGTCTCTCTGCTAAGAGAGCCACTGTCTCCTGTGCGTCGGTCGTGCTGAAAGAGGTCATTTTTAGATAGAGGTCATTTTTAGATAAAGGGAAAGGGTGTGGTGAGTGCTGCGATAAAGGTAGTGTTCTGGCTTTGGTAAACTTAGAAAATGTCGATCTTGGTGTAATTATTCTAATTTACGGCCTTTGGAGTCAAGTGCAAGACTTAGTTTGGTTCTACAGACTAATTTCGTAGTAATCGAGGCATTGCCGAATTGGAACTTTGATTTCCTTTTTGGCGCGATCATTCTTAATTTAATGTGTTCTCCGGAATTAACCCCGTAAATACTGGGGCGGTGATTTTTTATTAAATTGCCAGTATTTGATAAATTGGCCCGTAAATAAGAATTTACTCGCATCATATTGGAATATACCATGTTCACTAAAGTTAAATTCATTAACTGATGAAAAATGCACAAATTCTCGAAAGGCCTATTCTGACGGTTTATCATACACACGTACTGGCTTATATTTAAATCACATACCCTCCCAGGGCATATTTAGATTGTTTTTTTAAAGAAAATGCCCCTATTTCTAGCTCTGTTAGCTTGTTTTAAACTAAAAATATACCTCTCGACTCCTCACAGTCTACTGCAACGGCCACTCTAATTGTGGACTAAAACACGAAATAGAAGAAAAAAGACATGCAAACAAGTGTACTCGGCGCAAAAGAGCTAAAACTGGACAACGGGTTTATTTGGAGCACCTAAAAACCCCATTCACGACATTTTCAAACCTCTTTTGAATACAAAAGACTGTACTTCGGGTCTAGCAGGCAAGACTGATTATCAACGCGTTCTTCAAAACACAAGAAGCGTTCGGTGCGTTGATTTTCATTGTATCCTAGCGAAAATAAAGCCGAGGCACAGTTTCTATCATAGACGGAGGGACTCGATGACGGAAAGGAAGAGGGAGGACTAATCAAAAGTGCACCTTTTTACTTCTCCACCTTCCGTTCCATTGCATTCTTTTTTGCCTTGCTATGCTTTCCTCTTTATGTTCTTCTCCCTGTTACACTCCCATTCCAATTTGCGCTTCTCCACCGATTTTTTGCGGGAAGCAATGGCCTCATTGTGTGGGAGGTAATCTGAAGACTGGCCGAAATCGAGGATCCTCAGTGTAGATTCGTGGGGAGGAGTTGCTGCACGACTAGATATTTCGCTGAACGCGTAGTCAAAGGCAGTGATGTATTCAACATCCCGCTGGAGAGCGGCGTCAATGCATTCGTATACAATGGATAAGGGCTGGCTTTATAAGACTGCTCGAATTTACTGAAGTGTACAACTTCGCGAATTTCTAGGTGCGAATACATATCGTCCCCGGGGAGTACTGAAGGTAGTATTTAAATGCTCCATAAACCTGTAGTCAAGGGGCCAAAGGTTATGATTTATGGATGCGACCTTCACCATATTCTTCCTAAGTGCGCGATAACCGGACATTCCAAGAATGAGCTTCGTGTTCATGCTTGAGAAATCATGCGTCGTATTTTGTTTAAATTGAACCACCTCGATGTTCTCCACAGTGTCTTTCGCAAGCCATTCCCAACCGCCTCGAGACTGGTGCCAATCTATCATTAGGAGAAGGGGCTTGCCTTCAGGGACAATTACTCTACTGTGACGTCTGATATGATCAATTACGAAGAATATAAATGACGATTCGATGGAACCGTTTTTGTTACCCATCGTGAAACTGTTCACGTCAAACCAACAATCCTTTTTAAACCAGATGTGAATCCCAACATCGTCTTTTGAGATGTCCTCGCTCAACGGGAGGAACCAATTCTGCATCACATGCTTCCCCTCGAAAATAAAGAAAGGATGCAAAAAATCTCCAGCTGCTGACGCGATGACCACAGCAGTGAGATGCTTCCCAGTCCTCTTCCCTTTTGATAACCGATAATCACCACTGTTACCTTCCGGGTCCGCGTAAAATTTCGCCTTTTCGCTGTATTCACCACTGACATCTGTCTCACCTAAATTCAAGACGAAGTTGTAATCCGTTTTCAGCACATGATACTTGCTCACCACAAATTCTAAGGCAGTCTTTAAATTCTTCACGTGATCGTAGTTCTCAGCCTTGGCTTTGGCGAGATCTTTTTCTCAAGGGAGCGGTACTTAATCTACCGATGCCGTGACCAGAATGAATGTACCCATTCTTCCGATGGGATATCACTCTTGAATGTTCGCCCCTCTTCCCTAGCGACGGTCGCCGCCATCCTCACCGAGGCGGCCTCATCAACCGCAAAACCCCGTTTTGCGGCCTGCAGCAAATGTTCTATGATACGAGACCCCGCAGTTGAAGAGATCTGCTGATTGGCGCTGGAAGGGCTGTCAGATGGACTACAGTTTGATCAACAATTTGGCTTGTCGATATTGTTATTTAGGGCAGGTCGAAAGCAACCCGTCTTTCGTGGAATTCAATTGACGCCTTCGCAGCTCTCTGTTAGATATTTTTTGTCGATTTTCGCATTGATAGCGGCATTTTGGATGGCCGCGTTGTTGAGTTGTATTGGACTAGTTTCGTATGTTCATCCAGAGGTGGATTATGTATAAGTAGGTGGATCATATATAAGACGTGGCAGCGGTCACATCGGGATCTTATATGGTACGTTATGCAGACAAATTAGCGGGAATTCAGTCGTCTCACAGAAAAATACATGACCGGGACTGGACTAAAAAGTAAGAACTGGAGCAAAAATTGGGCTTGAACCCGGCAAAGGGCGAGGGCTACCACCCGGCGTCAGGCCTCGACTTCCACACCCGACCATATGGCCATTCCGATTGGGGGAGATTCGTTGGCACTTGCGGTGATTGAGAAAGTGCTATTTATTTCGGGTGCTTCAAATTTACCGGGTGGTCAAAATATGCTTACTGGAAGGGTAGTCAAATAAATATTTTATGGGAAGAGAGATTTCTGCAATTTTTCTGCAATTCTTCTGTAATTTCACTGCATGCTGTTTAAATGATGTATTCACATGGGAAAAACACATAATTGGTGAACTGTTTCTCCGGGGAGTTTACAGAGCTAGCTAACATGAGTGCCACCACTGAAGAGGCATTAGAGCAACACCACGAAGTCATAGATTGGGCTGGTAAGTGGACGGTTCTCCTCTAAACAAAAGATCACAACTTTCGTCGACTCCGATTTTGGCGTAGTGCTCTATGTAGCCTTATATATCGACGATTTATGGCAAACTTGTCAATTTGGTTTCTACAAAAGTCATACAGGAAGTGGAGAGCGCTAAACAACCACCACTGAGTTTTTATAATACGAGGGATACTAATTGCAACAAGATCATTAGAGGAAGTCTTTGCAGCCATGGGAGACGAACAATGCATGTGACCCTTCGGGTTTCTGCGAAAAGACGAACTACGGATTTCAAATTTTGTTACTAATGGTTCTAGTTGTTATAGGACGAAAAGATACATGTATTCTACTACCAGTTTTCTTTCCAACTTTGCTCTTCATAAACAGCTTTCTAATACCGAGATTTGGAAGGACCTGGAGTCAGAATTTATAAAATAAACACCACAAATATCGGAGGTACTTTGGGAGACAATGGATAGTTTTATGGAGAGATGGGAATGATTACAACGGATATATTAAATGTTCCATAAATTAATTCAAACGCAGCTCGATATGCCCATTCTATTAGGAATAAAACAAAAGCATTAGATAACTGTATCGTATTAATTGATAGAACAGCACTAGAGATTGCAAGTTCAGATGATACAGTACTTCAACTTGTGGTTTACAACGGGCACAAACGCAAGCAAGCCGTAAAGTTTCAAGCAATAAAACTCCGGACGGCATGTTTTACCACACATACGGTCCAGGAGAAGGAAGAAAGCATGATTTGACACTGTATCCAAGATATGGTTTAGATGTTTATCTCGAAACCTTACTGCAAGTATACGGAACTACCCACTGCATTTATGGCGATAAAGGCTACAACTGGTGAAGTTAATTAGAGGTTCCATCTCAAAGCTCTCATTTAAGTGCAGATCCAGTGGCGTTTAATATGGCTTTTTCATCTGCCCGCATAATTGTGCAGTGAAAGTTCAAGGAAGTGAAGAAATATTGGATTACAGTAGACTTTCCCAGGAAAATGAGAGTTCTACAGCTTCCAATTGGTAGGTTGTACATTGGCGCGTATTTACTGAAAACAATTCGTAATTGTTTTTATCGAAACCAGAAATTTCTATATTTCAGTTTCATTCCCCCACATTACAACATTAGCTAGCCTGGCGAGAGAAAATGAATGATTCAATAGTCACCGGGTTCATTTAGTACCACGGAGAGGAGCAACTATCTCTTCAAAGGGGCCCACAGGCTCCCCCATCTCCATTCCATCAAATGAAAACAGTTATCACGTCCATCATTAACCTCGTTTTTTTAAGCTCTAGTTGCTTTGATGTCTGGGGCTGTATTGTTTTGCTTATTCTGGTTCGGACTTTTTGCGCCCAAAACTTTACTCAAGTCTAGAATTAAATACCAAATCCCCCGGTAGAATACATGAATTTTAGCCCAGTAAACCTACCTAACCTGAACTACCCAAACAGCCCGAACTGTCACGAACGTGGTAGGGGGCAGTCTTGACCACGACACTACTCCGCAACTCACACTTAGCGAATCCTGTCCACTGCCACGTTACTGCTATTCTGCATCCAAACCTGACAGCACCTGTTACATGCTTAATTCACACTCTATGAAGGATAAATATCAAATGAATGAGACATGGCTGATACTGATATGCGTAAAGACATAGAATCACTATCAAAACACACAATAACAGTCAAAACACAGATATGAGAGAGTCTCACAAGTTGTATGTTGTTGATATCACAACAAGTTGTGCGGCTTCCTCCATCTTTTCGTTTCTCTCCTCTCGTGCCCGTTTACGTTTCTCAATCTCCGCTTGAAGCTGTAAGTAAGCTAGTTGTAATTTTATCTCTTCCATCTCGACGCGTTGTTTTTCAGTGCGCTCCAGGGCTTGAATAAACGCAACATCTTCATCCGTATCAGCAATGGTAACTGAATTGCGCCTTTTTTGTACCCATACTTCTTTTTCGCTTCCATTGCTACCTTTCGTCACATTTTTAGCTGAGGGACTATCTTTCACACTCCTTTGCACAAGTGCATGGGCACGAATGACTGATAAAAGCCTCTACTTCTCCTTCTTTCACATTTCTTCCATCTCATTTCTTGCAATTCTTTGCCCAGCCAAATCATCCCTGTTTTACTCCATCGTGAAAAGAATCTTTTATATTTCCGCTACCTCGCCCCCTATACCACTCATCAATTGCTCAGAGCGATCATATCTGTCAAAGCGGCGTTGTAAAAGAATAAATGTGTCTTGAATGGATTTCTATGTGACCATCCATGACAGCTTACGTGTCGCGACGGCTTTAGAAGCGGCTATTTTGAAACGCCCTCTTTTCTATTCGTTCGGCGCGATGTGACTTGTACATGCCGAAACCTCTCTAAACATCACTAGATCTTCTGCAAATGAGAATTTAGATCGACGCCCTGGTCCCTGTTTTTCCTTGCCGGCTCCCGCGTTCACAGTTGCACCCTCTGTAACGAAAACTAATGGGAGATCAACAGCAGAGCTGAGCGACCAATTGCAGACGCGGTGTGTATCCACGGCAGCAAGCGGTGTTCTGGGATTGGTGGCGGGGCTACAACTACAGCGCCAGGCGAAGCTGCAGCTTTAGCGGCTGTCGAGGTTGCTACAACAGCGCGGGATGTTCTTGCACCAGCAGCGGAGCTTGGGAATGAAACAGCAGCTGCAGACTTGTTTAACCAATCAGCGACTGGAGGACGACAAAAACGGAGGGTGGGTTTTCAACAACTGCGTCGGGCGAAGTTTCATTAGCAGGGGCGGACGGACATACAGATACAGCAACAGGTGGCGCTGCAGCAACAAAGGACGGGGGTGTAACACGAATACAAGGAGGTGGGGAAGCAGAAACCGGTGTGGAAACAACATCGTACGGATAACGTTCGGCAAGGGACGGAAGAGTTTGTTTGCCATTTTCGAGAGTAGCTGGAGCAGAAATGGTGACAGCTGAGCCCAGGCAGAGGGTGACAAGGAAATTTCTGGTATCTCTTTCAGTCCTTTGGCGCAAAATGTGTCAGAAACAATGCACACGCCACGTCACTAAAACCGCTCATTTATGCAATGATCATCATGGCCGATTAAGCCGCTTCTATATTCCATGTGACATGTGTACACGTATTGCAGAAATACTGTTTCTGGTTTTCAGAATTCTGCGACCGTAAAAGCCCTACTATTCTTGTCTTTACTCCCTCATTGATATTCTCAAATTTTTCTGTTCTGCATACTACTGTGGCTGCGCGGTGGCAAGGGCACAGTAGGAACATTCACACTGTAGATGCTTTGCGGAGGGGTTTTATCAAGCGCAATGACGTTTTATTTGCTGTTGCATAGGGACTTAGTGGTTCCAATACTGCTAGCATCACTGTGCCTGTAAGAACACAGTACAGCGCGAAGTACGGCGGAGGAATTTTTAATGATGAAGAATGCACTCGTTAGAGTGAGAGAGTACAGTGCAAAAGCTCAAAAGGCACAAAGACCAGTACGAATACCACTGCGCATCGCTGTACAGTACCTCTCAGTATGTGAGCCAAATAAATTTCTAATACGGTCCCAAATTCTCTATAAAAGGTCTAGCGTACCGAATAGCGGAGGATGTCTAAGTGAAGGAATCAAGAATCAGTAACCAGATAGAAGAATTAAACACTTGTTCCTGTCTCAGTAAGGGTAAACCAGCCACCCAGGCAGATCCGTTACTTGTTGTGAAAGACGTTTAGGCTTGTTTTGGGAGTATTTGCGGGGATTGGATGCATAAAAAGTAAAAATGGTTGAGCTGTTGGTTGCTGCTACCAAAAAGACTGGAGATTCAGACCAAGGGCTATGTAGAAAAATTTCTCAACAGAAAAATAGTTAAAATGTAAGCAAGCAGTACTTAATGCAATTGCATTCTAAAAAAAAGGTAAGTTCGAGCGAAAGAGACAAACAAAGAAGGAGAGAGGCAGAACGAAGAGAAATGAGAACAAGGAGAGAGTGAAAGACCGAGAGAAGGCTTTGAGAGGAGGGAATATGGTGGTCAGGCTTTATTGAGACCAAGTAGAGAGCGAGGGCCAGTCTTGTATAGACTTTCAATCTAGTCTTTGGAAGCCCTGCGAGAATAACCAGAAGTTTCCAGAAGCACAAGAGATGAAAGTGAAATAATAATCCTAATTATGTGAGCTAATCTGAAGCGAATCAACTCACGGATCTGTAACGGGAGAACTCTAGGCTAACTATCATTACTGACTCTAAATGTCTATAACGTTGATAAAGTATTTCTCAAGCAGTCATCATATCTTATAGCAGATGGTTACTTATACTAACATGCCCAGTTTGGGATAATGTCTTATCATAGTGTTAAATTCTCGATAACAGTTACTGGCAGGATATTCTTATATTATTTAAGGAGATGCGTGGGCGTGGCCGTTACATAACTACTCTAATAATTTGTTTTCTCAGAGCGAAGAATTAGAATAGTCTGCATATCCCTTTCATTTAATAACGTATTATGTCTTTCGTTGTTGTCATTTGTGACTGGGAATGGATCCGAGCTCATATTATTCTTATCTTTTCTGAACCCGTATAGGTGGCGGCGGCAGATCTTGTCGATAAAACTCATCATCAAAGTACGGCTTCAGAAGGTTTGCCTGGATAGAGTTATGGATTCCTCTGTCGACAACTGTATGAGATAGAATTAAGCATTGTTTAACCCCGTTGATATCCTCAATTATTGCGAATGGACCACAGTAATTAGGGTTCAGTTTTTGAGATCTTGCGCCATCATCTAGGGCAAATTCTCTGAGAAACAGCCAGAACTTATCACTGAATTTATAATTATAAGATTTTATATGGTTTTTTTGAACTTCTCTTGAAATAAAAAGCTGTGGAATCTTTTGGCTTTTTGATTTGTTCTTTGCCTTTTTTCGGTTGATTCTTACTATTTGAGGAACCGGATTGTAGCAGGGTTGTCTGCAAATTTTAAGTCCAAAGGAATAGGTCTGGAGTGAAGTACATAACTGATCAAGAAGGAATAGAATGTTGTAGTTGAATTAATGGATGGATTGTAAGCAACACCGAAGTCTAAAATTACTTCTTTCAATTTGACTTGTCGAATCTAATAAAAGAACGAATTAAATCTTTTAGTTTTCTGTTCATTACCTTGTATAGGCCATATTCTTGTCGGTGATACACTGAAGAAGGAGATACCTTGGTGCTTAGAAGCTGAAACAGACTCTCGAAATCTTGGACATAAATACAGAATCTCTATCATACATGGAATTTTTCGGAGTGTCTTTTTTCTATAGACATGATTCTTGAACCGCCTCGAAGTAAAAAAGTGTATATTTCAGGCTTAGTTGGTACAATTCGTATATTTTTTGATTTTATGTTAACCACCGTTGAAATTCCATTATTTCCTATCTTTGACCTCGGAATTGGTTTAGTAAAACCCGTTTCCTTTTGCGCTCACTTAGTTGTGTATCAACAAGCCATAGAATACCTTCGGGTTTCTTATTTGAAGTTTTCCCTCTTTGATAGTGGCGAGAACGAAAGTATCTAAAAAAATATGTACGAAGGTTTTTCCAGTAAAAATTCTGTGATATTCTACTGATTGTTTTTGAAATTCCCAAATTTCCAATATTTGGAGTAGAATGACTGTCATGTAGTAACTTGATTTTAAATTTTCCTTGTGGTATAAAATTACTAAATTTTTTTGATAAAAAATCCCTCCTTTTTGGAAGGGGCCTTTAAATCTTTCTAATTCTCTTTCAGGTTTTTATCTAGCCTTTAATCTTTTACCAGTTCTTCTAGCTCTAAACTCTCAGAAGAAAATGCCGGCATATTCATAAATTTTGAGTATGTCTTTTTTGTTACTTTTCGGGCAGTTCTTTCTCTCGATGCTTGTTTGAGATTGGATTCTCAGGCTGTCTTGAGAGGTATTCGGGAACTTTGTTTGCCTACTCTGAGATGGGTATAATTTTGAAATCAAAGTCAGAAAATCTTTTCAACAACTTTACTGTTTCTACGATGTATCCTTTTTGGTCTCTAAGTATATCAATGGGAAATTTGAAGAAGTAGCTGTGAAATATTTTCCGTACAGTTATGTTTAGCATCAATTCAAGCACTCTTCGAAGGGCAAGATCTCTGTCTCATGATTGAGATAATTTTTTTGAGTATAAGTCAAAATTCTAGATGTAAAGGCAACTGTTTCTCTTTTTTTGTCTTCCTATATCAATATAGCTTTATAGCTGTATTGGAACCGGGAGACCACAGTGAAATGTATTAGAATCCCACCGATAGGGGTAAATAGTAGGGAGAAGAGATACTCAAAACCAATTACCCCAAGAAGGAGGTGTTTCAGGCGAAAACAGTGCTGCCTTGGTATATCTGAGCGAACAAAAAAAGGTGGGTAAGGACGAAAGTTGAGAGGTCTACAAGTGAGTTTAGAAGGGGCAGGGTCTACAACTTATGCTGTGTGGCCAGCGTAAGACAACCTTTCCTTGGGTCTGAAGTTGACTCTCAACTTCTTAACTACTTGGGGCTTCACTTAAAGTCGTCTGCCAAGTTGCTTCACCTCTCCAAGAGGAAGCAGTTCAAGCGGCTTATTTAGACTCTTTGGCTAAACCTAAAGTCCCAAAAAATCATACTAAGTACCATGAAATGTATTAAAGCGAATCGTGTGGACGAGAGAAACTAGTAGAGGATATTTCTTCAAGGTAAATATTTAGGTGCCATACCACCACCCACCCGCCAAGGGTGGGAATTTATGTGGCCATTATGTAGACTTTTCAGAGTCACTGTTAGTATCATTCAGAACCTTTGCGGGCGCTGACATCAATTAATGCCAGCGAGCCATAAAATGAAAAAATAACCCACAAGTTTGCCACACTCATCCAAATTAAAAATATCTCTCAAAGTCCGATTATGTAAAAATATTTTGCAAATTCAGATACTGTCCCGAAATAGGTCCTCTTTTAGATTTTTCGGGTACAAGTTTAATGCATATCAATCACGATGTAACGTTTTACGAATGGGCACTGTGTAAAGATTTTTGAGGGTCTTGAATGAATCATCCGGAGCTTTTGTCCACAGAAATAAAACGTTCTTTTATGCCCACTAAGAAATTAAGCAACCAAAGGGCAGCCTGTAATGAATCTTCCGTAAATTTTGACAAATACTAGAAATTATGAAATATTTTGCTTCTTCTTTGATGAGAGACATTACGAGACCGTATTATTTTGTAGAAATCCGCAGAATTTCCTCCTTGAAAGATTTTTTGTCCAAGGAACTTCATTTCTTTAACAACGAAGACACATTTTCACAATTTTGCAAGCAGATTAGTTTTCTAAGGATCTCTAATACAAAAAAAATGCGTTCTAAATATTATCTACATGTATTACTGAATTTGAGAATATCATAGAGATAAACTATACCGAAAAGATTCAGGACATAATTGAATATGTAGTTTATTAGATTCATAAAAGTTGCGAGGGCATTTTTCAATCGTAAAATTCAGAATGTTCGTGTCTATTTCGAAACGCGGAGAGAGGGAGTGAAGATTCACCCAGATTGATGTGATGCCAATTAATTCTCATATATATCTTAGAGAATTACCTGACTGTTTTAAGCTGATCAAAGATATCATCAATTCACTGCAGGAACTGCTTTTTTCTACGGTAAGTCGAGTAAGCTCTCCTTTGTCCACAATTTTCCATTAACTGTTGATTTTGTTCGTCAGAAAGAGTATTGGAACCCCAGGGGCTTTTAATTGGTCTAATAAAGTCATCCACAAGAGCTTGTCTAATTTTTTTCGAAGCGCCATCATTTCTTTTTCTGAACCGCTGTAGAGAAAATTGTTAAGTGTTGTCGCACTTTTCTCCAATTCGATCTTGAAAACGTACTTACACTTCGAATTTAGGCCCATCGGAAGTTTCTCTAGGAAAAACTCTCCATAGATATATTGATTGTATATATAATATCTTCTGGGTATGAAATTATAATACTCGGCTTTGAGCCTAGTGTTAAGCGTAGCACAGCGTATGTGGTACAATTCTACTTCCAAATCAGCATTTTATGAGTTCGCCGAAACGAAATGGTTGTTCATCTTCTCAATGGTAGTAACGGATTAACTTTCATCCTCGCGCTAAAAGGAAAATTTATAATTCGTAGACTTAGTAATCGCTCTTTAGGACCCACAAAAATCATTTCCTATGATTATTTCATGGTTCTTGAGGAAGCTGACTGGGAAGTACAGTGGCTCTTTGTATTTCTTTACTTTGAAAATCTCAAGTTTAGGTGAGTTTCTCACGTTTCGAGCAGCAGAATTAACCATTGCGGTAAGCTCTTACAATTTTTTGGTTCTAATTTTATGGAAATCAAAGGACAAGTCTTAGTGTTTCAACAATGATATCCTAGGAATCAATTAAAAAAACACCAATCCTAGCTTTCGAACGGAATAAATGATTATTTGTTATCGGTAAAGTATTATTTCCCAATGGAACAGAAAAAACGCCCATCAAACCCGGTGGTGAAAAACATTTACTCAGGGATTTATTCTGTGATTTCCATTAAATTAGAACCAAAGTCCCTATGAAAATTTAGCTCACCATCGGGGTTGATGAGATTTTTTTCTGGTCCATTGGGAATTCATACTTAACCGATAACAAATCCTCATTTATTCCGTTCAAAAGCTGGGACTGGTGTTTTCCTAATTGGTTCCTTGGATATTGTTGTTGAAACAATAAGACCTACTGTTGAAACAGTGAGGCTAAGACGATCCGGAACCGACTGAGTTCCTTCAATCAGTCCTTTCGGGCTTTGGGGCAGTTATTTTTGCCCTGTGTCCTTTCTGTATGAATCTCAAGCAGAGACCTCTATGCATTCATCCATCGCGATGTGTTTGATCTAAATTTTGGAAGTTCTCATTTGGGAACTCCACACTCGGTTTCGATTCCACCTGTTTATCTACCACTGGCACATGTAAAACGGTGCCAATAGTTTAATTTACATTCAGCGACCTTTTTCTCAATTTTTTTCACCTAACGGCCTTGAAAAATTACAGATAGCTGTAATAATTACCGAATCTTTCATTAGATCAGAGGTCTTGGAGCATTCTTTCGTTTATAAGAGTTTCCAAACATACGGCTTCAGGTTAAGTGAATACTGAACAATCTGATACTTGGCTCCTATTTATTTTATAACTAGTAATATTTTTTCAAAATATTCACTGAATGCAGAAACAGATTTAACTTATTTCCAGCAAGCCTATCTGTCTCAGGCGATTTTCTTTGTTTATTTTCTCAGAAAGATTGAGAAAAGCAGAATAAAGTTCTTTTTATGTTTAAGCTTCTTACCTCTCAGCGCTCTTGTAGTGGACCTTCAACCACTCATGTGCCTTCCCATACAGATTGCTAAGCCCAGTGTTAATAGTAGCCTGACCATATTCTTCCTCAAGGTAATTGTTATCTACACATGCCAGCTCCAGAAGAATCCTTTTCTGCTTAATGATCCCTGTTTAATCCTCTTTGGGATTTTCCGCCTTCTTTTTGAGTAAGATGGCTACCAGTATTCATCCTTATGAAAGGCAGCTGATTCTAGAGTACTTCCACATTTGAGCAGCGTTACTGAGCTGTTTCTGTTGTGCAGATACCTGGTTATGAACCATTTATACCTGAAGCTGAAGTTTGCTCACAGCCTGTGCCAGAGACTCTACCGCACAACCTGGAATTTCTACAATCTTTTTATTTTGGTCAGTTTTTTCAATTCGGCCATAGTTTTCTATTGGTCGGTATATTCACGATATAAAATTATTTACTCGTGTCTCTGAATTGTCACTCATCAATCAACCGAAAGATATGCTGTTCCAAAAGTGTACACTTTCTTACCAACCATTTAGTGAAGAAATATCTGGATGGTTAACATCGGGTACTAGCAATATTTACTCAAGTGTGTCTCTGAAGTATAAACTGAGGGACCGAATATTTATTTAAGATCTAACTATATTGTTCTTTTAGATCACATAAAATGGAGTCTGAAATATGATGGACATGGCCACTGATGACCACATCGCACAGCTGAGGCGAAGTTAGATGCATCTGCGAGTCGCGGCAGTGGTGGTGCAGTAGCAGACCGCAATGAGCGTCATGTACTGTTTTAGAAATAAGAAATTTACCGGGTACCGCGCACCAAGAGAATTAAAGGCGGTTTGATAGAAGGGGAAACCCTTGTCGCGAGAGGGGCTATTAGAGAGCGGTACCAAGCGGCGGGAGAACATGAAATCGAGGTCCTGGGCCTAGCATCGGCAGGCTTTGGCAGTGTGGCCTACAGTGGCTTCAGTAGCTTCTGTTTCGGAGGCAGGTGTATACGACGAAACTATGGTGGCTTACAGGCGATAGGTCGCTCCCGATGGCCAAGGGAGAGAGATGGGGGACAGGTAAGTATAACTATCGCAGATTGATGCCAGGTACCAGTAGCGGGGTCTGGAATTGAAAGTCCAAACGTGCAGCGCGAGACACATGATATGCGAGGACATTGCGTATGAAGTCGTGGTGATGGTGATGGATGCGGCCAAAACCTGAGGTGCAAATGAAAATAACGAGTTCACCACAGATATCTAGTGGTTTCCCAAAATGTTGAAATTGCAGGGCCCTCGAGTCCATGTAAACTGGAACCCCGAGGTTTCGACACAGCATTTTGCTCCAATGAGTATCAGAAACTGTTGTTTCTGAAGTTGGATGCGAATGGAGGAAAGCAGCGACAGCAGTGCTCTGGAAATCGAGCCCGCGGATTGGCCGCCGATTACGTGTTATAATGTGAGTAGAGGAGGTGGGTACTTCCTTGCAGAGATATTCTTCGCATAACACCTTTGCCCTAGTCTCTTGCTACATCTTACTTACTCACAGCTGCAGAAGCTCATTGGGGATGGTCGATATCTTGATATACGTCTAGTATTATACTTTTCAGCTTAATTTGCCCACAAAAATCACCATCGCGATAAAAGTTGATAGATGCAACAGCGGAGTTAGTGCAAGAATAAATTCATTCTGGAGATTCTGGGGGGCAGATGTTTCGTGCTTCCGTGGCCTTTCTGGGTGCTAAAGAATGTCTGTACTGTCCTCTATTCCCTGGAATCCAGACAAGGATTGAAAATCTAGAATTCGCTGTGAATATGTTGATACGAAACCAGTAATTGTGGCAAACTCCTTTCTTTTTATCGCGAGATCAACCCTTGACCTCCCGAACTAAAAGAAAAAGAGAGTCTTTTTAAATCACTCTCTTTTTCTTTTAGTTCGAAAAAGGAAAACCTAAAAATCATTTTCCTTTGCGAATCCAAACTCACTTCAGGACCACATGTTCTATTTAATTTTGGAAATTTGGTCCTCCTGCTTCGAAAAGAAGTCTTTCGACTTGTGGTTCGCGTCGCCCCCTAAATTAAGTTACAATATTTTATCAAGCAGATTTTCAATTTTGCCCAGAATACATGCAAATGCAAGGCCTCAACATCTCCTCGTATTTTTCATTCCCTTGCAAACATTACTCCTGTAGTTTTGCGACGGGGAGGGTATATTTCTAAGCGTGTAATGAGTGGCGGACAGATATCCGGTCAAAATCCACAGATACCCCAATATCAATCCATGCGGCTACTCAGTCATCTAGGAATGCTCTTCTAATGCTCCAAATGCCTAAAACTGCACATCAATAAAGGCGTCAAACCTATAATACTAAATGGGACTTGTCTTGCTGTGATTGAGGGCTCTCTTCCAATAGCATGTGGGGACTATACTGGTATCCATCACCGTTTCTGTTTGTACGTTGCAGTCCAGCACTTTGCTTGATCGAACGCGTCATGTAACTTCAATGCAACACTACATCTGGCACACCACTCGTACCAAGTTGCATATTTATCTTTTAGGCGGACACCCGTTTATCGAATATGAATAATCAGTTATTGTCCACATTTTTATCTTTCCTAGAACTTTGCTACACTATAAGCAGTCCCCCTTCTGTGAATCTCAACCTTCGTTGGGGGTATACCACAGATAAAAAACAGTCCATCGTTAGTCATCAAAACAATACGTGTTAAAACAATAAGTTTGAACAACATCCCGGAACAGGGGTAGATAGGAAGTTTTTAATCTATTCTACGAGAACCAAGTTGCACTGAGAAAATTGACTTTAAAATGGAGGTAAAGGATCGTCAAGTCGACTGCAGTACACTTTCAACATGGCGTTAGGCAGCACAGAGTATATAACTTTGCTCAAAAGCCTAAATTAATCAAAGAAAGAATTAAAACCCAAATTTTTTACCCCCTCACCGAAAGAACGTCAAATTAGAATGCAAGAGAGCAAAGTAGACAGCAAGAAAAATTTCACGCCAAGCAACAAGTCTAAATACAAATCAGTAAAACCCAAACCCAAACAGCATCATCACCACCTTTACCCCCAACCCTGACATCACTTAATCTATCAAACTTATCATAGATTCTGTTACGGTCTCCAACATCAGTTACCAACCTCATCCATCAAAAAAAGTTACTCCAAATGGCGCATAATGTTCCCGCTCACTTCAATTACGAACCCGCAAGGGTACTTTGACAATTGAAATGGAACAGAGCCATTCCAATAGAACCAGAAAAACACTTGGTAATCAATTTTTTGTCCGCATACGATTCCATTCATGGTAACATCCGCGGAGATGCAGTTCGTCATCAAATCCAAACCGAGTTCTCAATTTGGCAATTCAGAAGAATCGAAGTGATCAGTAACGCCACCTTACTCGAACTGATCATATCATTTGTTGAGGACAGTGATATAGTCATCCTCGACTATGTCTCCCTAAAAACCTAGTCCGTATCAGAGCCATCGCAGCCACATGGCCCAAAAAAAATATGTGCAAGAGTTGAACCAATTATGGACACGGTAGGAAGCTTTTCGTGACGGGAATTTGGTACAACGGGGGGTAATGGCCACTTCTCGACAGGAGCAAACACCCAGTATCCAGAACGCTCACCAAGAACAAAATAATCCGGCCCGCCAACTCAGCTTCGAAAATCAGCCAAACATCCAATAACCTTTGTTCACCAAACTCACCGCATGCTAAAAAATGATTCTTCCAAATTCGGTGGTGCATAAAACGAGAAATTGCACTGGGCTACTACCCATTACGACCATTTTGCCGCCTCAACGACATCAACGCGGATCGAAAAGTTCGAAACGTCAATATCATGCTAAAGGTAATACCTTGCAATAATAATACCACCATATCATTCATATTAATGATCGGCCACCCATTGTCAACACAATTCGTAACAAGTACCAAAGAGAAACTCGTATCGGAGCCATTGAGGATGAACTTGATAACATGAGAATAGCCGAATTCAAAAACAGGACAAATAAAGAGGCGCGAGCTCTACAGGCCTTAGCAAACCGCATCGAAAATCTCGTTCCAAAATGCCTAGCCGGTCGAAAAATTGATTCGTACAAACGTAAATACCTATTTAAAGCAGTCCGTATGAAGGATTGGGCTGAAGGTCCCATCAGCTATCTCACACAACATACAACATACGGAACATTCTTGGACGCATTGGTTGCCGCGGAACAAAACAAACAGATCCGAAACAAACTAAAGGGTATAGGCGAGCACCAGCACAAATACACACATACGGGACACAAAAGTACATTACGTTATAGCCACACCGAAGCAGTGGAATAGTTACGAGCACAGGCCCGATATGGCCGCGATCCAAGACCACCTCGTCGTCAACACCTCAGATATCAGAATGGTAAACAAGCCTGTCAAAACTGTGGTCTCGAAGGACATATCGAACGCAATTATCACAAACAGAGAGACGAAGACCGCATCATGCGAGTTCGAATCAAGCACCTATTAAAGGACAAATAGAAAGGTGAAATAATTCGGCCATTGAAGAAACTCATCGCGGAACAATCAGCTCACATCAACTTCTTGTCGGAAGACCTATTCGACACAATTTCTCTGACACGTGATCAAAGCAATAGAGACCTCAATGAAAACGATGGTATCAACTCAGAAATCGAACATGACCATCACGACACAGACACAGACTCGGAATCAAACAGCAACAAAGAAGATAAAAACAAGATCGAAGTACTCAACAGCACCGCTGTTAACCTCTACAAGTCATCTTCGTCTCCCACTGAATCAATTCAAAACCCTCAGAATATTCTCTACGTCATATCCTTCGAAAATACTCCGAGCAACCGCAACCTTGACGGTTTCCTGGATACAGTAAACTGGATTTTTCTTTGAGGGGCATGCACCAGTCGAGTCGAAATGCTCTGCAATTATATTCCACCAGATGAAGAAAAGTATCCCATCTCCTAATTGCAGGCCGTCGCTTACAACGTACGAATCAAACTGCAATATTCGAGAACCGAATCGTCAAAAGAGTCTACCATAACGTACATGACCTCCAGAACCGTAATCCTGCACAGCACGGCTTTCTAGGGGCCTATCTCGATATAGGCGCACAAAAGTCTTGTATTGGAATCCGACAAGCTCAAGCACTTTGCCGTCGCTTGAAGACTCGGTTGAAGCTGACATTATCCCACTACGCCTTTTGACTAGGTGACAATTTCTCCATGAGCCTCGGACAAATGATAATCCGAATACCGACTCCAGACGGCTCATACATCCATCTTTCAGTAGTTGTAATCAACTCTGATGTACCGTTCCTTATCGGTCTCGACGTACTGGATTCTCAAAGCGCAGTTTCAGATAAGGTAGACAACAAAATATATAGCAAAAGCTACGGATGTCACATGCAAATCATCCGACGAGACTCTCACATGTATCCGGTATGGCACAACTATACAACAGCGTTTACGAGGTCCGAACTCAAGAGGTTACACCATCATTTCTGGTACCCTTCGGCATCCAAACTCTACAACCTATTGAAACGTGAGAAACCGTAGAATATGACACAGAAAACCCTCCAAGTGCTTGAAGAAATTTCCGCCGTGTGTAGCCAATGTAGGCTGTAACCCAGCAAAGGAGAAATGAGTTCCATATAGATGCAGGAGACTTGTCTTGTAGGAATACAGCGGCAGAAAAAGGGGTAGCGCGTCAAAAATATGGAGAACGGGTTGACTATCGACCCATACGAGGTCCACGGCAAGGTCGTGGTTAAATGCGCACTTGAATGAGGGAATAGTAACACGAAAACGACGAGGCCTGACAAGATACGCCTCGACCAAGAAAGCTCCTTCGCCAGCAAAGAATTACAATCCGTTGCATCATCGGCAGGAATCGAACTACAATTCACCAGGGTAAATTCGCATAAAGCCATGCGCGCTGGTGAGAGGTTCCACGCCCCACTAAGACGCTTATAAAACAAAATTAAGGAAAACGTCCAAACTATCCCTCCTTACATCATTCTACAACTAGCAATCAAATATATGAACGACACAGTCGGACTGGAAGGAATCGTACCTTTTCTGCTTGTTCTCGGCGCGATTCCCCGTTTTCCGCCACATTCTTCACCGTTACTCATCCAGCAGGATAGAATGAGGGCTTTGCAAACCGCTCGACTAGAGATGGTCGACATTACAGCAAAACTACGTATTCAACGAGCACTTAAGGCCAAACTTCGTCCGGCATCTAAGGAAATTATATCCCTGGGTGACAAATTATATGTCAACCACGAGATGGACAAAGTATGGAAAGGACTATGCTCGATTACCAGCACATTTGAGAAAATGGTTTGGGCTCAAAGACCAGAAAAGGAGGCGAAATGCAGTATCGACCACACGTTACCGGTACCCCAGGCAGCCGATAGCACGCTCATCAACCAACTTTCCGACGCCTTCCAGCAGTGTACAACCCAATCTACCACTTGCCACATTTAACTCACGGAATTCCACAGTCCGGGTGACCTGAGACACAACGACCCAAAGTTCAAACCAGCCGTCGGGAAGAAACTTAAGGGAATTTTTAATAAAGGCGTATTTGAGATCGTCACCAAAGGGGAGGTCCCTCCCAATCCAAACGTCTTGGGGAGCCGTTTTGTTCTCACCATCAAACACAAAGATTCACGACGGGAACTACACAAAGCCCGCATTTTTGTACAAGGCCAAAAGGACCACGAAAAGCACCGACTCTTCCACCCATCTACAAACCTCCGTCATAGTTCAATTCGAGCATTGACCGCCATAGCAGCCATGCTCGGATACCGTTTGTGGTCGCAAGATGTGACAGAGGCATTTCTTCAATCTACGGGCAAACTCATGCCCGAGATCTATATCAAACATACCAAGGAGTTCAAACTGGACAGAGGGAGATTCTTTCGACTCCTGAAACCGCTTTATGGCCTAACTGACCCAGGCGATTACTGGGATGCCACAATCATCCGTAACATGCAGGATGATCTCCACCTGTCCCAAATTGCCCACCACATATGTCTCTTCTTTAAACGTCTCCATGGTGAGCTACAAGGCCTTTCGGGAGTTTATTTTCACCACAAAATTCAAGCAGGTACCCCCGCTTTCCTCTACTACACAGCCTTTACAAAGCAGAGGTTCAAATCCAAACCTCATGGGTTCGATACCTTCAAACTTTCCAGGGTCAAAATCGAGACTATATGACAAATTATCCTCATTTACCAGTCCGAATATGTCCCTGGACTCAGACCTCTACCTGATGACGCATTCTGTAAGTATTTACGCTCCCTATGGCAGCGACTACTATGGCTTTCCCACACCCGTCCGGATATTTCTTGCGCCCCTCACAAATGCATACAAGTTACCCATGATCGCTTCTGCACCCACGATATCAAAAGCATCAACTCCTTTGCCCAAGAAGCGCGGAAGTACCCCGATAGCGGTGTTTTATAACAGAAAATAGATAAAGAATCCACATATTTACGCATCTACATCGACGGCTCCTTTGCAGACAATCATGACCTCACCACCAACTTGGCTACCTTATCCTCCTCTGTGATAAGAGTGAACGCTGCAACATCGTGCATTACTAGTCGCACAAGAGTAGCCGGGTTTTTAGTTCAGTACTGGGTGGAGAGAAGTGCGCTTCTGCCGACAGCATGGACTTTGGACTTACCTTGAAGCACGATCTCAAACAAATCCTCGACCAACATATTCCGGTCCTTCTTTGTGCAGATTCTAAAAGTCTGTTTGATTTCATTACCAAGAACTCCATCACCTCAGAAAAGAGGCTCATGATCGACATTCAGGCTCTGCGAGAGGCCTACATTCGGATGGGAATTCGTGATGTGGCTTGGATAAGCTCGAAACATAACCCCGCTGACGCTCTAAAAGTGAAATAGAACACCGTCCTCACCAACATCCTTGATAACGGGATCGTCGCGCATCCCGTTCAACAATGGGTCATCCGTGTTTCACCGTGATTTTTTCTCAGCAAATTGGTTCAACCGACTGGGAGTTAATGTTGCAGTCCAGCCCTTTATTTGATTGGAGGCGTGCGTAGTTTCAATGCAACAATATATCTGGCACATCACTCGTACCAATTTGCATCTTTATCTTTTAGGCGGACACCTGTTTATCGAACATGAATAATCGGTCTTTGCCTACATTTTTATCCACATTTTTGTGTTCCCTAGAACTTCGCTATACTTTAAGTAGTCCCCCTCTTCTGAATTTCGACCTTCGTTGGAGGATATACCTCAGATAAAAATAGCAGTTCATCGTTAGTCATCAAAACAATACTTGTCAAAAAAATACGTTTTTACCACATTTTGCTATGCCAATAGTCGTTCAGTAAATCAACTGTCCACAAAAGTGTCAGATTTTTCTCGTTCATGATATCAAAACTGTTCAAAAAACATCCTCGTTTGCCAGTTCGAGCATGAGTTTCTGCTTCAGTCTTTACTACCAGTGTTATCAGATTATTCAAACCCAGAGATTTGAGCGATACTGTCAGATCTTCACATCTAAGTAGGCTGAGCTTGAACGACTTCTCGCCGCCATTCATAGCTGTCAGTCTTATAAATTCAAACCCAACAGGTCGCATTCGACCAAACAGATTGTAGCGAAGCAATACGGGTCTCTGAGCAGCGTCGTCCCTCTTGTGAAGACAGCAGCCCCCAATTTTCATTCCTTGACACCGCTCACAAGTAGCGGTATCGACAGTCTGTACTGCACGATCACCGCTTAGTAAATAGTTAACTTCTCCCAAAATAGCAGGAAAGAATGTTTTCTTACAGTCAAAGGATAACTATGCTCTAAAAACCCCATATAATTGTGATGTTCCGTAATATCCACAACAGTAGGGGACTTAAAAGTCCTATCAATGCCTCCGTCATTTAATAATAGAGCTATCTCTGCGACCTTGAGCCTTTCAGTCCAGTCGGAAAGAATTAGAGCTCTTTTCAGCGTCTTCCCGCCAACTCGGAAAGAGTACCAAACAAACATCAGGATGCGGCCAGATTAGACTTCATGGTATTCTTTGGTGTCTTTTGAGTGATTTAAATACACTCAAAAGCAATGAAACAGTTTCTGCGACTTAACTTTTTCGCCCAGAAACTAGCGCACTAAAGATTTGAGACTTTTGGCGACAAGCAACCCTCGCCCCTGTAAATGACAAGAAAGAGAGATATCTTCAACAGAAAGTAGCGAATATTGCTTAATTGGCTGCTCGATTGTCTGATTCCGCAACTTTAACAGTTCCCAAAATTAAACCTTACTGGTTTGAAGAGAATAAAGCTTTTGCAATAGCTTTTATCCTGTTATGGTAACTTTCTTCTATGTAAAACTATCTTTAGGGTCCAGATCAACGATTTACCCTTCGGCATTTGTTCTATCATTCTTAGATGCGCTGAAGGGCAGATTATAGAAGCTTTTGCACCCTTCAAGAAATGAAGAAACCATCTTCATTGATTCGGCCGATTTAAAGCGCGCAAATAACAAAGATTTTCTAAATCCGACAAAAAGTTCCACTTAAACTGGTTTTAGTTAACCAGAGGTCCACAAAGCTAAAATATTACCTTTAAGTGAAGAAGTATATGAAGTTAATTTACAAAAAAACGAATCTTCTCCTGTCACATTAAAATTAATATATCTTATAATGTGCAAAAACGCAACGTCACGGCGACCCAGGCTATCAACATTTTTTTTCGTTAAGAAGGGATGCAACTAAAGAGTTGTGAATTGTGCCAGCTTCATCAGTCTACTTATTATGCTGCGGGACAAGTAGCCATCAAAAATGACTAATCAGTAGCTTTAGAGGATTTGGTGATACTCCGCGACTTTCCAATACGATAGATGGAACTACATCGTTTTTGTGCCCCGAAATCAGATCCAGAAGTTCAGGATCGAAGAGACAGCAACTCCGAGTCAACCATCTTCCATACATCCGAGGAAATTGCTGGTGATTTTTTGTGTTATGTCGGTATTTGCTTAAGTATTTGCTTAAGATGCGAATTCTCTCTTTTCCATATCCAACAAGTCCTTTGCTATATTATACCCAAGATGAATTGTATCGATCGGGAAAGAACTAAAGGAAATCATCCGTAGAGTAGACTATAATAGGCCTTCTCCCTGACACCAGTCTCATTGCGAATCCATACTCTCTGTGTGTACGATAGATGAGAATCTTATTCAAGCATTTGTGTAATTGCGCGCGTCTCAGTTGGAATACGTTTTGGAGGACATTACGGATCATATAATATCAAAAGTTTGGTTTACTTACAGTTCTGTTGCTTGAAAAGTAAAATATATTCGAATCTTGTGAGTAGAATTTTGGAACATCACAACAGGGGCACGGGTTATTTGCTCTAGGTAGCAGATAACCATTTTACTTGAGAGAAGCATGGATATCTGCGGTGACACGGATCAAGTGGGTTCTGATTGATGGACTTAGGCCATTGAGTAGTCTTGCAAATATTCCACCGTTAACGTTTACTAATTGAAGTCCCTTAAAATGGGAGTGAGAAAAGATTAAAAGTCGACCGGTTGTTTATGACCACACACAAGCCCAAAGGGGCCATAATGCGCATTAGAAAAAGGGCCGAGATTGAGTTTTAACGCTGCAATGGGCTAGCGGTCATACTCTCTACCGCGGTACACCTCAGATCCATTCGCCTAGAGTGCGGTGAAAACATCATAGGCAAAATCATCTTCCGCACAGTCACTCTGAACAATGTCTTTATAGAAAGGCCTATAAAAGAGAATCATAAAAGATTTCTTCTTCCGTCTCACCCCCGGCTTTTTCTTTCGCTGCTAAACTTTCAAACCATTACTTGAGCAAGTAGTCAAAAGTTTCCTCGTTAGTCATACAAGTGGTCAATCGAGGCAGCAAAGGAATTTAATCAAATTTTTCGTACTTGGGGGTGGTTCCCAGTTACTGAAAAAAGGCAAAAGCTGGATTTAAAGATTATATTGGTGTTTGTGCAGTTAACATGCTGTATAAAAATAGCGTATGTTACTCACAGAGCAGGTAGTTAATCGCTTCAGTATCGGTGTATTTAACAAAGTTTGGAAACACTATGACCTATTCCGTGAAGGGCGCCTCGAGGTTGATCAGGACTTACCTAATGATAGAATTATTCGATGCGTAATCGACTGACATATCAACCAATTTCTTGTCCTTATCAGCACATTCAAAGAATCTTGCCCTAGGAATCGGTCGAAATCTCTACAATTTCAAATCTTGAATATCTTCTAGTATGCCTCACTTTCCGAGTCAGTGGTACTGATGAAGAGAGATAAAACCTTTTCCCGTCCACAAGTTTTTAATTGAGTGACTGCGTCAATTGATGGCGTGGATTTCTAAAATTTTTCTTGGCAAAGCTGAGCGCAACAGCTGAGCTATTGGCCAAAAATATATATTTACGGAGGCTTGATGGGCTCTCTCTTGAAGTGAAGTGGGGTTTGCTAACAGTCCGACAGCATTGTTTACAGTACCATGCCATGCTATCAAAGTACAGTATAAAGCACGTACATATTGGAAGTACAGCACAGTACTGTACTTTACATATAAGGAGGAAGATGGAAGGTTAATTTATTATAACAAATAAGCTGGCTGATACCCATTCCGCATATATGTTAGTGTTTATGTTGTCTAATACTGCGGAGAAAGCTGATGGAACCTCTTTCTGCCAGCACGTAGAGGAGAAGTTATCTTCAGAAGAGTTTTGCCTAGATAGTTCTAATCAAGAGAGTCAGAGCCCTGCAGAAAGTTTCGAGTCAAGTTTAAACCAAAACATTCAATCAGTTCCCTAGCCTTCAGCCGAAGTGGTAGAGCCTGCGACTTTAGTGTTGGTGACTAGATAAGTCACTCAGCTCTCGCTTTCACTCCTCTTCATCGCCAATTAAGGTCTATTGTAGCACTTTAGTCGCTCGCAACGACTCTTACCTCGGGTAGTTAGTGGTTACCTTTCCAGTTGGCACCATCTTTACTCTATCAGATACTACCCGATTTACTACATTCATCTTCAATCTCATCTTCACTAGAATTGATCAATTATCTTATTCCGTAATAATACGTAAAATCACCCAAAATGACTGTATCCTTAAACTGCTGTACGGGATCCATCGCCAGTGGCGGAAGCTATATCCTTGTGATAATCTTACACTAAGGTTTCATATTTTAAATCTGATTCTTTATCGCCATCATTCAAGATATCGGAAGAATAAATATCCACCGTAGCAGCTGGTGGTGCTGCGTTGCTTATATTTAGTTCTCCCTTGACACTAGATCCAGATTCATGTCTTTAATTGTAACAATGTCTCTGTTACACCACTGTTTAATAGAGACTTGTTCGCTGTCGCTATTCCAGTTCTCTATTACACAGTGGTGTAACAGAGAAACTGTACCGTCTTGAATGATTTTAGAAATTTGATTTTCCTTCAATGTTTTTATTTGACGTGGAGCCCCACGTCATCGTTTTATTTACGTAGTTATATTCTAGATAGTACAATTCTGTAGTTACACCTCTACTTTCTAGTAAGCTCTACTGAGCTAACAAAGTATAGAATTTCTAGAGTAGAGCTACCGTACTGTCTATAAATGGGGGGCTCATCTGGATACTTGTAGGAATCCAGGTACACTCCAAACACCCTTTGCCCCCAACTTTCTGAAACCCTTTACCATCGCCTCTACTGTTCCTTTAGCAGTGCCCCGGCTGCATCCCTCTTTGTTTCATTAATGATTTCACCTCTCCAGATAATTTCGGAGAACCCCCTACTGTTTGACTTTCCGTCAATAGAAGCCTCTCTCACAACAGTCTGGTACGCCCTGATTATTCAAGACTTTATGTCGTACCGCGTGGGAGTTCTTTTTATTCCTTCGCTTCTTCGTCCTGTTAACAGAATAATGATTATTTTTCACGTTTTAGCGATAAATACCCTTGACGCGAGTCCTAGACATACGCGGGCACTCGTACTCGGGAGAGCACATATACGTTTCCATTGAATATCAGCAAGACGGATTATCGAAGATAGTCAGTGAAGGACCAACGGACCGTTAATGAAAACTTCAACCCCTCTTGGGTCTCATAAGGCGTCTCTACTATCTTACTACTACGCTATCAAACATATTACTTGTCGCACGAAACGAAATCAGACAAAAAATTAAAAGGAAAAATGCGACTTTCGAGCCACCAATCGCAATTATTCCTGAACAATTGGTCTCATCTCACAAAAGACGATCTCCATGACAACAAATTATCTACATATTTAGGTTCTAATCTTATTCCTTTACCAATACTCGTTTGCGCATCCGAAGGTAACAAAATATTGAATTATTTCTACAATGCCTCCTTTGGGAGTTCCGAAGCAATGGCGAACAGGGTTGAAGAGCTCTGGAGTCGCCAAACCCAGCGCATCTAACATTTCCCAGCTACATGATAAAAAAATCATTAATGTATCAAGGGTTATCGATGAAGAGATTAAGATCAAAAACGGGAGGAACAATCACAATTCTGACGAAAATTATGTGGAGTTTGACGATAAAACCGGAAATCAATAGAAAGAAACAGAGACGAACTTGAGACAGTTAGTGAAGAGCTTTAAATTATCCTACAGTATCAAAACAACGACGCCACCATGAAGACCTTTTTACGACACAGCTACGTCTGTAGGGGTTCCTCGTAAGTTGACTCGGGACGCGAAAGCGGTGATGTAGAAACATCCGGACTTTAAAATGTACTTTCAGACCGTGCCTTGCTGGAAAACTGAAGAGCTCATGAAAAAAACCTCTTCAGTGTTCCCATGGCACATCGCGCAGAACGGCAGAACGAGATCAATTCGGGAACAAGAATATCAAACCCAAACAAATCTTTTGTACAAATCGGAAATATTCAGCTCTGAGCAGTACGACAAGTTTCTAATCGACAGAAGTAGGGAGCTAAAACAGAGATAATTTCAACAGGAGCTTATTTACAAATAATCTATTCAGAAACGTCTACTGACATCACATTTCGCCGGTCTAGAAAAAGAAGAAAATGAAATCAATCCTGTGTCAGATTCGGGGGCACTTCTGAGTACCTCGATAGCTGTAGCTCCCGGTAGGATGTAATTTACCAAATCCAACGTCTTCGCTGGTACACAAAAACTGAGGGAAAATGGCAATTATTCAAGTAAACGCACCTATTATCGAGACGAGCCTTGCTATGGTAGCCGTCTTCTTGAGAATCACCACTGGCAAACGAAGTCTAAAAACCATCCTCCGTACAAGGTTCAATTTCGAAATGGCGTCGACAAGGATCGTTTCCAAAAAAACTTCCAATCATGAGAAACCGGTTGGAACTGAGACGTAAAGGGAGCAATTAATATTAGAGTTAGAATAAAGGCTGAAATCGCTACAGAAGAGCGGAGAAATCAAATAAACTACCACAATAACCCATATGCAATCTGAAGCTACTGGAATTCCAACAGAGCTTAAATTGACTCTCACAGGTGCCAGCGAAGAGGGTTCTTAAAAGCGCCTCGGCCATGAAAAGAGTGGTAGAGGTAATAATAGCAGGACTGCTCCTGGTAGATTTTGCGAGCGGATTGATAGTCGATAAGCATAACTGTGAAGGTTTAAGCCCCTCCTAATTCAGATTTTTCCATGACACTGGGACATAAATGCAACCAAATCCACATTTGAGACAAATTTACAGTGTTCATTTCAAACAAGTTACATTACAGACGTAGATCCAGCGACAGATATGAACATGGTATTATTTTGGCGCAGCACGTGAAAGATAGACTCCAGTAACTTGTCGGGAATCGACAAATAAAACTTATATGTCGAAAGTAACCCAAAGCGAACGACCCATGACAAGAGTACTAGTCTTTGATGGCAACATTATCGTTAATTAGTGATGCAATGAGTTTTACGTGGCACGGCATACTTGGATTCCCAACGTGGGCCACCATGGACGTTTAAAGAGTATTACTTTCTTTGCGAAGATAATAGCAAAAAATGTTAGTTGATGATAGCGAGAGGAACGGACATGCTACGACGCCAAATGCAATAACTTCTTGAGATATGGATCACAACCCCGTCATCCTATGCAGATACGTATGCAGGGCAACCAAGGTAGACTCCATTGCTTGTGTCTAGTCACATTCACTGTGAGTGGTAAGAACAGTGCGGGTTGAGTTTTGAGAGAGTAGGGGCCTTGAAACGAAGATTGGGTCGCTTTCTTGTAAAAATTGCACTCGATGACTGCGATCACAGCGTCCAACATCACACTTGGGGCTAAATGCGCATATATTTATGCAAATAAAATGACTTTCATCAACGTCAACAGCACTGCTGTAACTGGAACTATTAAGTCCTGCGTAATGCAAAGTCGTGCGTAATAATTACATAGTCACTGGTCAGAAGTAGGTAGCAGTCAAATTTCCTTTTTGCCACTGTGAGAATTATTCCATGATTGGTTATTCACATGTTTGGAGTATCGCAGATTCTGGGCCGCCACTATGAGTTGTGTTGATATCGTATTGTTGGATCTGAGCTATACTCACGCAATGAGACTCTCCAATAAGTTTGCAGGATCACGTGGAGCACTTTTATTGAACTTCTTGTCTATTTGTCTCTGTAAATGCTACAATTGAGTGAAGTGGACATGTGTGACGTTGAAACATATTTTTAAAAAGAAAAATTCTAAGCTGACCGATTGACCTCAGTTTATGCCAAACATTGAAGCAAGTTATATCTGCCCTCCCTTCCACCTTCTGGTAGATTGTGGTTCCATCTACAGTTTTCGATGCATTGTACGGTTTCACAATTGGCTTGGCCAATATACGGTATCTACGCTCCGGTACAAATTTACTGGGTACCAACCCACATACCTACCACAGTAAATTAAACCCCATTTCACAAATGTTTTGTAAAAAACGGGGAAAATAGGGGGTTCGTTTACTGCGAAAAAAAAGTTATAGAATAATCTACCCTTGGTATCATTTGTTCTTCAGCACTTTTGTGTGCAGAAATTGAATCTACCACCTCGCTTTCCCCATTGGTATAGGTGAAGCATGTATGAACCTTGGTAGTGCCGGGGCCTGGTTTCTTCTCTGTTGCTTGATCAAAAGGAACCGGACTGGAAGCTTTCAGGGTAGGCCCAGAACATTCAAGACGGAGAATTTCACCTTCTATATCCAACTGTTAAACAAGTCGAGCAGTGTACGAAAAAAACCTTGAGAGTAGGAACCCGCATCCTTTACCTCCAAGTACAGATTTTTAATAATTTCTGTATCTTGTCGAATCTTTAGCATTTTTCTATCATGATAAAGTGTCTATTTTGACTAAAACTTTACCACTTGCCCTGATGGAACACTTTAGTAAGTCATCTCTGTTAAGAACCTGAGAATCGGCTCTTCAGTTCTAGGTATGTTGAAATCCAGTACTATCTTTAATTAGAAAAGGTCGCATACGTAATATATTGAGTTTGTTGCTTTACGTGTTCAATTAGTTGACTGGTGATGTACGCAAATTCGCACACGAAAAAATTTAGATGAGGACCATAATTGTATACAGTATTGGAACTGGGAAGATATTTTTACAGTTTTTGAATTTGCAAGATATTTTTAATTTGGGTGAGTGTGGCAAATTCATCGGTTGATTTTTTATTTTAGGACACGCTGTCATAGTGGATGTAAGTACAGTTCTAGGTTGTGGGTGATATTACGAGTGACTCTGAAAGGTCTATATAATGGCTACATCAATTCCCACCCCTGGCCGATGGGTGGCTGGATGGGTATGGCACCTAGATATTTACCTTGAGGAAATATCTTCTAATGGTCTCTCTGGTTCACACGATTCCCGTGAGTGCATTTTATGGTTATTAGTCTGTTTGTTTGAAGACTTTTAGGGTAGCCAAAAGTCTATATAAGCCGAGTAAACTGCTTCCTTCAGTGGAGGTCAAGCAAGTTGCCAGACAACTTCAAGCCAAGTCCAGAGTGGTAGGAAGTTGAGAGTCAACTTCAGACCCAAGAAAACGTTTTCTTACGCTAGTCGCAGAGCGTCGGTGGTAGACCCTGCCCCTTTTATACTTGCTTGTAGCTTCCTCAACTCTCTTCTATATACACTCCCTTTTGTTCGTTCAACAATACCACGGTAGCACTTTTGTCGCTCGCAACACCTCCGTCTTGGGGTGGTTGGTTCTAAGTTTCTCTTCTCCCGACGATTTACCCCTATCATTTGGTACTCTTGTGGAGGGGGTTGCACCCGAGGTATTCGAGTTGAGCAGTCTTAGGGAACCATTCGAGGGGATTTTTTTCTGTAATCATGGATCTCAACGCTGCTCGTATAACGTTCACAGGGGGCAAGAATGAAGACGTTGAGGAGTTTCTCTATACATATGTCAACGTTGTGATGCGTGAAAGAGCGATGAAGAGAAGGCCGAAAGTATCTTCGCCTATCTTCATGGTGACGCAAAGCACAAATATAAGGCCAAGTTTATCAACGGGTGGTCTCTTAACGGGAATGGGCGTAACTTCGGTGAGGTATGTGAGTGGCTTGTGAAAGAATATGCTAAGGAGGTAGAACCAGATGAGATGATTCGTACCGCCATAGAGGCCCGGTTCAACTTCGACGATTTGTTAAGCTCATTGGTATACTTGTGTGATCTCTATGAAAAGGCTGGGTTCAACGCCCAAGCCAAGTACGGAATGCTGCGTAAGGCGGCGATGGGGGATAAGCGGCTCTCCGATTTCCTCCTCATCAAGGGCCCTCACACTTTTGATGAACTGAAGGGTACATAGTAGAATTTGTCAAAAATTCGGAGACGTTTCAGTCACTGAGTGAGGTACCGAGGGAAACCCGCACATCGATGTCTATCGTACATCCTGAAAAGAATTACAAAGGCCGGCTACTAGTGCAGCGGCATTAGAATCTGTCAGGAGCGATGTCAAAAACTTGGAAGAAAGGTTGGAAACCCGATTCGATAATCGACTTGACATGATAACCTCGCAGTTGGAAAGCCTTACTCTTACCATTAAGAAGAACCAGTCTGGGGCCCCTAAGGCCGCAGAAGTCTGTTCTTACTGTCACAAGCCTGGACACTTTGCAAACAGGTGTCCTGATAATCCACATAGAAACACTCGTTGTGGAAAGTGCGGTCGATATGGGCATCATGAAAGTAACTGCTGGTCTAAAGACAACAGAAAGCAAATTTATCGGAGCAAGGAGTGAGTCAGGACCAGAGGTGAAAATCTTACAAAATAGAAGGGATCAAAGGTTGACGGATGCCGGTAACGTATCCATCGCTGAAGAGATTAGTCAAGTCAATGTGACAAAAAGGGATGGGGAAGGGAACATTTTATCGAAGAAACCTAGGCTAGATTATGGAATGCTGGAGCATATCCCAGCACCTGTACCTCCTCGAACCAAGAGGTCTGATCAAGTTGTTCCAGGAGTGGGAGTCACTCCGGCCAAGAAGACGAAAAAGAGTAAGAAAGTTAAGAGTATCTCTAAGGACGTACTAGATATGTGAAGAGGTACAATTTGGTGGCTGAGCTTGCATCGGCCCCAACTGGGATAACGTTTGGTCAACTTTTGAGGGGCGACGCAGAGGATGCGAGAAAAGAACTCAAAAAAATTATCAGGTCTAATAAGTCCGCTAAGGGTAAGAAACTGTTTCTTCAATCGGCCTCGACAGCACCAAGACGTCTTAAGCTGGTACCAGTCAAAGTATTGGGTATGAAAACCCAGCTCTCTTCGATTCGGGTGCTGTTCCAAACCTCATTTCAGAAACTTTGGTGACAGATCTAGGTCTCGACATTACTCCAACGACTCGAAAAATAACTGTAGCGGATGGAACCGTCTCAAAATGCATGGGCACTGTTGACAATGTTTCCGTGTTCTTTGGGGACTCTAAAGTTGATGTAGACTTTCTTGTCATGCCTGATCTCCCTTTCGATGCAATCATTGGCTGCCCTACCATGGAAAGACTAGGGACATGCATTGACTTGGGCAATCAAATGGTTTCAGTTAATATTGACGGCAGAACCGTGAAGATGCCCCTGGATTTCGACAAAAGCACACATCCTAGATTTAAAGAAACGGACAGTGAAGATTTCACTTCTAGCTATGACAGCGAAGATTCGGAACCAAAACACTTTCGGAAGTGGAAAAGGGTACCCTTGGGGGTAATGAACATGGCATGGGACGATTATGATTCTGGGTTTGAAACAGATGACGACTGGAATTCTAGGTAGTTGACACCGAATGTGTTTCTTTTTGCGATGATATCGAATCAAAGGACAGAATTCGGAGCATGAAAGAAGATTACCTTTGCAAAGAAAATAAGAATACGTCGAATTCCATATATGAAGATGTGAGCACGACGGAAGAGGTCCTTCAAAATATTGAGGTTGAGAATCAAGAAGAAAAAGGGCGCCAAATGGCAGAAATCCAAGGAAAAGTGCAGCACCTTCCCGCCGCCGCCTCACTGAAAATATCCGACATGTTAACATCTTCCGAAGTAATTGCATGGAGTGTTCAGATTTAAGACAAGCAAGTGTACCGGTTACTCACTCGTTCGAACTTACCGACACTCAACCGATTTACCACAAGCCAGACGTCAACCGCCAAAATATGACCAATTTATCTCAGAAAATGTTACAAGTATGCTGAAAAATGATATTATTCGACCAGTTTCATCCCCATGGTCGTTTCCAGTTGTGGTCGCACCAAAGAAGGATGGAAAGCTGCGTTTTTGCGTCGATTACCGACAACTGAACCAGAGAATGATACCCGATCGATTTCCGATTCCGAACATGGAGGAGATCCTCGAGGACCTGAAGGATGGGAGATATTTCACCTCAATTGACCTTTACACTGGCTATTGGCAGATTCCATTGGATGAAAAATGTAAGGAAAAAACAACCTTTACCAGCAAAGTTGGTACGTTCAGGTTCGAAGTGATGCCTTTTGGTCTCATGAATGCACCAGCTACATTCCAAAGAATGATGAACGAGGTTTTGAAAGGACTTCCATTCGCAAGAGTCTATATCGATGATGTCGTCATATTCTCAGAAACATTGGATCAGCACATCTCGCACGTCAAGACAGTTGTGGAGAGGATATCGGATATAGCTTGAAAATTAAGTTGAGCAAATGCTTCTTTGCGAAAACTTCTATCCAATTACTCGGTCATATCGTCGACCAAGAGGGAATTAGAGTGGATCCAGAGAAAACGAAAAAAATAAAGTTGGCACCAAGGCCCGCTTCAAAGACGGAGGTCCGAAGCTTCTTAGGACTGGCCTCATATTACAGAAGATTTATCAAAGATTTCGCCAAGACTGCAGCACCGTTACATGCCAGCACTACGAAGAACGGAAAATTTTACTGGAACAAGGAAATGGAAACTGCATTTAGGAGCTTAAAGATAAGCTATGTGTCCCCCCAGTTCTCATGTACCCAGATTTCAAGAGACCATTCGTTGTGGAGACAGATGCCTCAGAACGGTCTTTGGGTGCCGTTTTGTCCCAAAAAGATGAAAACGGAAGACTACACCCTGTTCAATTCGCAAGCCGAACTCTGAATGATGCGGAAAAGAGATACTCAGTCTGCGAGAAAGAAGCGCTAGCTGTCGTCTTCGCGCTGAAAAAGTTTCGCGTATACCTTTTATCACTCGAGAAATTTGTCTTGATAACTGATCACCAGGCACTTAAGACAGCATTCCAAAAGAAGGATGTACATCACCGCTTGGCCCGATGGCTCGACATTTTCGCAGAATATCGGTTTGAAATTGTGTATAGACCCGGACGCAATAATCAGCCTGCCGATTACCTATCCCGCTTGAGGGACGCACTGATTCCAAATGAAAAAGCTTCGGAGGACATCGTCGGAGTCGCCGAGTTGCAGTTGCCGAACGATAACGAGTACGAAGCTAATATTCACGGACTGATCAAATTCCTCGATGGACTAGAAATGAGAAAGGTTGATCTTGAACACAGAAATTGGGTACGCAGGAATCAAAAGGCTTTTACATTGTGGAATGGGAAACTCTTCCGGCACACTAAAGCCGGTCCCCGACTAGTGGCCCCTTTGAAAGAAAGAATGAAGATCTTGAGGACTTTCCATGATGAGCTAGGGCATTGGGATCTCGAAACAACCAAAAAATTCGTAACTGAGAGATTCTGGTGGCCCGGTATCCATAAGGACGTCTATAATTTCGTGAAAAGCTGCGACAACTGCCAAAAATTCACTCCAATACGGAAGTATAAGACAACTCTAAGTTTTCCAGTTTCCGGTCTCTTTGAAACCTTCTCAATTGACTTTGCGGGCCCGTTCAAGGAAACCTCTTCCGGAAAAAATATCTCCTTATAGGGGTGGAACATCTTACTGGATGGCCAATAGCAGTTGCAGTTGAGGAGGCAAATGCTGAGGTGGTACTGAGATTCATCGAAAAAGAAATAATTGAACCGTTTGGTCTTCCAAAAAGGTAATCTCGGATAACGCCCTTTGTTTTACTGCAACTTCACTGCTTCGTTTTTTGGACGAGAAAGGGATTCAGCTGAAGACCGTTCTCGCATACGCTCCTATGTCCAACGGGAAAGCTGAGAGGATGGTTGGAACCATTAAACGAGCAATATCGAAAACTATGTCGGAGAATGAAATCCAGTGGGAAGATGCCTTACCAAAAGTGTTATACGGCTATCGTCGAAGAAGAGGAAAAATGGACGCTCACCATTCGAGCTAATGTACGGAAGGGCTCCTAGAATGTTACAGAGAGACATGGAAACAAATATTATCGATGAAGAGAGTAGGGAAGTTGAACTACTGGCCACCGAAGGCTGGAGATCACACCGCGCGCTAACACAGACAAGAAATAAGGATGCAGAAACTGCAGTCAGAACCTTTTCAGTTGGCTCTAAAGTACTTGTAGTACATGGAAAAGCAATGCAGCAGGCTGTGAAGTGGCCGGCCTTCCAAACCAAGTACTCGAACCCTTGCATCGTCACGGAGGAAAGACACCCGCACTATCAGCTCTGTTCAAGCTCAGGGAAGAGATCAAGGAGGGCTATCCATGCACGTCGTCTGGTCCCTTATCATCAGAGGCCTGAAGAATTCCTTCTCACACAGGACTATGCGCAACCACGGGGCATACTCATCTTTAACTATAGAATGATTCCTATGGGAGGAAAAAGGGCCTGGGAATGGATCATCTCGATTACGCGGGACTACTACGAACTCCACGTAATCATCCATTTCTACATTAATATATGCCTATGTTTTCGTACGTTGAACGGACCATTGCTACCTGAAGAAGATTTCCGACTATTAATAAGAGTTCTATTTTCATTCCAAAACGGAAGGTTCACGGAAGCAGGTCCAGAGTTTGTGGAGGTAATATATCATTACTCTATAGGAAGATATGGAATGGTAGCTGCTGGAGACTTGTCGCAAACGTATCTGAATATTATCCGTCCAATTTACGTATTTCTCAAGAACAACCAAGACGTGCGACTGAGAGGTTACGCCTTACCCCGGATATGGAGTACAGACTGGTCCCGTATCCTCTATGGGAACCTTACGTTTCTCCGCCACAAATTGGGAACGTTGGAGGCGGCGAGGATCCTCCTGAAGCAGTGATGATGACCAGAGGAGGACCTTCGGGAGACAACAACCCGCCCAGAAGAGGTTCCAGTCGTCCCCCGAGAGGACCTCGTGCAGGTCCCAGTACGTCAGGAGCTGGTCGCGGCCATTCATCGGGACCGTCCACCACAACTTCATCTCTAGCTCTCCTTCACAACCATGCACAGCATAAGTCGGAAGAAGAAGATTATCTTTTTGGCTGCGCAATATATCCGAGGACGAACGATGCGCAGGTCATTTCTTATTTCATGATAAGCATCTGTTTATGTTTTAGGGCGCTACATGGACCGCACTTATCTTACGAAGATTCGTTCTTGATGATGCGCGTCTTCTTTTCTTATCGGCATCCATTCCTCCGGCATCTTCCAGAAGAGTTTGCATATCACATATACTTTTTCACTCTTGGAAGATTCGGAAGAGTCACGGAAGAAGAATGTATTCAACCCCATCTCGATGTTATCAAACCAATATATGAGGCTATGCTACAAAGTGAGGTACCAGTAATGCGAACCTACTTTTTAGAGCATCATATTGGTAATCAGTTGCATCCATACCCGTTTGAGAGACCATATATTTTATCAATAAGACAGCGAACACTAACGGAAACAGAAAAAGAGCAGTGACGAGCCGGGACGTTCGTCTTGAGCGGGAGGGCGTGATGTGCGCAAATTTGCACACGAAAAATTTTAGATGAGGACCATAATTGTATACAGTATTGGAACTGGGAAGATATTTTTACAGTTTTTGAATTTGCAAGATATTTTTAATTTGGGTGAGTGTGGCAAATTCATCGGTTGATTTTTTATTTTAGGACACGCTGTCATAGTGGATGTCAGTACAGTTCTAGGTTGTGGGTGATATTACGAGTGACTCTGAAAGGTCTATATAATGGCTACATCAATTCCCACCCCTGGCCGATGGGTGGCTGGATGGGTATGGCACCTAGATATTTACCTTGAGGAAATATCTTCTAATGGTCTCTCTGGTTCACACGATTCCCGTGAGTGCATTTTATGGTTATTAGTCTGTTTGTTTGAAGACTTTTAGGGTAGCCAAAAGTCTATATAAGCCGAGTAAACTGCTTCCTTCAGTGGAGGTCAAGCAAGTTGCCAGACAACTTCAAGCCAAGTCCAGAGTGGTAGGAAGTTGAGAGTCAACTTCAGACCCAAGAAACGTTTTCTTACGCTAGTCGCAGAGCGTCGGTGGTAGACCCTGCCCCTTTTATACTTGCTTGTAGCTTCCTCAACTCTCTTCTATATACACTCCCTTTTGTTCGTTCAACAATACCACGGTAGCACTTTTGTCGCTCGCAACACCTCCTTCTCAGGGTAATTGGTTCCCAGGATCTCTTCCCCGGCCGATTTACCCATATCAACTGGCACATAGATTTGTACCAAACGCGATAAACGTTACTTTGCAGCTGGTCAGAAGGCGGTATGCGCCTCACGGGTACTTCTCTGACTGCATTTACTCTTATGTTTTACGTATTCTAGCCAAGGGCAGTTTAGAAGAACAAGCATCTCGCCGCGGAGGACTAACCGACAATTCGAGGCATCTTGTCAATTATCTTGATCCCAAGCGGTAATACATATCTGCATGCTCTCAGTAACCTAATCAATGGTCAGGTGGCGACACATGAACAGTATCTTTCCTTGAGCCATAAAGATCTCTGTTTGAAATCTTTGTTGCATGTCGCCAACAACGAATAGAATTTGGATATATTCTGTTTCAAAAAAGGGTCTGAATCTTCTCTTTTGCTTCGTTGAATGAAATGAATACCGTTAAAATGCTCTACTTGAGCTGAAGTCAATATTATGCACTTGAATCATGGTGCTCAATACTGCACGGGGCTACATGACTTCTGGTATCTACGTGAGGCTATGGGTTGAGTAAATGTTTTAAATTAGAATTAATGAATTTATAACCAATTTTTAATTGCATTGAAGACCATTTATTAAAAATTGTTGAGACTGATTTCAAAGCGGATTCCATTTGCTGCATTTATCAGGGAGGGCACTCTGCAGAGAACCGGGCCTTGAGGCTATAATGGCGGGCCTTGAGGCTATAATGGCGACAAGCGGTGCTCCAAACGTTAAAGTCCTCCGTTGCGTTATCGTGCTGTGTCAAGTGTTTTAGGGGGCCGGAAGTCCCGAATATGGCTTTGAACACGTCCCCCGGTCTTCTTAGTACAAAAAGAGTCCTCAACATATCTTAAGCCCTTGAAAAAGCTACGAAAGTATTCAGGGTTTTTAAAGAGACTCATGAGGGCATCAGGATTAGTTTTTATCTGAAGGGCAATTGGTTCTGGTACCAAGCTGAACTGGTATATGTTATTGATTTAAGGAAGAGTAAAAAATATGACGATTGTTGATTCTCACCTGGTCAAACTTCTACACAATGGTTTTCGGCGGCGGCAAGCATCATCGTATATGTAGAGCTAGAGCAACACTATAGCTATACAGTGACGTTAAATGAGAAAGCTGATATTGACCTCGATAAGGAACGAAAGGAATTGGTAATCTATCGGATTTACCGGATAGCCTGCTGCAGTTATCTCAACAATATAACCCAACGTCTGTCCCTCGTTGAGAAATATACCACATGTATATTCAACCTTTCTCTAGTCGGAAACGATTCAGCAAGCTTGTACCCTCGGGGGTAGGGTACGAAGTCTGTGGAAAGCAAGAACTTTTAGTATCAGGGAGGGAGAGGGAGATCTTTACGGTGGGAAGGTATGACACACGAACATGCAAAGACGGTGTGGAAAAGGGAATTGATGAGGCAGAATTGCGTCGAAAACAACCAGGCGGGTCTGCACGCTTTGTAAGTGTAAATTAAAGCGAGTAATAAAGTCGTCGAGGTTCTGCTGCGGGCTGTAGCCTCGGCGAGCAGCAAAGAAAGTAGAAACACAACGGAAGAACACCAACCCTTCATATCCCAATGCACTGTAGACGTCGATACCCAGCGGAAGGATTGAAGTATCGTACTGTGTACATCTGTAAAAAAAATCAGGGAGGGCAGTGTCAGGTGCTCGCGAATCGGAACGGAATTTTTTTGTAGTCATCATCTACCTACTTTTTATTACTGTAGTACCTTTTCTTGTCCAAAATTGCTTGTAGCTCTGGTCCCTGCTCGTCCACCCTCACTCTTAGCACCTTTCCGGGGAGAACATCTATCCTTGCTTATCCATTCTGCGGTCCTCTCCAAATTCTCTTCCATTTCATTTAGATAGTTCAATACTGTATCCACCCCTCTGAATCGATCCCAAATCAAGTCCTTTTTTCGTTTTTGCTTACCTCCTCCAATTTTTTTGAGAAAAAAGGCGCATATTCACTACTGCAAATTCCCTTTTAGATTTATTTTATCTATTTCGAAACTGTAGAATGCGCCCATTTATTTCAAAAATTTAGAGTGCGCCCTCGGGAGCCTATTTAAACCCCTTCATTCTAAGTTTCAAACCCCCGATTATTTTACTCGCTTATACTCTACCTATACCCATTCGAAGCATCCTCAATCGCCTGCCACTCCCTAAATTCCATAAAAATGAAAACCTTATGCCCCTCCAGCGTCATTTTCAGATCTCGCTACCCTCACCCCTAAATGCCATTCCCCTACTCCCTTTCGGCCGTACTGACCGCGATGAATACCTCCGCCGGCAAACCGAGAAGAACGTGATCGAGTTCGTTCGCTCCTTTTTCATCGATGATGAGGCGGAGAAGGTAGGTGAGGAGCTAGAGTGGGGGTCTAGAATGGAGCTGGCCAGATTTTTGAGAAGCGAGAGGTCCCGGAATCGGTTACCGAGAATGAGGAAGACGGGGAGGTTGAGGAGGAGGACAAGGAAGATGAAGAGGAGGATGAGGAGGATGACGGGAAGGGAGACATGCAAAGTGTTGGAATGGTGGGGCGGGGTCTGGACAGTATGGAACAGGTAGCCCCAACACTGGAACCGGATGGAGGAATTTGTAGTGGTTCAGATATCTTCCAGGAGGAAATGGAGAATTTTAAAGCCGTTCACAGATATTTGTGGGACTGTTTGGGAGGTATGGATATTTTGTATGATTTTTTGGATCTAGTGTAATGAGTTGAAATTGTAAGGACTAGAATAATTTCCGCATCTATTTAGATTATTTTAGAAACTTTTAATGCCTTCAAAGTATCTTTCATTGGGACTCACGCGTTAACAGAAATTATTTCTATGAACTTTATGATATTTAGTATGTTTTTGCCAAGGCTCTAGGGGTAGCACAAATTCTATATAAGCTGAGTAAACTGCTTCCTCAGAGAGAGTTCAAGAAAGTTGCCTGACAACTTCAAGTCAAGTCCCAAGTAGTTAGGAAGTTGAGAGTCCACTTCAGACCCAGTAAACGCTCTTGTCACTTTTTGTTGGCGACAGTAGGTGGTAGCGCCTACCCCTTCTGAATACACTTGTTAACCTTTGGCCCCTCATCCATATATACCACTTCCTTTTCTTGCAACTACACTATGGTAGCACTTTTGTCGCTTGCAACATCTACGTTCTGAGATAATGAACGTCTCATATATCTTTGCCGTCGTTTTACCGCTATCATAATGCATGTCGGCCCTACCATTGTGAATAATTTCCATAACCTCCAATTACGTAATTTTAAATAAAAATGGGCCCGAAAAAGTGGTATCGATAAGGCCCACATCGGCCCCTTGTTGGTGTTGGTGTAATTTCACTTCTTTGCCTTTTCTGACAGCTGACAACTCGCAAAGAGGCTTAAAGTTATTACTGTACTTTACCGTTCAACCTAGAACTTAACCGTTATGTTTATGCACTGTACAGTGCTGTAAGCTTGAGCTGATCTACTTTAGATCAGCTCAAGCAAGTTTAGGGTTATACACTCACCGTCGTCTACATGTCTTCTGGAAACTTCCTTCGATCAACAGAAAGCATCAGTCGACTCGCCTTGAAGTCTATATAAGCCTCGGTCTCTCTCCATCTTCTACCTGAGTAAAGTACCTCACCACCTTCTCCTCTCTCATCACTCCTTCTCGGTCCCTCACTTTTTCTACCCTTCTCTTTCTCTCTCTCCTGCTCTCCTGCTCTCTCCCTCACTCCTGTCTGGCTCCCTCGCTCCCTCTCTCTCGTTCTATCCATCAGGTTATGGGCCCAGGCCGCTAACGCTGCACACCGACTTATCCCGTTCGCGCTCACAGTTTGAAGCGAACCACCTCGAGGCTACCCTACACTCCGTGTAGGGAGGAAAGCACAGAAGCTCCAAAAAAAAAAGCGCCTAAGGTTTGATCTGACTTCTTTGTCGTCTCTGCACTATCTACTGACCTTCCGTCTTGTGGCCCGTCTAACGCCCGTCGTCTCTGCACTACCTACCTTGGTTGGTTTTGCGGCCCGTCGTCGTTCTTCATCCCCACAACACAGAACAAAGTCCATTTTGCGGCCCGACTCCTCTTTGCTACTCGCCTCGTCTCTGTGTCACATACCTCGGTTTGCTTCATAGCCCGTGTCTAGTTTCAACAGTAAGTCCAAATCTCCTCGAAACCTCTTACTTCCTTATATCTTTCAAGCTTCTTCCTCATCCTTCGCCTAACCTCGCAATGTCCTGCCTCCAGTGGTCATCTGCCGATCCGTCTTCCTTCGAGGAATCAAGATCTCTCCAGAAGACCCTGTCGTCCGCCCCGTCCCGATCCGAGAAGCCGCAGCTTCGCCCGAAGTGCCGTTTCATCGACGACTCCGCTAATTAGTCTGACAGTGAAGGCGGTGATATAAACTCCACTGCAACCACTCTGGACGTAGCTTTACTGCCTTCTCACTCTCACAAGAAGAGTATCTCTCCCGATAAGAAGGATTTTCTCCAACACATCTTGGCATTGGGTACAAAGAAAAGGCCCAAAATCGGTAACAACTCCAATAATCCAGTCAAGCTTCGCACGAAGCCTCTACTTGTGTCTGCAAGACGTGTGTCGAAACCAAAGGGTCAGAAGAAACCAGTTCCAAACGTAGCTGCCCCAGTTCAAGTTATTAGCTTGACCTATCCCAATCGAACACCTCCTACACCTCAAGCTCCTGCTCCAGTCACTCTCATTCAGTCTCCTTTATCGCCTGCGGTGCCGCCTCTTCCTGTTGACCCTCCAGCGTTAAGAATCCCGACTCCGCTTACTGTCGAATCCCTCTCTCCGGCTCCACTTGTTTCGTCCACTGTACCTTCTCCTCCACCTCCTGCGGCACCTATAATAACTTTTGTTTCGGAACCAAAATCTTCTTTCCTCACCTGTGATCTATGTTAGCTCAAAGTATCGGGTCCAAAGCAACTTTCTCAGCACAGACGTGGTAGTAAGTGCCGCAACAGATCCGAGCGGAAGTCAGCTATTACTCCTTGTGCCCACTGTAACCGCGTCTTCCAAACTAGACACGACCACAACAAACACATTGACCACAAACACAAAAATTAAATTATGATTCACTTGGTCCCAATATACTCATCATGGACTCCTCTGCCGGACCTCGTATTGATAATCTCGAGAAGCTCCGTGATGATAACTTTCATTTTTGGAAAGCTCGAATTCAACTCATCCTATCTCTCAGGGAGGTTGACAATCATCTTACACTTGATCCACCGGAAGCATCTTCGTCAACTCACTCTGCATGACAAAAGGCAGATGCCAAGGCAAGAGCCATCATTGGACTCACAATTTCAGATGCTCACATTGAGCAGGTTCAGCATGCAACCACGGCCAAGCAAATGTGGAAACTCATTTGTGATATTTTCGAAAAGCATACTCTGCTAAACAAGCTCGCCGCAAGACGTCGCTTCTATACCGCGTAGATGCACCCAAATGAGAAAGTTCTACTATTTGCTGCCCGTATTCGCCAACTTTCGGCCACTCTAAAATCCATGTCTGTGTATGTCAAGGACAGCGAAATGGCCACGACCTTCCTCAATGGATTGCCCGATCGCTCTGACAGCCTCATATCAGCCCTTGATGCTTCCAATATCGAAGATGACAAGCTTTCGTTCGAATTTATACAGAGTAGATGTCTCCATGAAGAGCAGCGTCATACTCAGCGAGATCGAGACGCAGTCAAATTCGCTGAGACGGCTGCACTCCTGGGAACCCAGTCTTCCAAGCCTCGAACAGTAACTTACCCAGAAATGTGCATACACTGCGGCAGGCATCGGGATAGCAACCGATGCTACAAGACGTTCCCTCATCTCGCTCCCAGAGGTCATCCAGCTAGAGCTCATCTTGATAAGGCTAGAGGAAGTGGAGGTAAATCCCTCAATATCACGGAGGTTAAACTACCGAACACCCAGATGTCGTTTGTTTGTTTGCGTTGACTTCACCTGCACAATCAGTAGCACTTTAATCTAACGGAGGCCCTCCTCTATCATCTATGCAATGAATCATCGATTCAGAATGTACCTCGCATGTCACTTACGACCGCTTAGCTTTCACAAGTTATCCCCTTCTCCCGTCACCTTCAACTCTCGACCTTGGGGCAAATTCTACGGCTATGGTTATTGGCTCCGATGATGTTGCTCTCACGTTACGACGGAACGGAGAAACTGTCAAGTGTGTAATGAAAAACGTATTTCACGTTCCAGACCTTCGCTACCGACTGCTCTCCGTATCTGTCATGGAAAATCTTGGAATTGAGACGCGCTTTAATAAAGGTGCAGCAACTCTTGTTCGTCATTTGGACTCCACCATTGTGGCGACGTGTACGATCACTAGTGGCCTATACTCCTTGGATGTCACCAAGCCTGCACTAAAGCCACAGACAGGATCTCAAGTTTCCTTGATATGCCCAATTTCAATCCGGCATCAGAGATTGGCGCACGTACATGCTCCCAGAATCAGGTCAATGATCAGAAGCGGTGTAGTGAAAGGTGTAAAACTTTCACAAGGGAACGAGGAAGATGATGTTTGCGTGCGGCTGCATACTTAGTAAATCCCACGGTACCCGAATCCCGAAGAAAAGACAAAGCCGTTCGGCAAAACCTCTAGAATTGGTTCATTCTGATGCCTTGGGACCGATTGAAACTCCTCCTCCGGGAGGAGCTAGGTTTTTTGTATCATTCATCGACGACTACTCCAAGTGGACGGTTTTGTATCCTATGAGCCACAAGTCAAGGGTGATAGATTGCTTGAAAACTACAAATCATTTGCGGAGAAACACACTAGCCAGTCTCTGAAACATCTCCAAGTCCATGAGTTTCCTGAAATGAAAACTCCATTGGATGAAGATAAGCTTCTCATCAAGGCTTTACCGTCTGACAATGGTGGAGAGTACCTCTCAACCGAGTTCAAGAACTTCCCAAAGGAGATCGTAATACAATATCAGCTCACTCTGGCCCCCCAGCAAAACGGGACTGCAGAACGGATGAATCGAGCCCTTCTCAATTTTGTCCGTTTGATGTTACACCACAAGGGTCTTCCAAAGCATTTCTGTGCTGAAGCACTTTCCACGGCTGTTTATGTTCTGAATGGCGTTACTTCAAGCTCTTTGCCAGAGAGCACACTCCTTACCACTGCTGGAACGGCACTGCCCCTGACATATCTCACATGCGGGTATTTGGTGCACAGTGCTGGTATGTCATGCCAAAGAACAAACTCAAGAAATTGGATCCCAGATCTCGTGAAGCCCTTATAATGGGGTACTCTTCTCAGAGCAAGGGATATAAGCTGCGGGATATTGGCTCAGAAAGAATGGTAATATCCAGAGATGTAATTTTCAATGAAGCCGCAACTTGTACACGGCCTGAAGTCACCTGTGAGCTACCGAATGGAGATCACGGCTAAAAAATTTCCTCCGATGAAGATAAATATTCTTCAGAAGAATTTTTCGAAGTACAAAATTCCGCTGACGAAGACGAAGATTCTGAAGAGTCCACTGCCTGTGAAGAAACTTTACTCTCATCTGAAGAAGCCCATTCAGTGGCTCCTCTTCGTTCCTCTCGGGTCTCAAAGAAGACCATTTGCTGGTGTCCTTCTAGCTCTTCCTCAAATGTGTCACTTGTCGCAGAAACTGCACTGCTCTCAACAGGTGTTCCTGCAACATACGAAGAAGTTACTTCTGCATAAAACATTTATTTTTGGATGCCAGCGATCAAAAAAGAAGAAGACTCTATCTGTGAGAACAGAACATTCGATCTCGTTCCAAGAAAACCAGGAATGCACGTGATTCCATGTCGCTACGTTTTTCGTATCAAATCCGACGTCGGTCCTAAGGTTCGTATCGTCGCTAAAGGTTCCAGACAAGTTCCTGGACTAGAGCACACAGAAACGTACGCTCCTGTCGTTTCTATTTCTGTTGTACGAATGTTCCTCTGCTTGAAAAATCTGTTAGATCTGGAATGCGATCAGACGGACGTAGTAACCGCGTTTCTGAACGGTGACTTGAGCGAAGAAGTATTCACAGAGACTCCAGCTGGTTTCCGAGAACCAAAAAAATCCAACCTCGTCTGCCGACTTCTGAAGTCTCCGTATGGATTGAAACAGGCTCCTCGCCAATGGTATGCAAAAATATATGCATTTCTGACTTTGCAACTCTACTTTGTCAGCAAACCGCACGAACCATGTCTTTATGTCTATCGGAAGGAGACTATGTTCTGCATGATAATACTATATGTTGATGATCTCCTCATTTCAGGCAGCAGTCGACATATGCTCAACAATATCAAGGCAGAACTGAAGAAGAGACTCAAGATGAAAGACTTTGGTCCTGTCCAGGAATTTGTTCAAGTGCAGCGAAATCGCTCCGAGAGAGCGCTGCATCTTTCGCAATTGATATACACAGACAAGATTTTGGAAAGATTCCAAATAGCGGACTCAAAACTTGTCGATACTCCAATGGTCCAAAGCCATTCCAACAATGACGGAACTGATGATCAAGAACTTCCTTCATCAGTACAATATCGCCCTGCAATAGGCAGTCTCATGTACTTGATGATCTGCACTCGTCCAGACATTGGATTCGCTGTAGGCAAACTGTCGCAGTTCTGCGAAAAGCCGATGGTCACTCACTGGAGGGCTGTCAAACGTGTGTATCACTACTCGAACGGATCTAAAACTCTCGGAATTCGTTACGGCCCGTCTTTATCTCACGACATCACTGGATTCAGTGACTCTGACTGGGCTGGCTGCCACTCTACTCGCAAGTCTACCGAAAGCTTCGTTTTCATGATGTCTGGTGGACCTATCTCATGGCGCTCCAAGAATGTGTCGCGCTGTCGTCCTGCGAAGCAGAGTATATATCTCTGTGCACTGCTTCTAAAGAAGCTATTTGGTTGTCAAACCTTCTCTGCAGTTTGATGAATGCGAAATGCCCTACTCCTATTACGATATCAGTTGACAACTCAGGCGTAATAAGCTCGTCCCAGAACGAATCAATCAATGAACGGAACAAGCACATTGATATTCGGTATCATTTCGTTCGTGAAGCTGTGTCGTCCAAACAGAGCTCTGTTATTCACTGTCGAACCAGAGACCAAGTCTCGGACCTTCTAACGAAACCTTTGTTGCGAGTCAAGTTTGTGAAGTTTAGAAGTGAGTTGGGCATTTTTCCTCCTAGTACTTCAAGTTGGTATTTTATTTTTTTCAGATCGAGGGGGCGCTGCTGAGGTCAGTTTTAGTTTGACGGGGCGTTTTAGTGTAAATTCACTTGTTTACTTTTTTTTAACGGCTGACAACTCGCAAAGAGGCTTAAAGTTATTACTGTACTTTACCGTTCAACCTAGAACTTGACCGTTATGTTTATTCACTGTACAGTGCTGTAAACTTGAGCTGATCTACTTTAGATCAGCTCAAGAAAGTTTAGGGTTAGACACTCACCGTCGTCTACATGTATTCTGGAAACTTCCTTCGATCAACAGAAAGCATCAGTCGACTCGCTTTGAAGTCTTTATGAGCCTCGGTCTCTCTCCATCTTCTACCTGAGTAAAGTCCCTCACCAACTTCTCCTCTCTCATCACTCCTTCTCGGTCCCTCACTCTTTCTACCCTTCTCTCTCTCTCCTGCTCTCCTGCTCTCTCCCTCACTCCTGTCTGGCTCCCTCGCTCCCTTTCTCTCGTTCTATCCATCATTTGGGGGCCCCTTCTTCAAGAAAAGTTCAACCCATTTTTGCAAAGTATTTTGTGTGTCTTTGGCAGCAACTAGAGCTTACTTAAGCTCTACAGCGGTCCAGTTTAGGGCTTAAAGTCGGCTCAGGCTACATTATTACCCAAATTAGCCCGGAATCTACTTGGTCTTGGTTGCAACCAAGGCTAATGTAACAGTTTCCGGGGGGGATGAGAGGGTTTAAGATAGGATCGAAGTTGGTCTAATCACAGATATAAGGCCTAGGAGGGCGGTTAAGTACATTTGGTGTCTGGAGTGACATTAGGGGAGTAGAACACATGAAAGTGGATGTATAGGGATTAAACAACCTTCAAAGGGAGTAAATGGCAGGAATTTGGAGGAAAAAACGAAGTGTTGGTGAAGCATCGACGGAAATGGGGGGGAATGTATAGGTGGAAGACTGTATTGGCACCTGACTGGAGGCCGTCGAAGGTTGCAACACCGGAAAGGCGAGACAGCGAAGAAGACATACTTAAAAAAGACACGTGAATGGGTTAAGGGACCAAATATTTTGATTCGTGCAGCAGAAGAGACAGAAAAGGAGTGATATATTAGTGGAGGGAATCTTGAGAGAAGGACGACGTTTGATAGTGCCTCAAGCAGATCAACACCCGAAAGAGGGGCAATAGAGAAGCAAGTAGTAGGAGAGGAATGTTTTAACCTCTTGACGGGGAGGAATCCTAGGTAGTAACCAACGAGGAACTAAAATTCGTATGCAAATATTACATTACGATACTATAAAACTTGCAAGACAGAGCTAGATTATTCTAAGCTAGAGAAACGATTGGATGGAGAGTTGTAAATTCTAAAAACCTGGACATACATTTCTTTTATAGTTGTTTTTTATCCATTAAAGATTCCTTCTGCCAATTTCGCTATTGTGACATCTTCAGCCACCGAGAAAACTTCCACCTTTACGCTGGAGTCCCTCCGGTAATGCATCAATCCTTTTCTGTCCCACCCGTCTGCAAGACTCAGGAGACTCTATCCTTTACGCTTCCTTCCATATCCTTGTCTACATAGGTTTCCGTCGCTGTTTCTAGAGCCCTCGTCTATTCTAGCCCACAACGGCTTCTAGCCGGGTTCTAATGAAATGTTCAAACGATCGTTCAATTTTTTCCAGCGGACCACACTCGCCGTCTCGTATATTCCTGACTATGCTGTGTTTCACTGCCATATTTTTAGAAGCCACAGAAAGCACGTCATAATGTCCTTCGTACTTTTAAGTACTAAAACGTTGTAACTCGTTGCTACTGTCAGGTGGGAGTCTCATCTGTCTCCAATTCCTCCCCATTCTTTTCCCACAGTCTCCATATTTCTCTGCAAAAACCTCTTCATTCTAGGAGCTTTACCGAATCGATACCCGTAATATTGCTTTGGATTTAACCGACGCCCATCCTCATGTGCGCTCGCGACTGTCACAATTACTGTACATAATGGTTCCCTTGGAGACTTTTGTGCATGGAGCTGGTCTGTTGGGAGCTGTTATACTATTTCTCTTCTAATCGTTTAGTTTAACTGACTCATTAAATACTAATCCAATTTACGGTATCTACGCTCCGGTACAAATCTACTGGGTACCAACCCACCTATATACCACAGTAAATTAACCCCCCATTTTCAATACTAATCTACCTCTCAAAGCTGTCGCCCCTATCTGCCCCCTGTCATTCCAGCTGAAATAATTGTGGCAACTTGCCAGGTTGAAAATGACTATCCTTAATAAAATTGTTGTCAGTAGCTCATTGTACTGCATTAAAACGATTCACAGGGACTACAAGGCGATACAGTTTGATAGGGATAAATCTCCGGGCGAACAGATACTCAAAACCAATTACCCCAAGAAGGAGGTGCTGCAAGCGACAAAAGTGCTACCGGTGTATAGTTAAGCGAACAAAAAGGGGTCAGTAAGGACGACAGTCGGGAGGGCTACCAGCAAGTGTAGAAGGGGCAGAGTCTACCACTTATTTTCTGTGACCAGCATAAGAAAAATGGTTCTTGTGTCTGACGTTGACGTTCAACTTCTACTACTCGGGACTCGACTTGAAGTTGTCTGCCAACTTGCTTGGCCTCCACAAGATGAATCAGTTTACACAGCTTATACAGACTTTTTTGCTAGCCCTAAAGTCTCAAAAAAAACATACGGAGTACCATAAAATGCACTAAATGGAAACGAGCCAACGAGAAAGACTAACAGAATATACCATCAGTATAATTACATATATTTTCTCCTCAAGATCTTACTCCTCGAGATCAGAGCCAAACAATTCCTCCGAAATATCCATACCCCCAATGCAGTCCGTAAAAATTCCGTCAAACGGCCCAGAATGATAGATAGCCTTCTTGGACGTATCCAGCTCCTCCAATCCCTCCTCACCACCTTTAATCTCCGCCTCATCTGCATCAGAGGACTCTTAAATAACGATTACTCCCTCACTATCTCCTCCATCCTCCACAGCAGTTCCCCGACTGTTGTGCACCAGTAACTCCCACGGGTCCACCCAGTCCCCCTCATCATCTGATCCATCCATTCAGCGACAGCCTCTTTCTCCTCTGCCTCCTCGAAGCAGTTCCGGCGGACCCACTCCCGAACGCATTACCGGTCCATTCGTCCACTCTTCTACAGTAGTCATCGGAGTCAGTTAGTCCATTGGCTACCAAGGCTAGGGCGTTGAGGGGGCGGCGGCCTCTGGATGACTTGGTGACGGTGAAGAACGAGCGGAGTTTGGTCATGTTGAGGACACAAAACGAATGAGCCATCGGGTTGGTTGATAGCTGGGGGTTTGCCTCAACGACGTCGACTTCGAACTTTTAATAGGGCGACGTATTCGAAAAGTTTCACGGCCTCGGGAGAAATAAAAAATTACAGGCGATGCTGCAGCTTTGAATTTGCACGCAATCAGGGCTACAATATAAAATGTGCTCGATAAAGTATCGGAACCGAATTTTGGGGACGAAGCCTGTCAAGAATCGAAAGATTTACTTTTTTGCAAAAAGGACCAAAGTCCTCTAAGATAGAATGGAAATGGAGTTGTACAGTGAATTTGTATTCTTAGTGGAGAAGTGGTTTCAGAATTTTGTTCTTAAAAGAAAATAGGTGGGAAGAGTGGTTTTGAAAAATCAGGGGTCAGGGATGAAGAAGAAAGAAGTTTGTGGAGAGGACCGCTTTCCTCCAGAAAGTATCGGTTTCCTAACAACGCGCCCTCCCACTCAATACGAACTTCCCGGCTCTTCATTGTTCTTCTTCTGATTCCTTTAATGTTAGTTATCTTATTGCCACATTATCAGGCCTTTCAAATGGCTAAGGATGCAGCTGATTGTCAACATGATGTTTCAAAAAGTAAGTTCGCGTCACTGGTATTTGACTTCGTACCACGGCTTCATATGTAAATTTGATAATCTTAATGTGGAGCTGATTACACTCTTCTTCCGTACCTTTTTCGAATCTCTTAAGAGTGAAGAAACATATGTGATATGCGAACTCGTCCTGGAGATGTCGGAAAAATGTATGTCTACAAGAAAAGATGACACGCAGCAACAAGAACGAATCTTCGTATGACAATTGCAGTTCAATTGGAGCTCGAAAACATAAAAAGATGCTCATCATGAAATAGGGAATAACTTTTGCATCATTGTCGTCGTCGGAAATATTGCGCCGCCAAAGGATATCATCCTCCTACCGGACGTATGCTGGGCATGATTCTGAAGATGATGTATGGATGAAGATGCGGCGTAACATCTCGGTGGACTTTCGCTCCCATTTGTTTATGTGCTGGGTCTGGCAGGAGAACCTTTCAGGGGACGTTCAGAATCTCCTCTTCAGGAGTTACGCCCTTCGGAAGGTCCTCCTTGGGTCATCATCACTGCTTCAGGCGGATCATTCTCCCTACTTGAACTTCCGTTGTTGTTAGGCGTATGATAAGGTTCCCATAGCGGGTACGGTACAAATCGATATTCCATATCCCAGGGTAAGCTTTACTCTCCAAGCTGCACATATTTGTTGTTCCTGAGAAATATGAAAACCGGGCGGGTAATATTCAGATAGGTTTTAGATAGGTCCCTCCGAGCCACTTCCCCGTACCTTCCTGTAGAGTAATGATATGCTACTTCCACAAACTATGGACCTGCTTCCATGAACCTTCTATTTTGGAACGAAAATAGAACTCTTATTGATAATTGGAAATCTTATTCGGGTAGCAATGTGCCGTTTAACGTGCGAATATATTGGCATATTTTAATGTAGAAATGGATGATTACGTTTAGTTCGTATTGATCCCGCGTAATCGAGATGATCCATTCCGAGGCTCATTTTCCTCCCATAGGAATCATTATTATTCTATAGTTATAGATGGGTATGTTTCCTGGAAGTACATAGTCCTGTGTGCGAAGGAATTCTTTAGGCCTTTGGTGGTAAGGGACGAGACGACGTGTATGGATGGCACTCCTTGATCTCTTCCCTGAGCCTGAACAGATCTTGTAATGAGGGTGTCTTTCCTCTGTGACGATGCAAGGGTTCGAGTACTTTGTTTGGAAGGCCGGCCATTTCACGGCCTGCTGCATGGCTTTTCCATGTATAAAAAGTACTCTAGAGCCGACTGGAAATGTTTGGACTAGAGGCCCTGCGCCCCCGTTTCTTGTCTGTGCGCGTTACCGCGGTGTGAGCTCTTAGCTTCTATGGCCAGCAGTTCGACTTCTGTACTCTCCTCATTGATCTTATATGTTTTCAAATCTCTCTTCAGCATTCTCGGCGCACTTCCTTACCTTAGCTCAAATAGTGAACGTCTACTTTTCCCCTTTCTTCGGCGATAACCGTAAAACACTCTTGGTAAGGCATGTTCCCATTGTATATCATTCTCCGACATAGTCTGTTTTCAATTGAATCCCTTTCCCTCTCAAAAAGCGATGCACCGACTGTGCATTGAAACAAAGGTCGTTAACCGAGATGATCCTTTTTGGAAGACCAAACGGTTCAATTGTTTCTTTTTTGATGAATCTCAGGACCACTTCACAGCATTGGCCTCCTCAAAAGCAACTGCCAATGGCCGTCTAGTTAGATGTTACACCTCTATAAGGAGATATTATTTCCAGAAGACATTTATTTGAATGGGCCAGCAAAGTGGATTGGGAAGGTTTCTAAAAGGACGGAAACTGGAAAGCTTACGGTAATCTTTTACTTTCCGATCGGAGTGAATTTTTGACAAATTTCGCAGCTTTTACCAAATTATGGACGTCCTTATGGATAATGGGCCACCAAAATCTTTCTGTAACTAATTACTTAGTTTTTTCGAGATCCAAATGTCATCACTCACCATATAAAGTCCTCAAGATCTTCATCGTCTCTTTCAAAGGGGTTACTAGTCGAGGACCGGCTTTAGTGTGTCGGAAAAGTTTCCCATCTCACATTGTAAAAATCTTTTGATTCCTGCGTGCCCAATTTCTGTGTTCAAGATCAACTTTTCTCATTTCTAGTACATCAAAGAATTTCATTGGTACCTGCAGATTAGGTTCGTACTCGTTACTGTTTGACACTTGCACCTCGACAACTCCGACGTTGTCCTCGGAAGCTTTTTCACCTGGATTCATTGGATCCCTCAAAAGAGATAGGTAATCGGCAGGCTGATTATGGCGTCCGGCTATGTACACAATTTCGAAACGATATTCTGCAAAAATTTCGATCCATCGAGCCAAGCGGTGATGCATCTGGTTCTTTTGGAATGCCGTCTTAAGTGCTTAGTGATCAGTTATCAAGACAAATTTTTCGAGTGATAAAAGGTAGACAAGACACTTTTTCAACGCGAAGGCAACAGCTAGTGCTTCTTTCTCGCAGACTGAGTATCTCTCTACCGCATCTTTCATGGTACAACTTGCAAATTGAACAGGGTGTATCCGTCCGCTTTAATTTTTCGAGACAAAAGGGCACCCAGAGACCGTTCTGAGACATCTGTTTCCACAACAAATTGTCTCGTGAAATCTGGATACGTGAGCACTGGAGGGACACGTAGCTTATCTTGAAGTTCCTCTAATTCATTTTTCATTTACCTGCTCCAGAAAAACTTTCCGTTCTTCGTAGTACTGGTATGTAACGGTGCTGCCGTCTTGGCGAAATATTTGATAAATATTCAGTAATTTGAGTCCAGACCTAGGAAGCTTCGAACCTCCGTCTTTTAAGCGGGCCTTGGGACCAGCTTTATTTTTTTCGGTTTTTTCTGGGTCAACCTTAATTTACTCTTGATCGAAGATATGACCGAGTATTTGGATAGATATTTCGCAAAGAAGCATTTGCTCAACTTGATTTTCAGGCTGTTTACCGATATCCTATCCACCACTGCCTTGACATCCAGTATGTGATGATCCAGATCTTTTTGAGAACATTACCACATCATTGATATAAACATTCGCAAGTTTATGTCCTTTCAAAACGTCTTTTATCATTCTTGGGAATATAACTGGTGCATTCATGAGACCAAAAGGCATCACCTCGAATCTGAAGGTACCGAGTTTGCTGGTAAAAGTCATTTTTACTCACACTTTTCATCCAAATTAATCTTCGAATAGCCAGTGCAAAGTTCAATTAATGTGAAGTATCTCCCGTCATTCAAGTCCTCGAGGATTTCCTCCATATTTGGAATCGAAAATCGATCAGGCATCATTTTTTGGTTCAATTGTCGGTATTCGACGCAAAAGCGATGCTTACCGCCCTTTTTTGGTGCAAAAAAACAAGAAATGACAACGGAGACGATACCGGACGAGTAATATCATTTTACAGCATACTTGTAACATTTTTCTGGGATAACCGGTCATATTTCCGCGGTTGACGTCTAGGCCTATGATAAATTGGTTGAGTATCGGTAAGTTCGAATGAGTGAGTGACCGGTACACTTGCTTGTCTTAGATCTTAAACGCTCCATGCAGTTACTTCGGAAGATGTTAATATGTCGGATATTTCCTTTGATGCAGTAGCGGGAAGTTGCTGCACTTTTTCTTGAATATATGCGATCTGTCGCTCTTCTTCTTCATGATCCTTACTCTCCCTATTTTGAAGACCTCTTCTGTTATTCCCATACCTTTAGATGCGTCATACGACACATTCTTATTCTCTGTGCAAAATTATTAGCCTTCCCCACTCTGAATACTGTCCTTCGGTTCGATATTTTCGCAAAACAAAAATTTGGGCTCAAATTTGCCCCAGAATTCCAGTCCTCGTCTGTGTCAAGCCCAGAATCATAATCATCCCATGCCACGTTTAGTACTCCTCGAGCATATCTTTTTCCATTTCCGAAAGTGTTATTTGGTTAATAATGTTCGCTGGAATAGCTAAAAGTGAAATCCTCACTGTCCTTTTCTCTTCAATACTCCGGATGTATGCTTTTGTCGAATTCCAGGGGCATCTTTACGCTTCTGCCGACAACATAGACTGAAACACTCTGATTGCCCAGATCCATGAATGCCCACCCGTTTTTTCATAGTAGGACAACCAATGATTGCATCAAAAGGTAGATCAAGCATGGCAAGAATGTCTGTATCAACTATCGAGTCCCCAAAGAACACGGAAATATTGTCAAAAGTCCCCATCCTCAAAATATATTCTTCGCATAGTTGGAACAATTTCGAGACTTAGATCTGTCACCAAACTTTCTGAAATTAGACCTAGAACAGCACCCGAGTCGCAAAGAGGTTGTGGTTTCATTCCCATTACTTGCACTGGTGATAGCTTAAGACGCCTTGGTGCTGTCCAGGCCGATTGAAGAAACAATTTATTACCGTTAGATAACTAATTAGACTTTATAATCTTTTGAGTTATTTTCTCCCATCCTCTGCGTCGCCCCTCAAAATTTGTAAACGTTATTCCATTTGGGGCCGATGCAAGCTCAGCTACCAAATTGTACTTCTCCAGATACTCTAGTACGTCCTTCCAGATACTCTTAAATTTCTTATTCTTTTTCATTTTCTTGGCCCGGGTGATTTACACTCCAGGAACAACTTGATCAGACCTCTTCTTCCGCGGAAGCACAGGTGCTTCAATATGTTCGAGTATTCCATAATCTAACCTAATTTCTTCCGATAAAATGCCCCTTCTCCATCCTTTCTTGTCACATTGACTTGACTGATTTCGTCAGCGGTGGATACGTTACCGGCATCGGTCAACCTTTTATCCCTCATGTTTTGTGAAATTTTCATCTCTGGACCTGATTCGGTTCTCGCGTCCGATAAATTTACTCGTCTGTTGTTTTAGACCAACAGTTACTTTCATGATGCTCATATCGACCGCACTTTCCGCAACGGGTGTTTCTATGTGGATTTTCAAGACACCTATTTGCAAAGTGTCCAGGCTTGTTGCAGTAGGAGCAGACTTCTGCTGCCTTAGGGTTCCCAGACTGGTTCTCCTTGAAGGTAAGAGTAAGGCCCTCCAACTGCGAAGTTATCATGTCAAATCGATTAACGAATCGAATTTCCAACCGTTCTTCCGAGTTTTTGACAGGGCTCCGGACAGATTCTAATGCCACTGCGCTTGTAGCCGGCCTTTGATAATTCTTTCCAGGATGTACGATAGACATCGATGTACGGTCTTCCCTCGGCACCTCACCCAGCGACTGAAATGTCTCTGATTTTTTGACGACTTCTGCTATGGTGCCCGTCATGTAGTGAAAAGTGTGAGGGCCCTTGATGATGAGGAAATCAGAGAGCCGCTTATCTCCCATCGCCGCCTTACGCAGCATTCCGTACTTGGTTTGGGCGTTGACCCCAGCCTTTTCAGAGAGATCACACAAGTATACCAATGAGCTTAACAAATCGTCGAAGTTGAGCTAGGCCGTGTGTGGCGGTACGAATCATCCCATCTGGTTCTATCTCCTTAGCATATTCTTTCAAAAGCCACTCACATACCTCACTAAGGTTACGCCCATTCTCATTGCGAGACCACCCGTCCATTAACTTGGCCATATATTTGTGCTTCGCGTCACCATGAAGATAGGCGACGATCTTTGGGGCTTTCTCTTCATCGCTCTTCTCATGCATTAAAACATTAACATATGCACAGAGAAACTCCTCAACGTCTTCACTCTTGTCCCCTGTGAACGTTATACGAGCAGCGTTGAGATCCATGGTTACAGGAAAAAAAATAACACTTAAGTTTTCCCCAATATTTCACTACTCGAATACCTCGGGTGAAACCGCCTCCACAAGAGTACAGAATGATAGGGGTAAATGGTCGGGAGAGCAGATACTCAGAACCAATTATCCCAAGCAGGAGGTGTTACAAGCGACAAAAATGCTACCGTGGTATATTTAAGACAACAAAAAGGGGTGAGTAAGGACGACAGTTGAGAGGGCTACAAACAGATATAGAAGAGGCAGGGTCTACCACTGATGCCCTGTGACCAGCGTAAGAAAATTGGTTCTTGGGTCCGGAGTTGACTCCCAACTTCCTACTACTCGGGACTTGGCTTTAAGCTGTCTACCAACTTACTTGTACCCCCACTAAGAAGCAGTTTACCCAGCTTTTATAGAATTTTTGGCCAGCCTTAAGTCTCAAACAAACAAACTAAGTACCACAAAGTGCATCAAATGGAATCGTGCCAACGAGAAAGACTAACAGCAGACACTATCTGGATAAATACTAGAATTCCCCCTTACAGTCTTAGTTCTCGACATCAGAGCCAACAATTCCTCCAAAATATCCATACCCCCAATGCAGTCCCTAAAAATTCCATCGAACGGCCAGAATGATAGATAGCCTCTTTGGACATATTCAGATCCTCCGACCCCTCCTCAAAGCCCTCAACCTCCCCTTCACCCCTGTCAGAAAATTCAAAAGTAACGATTGTTCCCTCACTCTCCCTTTCGTCCTCCACAGCGCTCCCCGTCGTTGTACACTAGTGTCCCACGGGTCCACCCAGTCCTCCTCATCTCCTGTTCCTTCCACCTCCGCCTCAGACTCCTCTTCTTCTACTTCTTCTTCTGTCTCCTCCTCCTCTAGCTCCTCTTTTGCCTCATCTGCCTCCTCGAAGCAGTACCGGCGGACAAACTCCCGAACGCGTTCCGGGTCCATTCTTCTACAATAATCATCATAGTCGGTTTGTCCGTTGGCTATCAAGGCCAGAACGTTGTGGTGGCGGCGGCCTCGGGATGACTTGGCAATGGTGAGGGACGGGGGCTGAGGTTGGTCATGCTGAGGGCAGAAAAAGGGATGAGCCGGCGAGGTGGTTGATAGCGGGGTGGTTGCCTCAACGACGGCGATTTCGAACTTAAAATAGGGCGACGTCCTCGAAAAGTTTCACGGCCTTGGACGAAAAAAAAAATGTGAGACAATACCGCAGCTTTGAATTTGCATGCAATCAGGGCAATAACTAAAACTCTGCTTGATAAAGTATCGGAACAGAGTTTTGAGGACGAAGCGGATCACGAGTCGAAAGATTTCTTGTTGTACAGTGAATTTGGATTCATAGGGGAAAATGTGTTTCGTGATTTTGTTCGTAAAAGAAAATTGGTGGGAAGAGTTGTTTTTGGAAACTTACAGGGATGAAGAAGACAGAAGTTTGTGCACAGGACCGCTCCCCTACAGAACGGACCATTTTTATAACAGCACTCCCCTTTTGGGAATTGGCGTTCCTTTCCAAATGTTGAACTACTCACACTTCTCAGTGACTTTACGGACATGAGGATATGATGATACTTACAAGTCATTAGTAGCATAATTTAGATGTGTATCTGGATATCAAAACGGCTAAATCTAACAGTACTGGACTACAGTAGATGCTGTAGCACAGAAATATGACTAACGTGAGGAAAACCCACATGACAAACGAAAAAGGAGAAAAAAGGATAGGGTTACCGCAATCTCCGCAGCGACCCTGGTTCACAAGATGCTGCTAGTTCCATTCAGCAGGAGCAACTACTTCAATTACCTTGTTTTTTGAGCACTCTCGAGACTGGTGAGGGCTTTCTGAAAGAGGAAAACAATTGCGATAGAATTGCCGCTGGCGATTTGCTCTTAGACTACAAAGGTACCCTCGAGAGGTAACTACACCCCGCGTTTCAAAAACATCTCTCTCTCTCTTACTGATCTCTTGCCCAAGAACGAACTTCGAAGACTTTGAATACTGCTGGCAACCTCTCATCATCTCTGCCAGGTAAGCCAAACCAGTTGCCCATTGTCTCGCAGTCAAACTGCACCCACATTGGTTGATGCCAGGAGGTGTTCCTCTCCTCCCTGACCAATTTTCCATCAAGGTACCATCTGACTGCCTCTTTCGTCTTCTCAATGCCCGCCACAAAAGGTCGCCCTGCGATGTCAAAATCTAATCTGCGAGTCTTCGGCTTACTCCTCTTCTTCTCCAGATTGTTTCCACCAACGCGGAAAACATGCATGTTCATGTGGTATTTCCTTCTGTGGTTCCGGACATTACTTGCCTCGAAAACATCGATCTCATTCCAGACCTTTTTGTCGTTATGCACCATCCAAAATGCAGAGCTCGTAATGCTATCTGCGACCTGTACCACAGCCTGAACAAACCCGTACCCGATCATCCCCTTCGACCTGACAAAGGATGTAGAGAACGTTTTATACCTGGGGTCGTACCCGCCGGAGGATCCTCCACTCTGGACCACAACTCCAAGGCACCATTATTCACTTGAACGTTGTTCGGATTAAACCACCCAGGCGCACGCCCCTTCCATGTCGGGTTTGTCGGGAGCCACTTTCTTCCATCCAATGTGTTCCCCGAAACGTGTCCGTAAAATACGGGAGCACTTTCCAATTCCCACCCGGGCCCATTGGCCTGTCAGTCGGGGGAATCGGGAAGCCTCCAGCAGCACGCGAGACCGGGCGAGCTGGTCCAATGAGCGCCTGTCGGGTAGTGCTATTCTCCCTTCGGAAGTTCCCACTTCAATTTCGTTTTCTGACTGGGTTTGATTACTGTCTGCTGTGAATGGCTCTCCCTCGGGAGTGGAGCGCGCATGATCGGCGCTTCGGGGCTCCCTACGAGCTCTGCATTCCTTTCCAAGAGAAACCGAAAGGCAATTCATCTTTTTGTATAGCTCGAACCACTGACCGTGCCACTCAGCAGCTCGTGATGGAAAAGTCTTCTGTTTAATGAATGCAGGCAAAAGCAGTGACTTGAGGAAAGAGTTTCCCTTAAATATCCTCTAACTTGATTTGGGTCAAAGCGGTAGCAACTGCAAAACATGCTATCCTATGAGTTTGGGTGTTCCTCCTGGAAACCGATGTCGTGGGCAGGAGAGGGCAGAAAACTTCCTTTCGTGTTGTACGAAAAAACGCTCAGCCCCGTTCATTGATGCTATGATCGGGTCAAAGCAAACGGAATTTGAAGGTGATAATATGGTGTTGTACCACAAGTAGGCAAACACTTTTCGACCTGTCCCGAAAACCTTTTCTAAGGTCGGGAGGACTCTGGCCATAAGGCTAAGTGGTATTTTCTGGGAGAGCCGTAATGCGCTTGCACTCCTACCGGTTGCACTTTATGGCGGGGAATCATACATTACTTCCGTTGTTGTTGTCGGTTAAACGGAACTATGGTTTTAGACTAAAGAACTAATGGATCATGCCACCATGAGTCAGACGTTTTCACGTTGCACCGTAATACGGGCAGCTTGAGCCTGGAGGAGAATCTAGAATTAAGGTCAAAATGCAAAGTAGCGAACGAAACGTATTTGTCTTTTTGAAAGACGCGATTTCAGTCCATCCCATATTGTTCAGCGAAAGGAGGCTGATGGATCACGGGTGACTGAATTTGACTCGTCTGCGAACTAACATTTGTTCAAGGGGCCATCTGAACGGTACAGCTGCTGCAGCCGTCACGTCCAATGCGTGCCTGATGGTTGGCCTGAAGGTGGCCTTTCAGGGAGCGTACTTCCTCCCCACTATTGTGTCAGCATACCTTTTTGAGTCGATGGTGGTTGCCTGGAAAACTTTAGGATAGATCAGATACATCTTTCAAGAGTAAAGCACCCAAACCTTTACCCCTTCCCTGAAGTAAAGCCACATGTTCCATTAGGGATTTAATAAGAAACATCGCGATGCAACTTCCAGCGATTGATAGCAATCGCAGTCCGTTGTTGCACCAGCGAGCTGAGAACGAGGAGGAGTCGATGACGTTTGGAAACCGGAGTAGAACCTTTCCGGGAGGCAATGCCTTTAGAAATTCGATGCAGCCCGGCCTCTGTCCTTGCGCCAACTGAGCCGTAGATATCGAAAGCCATAGGGTGGAAATCCATATGGGCCTCGTTACACAAACGGCGGTAGCGGCCTTTAACGGCCTCAGCTTGGGACAGAAGGGCGGTGGGGTCGTAGACGGCGGAGCGGTGGAAGGGGTTGAAATGAGGGCTGATGACTGTCATTTCGAAGCCTTGGGGGCGCGGAGCGAGCTGGGGGTCATCAATTATGAGGTCTAGGCGGAGACGGATCGAAGGAGGGAGATTGGGGAATTTTTGGGTGTCCTTACTGTTGGAAGATATATTCGATTCGGTACATCGCCTCCCGGATATATCTTCCAAGAGTAAAACACCCAAACCTTTCCCTCCCGGAAAGGGACGGGTCCTGTTGGCAAAAGTCAACGCCTGTTACTCGTTTTCAGTTCCTTGGTCCAACAACGTACTGCGATTGCTATCAATCCCAAAGCTACACCGCCCTGATCCGTAATTCTGTAGTCCTGATATGTTCATACGTCAGTAAAAGTCTCTCTCTCCCTCTCTCTCTCTTCGATCTATCCTAAAGTTTTCCAGACAACCACAATCGACTCAAAAAGGTGCACCGAAACGGCGAGAGAGAGAGGAATCTTTATTGAGGGAGGAAAGGAGTCACTCGGAAGTGGCCAGGGCAAGGGATCTACGAGTTACAGCGTGTGCCGTGAGCTATGGGGTGAGGGACGAGATCATGGTGACGAGGCGGAGCTATTCAGTAGTCGAACTCGTACCACGGCGACGAGCGAAGTGGGAGGCTAAGAAGGCGAGCATTGTGATGTGCGCAAATTCGCACACGAAAAAATCTAGATGAGGACCATAATTGTATACAGTATTGGAACTGGGAAGATATTTTTACAGTTTTTGAATTTGCAAGATATTTTTAATTTGGGTGAGTGTGGCAAATTCATCGGTTGATTTTTTATTTTAGGACACGCTGTCATAGTGGATGTCAGTACAGTTCTAGGTTGTGGGTGATACTACGAGTGACTCAGAAAGGTCTATATATAGCCACATCAATTCCCCCCCTGACCGATGGGTGGCTGGCATGGGTATGGCACCTAGATATTTACCTTGCGGAAATATCTTCTAATGGTCTCTCTGGTTCACACGATTCCCGTGAATGCATTTTATGGTTATTAGTCTGTTTGTTTGAAGACTTTTAGGGTAGCCAAAAGTCTATATAAGCCGAGTAAACTGCTTCCTTTAGTGGAGGTCAAGCAAGTTGGCAGACAACTTCAGGTCAAGCTCCGAGTAGTAGGAAGTTGAGAGTCAACTTCAGACCCAAGAAAACTTTTTCCTAAGCTGGTCGCAGAGCATCAGTGGTAGACCCTGCCCCTTTTATACTTGCTTTAGCCCTCTCAACTCTCTCCCATATACACTCCTTTTTATTTGTTCAACTATACCACGGTAGCACTTTTGTCGCTCGCAACACCTCCGTCTTGGGGTGTTGGTTCTAAGTTCTCTTCTCCCGACGATTTACCCCTATCATTTGGTACTCTTGTGGAGGGGGTTGCACCCGAGGTATTCGAGTTGAGCAGTCTTAGGGAACCATTCGAGGGGATTTCTTTTCTGTAATCATGGATCTCAACGCTGCTCGTATAACGTTCACAGGGGGCAAGAATGAAGACGTTGAGGAGTTTCTCTATACATATGTCAACGTTGTGATGCGTGAGAAGAGCGATGAAGAGAAGGCCGAAAGTATCTTCGCCTATCTTCATGGTGACGCAAAGCACAAATATAAGGCAAGTTTATCAACGGGTGGTCTCTTAACGGGAATGGGCGTAACTTCGGTGAGGTATGTGAGTGGCTTGTGAAAGAATATGCTAAGGAGGTAGAACCAGATGAGATGATTCGTACCGCCATAGAGGCCCGGCTCAACTTCGACGATTTGTTAAGCTCATTGGTATACTTGTGTGATCTCTATGAAAAGGCTGGGTTCAACGCCCAAGCCAAGTACGGAATGCTGCGTAAGGCGGCGATGGGGGATAAGCGGCTCTCCGATTTCCTCCTCATCAAGGGCCCTCACATTTTAATGAACTGAAGGGTACCATAGTAGAATTTGTCAAAAATTCGGAGACGTTTCAGTCACTAAGTGAAATACCGAGGGAAACCCGTACATCTATGCCGATCGTACATCCTGAAAAGAATTATCAAAGGCCAGCTACTAGCGCAGCAGTGACTGATTGGAATCAGTCAGGAGCGATGTCAAAAACTTGGAAGAAAGGTTGGAAACCCGATTCGATAATCGACTTGACATGATAACCTCGCAGTTGGAAAGCCTTACTCTTACCATTAAGAAGAACCAGTCTGGGGCCCCAAGGCCGCAGAAGTCTGTTCCTACTGTCACAAGCCTGGACACTTTGCAAATAGGTGTCCTGATAATCCACATAGAAACACTCGTTGTGGAAAGTGCGGTCGATATGGGCATCATGAAAGTAACTGCTGGTCTAAAGACAACAAAAGCAAATTTATCGGACGCAAGGAGCGAGTCAGGACCAGAGATGAAAATCTTACAAAACAGAAAGGATCAAAGTTGACGGATGCCGGTAATGTATCCATCGCTGAAGAAATCAGTCAAGTCAATGTGACAAAAAGGGATGGGGAAGGGAACATTTTGTCGAAAAAACCTAGGCTAGATTATGGAATGCTGGAACATATCCCAGCACCTGTACCTCCTCGAACCAAGAGGTCTGATCAAGTTGTTCCAGGAGTGGGAGTCACTCCGGCCAAGAAGACGAAAAAGAGTAAGAAATTTAAGAATATCCCGAAGGACGTACTAGAATATGTGAAGAAGTACAATTTGGTGGCTGAGCTTGCATCAGTCCCAACTGGGATAACGTTTGGTCAACTTTTGAGGGGCGACGCAGAGGACGCGAGAAAAGAACTCAAAAAAATTATCAGGTCTAATAAGTCCGCTAAGGGTAAGAAACTGTTTCTTCAATCGGCCTCGACAGCACCAAGACGTCTTAAACTAGTACCAGTCAAAGTATTGGGAATGCAACCCAAGCTCTTTTCGATTCGGGCGCTGTTCCAAACCTTATTTCAGAAACTTTGGTGACAGATCTAGGTCTTGAAATTATTCCAACTACTCGAAGAATAACTGTGGCGGATGGAACCGTATCAAAATGCATGGGCACTGTTGACAAGGTTTCCGTGTTCTTTGGGGACTCTAAAGTTGATGTAGACTTTCTTGTCATGCCTGATCTCCCTTTCGATGCAATCATTGGCTGCCCTACCATGGAAAGACTAGGGACCTGCATTGACTTGGGCAATCAAATCGTTTCAGTTAATGTTGACGGCAGAACCGTGAAGATGCCCCTGGATTCGACAAAAGCACACATCCGGTAGATTTGAAAGAAACGGACAGTGAAGATTTCACTTCTAGCTATGACAGCGAAGATTCGGAACCAACGAACACTTTCGGAAGTGGAAAAGGGTACCCGGGGGTAATGAACATGGCATGGGACGATTATGATTCTGGGTTTGAACAGATGAAGACTGGAATTCTAGGGTAGGTGTGACACCTGAATGTGTTTCTTTTTGCGATAATATCGAATCAAAGGACGGAATTCGGAGCATGAAAGAAGATTACCTTTGCAAAGAAAATAAGAATATGTCGAATTCCATATATGAAGATGTGAGCACGACGGAAGAGGTCCTTCAAAATATTGAGGTTGAGGATCAAGAAGAAAAAGGGCGCCAAATGGCAGAAATCCAAGGAAAAGTGCAGCACCTTCCCGCCCCCGCCTCAATGAAAATATCCGACATGTTAACATCTTCCGAAGTAATTGCATGGAGCGCTTCCGATCTAAGACAAGCAAGCGTACCGGTCACTCACTCATTTGAACTTACCGAACTCAACCGATTTACCACATGCCTAGACGTCAACCGCCAAAATATGACCAATTTATCTCAGAAAATGTTACAAGTATGCTGAAAAATGATATTATTCGGCCAGTTTCATCCCCATGGTCATTTCCAGTTGTGATAGCACCAAAGAAGGATGGAAAACTTCGCTTTTGCGTCGATTACCGACAACTGAACCAGAGAATGATACCCGATCGATTTCCGATTCCAAACATGGAGGAGATCTCGAGGACCTGAAGGATGGGAGATATTTCACCTCAATTGACCTTTAACTGGCTATTGGCAGATTCCATTGGATGAAAAATGTAAGGAAAAAACAACCTTTACCAGCAAAGTTGGTACGTTCAGGTTCGAAGTGATGCCTTTTGGTCTCATGAATGCACCAGCTACATTCCAAAGAATGATGAACGAGGTTTTGAAAGGACTTCCATTCGCAAGGTCTATATCGATGATGTCGTCATATTCTCAGAAACATTGGATCAGCACATCTCGCACGTCAAGACAGTTGTGGAGAGGATATCGGAATATAGCTTGAAAATTAAGTTGAGCAAATGCTTCTTTGCGAAAACTTCTTCCAATTACTCGGTCATATCGTCGACCAAGAGGGAATTAAAGTGGATCCAGAGAAAACGAAAAAAATAAAGTTGGCACCAAGGCCCGCTTCAAAGACGGAGGTCCGAAGCTTCTTAGGACTGGCCTCATATTACAGAAGATTTATCAAAGATTTCGCCAAGATTGCAGCACCGTTACATGCCAGCACTACGAAGAACGGAAAATTTTACTGGAACAAGGAAATGGAAACTGCATTTTAGGAGCTTAAAGATAAGCTATGTGTCCCCCAGTTCTCATGTACCCAGATTTCAAGAGACCATTCGTTGTGGAAACAGATGCCTCAGAGCGGTCTTTGGGTGCCGTTTTGTCCCAAAAATATGAGAACGGAAGACTACACCCTGTTCAATTCGCAAGTCGAACTCTGAATGATGCGGAAAAGAGATACTCAGTCTGCGAGAAAGAAGCGCTAGCTGTCGTCTTCGCGCTGAAAAAGTTTCGCGTATACCTTTTATCACTCGAGAATTTTTGTCTTAATAACTGATCACCAGGCACTTAAGACAGCATTCCACTTGATCCTAAAAAGGATGTATATCACCGCTTGGCCCGATGGCTCGACATTTTCGCAGAATATCGGTTTGAAATTGTGTATAGACCCGGACGCAATAATAAGCCTGCCGATTACCTATCCCGTTTGAGGGATCCACTGAGTCCAAATGAAAAAGCTTCGAGGACATCGTCGGAGTTGCCGAGTGCAGGCGCCGAACGAAACAGAGTACGAAGCTAACATTTACGGACTTATTAAGTTCTTAGATGGACTAGAAATGAGAAAGGTTAATCTGGAACATAGAAATTGGGTACGCAGGAATCAAAAGGCTTTTACATTGTGGAATGGAAACTCTTCCGGCACACTAAAGCCGGTCCCCGACTAGTGGCCCCTTTGAAAGAAAGAATGAAGATCTTGAGGACTTTCCATGACGAGCTAGGGATGGGATCTCGACACAACCAAAAATTCGTAACTGAGAGATTCTGGTGGCCCGGTATCCATAAGGACGTCTATGATTTCGTGAAAAGCTGCGACAACTGTCAAAAACTCACTCCAATACGAATGTATAAGACAACTCTAAGTTTTCCAGTTTCCGGTCTCTTTGAAACCTTCTCAATTGACTTTGCGGGCCCGTTCAAATAAACATCTTCCGGAAACAAATATCTCCTTATAGAGGTGGAACATCTTACTGGATGGCCAATAGCAGTTGCAGTTGAGGAGGCAAATGCTGAGGTGGTACTGAAATTCATCGAAAAAGAAATAATTGAACCGTTTGGCCTTCCAAAAAGGATCATCTCGGATAACGCCCTTTGTTTTACTGCAACTTCACTGCTTCGTTTTTTGGAAGAGAAAGGGATTCAGCTGAAGACCGTTCTCGCATAAACTCCTGCGTCCAACGGGAAAGCGGAGAGGATGGTTGGAACCATCAAACGATCAATATCGAAAACTATGTCGGAGAATGAAATCCAGTGGGAAGATGCCTTACCAAAAGTGTTATACGGCTATCGTCGAAGAAGAGGAAGAAATGGACGCTCACCATTCGAGCTAATGTACGGAAGGGCTCCTAGAATGTTACAGAGAGATATGGAAACAAATATTATCGATGAAGAGAGTAGGGAAGTTGAACTACTGGCCACCGAAGGCTGGAGATCACACCGCGCGCTAACACAGACAATAAATAAGGATGCAGAACCTGCAGTCAGAACCTTTTCAGTTGGCTCTAAAGTACTTGTAGTACATGGAAAAGCAATGCAGCAGGCTGTGAAGTAGCCGGCCTTCCAAACAAAGTACTCGAACCCTTGCATCGTCACGGAGTAAAGACACCCGCATTATAAGCTCTGTTCAAGCTCAGGGAAGAGATCAAGGAGGGCCATCCATGCACGTCGTCTGGTCCCTTACCATCAGAGGCCTGAAGAATTCCTTCTCACACAGGACCATGCGCAACCACGGGGCATACTCATCTTTAACTATAGAATGATTCCTATGGGAGGAAAAAGGGCCTGGGAATGGATCATCTCGATTACGCGGGACTACTACGAACTCCACGTAATCATCCATTTCTACATTAATATATGCCTATGTTTTCGTACGTTGAACGGACCGTTGCTACCTGAAGAAGATTTCCGACTATTAATAAGAGTTCTATTTTCATTCCAAAACGGAAGGTTCACGGAAGCAGGTCCAGAGTTTGTGGAGGTAATATATCATTACTCTATAGGAAGATATGGAATGGTAGCTGCCGGAGACTTATCGCAGACGTATCTGAACATTGTCGTCCGATTTACGTATTTCTCAAGAACAACCAAGATGTGCAACTGAGAGTTACGCCTTACCCCCGGATATGGAATACAGACTGGTCCCGTATCCTCTATGGGAACCTTACGTTTCTCCGCCACAAATTGGGAACGTTGGAGGCGGCGAGGATCCTCCTGAAGCAGTGATGATGACCAGAGGAGGACCTTCGGGAGACAACAACCCGCCCAGAAGAGGTTCCAGTCGTCCCCCGAGAGGACCTAGTGCAGGTCCCAGTACGTCAGGAGCTGGTCGCGGCCATTCATCGGGACCGTCCACCACAACTTCATCTCTAGCTCTCCTTCACAACCATGCACACATAAAGTCGGAAGAAGAAGATTATCTTTTTGGCTGCGCAATATATCCGAGGACGCAACGTGCGCAGGTCATTTCTTATTTCATGATAAGCATCTGTTTATGTTTTAGGGCGCTACATGGACCGCACTTATCTTACGAAGATTCGTTCTTGATGATGCGCGTCTTCTTTTCTTATCGGCATCCATTCCTCCGGCATCTTCCAGAAGAGTTTGCATATCACATATATTTTTTCACTCTTGGAAGATTCGGAAGAGTCACGGAAGAAGAATGTATTCAACCCCATCTCGATATTATCAAACCAATATATGAGGCTATGCTACAAAGTGAGGTACCAGTAATGCGAACCTACTTTTTAGAGCATCACATTGGTAATCAGTGCAGCCATACCCGTTTGAGAGACCATATATTTTATCAATAAGACAGCGAACACTAACGGAAACAGAAAAAGAGCAGTGACGAGCCGGGACGTTCGTCTTGAGCGGGAGGGCGTGATGTGCGCAAATTCGCACACGAAAAAATTTAGATGAGGACCATAATTGTATACAGTATTGGAACTGGGAAGATATTTTTACAGTTTTTGAATTTGCAAGATATTTTTAATTTGGGTGAGTGTGGCAAATTCATCGGTTGATTTTTTATTTTAGGACACGCTGTCATAGTGGATGTCAGTACAGTTCTAGGTTGTGGGTGATACTACGAGTGACTCAGAAAGGTCTATATTATAGCCACATCAATTCCCACCCCTGACCGATGGGTGGCTGGCATGGGTATGGCACCTAGATATTTACCTTGCGGAAATATCTTCTAATGGTCTCTCTGGTTCACACGATTCCGTGAATGCATTTTATGGTTATTAGTCTGTTTGTTTGAAGACTTTTAGGGTAGCCAAAAGTCTATATAAGCCGAGTAAACTGCTTCCTTTAGTGGAGGTCAAGCAAGTTGGCAGACAACTTCAGGTCAAGCTCCGAGTAGTAGGAAGTTGAAAGTCAACTTCAGACCCAAGAAAACTTTTTCCTAAGCTGGTCGCAGAGCATCAGTGGTAGACCCTGCCCCTTTTATACTTGCTTTTAGCCCTCTCAACTCTCTCCATATACACTCCTTTTTATTTGTTCAACTATACCACGGTAGCACTTTTGTCGCTCGCAACACCTCCGTCTTGGGTGGTTGGTTCTAAGTATCTCTTCTCCCGACGATTTACCCCTATCACATTGCTTGGGCGGATTTCCCGACAGCCCCATACGTGTCGAGGCCGAAAGGGTGAAACTCGGCGCTGACAGAAGAGCACAGGTCTGCGTAGCGTTGCGAATTTTGTGCTCCGATTCCGGAAGTGGCGCTAGCTGGACGGCCGCGAGACTGAGGTAGGGCGCTTGCGGTGTGGGGGCTGACAATGAAGACGTCAGTTGCTTGTGGGCGTGGTGAGAGCTAAAGACCTTCGATGGAGATATCCATGCGGTGCCGTGCATGCGGCGGAAGATCATGTTCACACGGGAAAGTGAACTCCTTGGGGCGCAGGCCGATGGATAGATGCCGGAGGAGGGTTATGAGCTTATCCCGAATGTGATTATGACGTCTGACGCATACCTCCAGGGAAGGGCAGGTGGTGGCGTGGACTGCAAGCGGGTCGAGGTGTGGTGGGGAAGGACGGGAAGAGGGCACGCAGCGGGGGCACGGCTGGTCTCCTGGGAAGATCGGGTTACCAAGCGTAGCATCAACACCATAGTCCAACTTTCAGGGTCAGCTTTGGTAGACAGCTTGGCAAAAGGTTGTTCGGAGAAAGCCAGGTCGGAAGATTGCTTTCGACAGGAAAAATTCCACGCAAGGCGATGGAAGGGAGGTTCGAAGGTGCCAGGAGCCAAGAGGTACGAATCCCGACGAGAACGGTGCAAGGCGGCGGTTAGGGTTGTTTGTGCTCTTGAAAGGTGCCCGTTGCGTTGGAAGGAGTGGAGGGCGGCGGTAAGCTGGAAGGGGGGAGGAATATTGAGCTGGGACGAGAGGCAAGCATGCGAACGGGACAAGGCATTATGCAGTGAATGTTGGATGGGCGGGTGTAGATTGGCTCGAACCATAGCGTAAGTGCCGAGGAGCGAACTGCAGTATGCAATAGAGAAAATGGGGCGGTGAGGGTCATCCCACCCCCCCCATTTGAAACGGGAGTGTAGCGCACATCCAAGCGTCGTCGTGAAGGTCCCGGTGAAGGGCCTCGAATGCCCCCCGCAGGTCTAGGTCAAATTGTTTTGCTCTAGAAAGGGTAAGTTGCGGGGGTGCAGTGCGAAGAGTGTAAATCAAACGGCTGGCACCAGCACAGTAGCGAAGCAAGTTGAAAGCCGTTTGGGGATCACGAAGCGACTGCAGAGAAGTCCATAGTTGTTGAGCAGACTGGAGGCGGGCGGATATCAGGGAGACACAGCTTGCGGGAGACTAGTCACTAGGTGAGCCGATCGGCGCACCTAGTGTCAGGGTGGCGGGCGCGCAGACAATGGCGCATGGGACAGCTGTAGAGGGCGGAGGGGTAAACCGCCAGGCTTCCGTTTTCTGCAACTTGATGTGGATTCGGGGAGTGGGGAATGATGGGGTAGTTTACATCGTCGTCTGACACTTCTAGTGGGGGGGATTCTAAACTGAGTAGATTCCGAATGCGGGTCCCGAACGTTGAATGAAAACCGATTTGGTTTTGAATAAGTACGACGATGGGCAGACTCGTCGCCATAGTGTCTTGCGCAACGGTCTCTGTTAGCAGAAAGTCGGCGTAAGAGAGATATCCGACGCCCACTATCCAAAAACGGAGGTGTTGCGAGCGACAAAAGTGCTATGGTAAGGTAGTTTTGGGAACAAGATGTGCTGTATACGGACGAGAGACCTAGGGCAACCGACTTTTTCCGAAAGGGGCAGGCTGTACCTTTGCCTTGCGAACAACAGATCTGCTTCCGTGTACGTTGCAACGAAAATGCAATGAACTGAAATGGAAGAGGGCTCGGTGGTCCCCCAAAAATCCTAAAGGGGCAGGCTCTGCCACCTGGCTTCTAGGCTTGAGAGCCGTTTATAAATTTTGGGCCCGAATATGACTAACAACTTCGTTACTACTGGAGTATCTCTTTTGAAGTTGCCTTCCAACTTGCTTGACCTCTCCATGAGGAAGCATTTTACTCAGCTTATATAGACTTTTGGCTACCCCTAAAGTCCGAAAAAAACTACAGAAGATACCAGGAAAATGCATAAAAACATTTTTTTTGGATGATACACTCTAAACAAAAGATAGTTAAGAAAACGAACAATCGATCTAGTCCTCTTATTTCGCATTCTCTAGATCACACCCAAACAACTCCTCCAAAATATCCATGCTGCCCAAGCAGTCCCACAAATACCTGCGAACGGCTCATAACTCGCTATTTCCTCCTGGGAGATATCTGAACCACTAAAGATACTCCCATCCGGTTCCAGCGTCCGCACCACTTGGTCATTGCCGTCCAGCCCCCTACCATTCCAACACTTCCCATGCCTCCCTTTCCCTCATCCTTCTTGTCTCGTCCTCATCCTCGTCCTCATCCTCGTCCTCATCCTCGTCCTCATCCTCGTCCTCATCCTCGTCCTCATCCTCGTCCTCATCCTCGTCCTCATCCTCGTCCTCATCCTCGTCCTCATCCTCGTCCTCATCCTCGTCCTCATCCTCCTCATCATCCTCCTCCTCATTCCCCTCATCGTTAACCTCGTAGACCAATTCCAGGGCTGCCCACTCCTCGAAGGTCTCTAGCTCCCTCCTCGACTTCTTACTCCTGCCCCTCAGGTACCTCCTCCGTCTCCTCCTCGACGAACAAGCGACGCACGAATTCGATCACCTTTTTTTTGTTTGTCGGCGTAGGTATTCGTCACGGTCAGTAGGTCCGAAAGGGAGTAGGGGAATGGATTTTAGGGGGCGGGGGTAGCGATTTTTGGTGATGGAGGCGGAGGAACCAAGGTTGTTCATTTTGGTTGTAAATGGAGTGGGGCGATTGTGGATGGAGGATAGAAGGTGCGAGGGGAGAGTAGTGTGTATAGGGGTTGGTGGATCTCAAAATAGTTGGGTAAAATGGGTTTAAGTACACCTAAGAGGCGGACTGGAGTCGGTACTGAAAAGTTAAAATCGAAATTGCAGTAGCGCATTTGCGTGAAATTTCTACATAAGGAGTGAATTTGATGAAGAAGGTAGATAAAAAAGACGTAAAACGCTGATTAGGAGGAGAGGATACAGTATTAAAATATCTAGGGAGGATGGTAGACAAATTTGGAAAGGATGGTAAGCGGAGTCAGGGGCGGGATCGTTGTAAGTTGCTGGTCCCTTTGGGAGGACCGTTTCCTGTATTACACAAGGGGAGGACCATTTCCTGTGTTAAACTTTACATCTTTACTTAAAGGAGCTCAGAATTCCTGCCCTTCTTGAACATCTGCTTCCTCCCCTTCCCCCTTCGTCCTCTCCCTCGTCCGCCCTTCGCATAGATCCTTATATCCCTGGCGCATACGGCCTCGACCCGAAGGATATCGCTTTGGATGTCATTGTTGCCCATCCACAGGTCACTTCTCGCGTTTTCCAGGGTCCCCTATCTGGCGGCGCAGCTGCCTCAATGGCTGAATGTGTAAAACACACGCACAACGGTCTAGTCTGCCACACGAATGATTTACGGCTTCTTCCTGTTGCTATTGATGTGTTCGGTGCGCTTGGGGCCGAGGATGCGACTCTCTTCCGGCACCTTTCTACGTTCGCTGCTGCCCGTCGAGGCACCACTCCCCAATGGGAGCTGCACCTCCTAATCAAGCGCTTTTTTTTCTGCTTGCATTGGTTGCAAGCGCGTCAGGTTCTTACCAGACGCATTTCCGATTAGTTTCTCTCTCATCCCCCTTCGCATGTTATTTTCTCTGTCATCCCCCTCAGCATGTTCTCCCACATGCTTTGCCCACACCCTGTAAAGATTCCACACACAATATTCGCTGATTTTTGCGGTTTACTCATTAATTTTCTTCAATACTTGTAAAGGGCCACTAAAATTGACTAGCTTTGGAGCGGGAAGCAATTTTCTGCATGTTGCGGGCTACGACCACTGCTTGTCTGCTGCCTGGCATCCAATCAACTTTCTGGTAGACTTTTGCTGGTGCTAGAATTCTGCAGCAATGATTTGTACATTGATTCGACCATCGGTACATGTATTTAATATGACATGCAGATTTGCAACTCCAAATGGGTCCCAGCCAATATATACATCTCAATAATGAAACCCCCCTTTTCCTCCCATATTTGAAAGTGTTTTGAAATGTGAGGTTCAGCTATCGCCCTGTGTATGCTAAACTTGTTTAGGAAAATGGGTAGTGTCACTTGTGAGCCCTAAGTGCTGGCTCAAAACCTGCCAGCAGGCATGATGCACTCAACACTGCTGCTGGCGCATGCCTCTGGGCTAAACCGCTCGAACCGTCCCGCATATCTCCTATTCCCTAACAGCCACGTTCGCGCCACGTCGGTTAGCACTGCGTAGGCGTCTGGGTGCCAGCCCCCGAGGGTGGATATAGGGATGGGCATGAGTCTGTTTCGCGCGGAGGTCGCGATAAAATATTCATGTCTTCTATACTTTGCAACCTTGCCGCGTTGAGAGATGTGAGCCTATCAAAGGTGCGCACAATCCTACTGGAGAGCGGGTTGAAAAGTGCGACATCGAAGACATGTGTGCCTCCAGTACTTCCCATTGCCCAGATGTGCGTCCTTGCACGATGGAGACCATCCCTTGGCTCAATGGCGGGGTAGCGAGCAGCTTTTTGCAGGTCTTGGGCAAGGAAGCGAACTTGGTGGTCATTTTTCCGTACTCTGTGGCCTCTGTGAACGCAGTGATAGGGATAAATAATCAGGAGAACAGATACTCAGAACCAATTACCCCAAGAAGGAGGTGTTTCAAGCGACAAAAGTGCTACCGTTGTATAGTTAAGCGAACAAAAAGGGGTCAGTAAGGACGACAGTTGAAAGGGCTACCAGCAAGTATAGAAGGGGCAGAGTCTACTCTGTGACCAGCGTAAGAAAAATGGTTCTTGTGTCTGACGTTGACGTTCAACTTCTACTACTCGGGACTCGACTTGAAGTTGTCTGCCAACTTGCTTGGCCTCCACAAGAGGAATCAGTTTACACAGCTTATACAGACTTTTTGGCTAGCCCTAAAGTCTCAAAAATAACATACGGAGTACCACAAAATGCACTAAATGGAATCGAGCCAACGAGAAAGACTAACAGAATATACCATCAGTATAATTACATACATTTTCTCCTCAAGATCTTAGTCCTCGAGATCAGAGCCAAACAATTCCTCCGAAATATCCATACCCCCAATGCAGTCCGTAAAAATTCCGTCAAACGGCCCAGAATGATAGATAGCCTTCTTGGACGTATCCAGCTCCTCCAATCCCTCCTCACCACCTTTAATCTCCGCCTCATCTCCATCAGAGGACTCGTAAATAACGATTACTCCCTCACTATCTCCTCCATCCTCCACAGCAGTTCCCCGACTGTTGTGCACCAGTAACTCCCACGGGTCCACCCAGTCCCCCTCATCATCTGATCCATCCATTCAGCGACAGCCTCTTTCTCCTCTGCCTCCTCGAAGCAGTTCCGGCGGACCCACTCCCGAACGCATTACCGGTCCATTCGTCCACTCTTCTACAGTAGTCATCGGAGTCAGTTAGTCCATTGGCTACCAAGGCTAGGGCGTTGAGGGGGCGGCGGCCTCTGGATGACTTGGTGACGGTGAAGAACGAGCGGAGTTTGGTCATGTTGAGGACACAAAACGAATGAGCCATCGGGTTGGTTGATAGCTGGGGGTTTGCCTCAACGACGTCGACTTCGAACTTTTAATAGGGCGACGTATTCGAAAAGTTTCACGGCCTCGGGAGAAATAAAAAATTACAGGCGATGCTGCAGCTTTGAATTTGCACGCAATCAGGGCTACAATATAAAATGTGCTCGATAAAGTATCGGAACCGAATTTTGGGGACGAAGCCTGTCAAGAATCGAAAGATTTACTTTTTTGCAAAAAGGACCAAAGTCCTCTAAGATAGAATGGAAATGGAGTTGTACAGTGAATTTGTATTCTTAGTGGAGAAGTGGTTTCAGAATTTTGTTCTTAAAAGAAAATAGGTGGGAAGAGTGGTTTTGAAAAATCAGGGGTCAGGGATGAAGAAGAAAGAAGTTTGTGGAGAGGACCGCTTTCCTCCAGAAAGTATCGGTTTCCTAACAACGCGCCCTCCCACTCAATACGAACTTCCCGGCTCTTCATTGTTCTTCTTCTGATTCCTTTAATGTTAGTTATCTTATTGCCACATTATCAGGCCTTTCAAATGGCTAAGGATGCAGCTGATTGTCAACATGATGTTTCAAAAAGTAAGTTCGCGTCACTGGTATTTGACTTCGTACCACGGCTTCATATGTAAATTTGATAATCTTAATGTGGAGCTGATTACACTCTTCTTCCGTACCTTTTTCGAATCTCTTAAGAGTGAAGAAACATATGTGATATGCGAACTCGTCCTGGAGATGTCGGAAAAATGTATGTCTACAAGAAAAGATGACACGCAGCAACAAGAACGAATCTTCGTATGACAATTGCAGTTCAATTGGAGCTCGAAAACATAAAAAGATGCTCATCATGAAATAGGGAATAACTTTTGCATCATTGTCGTCGTCGGAAATATTGCGCCGCCAAAGGATATCATCCTCCTACCGGACGTATGCTGGGCATGATTCTGAAGATGATGTATGGATGAAGATGCGGCGTAACATCTCGGTGGACTTTCGCTCCCATTTGTTTATGTGCTGGGTCTGGCAGGAGAACCTTTCAGGGGACGTTCAGAATCTCCCTTCAGGAGTTACGCCCTTCGGAAGGTCCTCCTTGGGTCATCATCACTGCTTCAGGCGGATCATTCTCCCTACTTGAACTTCCGTTGTTGTTAGGCGTATGATAAGGTTCCCATAGCGCGTACGGTACGAATCGATATTCCATATCCCAGGGTAAGCTTTACTCTCCAAGCTGCACATATTTATTGTTCCTGAGAAATATGAAAACCGGGCGGGTAATATTCAGATAGGTTTTAGATAGGTCCCTCCGAGCCACTTCCCCGTACCTTCCTGTAGAGTAATGATATGCTACTTCCACAAACTATGGACCTGCTTCCATGAACCTTCTATTTTGGAACGAAAATAGAACTCTTATTGATAATTGGAAATCTTATTCGGGTAGCAATGGGCCGTTTAACGTGCGAATATATTGGCATATTTTAATGTAGAAATGGATGATTACGTTTAGTTCGTATTAATCCCGCGTAATCGAGATGATCCATTCCGAGGCTCATTTTCCTCCCATAGGAATCATTATTATTCTATAGTTATAGATGGGTATGTTTCCTGGAAGTACATAGTCCTGTGTGCGAAGGAATTCTTTAGGCCTTTGGTGGTAAGGGACGAGACGACGTGTATGGATGGCACTCCTTGATCTCTTCCCTGAGCCTGAACAGATCTTGTAATGAGGGTGTCTTTCCTCTGTGACGATGCAAGGGTTCGAGTACTTTGTTTGGAAGGCCGGCCATTTCACGGCCTGCTGCATGGCTTTTCCATGTATAAAAAGTACTCTAGAGCCGACTGGAAATGTTTGGACTAGAGGCCCTGCGCCCCCGTTTCTTGTCTGTGCGCGTTACCGCGGTGTGAGCTCTTAGCTTCTATGGCCAGCAGTTCGACTTCTGTACTCTCCTCATTGATCTTATATGTTTTCAAATCTCTCTTCAGCATTCTCGGCGCACTTCCTTACCTTAGCTCAAATAGTGAACGTCTACTTTTCCCCTTCTTCGGCGATAACCGTAAAACACCCTTGGTAAGGCATGTTCCCATTGTATATCATTCTTCGACATAGTCTGTTTTCAATTGAATCCCTTTCCCTCTCAAAAAGCGATGCACCGACTGTGCATTGAAACAAAGGTCGTTAACCGAGATGATCCTTTTTGGAAGACCAAACGGTTCAATTGTTTCTTTTTTGATGAATCTCAGGACCACTTCACAGCATTGGCCTCCTCAAAAGCAACTGCCAATGGCCGTCTAGTTAGATGTTACACCTCTATAAGGAGATATTATTTCCAGAAGACATTTCTTTGAATGGGTCAGAAAAGTGGATTGGGAAGGTTTCTAAAAGGACGAAAACTGGAAAGCTTAGGGTAATCTTTTACTTTCCGATCGGAGTGAATTTTTGACAAATTTCGCAGCTTTTACCAAATTATGGACGTCCTTATGGATAATGGGCCACCAAAATCTTTCTGTAACTAATTACTTAGTTTTTTCGAGATCCAAATGTCATCACTCACCATATAAAGTCCTCAAGATCTTCATCGTCTCCTTCAAAGGGGTTACTAGTCGAGGACCGGCTTTAGTGTGTAGGAAAAGTTTCCCATCTCACATTGTAAAAATCTTTTGATTCCTGCGTGCCCAATTTCTGTGTTCAAGATCAACTTTTCTCATTTCTAGTACATCAAAGAATTTCATTGGTACCTGCAGATTAGGTTCGTACTCGTTACTGTTTGACACTTGCACCTCGACAACTCCGACGTTGTCCTCGGAAGCTTTTTCACCTGGATTCATTGGATCCCTCAAAAGAGATAGGTAATCGGCAGGCTGATTATTGCGTCCGGCTATGTACACAATTTCGAAACGATATTCTGCAAAAATTTCGATCCATCGAGCCAAGCGGTGATGCATCTGGTTCTTTTGGAATGCCGTCTTAAGTGCCTAGTGATCAGTTATCAAGACAAATTTTTCGAGTGATAAAAGGTAGACAAGACACTTTTTCAACGCGAAGGCAACAGCTAGTGCTTCTTTCTCGCAGACTGAGTATCTCTCTACCGCATCTTTCATGGTACAACTTGCAAATTGAACAGGGTGTATCCGTCCGCTTTAATTTTTCGAGACAAAAGGGCACCCAGAGACCGTTCTGAGACATCTGTTTCCACAACAAATTGTCTCGTGAAATCTGGATACGTGAGCACTGGAGGGACACGTAGCTTATCTTGAAGTTCCTCTAATTCATTTTGCATTTACCTGCTCCAGAAAAACTTTCCGTTCTTCGTAGTACTGGTATGTAACTGTGCTGCCGTCTTGGCGAAATATTTGATAAATATTCAGTAATTTGAGTCCAGACCTAGGAAGCTTCGAACCTCCGTCTTTTAAGCGGGCCTTGGGACCAGCTTTATTTTTTTCGGTTTTTTCTGGGTCAACCTTAATTTACTCTTGATCGAAGATATGACCGAGTATTTGGATAGATATTTCGCAAAGAAGCATTTTCTCAACTTGATTTTCAGGCTGTCTACCGATATCCTATCCACCACTGCCTTGACATCCAGTATGTGATGATCCAGATCTTTTTGAGAACATTACCACATCATTGATATAAACATTCGCAAGTTTATGTCCTTTCAAAACGTCTTTTATCATTCTTGGGAATATAACTGGTGCATTCATGAGACCAAAAGGCATCACCTCGAATCTGAAGGTACCGAGTTTGCTGGTAAAAGTCATTTTTACTCACACTTTTCATCCAAATTAATCTTCGAATAGCCAGTGCAAAGTTCAATTGATGTGAAGTATCTCCCGTCATTCAAGTCCTCGAGGATTTCCTCCATATTTGGAATCGAAAATCGATCAGGCATCATTTTTTGGTTCAATTGTCGGTATTCGACGCAAAAGCGATGCTTACCGCCCTTTTTTGGTGGAAAAAAACAAGAAATGACAACGGAGACGATACCGGACGAGTAATATCATTTTACAGCATACTTGTAACATTTTTCTGGGATAACCGGTCATATTTCCGCGGTTGACGTCTAGGCCTATGATAAATTGGTTGAGTATCGGTAAGTTCGAATGAGTGAGTGACCGGTACACTTGCTTGTCTTAGATCTTAAACGCTCCGTGCAGTTACTTCGGAAGATTTTAATATGTCGGATATTTCCTTTGATGCAGTAGCGGGAAGTTGCTGCACTTTTTCTTGAATATATGCGATCTGTCGCTCTTCTTCTTCATGATCCTTACTCTCCCTATTTTGAAGGACCTCTTCTGTTATTCCCATACCTTTAGATGCGTCATACGACACATTCTTATTCTCTGTGCAAAATTATTAGCCTTCCCCACTCTGAATACTGTCCTTTGGTTCGATATTTTCGCAAAACAAAAATTTGGGCTCAAATTTGCCCCAGAATTCCAGTCCTCGTCTGTGTCAAGCCCAGAATCATAATCATCCCATGCCACGTTTAGTACTCCTCGAGCATATCTTTTTCCATTTCCGAAAGTGTTATTTGGTTAATAATGTTCGCTGGAATAGCTAAAAGTGAAATCCTCACTGTCCTTTTCTCTTCAATACTCCGGATGTATGCTTTTGTCGAATTCCAGGGGCATCTTTACGCTTCTGCCGACAACATAGACTGAAACACTCTGATTGCCCAGATCCATGAATGCCCACCCGATTTTTCATAGTAGGACAACCAATGATTGCATCAAAAGGTAGATCAGGCATGGCAAGAATGTCTGTATCAACTTTCGAGTCCCCAAAGAACACGGAAATATTGTCAATAGTCCCCATCCTCAAAATTTTATTCTCTGTGAATAAATATGGGGAAAAAGTTATTGTATAACTGGTCCTTTCCGTTAATTACTGTTTCCTTCAACTCGAGGATTCTTCACATCTCCTCGTTACAAACCAATCGTCCTACCTTTTAATTCAACAAAAAGTAAATCCTGCAGTCATTTACCATTATAAATCCAAATACATTGTACACCTCCATATTCTATTTAATGTTTGCATATTTGATCCTCCTTTTTCGAAAAATATTTCGAATTGTTATCCACTTCCTCCTCAAAATGCAGTTCCGATATTTTACGAAAGCATATTTCTTATTAGTGCCCTGAATTAATGCAAATTCAGAGCTGCAACATTGCCATGAATTTTTTATTTCGCCTAGGGCCGTGGAAGTTTTCGAGGCCCTCAAATTTTTTTAAGTTCGATAGCAAAGTCGTTGAAGTAACACCCCTTCCATCAACCATTCCATCGGCTCACTCACTTTGTGCTCAAGTTGACCAGCCTCTACCCATCCGTCTTCATCGCCAAGTCATCCAGAGCACGCTGTTGAATCACAGACATGGCTTTGATGGCCAATGGTCCAACTGAATACCAGGATTGCTGCAGAATAATTTTGCCGGGAACGCGTTCGACAGTGGTTCCGCTATCACTTTTTGAACGAGGGAGGGGATAAAGAAGATAAATAACATGTGAAGGAGCTGGATAAGGCTCAATGGGATATGGGGTGACCAAAAGATGAGGAGGACTGGGTGGATACATGGGAGCCACTGGTGTAAAACCGTGAGGAAGATACTGTGGAGGACGGAGGAGATAGTCAGGGTATAATCGTAATCTTAGACTCCTCTTTTGCAGCTAGAGCAGATTTTGAGTGTGTTAAGGAGGGTTTTGGGGACTTTGTTAAGTCCGAAGAGGCTATTTATCATTCCGGGCCATTCGACAGAATTTATGGGGACTGCATTGGGTTATGGATATTTTGGATGAATTGTTTGGCTCTGATCGTGATGAATACTATTGTGATGAGGAGATCTACATATTTATCCTGGTACTATCTACTGTTAGTCTTTCTAGCCCACATGATTCCCTTGATGAATTTTATGGTATTCAGTATATTTTTTGAGACTTTAGGGTTAGCCAAAAAGTGTATATAAGTTGAGTAAACTGCGTACTGTAGGAGAGTACAAGCAATTTGGGAGAAAAATTCAATTACGGACCCAATTATTCCAGAATTTGGAAGTCAACACCCGCCCTAAGAATTATTTATATTTGCTTTAGTCCCTGAACATAGGTGGTATGACCATTTCCTTCCATAAAACTCCTGATCCAGCGTCCGAATTCAACTCTTCTGATTCCGGCAACCATAGTTCTGTAGCAATCTTATCCCTTGCATCAGCTCCTTCATGGGATAATTGGTTCTGAAAATATCATTGTTTGGTCATTTATCTTTATCAGACAGCAGAGGTCACAGAGAACGCCCCGAAGAGCGTAACATTGGCTTGGGGTCGCTTTGTTGTGTACCCGTCTAATTACATATGAAAAAATTCTCCAAAGAGGAGGCGCAGAGGTGCAAAATTGACTAGGTGGATGTAGTGAGCATTCTCCGGGTATATGTGGCGGTATGTTCCAAGATTAGTTGTCGTTCAACGCTGTGAAAGGCTTTGGTGGCATCGACTTGATTCAGCGCGTAGTATTCGTCAGCGGAAGAAATAAATCTAGCAGCTTGAACAATATCAGTGATGATAGATTGTGGAGCAATATTTTATCTCAGATGCACAGTTAACATTTATCGTGAATCATTGAAGGCTAATTTTATACATTTTCAGGGAAATTTTTTTGGTTATATTAATGTATGGACCATGTGTCTAGTTGTATTCACGCCGGTGGAATTGCGTTGTGCGGGAGAATTTTTCACTATAATTTTTAATGACCTTTGCTTTACTGTATTACATGTGAAACAATTTTTATGTCTGACAGTTGATTTTTAATTTCAAATGATATGATTACTGGAATTATATTGCAAGCGAGTCATTATCTGGATTTATGCTCACCTGTAAAACTACTGTATATTCATCAGTTAGCATGTATTCCGCCAACAGAAATATTTTGATGATTTTGGAACTTTTACTTGACTCTACAGCATAAATAGAGTTATGTTGTTTTAATCTGTTAGCACGCAGTCACCTCAATACCTAGTGGAACATGTGGTATCACTTCAGGAAATGACATTGCTCTCCAAATATTAAATTTCCCAAATTCCCCCCTATAAGGAAACCACCGGGCCATCGAACTATCCTATCGATCATCTATTATTAAAATAGGTCTTATATTCATTATTTGTTAATTAATTTTTTAAGGAATTCATTATTTATTCAAGTGGAGTTATTTAATATTTTAGATCTACCAGTTACAATATTTTCGCACTCCCTCCCCAATTTGCCGACCTTCAAACAGCCCGCTAAGTTCGAGTTCCATCCATTTTCTTTCGATTCTTTAGGGGATCATTACCCTGTTACTAACCTATTTCTGGAGGGTTTCTTCTCGCGCATCGCCGAAAAGTTGAGCAAGTAGGTCACAATTATTCGCACGTGCGTATACCGTCGTATTATTTACACGATATGTTCGTCTGTAGTGAACACTGTCCTCATTGCACCTGTTGGGGAAATGACGACGTGTTCGATGTGGCCCACTCGGCAGCCGTTAGCTTGCCAAATAGTTTGTCCTGCACTGAACCCTTGATAATCATGCCGTATATTTATTCTTCTGAAGTATATTAGGCCTTGAATTTCGCGGAAATTTTGCCTCTGCTTTCCCTAAAGCACATCTGACCGCTTTCAAAAAGTTTCCGCCGCCTATTGGAGCATAATGTTACATCGACGCCTCGTTCTCACAGTATTCACATGATCATTACATCTAAAATGCCACCACTGCCAAAACAGCTGAATTTCTCCGGCGATCACCGAGTTGACATCTGCCCCTCTCATTTCGGAAGTTGAAACCGTCATTACTCCATTTAGAACTCACTCGACTATCACCTCTTCCGTGTCGCTTGCTTGGAGACTCAGCTCGCGTTTTCTGACCTTATTCTTGGTTCTAAACTAAGGCCACGGACATCTTTGTACATCCCTTCCCCCAGCTGGCGTCTGCAAGAAGCCCATTGCCTGTGACGTTTTCAATGCATCGACATTTACGTCACCTGCCGCTGCAGATGGGATGCGAGTTGCTGTTGACGTGCCTGGACAAAGATATACCCTGAAAATTCAGAAGTTAGAACAAGAGCTTTCTAGGAAAATTTCGCTCCTCTTTAGATCCTTCTCGTGGCACTCGCGACCTTTGTTTCCAGTTCCAGCCCCTCAATGTTGACTCCGCAATTGCCGCATACCCTGATACCGTTCTATTCTTCGAGCTTTTATTGATCAGGATGCGAAGAAATATCAGGTCTCTCTAACTATCTTTCGCATTCATATACATCATATCAGCGCCTTAGTTGCATCATGTAGTCTTCGGCAGCAACGGCCACCTTCTGACACAATTTACTGCTCGTGACCGATGTGGATCATCCACTTATATCTTAATTTTAATACTCTGTCAGCCAGTGTACACTCTGATAGAGTAAAATTGGCGCCAGCGGAAAAGGGAACCACCAACTACCCGAGATGAGAATCATTGCGAGCGACTAAAGTGCTACAACAGAAGTTAACGCGCGATGTAGAGGAGTGAACTTGAAAGCTGAGTGACTGCTCTAGTAGCCCTCTAAAGGGGCAGGCTCTTCCAGCTATGCTCTTTGACTGGTGTAAAAAAAACGTTTCTTGGGTCTGAAGTTGATTCTCATGTGGGACTTAACTTGAAGTTGTCTGTCAACTTGCTTTCCGTCTCAAGAAGGAAGCAATTTACTTAGCTTATGTAGACTTTTTTCTGAAACTAAAATCTCGATAAAACTAGTAGAAGCACCAGTAAAGGTAGGAAAAGACTTCATGTGGAGGCAAAGAGTTTGACAAAAGATACTTGAAAGGAACTAAATGAATCTACTCCTCAAAATCTTCATCCTCTATATCAGAAACTAGCACTTTCCTTAAGGAATCATAAGTGTCCATGTACTCCCCGCATATACTTGCGGATTGCCCACAATTTTCCGCCCATCGAAGCAAAGAATTAAGCTCACCTGAATCTCCCAGTCGGTTCTATGGTCGAGACCACCTGTTCCAACTAGTTCATTCCTTCCTCTCCCATATTAACCGGTTCGAGGTCCCCTTCTTTGTCTGCGGACTCCCCATCTTCCTCTCCTTCCTCCCCGGCCTCCTCTTTTTCTTCCTCCTCTCCGGACTCTTCCTCGGCCTCCCCTTGTCCCATCCTTTAGACCAGCTCGTGGGCCACCCACTCCTCGAGGCACTCCCCTGACGTACCTTCCTCCTACCCAGAGTCACCCCCTACCGATTCCTGTGCTTCGATCTCCACCATGTCACGAGCAACGAGCCCGATTTCTTGGGTTGGCGACGGAGGTAGTACTCTACGTCTTTTGAGCCAGGAGGTAATTAAGGAGAGATAGTGATGGGGCGAGGGTGACGGGATTTGGCAAACGGGCGAGAAGGAGGGAGTAGGTGCATGAAGGCTGCTAAGGGGTGTGTGAATTGTTAGGCTTTGTTGCTGCAGGGACGAAGATGAATTTTAGGCAGTGTCCTATTTGTTTAAATAGCGCCAAAAGGTTCAGATGGACAGGCCCGCTGAATCAAAAAGTAGGCGAAAATTGGTCCTGGAGTGGTATTTAGTGTAACCGCCTTAAAAAGGGTGATCAATGGCGAAATCATGTGTAGAAATATTGACTGAGGAAAAATATATTTAGAGGAAACCAATATCAAATAAACAGAAAATACTAAAAGGATTACCATCAAAGGGGAAAGTAAGCGCTCAAAAAAGAGAAGCGTGAAAAATGAAAGAGTATAAGGAAGGGTAAAATTAGTGACGCAAAAGAAAAATAAAATTAAGGTAGAAAAAATGAAAAGTTAATGAGGAGATAAATTTAAAAGGGAGTTAATTTCTGCGCATATAGATAATACCTCCATTTTCTTGCTTAACATACTCAAAACGACAAATGAGTTAAATATCATTCAATGAGGTTATGCGCCATCCCAGCTGCCACTCGGAGGAAGCCGCCAGTTACCGTATACGCTGCCTGGCCGTTCGTCACAGAACTGCCGCCGCTTTCTAATTTGCGAATCAGCCACCACGACGAAGATGTCGTGAGAGCACTGGAGCATCATTCTGCGCAGACAACTCGGTCTCCCAGTCTACATAAGTTCGTTGCACTTGATATTCTACCACTTCCAGCAGCACCTAGGTGTCCACTTCGGCTATACCTCAGACCACCGTGTCTCAGAGTTTGAATGAATCCACCCCAAAACCCCGTCCACAACGTATTCCCGAGGCATGTTTTCCCCTGGGCCAGCCTCAATTTTAAGTTTGAAGTCGATAATTTTGTCCTTGGTACGGACTTTCGGCCATCTAACATCCTCCTCAGCAAACGTCCCGTGGACCTGAAGCCTGCTTATCCGATCATCCCATCGCATGTGAAGTCGCCGTGACGCCCCTATTTCAGTAGTCCTCACTCAAGAAAAATACAAAAGTCGCCGAAGGCCTGCTGCCATTTCGCACCAATGCAAGGTCCAGGACCTATAACTAAAGCTGTAAAGTCTCCCGCTGTCCCCCTCCCAGCCCTCCAGCGACCCTTGTTTCCGATTCCAGCCTCTGGTTTTTTACTCCCTTGGTGCCTCTTCTTCGGAGACTGCGTTATTACAGAAGAGTTTTTTCACCGTGTTGCCAGAAAATTCAACACCTCGGACGCTACTACTGGCACGCTCATGTACCAGCGTATCATTTGTACCTTCTCGTTGTGGGTGACTGTGGCCACCATACCGCGAGCCCTACTTCACTTGACTGATTTGGTCTATTCAGTAAGTTAGCTGAGTAGTCGGTCAGTTGGTACACATTCTAGACAAGGAATAAGCAAATACATACACTTTTCCTATAGTTGTACTCAAGCAGATTTCCTTCAACCCACAGGTGACACAGTCTTCATCTATGCCCACCATGCCCTCAGCAATAGTGATCTGCAGTCGATGCGGTTCTACTACCGACACGTGCCCTTCACTTTCCCGATTTCAAAATAGGCTATTTCTTTTTGTATTGCCTGACAGACAGAAATTAAAATCTCGTCAACGGAAAAAAAGCACCAAATACAGATGATGAGAGCGGTTGAAATCGAGTAAAGTGCTACATTCGATGATAACGGACAAAAGCGAAGAGTAGACGTGAAATATGAGTGACTTCTCTAGTAAATTACTCTACAAGGGCAGTATCTATCACTTAGCATACAGGTCAAGGAGCTCGTTTAAGGTTTTGGTTTGAAGTATACTCTCAACTTGTCTTCCCTCCCCTAAAGGAAACAATTTTATCAATTTACATAGAATTTTTTGCAAACTAAAATCTCGATAAAATTACTACGAGCCTGTCCGTCCATGATTCAATTTCAGGCTGCAATCAAAGTACACGAATTAGATTCTTTTATTATCGCAGGCGGCTATTTCCAGCTATATTTTCAATTCAATTTTCTAGATTTGGACTAGAATTTTCTGAAACCAGGTCCAAAAACATCGCATCTGGATTCATTTTTTAAGTAGTCTGAATCCAAGTGAGATAGAAGATTTAAATCACAGTTTTATTGCCATTGCCACATCGTGACAGTTTTAGCCTCCAATAGCATCAACCTACATCCATACAAGTTTCATCCACTCGTCCATTTTGCTCATATACTGTTATACCATAGGAGAGGCAATGGTTGGTCACCGGAAGAAATTGTGATGGCGTACAAAGCTTACATTCAAGCATCGAAAGATCCCCAAAGGGGAAACGGGAAGAAAAATGAACTCTTCATCGTCAAATTTCGGAAATAGTACAATCATCTCTGCAATGAGAAAAATAATCAAAACTCTTGTAATTCCTTCCCAACCCGAACAGTAGAAGCCATAATTCAACGTTACGGAAAAGCTAGTACAGAATTTTTAATTTTCGAAGATATTTTCACCCCTGCCAAGAAGGGAAAACCCAAATAATCCCCATCCGACCGTGATTTAGAGTTTCCTGGTTTTCCTTTCTACGACAGCAATGCTAAGATTTCAAATATTTTTCCCCAATTCTCCAATCCTACACTCGATGCCGGACCGGGATTCCCATTCGGACATGCACTTAATTATTTGCGTCGAAAAAAACCTGGTCTTTTTTTGTAGATGTCTCTGTAAAACAGTTCCAGATTGGAAACGAATAATCAGGATATAGATAATGTTATGCAGGCAATCGCACGGAACACTGACATTAGCATAAATAGAAACGACCCTATCGAAAACACTTCCACAGAAAGCGCCGAGAATGAAGATGGGATTGACGATATTCGGAGCCCAATTTAGAACAAACGAGCTAGCAAATCTGCGTAAAAGACTATGAATGTTGGACAAAATGGCTAGTAGGATCGAAAAACGGGCTTTCGCTACTGTTGGACGGCATAAGGTCTCCTTAAAATTGCTTGAGCTTGGGAAACAAAAGATAAAGCTCAAGAAAAGAAAGTATGCACCCTATGTATGAAAAATATTTGCTAAGATCGATTCGGATAAGCTAGATATGTAAGACAAACTGTACCGGAATATTCTGGGTAAGCGACTGTACTTGGTGAGCCGTACTCGTCCGGATCTGGCAGTTGCCGTCTCCCTTCTGGCGAAGTTCCCGAATGACCCGTCCCCCGCCATTTGAAGTCGTTGAAGCACGTGGTCCGCTACCTCAAGGGTACAGCCCATTACGGGCAAATTTTTCCCTCCGGTTAATCCATGGAATATTTTGAGGTGCGCTGTGACGCCGATTTGGGACGCGACCAAGATAAGCGTTGATCTAGAATCTTTTACATAATTTATTTTCAGTCGGCCCCTGTATTGTTGAAGTCTAAACTTCAATCTGCTAAGGCCATGTCTGCCTTTGAGACAGAATTTATGCCTTGCCTGATTGTGTCAAACACGTACGTTGGATGCGTCAGCTTCTAAAGTATGTTTTCATTTCATCAAACAGTCCGACACGTGTATGCCAAGAAAAACTTGGTATCATTTCATGGAGTGCCGATATGGTTGGTTTTCATAAGGTTAAACACGTGCAGATTAAGTTGAATAACTTCTGTGACGAAATCGAAAACCAATCGGGGCTTCTTGATTACACCCAATCAGGTGATAACAGTGCGTAATCTTCAACGAAATTTATTATTGTTGAACATTTTATTTCCCACAATTAATGGCTTGTTCTTCTTCCGATTACGGTGCACACACACGGTCCTGAAGGGGCGTGTTGAATACCCTGTTATTCGGTGACGGCCTGACAGTGGTATCATATTGTACGAGACCTAGCTTCACGTAAGAATCACCAAACGGTAGTCTCTTAGACAGAACTTTCCGGAAGCATTTTCCCTTCCCTCTAAAGTATTGAAGAAAGGGACAACCGATAGGTGGTAAACTTTCGAAAAGGGAGAGGTACAACGAAATTGCTTCGAGACGATTCCAGGCATCCAACAGCTCACCTCCCCTCAGAATATCATCCCTGCATAAAATTTTCGCTCACATGCATTCTCTTGCAAGAACTTTACAACATTTGGAAGGTGTGGAGTCAAAGCTTCACGGGTTTGTTGAAAACGTTACCTTCTCGCTTTTTTTCTGATGACAGCAGTTTAATTGAGGTTTCCCTGATTGCTATTCTAGCACCGGCCAGAAATCAAGGCCAGTTTAGTTTGCCTCTTCAGAGAATCACTAACGTAAAGGGTGAGCACATTTCTGGTAAGATACATCATATTTACGCTCCTATGCTCTATCGTCAACCCCTTTCATATGCCCCAAGCGGTCCCTCACAGCATTTTTTCTTCGCCTTCGCTTGATCATTTAACTCTCTTTGCATTTGTAACAATTTCTCTGTTATACTACTGCGTAATAGAGACTTTTCGCTTTCGTTATTCCAGTTCTCTATTACATAGTGGTTTTGCAGAGAAACTGCATCTTCTAGGATGACTTTAGAAGCTCGCCGTAACCTGTTAGCGGTTTTATTGCTGCACATTTATTTTTTCAATGTTTTTATTTCATGTGGGGACCCAGTTCATCGTTCTATTTTTTCTTATTTATGTTCTACAGTAGATATTACTATTCTATAGCTACATCTCTCCCTTCTATTAGTACCTACTGAGTTCACAAAAATATAGGAGTTCCAGAGTAGAGCTGCACTAATGTCAACAAAAAGGTGTGCTCATCTGGATTCTTGTGGGGATCCAGGCACACTCCATTGACCTTTTGCCCCGAACTTTCAGAAACACACTGGCATCGTCTCCACTTCTACTTTAGCGGCGCCCCGGTTGCCTCCCTCTCTGGTTCAGCATCCCAACTTTCTTATCCTCTTCTCTTTCATCCTCGCTACGTTGCTTATCCAATTCATTACGCAAACTGTGTACTTTGACTATTCAAGCTTTCATCGCGATAAGGAAATCATTATTTTGTTCACTGGTTGCTGCGGCAAAATACTCGCTGCCTTGCAGGCCTACTTTCTTGATATCAGCACCTCCACGCATCCCGTCAATTTATTGCATTGCCTCGACCTTGCATTCAGAACAGCGCTAAAGGCTGAGATCTACAAGATATGCGGCATTCAACCTGAAACTGGAATTCTATTGGGGCCAAGAGGTGGCGTAAAGTTCCATCCAGTTGGTATCTACAGAACAGAGTGGTTTCAGCCCTTCAAGCGGAGATTCGAACCTTCTTTGGACGATGTACGGCGACTATGTCGCTCGTTTTGCTCCCGCAGGTGTCCAACCTTATACCGAAAGTTGATCCATTATGACATTCTTCGAACGACTGTACTAGGCGCATCATCGATCAGCCTTAGTCTATACTGGCTTTTTTGGCCGGGATGTCCTAAAAGTTCTTCAGTCGAACCCGCGTAAGCGCATGTATCACACTCACTCACTGTACACTCACAGGAGAGTGTCGGCATACCCTTTTTGAGTCGATTGTGGTTTTCTGGAAACCATGGGATAGATCGGATATACCTACTGCCGGACATGATCGATATTTCGATCATTTGCAATTTTTGGCGTTTTGGCCGAAAGGCCCCATTGATCTATATATCGATCATCAGAGCCGTTTAGACTATCTCCTGAGCGGATCTATGGGATCCATACAATGGATTAGATCAATAATTACACTGTACAGCTGTAAAGAAGGGGTCGTCGGGAACAATCTGGAAGTTCAACATTCAAAATAGGGCGAGCAGAACCAAAGTTAGCCCCTGTTCTGCTTACCGCTTCTTCCCACCATGACACTCCCACACCAAGACGTCGAAAACCTCCCGTTACCGTGCCAATTCGAGCCTACTCCCCCCCAAGTCCCTCCGATGCTCAACCAACACCTGCTCTAGTGCCAGCATCAGGCGCACGAGTTACTGACAGCCCGCCACCGCCTCGGCGACGCCCCGGACGGCCAAGGGGAACTGGCGCCTCAAGGGGGTCTTCAACGGGCAGAGGTGGGCCAAGGGAAGAGGATCATTTTCAGCGGCTGCTGGTTCTTCAAGAGGTGGGAGAAGGGGTGGATCGTCAAGGCGTGGCCGGGTTGGCGGAACATCAAGGGGTCCCCGTGGTGGAGGCTCAGTAAAGGTTGGCCGGGGTGGAACGACTTCAAGAGCTGGGCCGAATGCAGGTGAAAATGCTTCCGGGGGCGGCACGAATGTTGGTACTGGATCTTCTAGGGGAGGTGGAACGAGTGGGCCCCGCGGTCGGCCGAAGAAAAAGGAGGATGATCCAAGTAAGGGATGGGTTATAAACGCAGACGGTTGCAAGAGCATCGAACTTGAATCCGAACTGACAAGTGACATGGTCGAGGATCGTGCTAGAATCTTCTGCACAAATGCTGTCCGCAACTTTGAGTTACAATGTAACGTTCGCGGAATCGCCCCAACAAGAGCTTGTGCAATAATATTGTTGATGGACGGGTTCTTGCAGCAACCAATGCAGTGGTTGAACGAGTTTATTAGACACAAGAAGCGTTCAGAAAACTGCTACGTAGCAGTACTTCTTTTGTCACATACAACGGGCTTCAGCTTCGAGCGGACGATTGACCTACTTCGCCAGTTTGGTCATATTCCTCCATCTCTGGAAAGGATTCGATTCATTTCCGAGAATATCAAGGCCTTTTCACCAACTGGGAGAGGAGATGACGGCTGTAACACATGGATTTCGCAACGGGATCAAACCCGTCAGCTAACAGAGTTTGAAAGCCTGGCTTTTCGCGAAACGCGAAAAGTATTCTTCACGACGTTTCAATTATTGGCCACGCTTGATGACGATCTATTTGGAACCAGAGCCTCAGATAATCAGGTCAAGTCCGTCAATAATCGCAAAGCTGGCAGAGAAGGACAAAGCGCAGATGCCGTTGCCGACGCGCTGTTTCGAATTATCTTTGCGCTAAGATTTAGAAGACGTGGCGAGCAACACATAGAGTCTGTTCGAAAGCTGTTGTCTCTGCTCCTGGATGGCCGAGGGGAGGAGGCATTGAATAGTTGCATTTTAACTGCAGATAGAGGTTATGGAAAGGAGAATTTCCTGCGGTTGGTTTCGGAGTTTGGCATTGCGTCTGTATTCATTATGGCTGATAAGTTGTTGCGCGTCCACCCCTTTGTCGCACTCTCGTACTTGAATCCGAGCAGGGCACATGTAGTGAACGAGGAGGACAGCGGTGACAAGCGCAGAGAAGGAGAAGCTACAAACAATGTTGCATCCGCATCGAATGGACAGCATACGCAAGCTGCTGAGGGAAGTGGCCAGCAAAGTGCTCAGCAAAACGCACAGGGCGATTCGCAGACGGGAGGACAGAACGATGCTAAGGATGATTTGGAAGGTGATGGGCTCTTGACGATGGGGGTGATGGTATAGGTGATCGTGGTGATAATGGCGGTGCAATTGTTGCTGATGATGAAGTCGATGCGGGGGGCGGTAGTGAGGTTGGTGATGGGGCAGGTGGTGGAAACCAAACAAGTGGGACGAGCAGAGATGCAGGTGTTTCAGGAGATAATTCCATTCAACAGACGCAAGGAAATGCGGTGGCGGCTCGTAGAGGAGGAAGGAAAGGCCCGAAGTATGACCGCCGGAAGGAGTTTGTTATCGATGACAATCCATCTCTCGGTCCCGCCGCTTACTTCGCAACGAAATACGTTTCAGGCGTTCGTCGAGTTGGCCAGACGAGAATCGCTGCTGTCGCCGTCAGAGAACATGGGACTGAACATTTTGCGAAGGTGCTACGGTTCATGTATTCTGTCCCAGCGAGCGTTCAGCGTTCTCTCAACACATCGGTGGCAGTTGTAAAGACCGGCGTGAATTTGAAAATGACTTTGTTCCACCAGGGCCGTGGTGTACCGGAAGGTGTTAGGGAAATGAAGCAATTTGCTGAAGGAGTGATTCGGACGAACTGCGAAGCCCTCACAGTGGGACAGCGATGCGCGGATTGGTTTATCCTCCGGCAGTTCCGGGTGACTGGTACAAATGCCGGTATTGCTTTGATGAGCAATCAACAAGTGCGAGAGTTTCTTGGGCTGGGACGCGTGCGGATATTGGGGAAAGAACTCCTGATAAATGGTTTGAACTGTTCTGCAATGGTTGGTTTAGCTCAAAGGTCTCAACGGAGGCTATGGTGAGGGGCTCGATAAACGAGGAGGCGGTCATTAACGCTCTTAGATCCAAGCCTTTCATCAGGGAAGTGTTCGAGGTGTGAATGCTTGCTATTAAGTATCAGCGCTATCTCGCTTGCTCGCCGGATGGAATTTCCATACTGAAAGGAGATCATTTCTCGGACTGGGACGGAGAACCAGGACTGATTTTGGGCAATGATCAATCTCAAATCATAATGGAAACTGTTGAGATTAAGACGCGTGTGGCTGCAACAAGTCTTGGTGCTTATGCAAACCTAGCAGCACCAGATTTGATTCGCTGCGATGTTGGGGATGAAACCTTTCGAAAGTACATTCCAAGGGAGCACATGGCTCAGCTTTTGCATCCGCTTATTGTCCTCCGGTTTCAGTTCGTTTTGTACGTCTGTGCAGCTGAGACAGGAATTGTCTATGTTGTTCTAATCAGATGCCCACAAACAACAATTGACGTTTGCCGTGAAACACTCACAAATATTGTGTCACCCGTAGTAACTTGGGCGCATCAGAGAGACGGTACAATCCCTTCATGTGCAAGTGATGAAGAAAAGACAACAGCAGAATCGAGGATTTTGTCTTGGAGAATTGTGGATGATTACGTTGGAGACAAAGGTCCTTTCCCCCGCTGAAGTTGTTCAAACACGCTGCACAGAGCTTCTACTCCAAGACAAAGGCAGGGGTAGATGGCGCCACACAGCAGCGAGCAATACTGAGGTCAACGAATTCTCATTTGAAGTGGGAACAGAAGATAGTGTCACAGACGATCAAAGCAGTGGCTGTCAATGTATTTATTGGATGGAGAATGTATGAGCGTCGCGATATATTGGAGTCCCCGGAGACATTTAGATCCCTTGATAGCTACAGGAACTTGTTGAGTAAGGTCCAGCCTACATCAGAGTTTATGTTGGACGTTGCACAAGAGCTACTTGGCCATGCCGGTGCACTTGTACATTCCCTGGGCGGTAGGCATAATGCAGTGGATGAAGGACAGGAGGTTGAAGCACATAGCAAGAAAGTATCGAGGCTGGATACCAAACGCTTGATATGCCTTGCTCATAATAGAAAGAACAAGCGCTTGCCATTCTTTAACAGCTCAGATGGTCAACTTCTAAGATTAGATGTTCAAAGCCATGAGCCGAAATTGGGAAAGTCTCTTTACTGCGGCCTGTGCGGTCAAAATCTGGTGCTAGTCGAGGTCACAGATCGTCTTATTCATGTAGCCTATGTGGAGTCAATTTATGTATAAGAGTACACGCGGGACTAAGAAAGACATGCTGGAGTATTTGGCACAACCAAAGGGAACTTGCTACCAGAGCTACACCCGAGAACGCTTCGTCATCCCGTAGAAGTGGTGAAAACTCAAGAACTGGAAGTGGCAGTCGTGCTTCGCGAAGTCAAGCACGAAATGTGGAATACTCTCGCGGTCACACGGTAGCAATCACCGGAGATGCTGCTGAGCCCGCTAGTGGAAATGAAGAGACTCAGGGCGGTCAAAATGGCTCTGTGAGATCTGCCGAAGTTGGAAGGCAAGCAGATACGGAGGGACAAGAAGAAGGGATAGAAGATGAAATCGACGGGGATCAAAAACAGCAACGTGAGGGCACACAGCAGAGATACGCTATGACGCGTTCCAGGTCCGTACGTAATAACACAGTAACGCCTGCATAACCTCTTGAAACAACAAATTCACAAGGGTCTACTGCTCTACCATCGAAGAGGAGGACCGCGGAATCTGCTGTCCAAGGAGCTTGCCGTAAACGGAGGAGAAGTGGTAGATAGAGCCAGCTGTAGCACGCTTTGTGACGGTAAAAAGGGCACTGCCAATGATCGATATATAGATCAAGAGCATTTTTTTGGCCATATTCAATCGCCCTCAGGACCCCGTATGCTACTCTTTACTGTGTCCACAATTTTTGAGTACCAGTTGTCAAACTTGGCACGATGGAAGCTGATGTCTTCAGCTTGACAACCATCTAATTGGATCCGGGATCTGGTCACTTCCACCGAACTTGTGAACGGTCAAAAACTCTGAGATATATATCGATCATAAAATTCTGGCATTAGGGATATATCCTCCAAGAGTAAAAGACCCAAACCTTTCCCATCACAAAAGGGTGCTGCTTTCTCGAGAACACCGTTTGTCCTGCCCCAAGGCTACCTTCTGCGTTGTTGACGTGGAAGATGACTTCAGCTTCGGTATCTCCCGCAAGTTCCCTCTGCAAGAAGTCGAAGAAACTACCGAATCATTTAGCACTTTTCTATCAAAGATAATTGTTTTATCCACCCTGCAGAGGATGATCCCGTCGACCACGAGGTAGTTGTTTGCCTGTCGTACCGTCATAGGGAGGACCAACAAAAAGAAGCGAGTTGCCTGGAGCTTCCCCTCCTGTGGTTAAGGCCTATGCTCGTGCGTTGGGCAAGAACTACTTTAGACTCTGGATCGTTAAAGTCCTTCGCCAGCAACCACGGAAGGCATCAGAACGCTGGGCGTTCTATGGGTTACTCCCGTATAAGCTTACTACCCAGTACTGGCTGTTCGCAGAATCATTGAAGATGGGAAGGAGCGTATGCGGCTTCTTGCCGAGGAGCGCCTTGGGTTTGGAAATACGGGTTGATTTACATTTTCCCTGGGGATGATTTTTCAGTGGTGCGCGGGATCAGTGTGGGTCCTGCAAATTCGTTGCGAATATATTTGAGATATATGTGCACCGGGGAGGGGATGGGGAGAAGACATTGCACCTGGAAGATAAGGAGATTTGAGATGCTTCCTACGGTGTTCGGAAAGGTGGACAATGATAACCATTTGTTTGATATGATGTCCTTCGAGTGTATTAGGGATATTGTGGTAACGAAGCAGGAGGACAGTGACCCATTTGGATCTCCAGTATTCTAGATGTTGAATCGTATGCGCCATTGCGTTAAAACGACGATGTCGACATGACGGTTGAAAGAATTAAATTTGAACGTGAAAAAGGCGTGCTCTATGACAGGTACCGTGAATGGTTCATGGCTGAAAAGCCTCGGGCTCGATTTGAGGCGTTAAGAAAGTGGGCGTATTATTGATGCCATTCAAACGCATGCGTTGTGCATTCTTCTCTGAGCCATGCTAGAGGGTTTGAGGCGTTCATGTTGCGCTTTGTTGGGGAGACTTTCACTGTCGTTTTCATGTTTGGAGTCACTGGGACGATGCCACGATCCACAATGATTGCATTGCCGGTGGTGGAGGTTGCGGAAGGTGAGTTCAAGGTCGAAGGGTGCTACCGATTTCAGTTTGGGTATTGTAAACCGCTAACACCTTGAAGCAATCTACAGTGGTTTACAACTGTAATGAAGATGAACAGCAGGGCCCTTTTTTCAAATGCCTCCATTCACCTCCCTTCCATTAACCAAGTTTAAGTTTTTGTACGCAAGGGACTACGTTTTCCAAGGGAGAAACGTAGTCACATAGGTGGTGAAGGCGGCCACTGAGAAGTGCATGAAACGTTTGAGGGTTGAGATTGAAGTTCCCAACAAGGAGCTGACAAATTGTTTCTGAGGCTGCGTGAGGGAAATGATTCCAAGTGGGGTGCGGGAATGAGGTGTGCGAATTTTGTGTTTACAAGTGCCGCGGGGCATGCTTAGAGGCGAAGGGAGAGGTGGCTATCGCTTCTCCTCAGCCGTGCAGATTGGCAGGCAGAGATTAGCCCTGGGGATGACCCGACCTGTGACTCTCAATTGGGGATGCCAATACCGATTCTTTGTAGATATTGACTGTTTGATCATGTTGTTCCCTGTTTCCCTTGTTCTGCGAAGTAGACGGAACTGGAATCAAGTTTATGCAGAAAATACTACAAGAAGAAACTGCGAGATGAAATCACGGCAGGAGAGGAGAGGCTTTTTTAAGTATTTCGGAACTGAGATCTGTTCTCCTTCTTTCTCTGATGCCCCATCCCCACATGTCCAAACCTCTGGTCCGGGGCTCGCTATCTTTATTGTTCTAATATACTGTACCATTGCGATTCGTGGAACTCTCTAGTTTAGATCAAGATCAAGACCTAAATCGCCCGTTGTGTTTGGTCTTCACAGTATAACAGAACTGGGATTCTGGAATTTGAGGTTCCAGTGACACTAAAGGGAACCCTTCTTGCAAGATGATTCAAAGTTCAAGAGATTTCCATCTTGAGCCTGGCTCTTGGTCCACTGAACTTGTAGCTTCCCTCACGTTTGGTTCCTGTTATCGCAATTTGATGGTACTTGTCACTGGATCAAAGTTTTTCCATGCGTAATCGCATTTAATGACCATGCAGCAAGGTTTGGTCTTTGCTAAGTCAAGGTAGCACAGAAGTGCGGGATCATGTCCACGAATGATTTCAACCACATTGTGGAGTTGCTGTGTGTATCCGGTGACAATCCCGTCATTAACCTACAAGTGTTGCAGCTCAACGCAACAAGCAACAATTTCGCGGATTAAGGGGTGCAGTACTAAGGAGAACAATAATTCTCTGGCGAAATTTCCCCTTTAGTTTCCCGTCCCTCTACTCATAAACGCCGAAAGGCAGCGAAGTCTTACAGGGGAAGACGTTATTTTCCTGTATATTGATGAAGTGAGCTAGAGAAGGGACTCTCATGGGAAGGCATTCGGGATCTTCTCCGAAATCCATTCCTAGAAGCCGTTCGTAGCATCACTCGTGATTCTGTTGTCGCCATTTCTGGGCTTTTGTAGCGCGTTCGCGCGTTGCACGTACTGGCATCCGCTCCACAGGGGAATCCTTTTGCCGTTTGGTGTAGAGCGAGGTGGTCTTTACATTCGCAATAAGCAGAAGAGAGCACAGCGTTGGAAGCTACGGACGTGAGGCTCCTGGCCAACGTGTTTAAGTGTTTCTTCCAAACCCATCGCTGCACTGGAAGGAATTCAGCTGCTTCGATAAGGGGCAACGTGGCATATGGGAAGTCGATAAGGGTATTGAGGGTATGAATACCTGGCCCTTACCCAGGAGACATATCGGAAGTGGCCAGCAGTTGTGACCGCATTCGACAAGGACCTAGAGCTGAGTTTAGGTTCAAAACCTGGCCAGCTCGTCGGACGCCCGTATCTGTGAGGGTAGGTGCAACGGGAGGTTCAACGGTTTCGTGTGACCACATTGGGGTTGCTGGTTTACAATGTAGTCCGTTCAACCTTTGAAAGCCTGTGCGTGACTCGAAGGAGCTAAGGGCTTCCCCTGTGTAGCACGCGTGGCCCGCTTGTTTCGGACCTTCGCGCCGTGTACCACTGCTGTCGCGACAGACTGGCCACTACGGTGCGGGTACCAGGACGTTCCAGGTCTATTCCTGATTAGAGACGCAGCCATTGGAAAGTTGGGTACCAGGCCATATGAGGCGCCCATGGCGACCACCGTGCCGAAGTGCGACGCTTTGACAGTGCCAAAACTTGGCCACCGAAGGACTAGCATGAAGAAAGGACGCGACAGCGGTCACCTACAGTAGTTCCGTGAAGCTCAGCATCTTTCGCCATTCCCATCTAAGAGCATCTGGAAGATTTAGCAATATAGTTTCCAAAGTCCCTGGAAGACGTCTTCTATACGCACTCAAGGATAAAGTCTCGAACTTCCCAGATGATCTTTTCCGTGATCTCCCGTTTATCCTGAAACAACTGATGCCTCCCCTGCTTAACCTCCACCAACCTGCAAACACCGCTACACTCCACCCTCTGTACAAACTGCTTTGCGGCATCTCCATCAGTCCTCACATCCTTCCCACCCTGCAACACTAACACATTTCCGACTCGAACCTTGCCCCTCCTCAACTCGCTCTCTAGGTCCCTCATGCCACCAGAAACGCGGCTGCACTACCAAAGTAGACCGGATCACCGTAACCTACAGCCCCGTCCCTCATGCTCAACTCCCTGCATCTCGCGCACCCAAAGGCCATACCCCATGTTTCGCCACCAACACTTTCGCCCGGTACCACCATCGCAGGCATGACCCTCCCCATTCTGATAACCATCTCCACAACAACCGGAGGCGGTAACAATTCCCTCTGGACTCTCAACGCAGGTGCACATAAAATATAGCCATCGACGTCCACGTTTTCTCTCATGGCCATAACAGCCGCAGTCAATCCACCAGAACTCTCGCCCAGGACAAATACCTTGTCGCCACTACTGCTCCCCGTTTGTACGCGACGCACCAGTGCCTCGAGTTCGTCGACATGATCATCGAGGGTGTAAATGAGACCCCGTTTGCCGTCAAGGCGGTCACTGCGACCTGTTGAAAGGGCATCTAGGGCGATGACGGTAATGCGAGCGGCGCGAAGGGTAATGGCGAGGTTGTTGAACCAGGCGGAATGCCATTGAAGGCCCGGGGAAATCAGAAGAGTGGCTAGAGGGTGGGGATGAGACCAGGTCAGTGAGAAGAGGGACAGGGAGGGGTGACGAGCGGAAGGGAAGTAATGAGGAGAAGCATGGGTAGGGAGGTTGGGGTGGATATGGGGAAGGAGGGAACGACGGAGAGAGGCGAGTGTACGCGGACGGGGGAGGAACGGGAGTGAGCGGATTGTGATGGAGGGTTATGGAGGGGAAGGGGGAGGTGAAGGCTGCGAATGAAAAGAGCATGACAGATGCAGATACATGGTGGAAGGGATTGTGGGAGAGTCGCGAGATTGGGATCTGAAATGGCAGATCATGTGAGTTGGCTTGTCACCTCTCAGTTTAAGCCCTTTACTACAGTACTCAACTTTTCTAACATGCGGTTTGGAAAGAAAACGCCCACACCGCAACGGTTAGTGGAGGGGCGTTCCATGAATCTTCGAATCGTGAAAAGATAAAGATTGAAAAATGAGAACTGTCGATCAAATGCTTGACGATGTCAATCCTTTGAGGGATTACAGGTTGCTCATGTTGAAGAGCAACCCGTAATCCTCACCAGCCACTGCAGGTGGATTCAATCGCCGACGTACTCAGAATTCCCCTGCTGTGCCCCAAAACGGATGGCTGGATTACGGTCGGTGCTCCCTATGCCCCGTCTCCCACCCTTCCTCTCCCTGCTACCACCATCTGATATAAGTCCATATAGTCCCCTTGACCACATTCCCGCCCCCGATGCCGACATGGATCCTGACGCTTGAATCTCCTGCCGTGAATCAAATTTCATGTTCGTCCAGCTTTCAATCTGCTCCCGACCCGCCAACGATATCCCAATTACCAAATCCATCTAAGTCATCCCTCACCTTCCATTCCCTCCTTTCTACCCCTTTCCTATTCTCACCTACATTCCACGTCCAGCCCAAGCCGCGGCCGACTACTTACACTTCGCGGCTCTGTACCGCGTCATATCCGCTCCCTCACCAGTGCACAAGACTCAACCCCTGAGAAAGTCTTGCCATCCCGAAGCTGGTTTTCCCATACAAACGTCCCCGCGCTCTTGGCCGCCGTTGCTGTCAAAATTGCTTCAGCCTTGTTGACGGCATCCGCATGGCTTCCCGCTGCCTCTATGATGACCTCTCCGACGAGGCTACCTCCTTATTCACTTCCGCCCTCCTCTCTCCGATTCCATTTCCTCCCGCATTCGCCCGCCCTAACACTGGCCTTCGCAGATGCTGCCGTTTCCCCTCCCTGGGTAGCCCTTCCGGGCCACCGCAGGCCTTCTCCAAGTTAATCTCCCACTCTCCCCCATCGAGGTTACCTTTCAGTCCTTGGCTTCTCTCCATCCCATGCCGCCTTGTCCCATCACTCTCATGCCCCCCCATCGCTTGCCACTACCGCTTAAGTTCTCTGTCTCGGACGTCCGCCGTGCTATTAACAGCTTGGACCCTTCAAATGCTCCTGGGGCCGACGGTCTGTCCCCAGTGTTCCTGCGAATACTAACCCGCCCGTCAGGGGATCATGCCCGGCCGAGATAGCCTTTGTACTCTGGCAAAGTTCTTCAACCTCTGCTTGAACTGCGAACTGCCGGTCGCATGCCGCCCGTACTTCTGCGGAGGCCGTCTTACTGCGCTGGCGAAACCAAACGGGGGAATCCGTCCTATCGCTCTCGGGCTTCTCTTCCGGCGCCCAATTTCTAGGCTGTCGGCGTACAATGCTTCCCCCGTCCTTCGCTCGTACTTTTTGCCTCATTCGCTGGCGGTAGGCGTCAGGAACGGCATCGATGTGATAATCCATTCCGTACGACGTCGCACTTTCCGAGGGCCCCGAGTTCCACGACCACGTGTTGGTCCAGATCAGCGCTCGCGACGCTTTCAATTGTATTTCCCGCCAGTGCATTCTTGTAAGCCGTACAAACGTATGCCCCACGCCTCGCACGGTGGGTACACTCTTGTTACGATCCTCCTACAGAGCTTACTTTCGGCCCCTACTATGTCCGTCGTTCAGAGGGCACCCAGCAAGGTGATCCCCTCGGTCCCTTGCTCTTTGCCCCGGCTCTTCATCCTCTCTTGCTCTCGTTACAGGAGAGGTTCTCATCTGCCCTGAATGCTTGGTATGCAGATGACGGTAACATTTTCCTTCCTTATTCCCAAGCCGCCGCCGCCATCTGTTTCATCTAGCTCGAAGGAGCTCCACTCGGGTTCCAGCTCAATCTTTCAAAGACCCAAGTTTTCGGCTTCTCCCTTGCCCACTCCCCTTGTCACTTCCCCGGCCCTTTTCTACCCCCCCCGGTTTCACCGTGCTGGGAACTCCGATTGGCTCGGACTCGTTTGTTTCCCAATTCTTCGCAGGCCGCCAAACCGCCGTTGAGCGCATATTCCAATCCCTTCGAGATTTGGACGACTCTCAATTGCCTTTCCACTTGCACCGCTTCTGTGCGAACGCCTCCAAGGTCATGCACTTGCTACGTACGATTCCCTCCACTCAATCTGCGGTACTCGCCGCCAGCTTAAATCAGAAGCAGAGGGAAGCGTTCCACCAATTGTAATTGCCCTGCCCGGATCGGGCCTGGCTCCAGGCCTCTCTCCCTTTCTCAATGGGCGGTCTAAGTCTTCAGCAAACTTCGGACATTACCGAGGCTGCTTACGCAATATCTGTAATTGATTCTTTTGGACTTATCTCCGACCTGCTGACTCTTTCCCACTACCGCCACCTGGAAGAGATCCCTTGGTCTGCCATCTCGCTCTTATCCTCCCGCCACCCGCAGCTGTCTTCATCGCTTACAGCTACGACACTTTTCGAGCGTTGTTCATCCCCGGTCCCCGGTGAAAGGCTCCAGTCTGCGATCACAACTGAACTCATGCTATCGAAGTCTGACAGGTTGTTCTTGTCCGCAGCAGCATCCGACCGAGCACGGCTCCTCTCCGTGCGCGTATCTTCCTCCTCCTCTGTTTTCTCTTCGCTTCCTCACCCCCACCGCAGCACGTACATGTCCTCTTCTGCTTGGAAAGTCGCTCTGGCTCTCCGTCTCGGCATCGCGCTATTCCCTGGATCTACTCGCTGTGCGGCCTGCTCCCGGCGCTCTGCCGACGTCGCACCCGTCTTAGATCCAAGCGGCCAACACGCGTTGACCTGCAAATACGAAGACGGAATGACTCGTCGACATCACGTCCTCCGCAACGTTCTCGCCCGCTTCTGTAAGGAAGTTGAGATCGTCGCCCTCGTCGAGCATCCGCTCCTCTACCAAGTTCCCAATTCGTCCGGGCATTCGGAGTCCCCCGCGTTACGAATGGATATTTACATTCCCGCTGCCTACGGGCTTCAAAGTACCGACATCACTGTCGACGTTACTGATGCCCACGCCTCCGCTTGCCGCCACATCTCGCCAAGTACGGTTACCGCAGGTGCTGCTGCGACACTCGCAGCAGCGCGAGAAACATCGTCATTACGGCACTTACTGCGACCAAAACGATATCCTCCTGTCCCCTGTCGAGATTGATATCTACGGCACCTTGGGCGACGACGGCCAGGGTTTCTCCCGTCGCCTTGCTTCCTTCGCTGCTTCCCGACGCGGTTCCTCCCCTCAACAGGAGCTCCGCGGCTTGGTTACCCGTGGTTTAGTCTCCAAATGATGCAGGCGCGACAGAGTTCCACTCGCCGCCCGCATTCGTTAATTTCTGAATTCCCTCCGCACGAATATGTGCCATATAGTACAACTCGTAAAGATCTACTACCACCACCACCTTGTTAACACCACTATCAATTTTTGAGCAACAACAATGGAGTACAGTACTGTACAGTAGAGTACAGTACTGTACTCCATTGTTGCTTTTCCCTATGACTGTAGAGTTGTTTTTCAGTAACGAGCTACCGTTGTCCCCTCTCAGCAAGGGAAGCGAGAGTCGGAAGAACCTCTGGCCCTCGTTGCCCAAGGGGCCATGGATATCAATCCGACGAGGGAGAGGAGGATATCGTGTTGGTAGCAGTAATCGCCGTGATGACGATGTTTCTCGCGTTCTGCGAATGTCGCGGCAGCGCCTGCGGTAACCGTACTTGGCGAGATGTGGTGGCGAGCGGAGGTGAAGGCAACAGTAACCTCGACGGCGATATCAGTACTGGGAAGCCTATAGGCAGCGGGAATGTAGATATCCATTGGAAATAGATGGGACTCCCAATGAATAGAAGAATTGGGTTCCTGGACGGGGAGCGTGTGTTCAAAGAGTGCAGCGATGCCAACTTCCTTGCAAAAGCGGGCGAGAACATTGCGGAGGACGTGATGTCGACGAGTCATTCCGTCTTCGTATTTGCAGGTCAACGCGTGTTGGCCGCTTGGATCTAAGACGGGTGCGACGTCGGCCGAGCGCCGGGAGCAGACCGCACAGCGAGTAGATCCAGGGAATTGCGCGATGCCGAGACGGAGAGCCAGAGCGACTTTCCAAGCAGAAGAGGACATGTACGTACCGCGGTGGGGGTGAGGAAGCGAAGAGAAAACAGAGGAGGAAGATGTGCGCACGGAGAGGAGCCGTGCTCGGTCGGATGCTGTTGCGGACAAGGACAACCTGTCAGACTTCGATAGCATGAGTTCAGTTGTGATCGCAGACTGGAGCCTTTCACCGGGGACGGGCGAAGAACAACGCTCAAAGAGGGCATTAGCCGTTAGCGACGAGGACAGCTGCGGATGGCGGGAAGATTGGAGCGAGATTGCAGACCGGGAGACCTCTTCCAAATGGCGGTCGTGGGAAAGGGTCAGCAAGGCGGAGATAAGATGGAAAGAATCGATTACAGATGCTGAGTGAGCCACCTCCGTAATGTCCGACGTTTGCAGGAGACCGAGACCGCCCATTGAAAAGGGAAGATAGGCATAGAGCCAGGCCCGATCCGAGCCGGGCAATTGCAATTGGTGGAACGCTTCCCTCTGCTTCCAATCGAAGCTAGCGGAGAGTACCGCAGATTGAGTGGGGGAACCGCACGTATCAAGTGCATGACCTTAGAGGCGTTTGCGCAGAATCGTTGAAGGTAGAAAGCCAATTGCGCATCGTAAAGAGCTCGGAGGGACTGGAAGATACGACCCACGGTAGTTTGGCGTTCTGTGAAGAACTCGGAAACAAACGTGTCCGAACCAATCGGAGATCCCAGCAAAACAAATCCAAGGTGGAGAGAAAAGGGGCAGGAAAAGTGACAAAGGGGTGTGGGAAGGGGAGTAAACGTACACTGGGTTTTGAAAAGGTTCAGCTCGAACGCAGGTGGACCCCTTCGAGCTAGATGAAACGGATGGCGGCAGCGGCTTGGGAACGAGGAAGGAAAATGTCGCCGTCACCCGTATACCAAGCAATCAGAGCAAATGAGAATTTCTTCTGTAACGAGAGCAAGAGAGGATGAAGAACAAGGGCAAAGAGTAAGGGATCGAGGGGATCACCTTGCGGAGTGCCCTCGGACCACAGATGTAGTAGGGGCCGAAAGCAAGCTCTGTAGGGGAACTGTAACAATAGTGAACCCAACGTAATATACCTGGGGCAAAGGTTTGTACCGCTTAAAGAATGCCCTGACGGGAAGTGCGATTGAAGGCGTTGTGGGCGCCAATCTGAACCAATACGTGGTCGTGGAACTCGGGGCCCCGGGAAAGACGGCGCACGGAGTGAATGATCGCATAGGTACCATTCTTGAACCTACCCCCACCTAACGGGGCATTAGTTACGAGCGAAGGATTGGGAAGCATCGGTTTATGTCGCCCTTAATGAGGCGCGACTTTGTGTTGGGAAACAGTGGGGAGAAATTGGTTTCCTTTACTGCGGCTAATGGAAAGGTTGGGGGTCCTCTGTACTTGTATTCAAACCAATAGTGCAGATGTTTCAAAGTGCTGAAATGCTGCAGAATTGAGTTTTACGGTAAGTCCATGGTTGGTTTGCTCTCTTTGGTATCACTTTTGTCGAAGTTTATAGAAAAAATAAAAGAAAGTGCGTAAAATTCGCCTACTGAGTTTATCAAAATTCGGAATTATGATTAAATATGCCTTTATTAAGAGGATACCGTTTTTAACAGCAAATCTTACATTACCGCATGTTCACATGAAAACTTTAAAAGGTGACCAGCGGGAGCTACCAGGGGGTTGCAAAGGAATTACTGTACCAGATTTCTTGCCAGCTGCTGTTCTCGTCAAAGTCAGCGCATTAGCCGTGCTACCCATATCTCTACGGCTGCTGCGAACCAATCAATCCAATCAATGAATGAAAAGTTTACGTCAAATACTGTAGTTTCTATGGTGTCCACAGCAGGATCCGACTGTAAGGCTGGGAACTAACCGGATGTTCCACTTCGGTCACATGCAGTGGCATTCGCGAGCAGATAGCTGTAGCAATAGACGACCACAAGATTTCTTTACTGTATGGCATTAGTACTGTACAACAGATGTCCGCTGCAGGATCCGACTATTACAGATGCAAATGACACCTGCGCCCCAATTTATGGAACAGGGACAATTTTAATGAAAAAAGCAACTACTGGTAGCAGTCCTTAAAACTGGTAAATTTTAGAGGTAATTGGGTAGTACTTACAAGTAATACTCAATTGCAAGCCAAACGGCCTGTCAATGATCCACATCATCACGTCATTCATTTAACGAACACTAAACAAACGGCAGGTAATCGCTTCACACATGTAACATGTACCAACCCACATATCTTCCACAGTAAATTAACCCCCATTTCACAGTGCAAAAGGTTACGCCGAGTATGTCAACGACATGATGCATACCTATGGGCGATTCAACACAATCAGATTGGTCTTAAATCGAACCGCCTGTGAAGCTCACTTTCCTCTGCTGAGAAGCCCTTACCAAAGCCCCTCCTACCCGCAACAAGTCCGCGTTCACGAAAAGTGCGCGATATAATAAGAGGTTCGGTATGTCGATTGGATCGATCCACGGCTTTCGCAAATTGAATTTTCTCGAAACTTTTCCTTTTCTTCTCATGCTCTACTTGCTCTCAGTTGTGTACTCACGGCTAATTCACATGCACCAAATTGAAGAGCATCAATTCGCACAGCGCGGATTTGCCGCGAATGCAGTACCGCACGGACTACAGAACGGCCGCACTATCAACTTGTCTACAAAATCACATCAATGTTATCTCTCGTTAGTAACACAGATATTATATCAATTGTGATCTCGCGCTGGTTTATGCTCTCCTATTAGTCACTATTTGAGCTGTCTCACTTTTCCGTCATATCAGCGATCCACTGGTATGACGGGGAGCTCCTATAAACGTCACTGAATCGAGTGGCAACTCACCGCGGAGCAATGAATCAAGGTGAATGTCCCGATTACTTGCCCGAGCGCCACAATTCAACGACTCCGAAGGAGACCGCGAGATATGCATATTCTACGCGATCTGCAGTATCCTTGAGCAGTGTAGCGCTACCTCGTTGGCTAGCACCCGAGAACCAACAAAACTGTCGCATACTAATATATTCTAACGTTCTTTGCTTTTACTACGCTCGTTGTAACCTATCCATCTCCAGAGCTAGCGTTAGAGACAATACGTCATACCGAGTCAGCTCTATGCCGCACAAGGTATCCACAAAACCGCATTTCACAGTAGGTTCTGGGAATCCAAACCTCTTGAATTCAAGAATGCGGGTGTTCATTTTACGAAAAATATTTGAGGAGAAAGAAATTGCACTTTCATTGGCGCTGTAGCAGATTCTAGTCCCTACAGGCCTAGTTTGATCAAGAGGCCATAGATTAGTCTGCAGAAATAAATCTGTAATATTGGTTGGTGTAGATGTGGTAATTTACCCTGCCTTAATGGATTCCCAAATATCTCAGCCGTATAGCTCGGCTGAGTAACGCATGAGAAAGTTGTACCGTTTCCTTTTTTTCGAAACTGCGTGGTTTGCATAGTGCTCGCAGGGGCCGAGGACTGATAAACCCGATGGCTGAAATCTATCGCTAGTATGCGCTTGCAGAGCGAAGGCAATGATCTTTCGTTCCTTGAACGTATTAAATACCTTGTAAGACATGTGAGCCCGTAAGGCATCATAAAATACAACTATCCAATAGTCCTCGCCAAACCACATGCAAACGGTATCAGCGAATTGGGAGGCTCAGGCCTCAATAATTAACTTGTCACTACTGGCAACTTCCTTGCGCCAAAACGCCTTCCATCCCGTTTACATTAGTTATGTCACCTTAGTTACTGAGGAGCCGATACTGAGGAATGGCTCATGTACACCTTTGAAATCAGGAATTGGTAAAATATATTCGCCGCTAGCGCAGATGCAAGCCAAGAGAGATATTTTATTTTTTTTATTTGAAGTTCGCTTTTGGTATGACAGTCCTTGTTCCTGTGACAGTAACCAATCGATTAATATTCTCCCCGCACAATTCTCGACCCGGAGTGAAGCCGGTTTCATCCAAATTGAAAACGTGCCGAAGTTGAGATATTATATACTTTTCATACAGTAACTTATTTTGAGCAAAAATCTCAGCCACAGTTTGAAAGCTGAATGACATAACTCGAACATGGTCAACAGGTCGCAGAACCAATCTTGAGATCTTATCATTGTGGATGTGAGTAAAATCAGACGACCAATGTCTTCCGTATTTAGTTTTGCAGAGCCGCCCGTGATTTTGGGCTAGTTCGTCTCTGAAAGCACAAAAGAGTCGTCTTATGTCATCCAATGCTAAGTGGGGCTTATTTCGCAGCGCGTTTAGTATTCCATTCATGAGCTCTTGTTCTTCGGTTGCAGTGAATGTTCTGTACTGCCTGCTATCATGTGATTTCAAGAAACAACCAAACTTTGTTGGCGTTACTTCTGGTTCTCCAAACTTGCACCATCGGCAGAGAGCAGAACTAGACAAGACAAGACGCGACGGCTTCTTGTGAAGTTCCGTGATTGCTTGGCGAATCGGCACTCCGGACTGGACTGCAGCTACTGTGCTAAGCAAGTCTTTTTTAGCTACTTCAGCCTGAGACTTGTCGCGTAAATTATGCGCGTACTGAGGAGATGAAAATTACACGTTTTTGGCTTCGCGACTGGCGGGAAAAAGGATTCCAGGAGACGATATCTAGGGTGAGCCTGTGATGGCACTTGTGTTCCACGTCGAATTTATGTGGGGCTAAAGAGAACACCAGAATAAAAGTTTGAGGAGGTCAGAATCTCTCCAAGTCTTAGTAGAGCTTAGTTTTGGGGCTTAGCAGATGGAGGATCTTTACGAGGGGCTTTTCCTCAAAATTTTTCGCGCAGATAAAGGTTTCCATTAATTTTGAATTACTCGCCTGTTCCATAAATTGGGCGGCCAGTGTTTAGGCGTTGATACATACGCCGGCGTATTACATCTGTAGTCGTACCATACTTCCGCGCTATTCGCGAGATTAACTCCTCAACCAAAACGACAGTTTGTGAGGCAGGCGCATCGAGAGAATCAAAAGCAATTGGTTGACAGGTAAAGTTTGGAGCACGGGTCGGAGTGTCAGACGGTGGAGGCGGGCGGCGCGACAGCTTGGGTTCCAGATCCTGTACCTTGTTACCGTACGCCATCCCGGCAGCGACGCCAGCGGCTGAGGTGGCCTTCTTGCGAACGGCGGATTTGAATGTCTAAACAGCGGTGACATCGCATGCAACGGGCCATCTCTTCTCTGCTCGGATCGGCGGGGGGGGGTAAACAAAGAATGGGAACAGGAACGTTTATAACAAAATTTGAGAAAAGCGAAACTGCAGCATTGAAATATGAAGGACGATCCATGCCGTAGTAAACCAAAGGCGCAACACTTCGTTGAGCCCTCCTATACTCAAACTGGACAACCCGAAATAGCCCCCTTCCGGCTCGATGACTCTAAACTACGGCCAAACCCCCTCTGCTGCTGAAGCCAGATCTCAAGCTCCACGACCATCATCCGCTCGCCGGTTTGAGAAACCTTCATTCAGCGGTCGCGATTCTCTACATATTTCAAATACCTGGTACGGTTAATCGTTAATGAGCAGCACAAGTTGCAAGGTCAGGCTTTTGGTGTAGTGCATCGCCAAAGGTCTCAGTGTAAATTTTTCCTTTCGATTGGTGATCAAAGCCTAGATCGTGCCGATTTCATGCACAAAAATGTGAACTGTTAGCACTTACAGAACGGATATGGCCAAAATTTAAACAAAAATTAAATCAGAATCATCGCAAAGGCTCCTAAAAGCCCCACGTCTCTTGCCTTCTTCCCTATCTGCACCGTGCAAAATGTCCACCTTTCCGGGAACCCGATGCGAACATTCCATTTTTCCCCATCCGGTCCACTTTCATCTTGTAGGAATCCAGAAGCTTACTTAAAAGCCTTGTACACGTTGGGGAGGTATAGAATGCATCCTTTTGGTGCTATTAGATGATGGACACATATTTCCTCGCCGAAGAGGGACCAACGCGACCCTCAAATGAGAGGATCCCGATGTACGCCAGCAAATCCCCTTCCACTACCGAAAGAGGCGAAATTACCTCCTCATCAGAAAAATCCAACCTTCGTCCCAATTAAATCCGGTGATTCCTTTACAGGCCCATTGACCATCCATGATCCCCCGACAGTTCGGAAGTCTCTGTGTCTCCCCCTGTGTCGCCCGCGCCCGCGCAACCAGGTCTTTGACATCAAGACCATTCTGAGCTACGACTCGCACTGTTCCAGCTCGCCATTTCAGGTAAAAGCTCCCACTCTTCTTTGATATCCCTCACCCTTTTAATCACTTGGAAGCCGTTTCCGAGTGCCAAGGTCCGCGATTAGAGCCCAATAAAGCCCACTAATTACATTTGCGTGGTCCAACACGGCACCAAAGGCACCCATTTCAACCTCCGCAAGAAGATCACCAGGAAATCGAATGGATGATTCGATAACCGCGATTTACAACTCCCCCACCCTCTTGCGTCTGCGCCACAACGAATTTCCAGCGCTCTACCGCTGTCCCTCCCATCGGCCTTGCCCGGAAGCCCATCTCGTACACCTAGTATTCGTGTTAAATCGACCCTACTACCTCCTCCATCTCCTTCGTACCCCACGAATCCCCGTTTCTCACGCAATGGACAAGTTGTCGGAGAAAAGTTTCACGGATGAAGGTCTCCACCTCGCCTAGATCCTCAAACTCCAAGCCCGGAATAAAAATTGCAACTTCCGCAACTCCGCCATCACGGTGATAGGGGTAAATCGTCGGGAGAGGAGATACTCAGAACCAATTAACCCAAGAAGGAGGTGTTGCAAGCGACAAAAGTTCTACCGTGGTATAGTTGAACGAACGAAGATGGTTGGGTAAGGACGACAGTTGAGAGGGATACAAGCAAGTATAGAAGGGGCAGGGTCTACCACTGATGCTCTGTGAACAGCGTAAGAAAATGGTTCTTGGGTCTGAAGTTGACTCTAAACTTCATACTACTCGGGACTTCACTTGAAGTTGTCTGCCAACTAGCTTGAACTCCACATGAGGAAGCAGTTTACTCGGCTTATAAGAATTTCGGCTACTCCTAAAGTCTCAAAAAAACATACTAATAACCATGAAATACATTCAAGGGAATCTTGTGAACCAGAGAGAGTAGTAGAAGATATTTCCTCAGGATAAATATGTAGGTGCCATGTCCATGCCCGCCACCCATCGGCCAGGGGTGGGAATTAATGTGGCCATTATATAGACCTTTCAGAGTGACTCTTAGTATAACCCAGAACCTGGACCTGTACTGACATCTGTTATGACAGCGGGTCCTAAAGTAAAAAAAGTCAACCCATAAATTTGCCACACTCATCCAAACTAAAAATTTCTTGCGAATTCAGATACTGTAAAAATATCTTGCAAATTCCGATAATGTATGTCAATTTGGTCCTCTTCTAGACATAGATTCGGATGCAAATTTAGTGCACATCACACGGGATTTGATGCGAAGATATCGCGTTCAAGACCTCCATTACAGCCTAATTTTGCCTGCAGAGCTTAAATTTCGCACTTCTATCCGCGATACGTAGGCTGCGAGCTGCCCTTAGAGTAAAATCCACACACCTCGTAACTCACTCGAAGCAATGGAGTGCGCTAGGTCTTCCGTCCCCGAAAAACCCTGAACCTACCACAACCCCTGTAGGCCATATTCCTCGTCGAGCCCCAGAGTTCTCCAGTGTTCCCCCAATAACCAAAATCGGCCGCATCGCTGTTCACTTCTACGGTATTTCCAAGGAACTGCAATGAAAGCCAATACCATTAGTCATGGAGGGACTGGTGGCTTAATCGAACTCTTCCCAATCCGTTGTCCCGTCCACTTCCGTCCCTTTTTCCCCGCCTTACCTTTCCCCACATTTTCGGACACTCGGCCACACGCTCAAGACTGTTGGTTTTGGCTTCGCTCCTCTAGCCTCACTTCACTCCAAAACCGCCGCTCCTGCGTGAAAATATCGAAAAACATCGAGCGCGTAGAGAGCCTCAACATCGGCACAACATGGGTTAGGGAGAAGACCGCGCCTCAAAACCGGGGCAGCAACGCTCTAAGACACTATACCTCGATTACAATCAGCGAAAGCCATCAAATTTATGCCCATCTTCTGCACTTTCTCCAGTTTCCAGTTTGTGATGCATACGAGCATCTCTTTCGTATTCAGCACAACAGAAGCCCCAAGTGCTCGATCTGCTCCACGCCTTCCCAGTTCACTTCTTCGGATGCATAACCAACTCGAAACTCTCGAACAACCCCACTTCCTCGCACTGGCACACGCCTCCTGCACACCTACTCGTCCCGAAAATTTTGGAGCAATCAAAAAGTCGTCGATGTAGGGCAGAACCCAGTAGCCAAGCACTTCCCTCATTTACTTCAATATCGAGGCAGAATACTGCAAAGCCAATATTCAGACCTTACCCACACGAACGGCCGGGAGATGCATCGATAGTCCTTCCCACTTGAGCAAGAAGAAACGTCGGAAGTCCGGGTGGAGGTGAATTTTTCTGTACCCGCTCTTGAAATTACAGGACATGAACCTGTCCTCTTGCAAAGATACATCGCAAAACACTGCAATGTTTCCATCTTGACAATAACTTTTGGCCGGTGCTTGCTCTGCAGACTGAAGATAATGGCAAAACTCCTTTTCCATTCGGCACACTACTGCCATTCTACAAACAAAAATGAGACAAGCTTCCTGTCCCTAATTGTCAGACCCACCTTTTCCGAGCTTATACCCTTGAAGATAAAGATTTTCTGTACCTCTTCCAGCTCCCGCCCTGCAAAAAACCAGTCCTCGTCCATCTGCAGTACCCCTCCGATAATCATCACCCCAGTAACCGGCACCATCGGAATTTGCTGCACCCAGTATTTCACTGCTCTCAGCATAAAAACTGATGCATCCAGATTGGAACCCCAAACGTCGGCTTTGGACGCCGTCTCTCGCCATAATGACCTATCTTCTTTTGTAGTCAAGTCATGCCCCCACCATCCGTCTGGCTCATCACTCATCCTCGGCGGCCGACGCTGGACCACCCCTCCCAGTTGGAATTCATATTATCGGGCCTTGCATTAGCCAATTATTCTTAACGCATCCATATCCAGATAATCCGCTGCCTTCTTTTAGGTAGGGATTCGAAAAGACGGCTTCATGTCCCTGTAATAAGAAATCAATCCTTCTTGCTGCCTCCACGTCTTGCTCTATGATTTACCGGAAGTAATGCGCCCTCATTGACAGCACCTCTACCTCTGCCATCATTGCTGTTTCTGCTATGCCTAATTTACTTCCCACGTTATCACCGTCCCTATTCCCTGTCCTCGCCACTTACATAGCCATTGATACTACTTCTTCAAACGCACAAGCCGCATTGAAATACTCTCGCTCCTTGACGGATCGCTGATCCTGGTCCTCAGCTTTGAGAGGAAATCCATGGCAGGTGGCTTACAGTACCTCATATGCGTAATAAATTCATGCGTCCCTAGCTCAAACAAGCTTCAATTCTCACCTACTTCGAAGCGTTAAGCTCAGCGATAGACTAACCAAAGTCCTGCCTCCCCGGTTCCTGCAGCTTCTACTACGCGCATAAACTACTGATACCGCTCCTGATACCCGCGACCTCGTCTGTCGATTCTGCTCGGCCTTGAATAAGACTCGCCAGTGCTTTGCAGGCGCTTCTCGTCGCACCTGGTCACAGGGTGTCACAACATGGCTTGCCGTGGGGAGTTTCTTTATAGAGATGTAGCCATGTCGAGATCACGTACATAAAGGGCCAACGGTGGTACTGTATTTATATCCTTGAGCAATTAGCTACCATTGGACCCTCCGCACATATCGGACGCTCAGCCGTGGCTCGCTCCTCCCTCTACTGTACTATATAATTACCACTATACACATGTGTAAGAGTGTCGTTTTACACTGTAATGCACAACTTCCTGCTGCGTCCTTGAGACGCAGCACTGACTGTCTTTGCATGGTTTAATATCCGTGATCTCCGGTTCCCTCCCCCCGTCGCCGAAAGTCCACCACCATTGAGGAGTAACGCTACGTTAGATTCCCACCGAATACGTAGCCCCTCCCACGCCACCGCGTCGGCCCTTCTCGTCAATAAAGAAACTTTATTCACCTACCCATTTTGCTTGCAGCTTATCAATAAGGTTGATTGCACACCCTTACAAATGCAGTCAATAGTCGCGGAATACCACCATAATCCGGATTCGTTTTCCCGCTATGTACTGCTAAGACTCAACGGTGACAAGTTTTTCGCTATTGCATTCATCCCGTTTCATATCGAGGTCATATCGTGAACCAAACAAGTAGTCATTCGTATCATTCACTATAACGCAATATCGCCGCCTTCTCGCAGCCAGTTCAAGCAGAAATGCGATCAGATCCTCAGAATGATATCCATGTATTCCTTGGGTGGTAGAATTCCTCTACAGATTCTGAATGCCGCGAAAGAAACCTTGGGTTTTTCGCTATGCCAGATACGCCTTACAGCTCGGCGTCTGAAGGTTCATTTGGACTACCAGATCCCAATGATATCGCAGAGTACCTGGAGGAGCTTCTCCCTGCTCTGCAGTTTATCTTCTGTGAAGAATTCTTTTCCATGCCGATGTTTCCCGTCAAAGTCTTGTTCAAAGTAACTGAAATTTATGGGTTTGAGGAGATTACAAGTTGGTTTATCGACAGTGTCAGGATTTCCGAAACGGATAAGAATGAGAAATCTATCCGTACGATTATTTGCATATGCAATCTCGTGAATTGTACAAAAGAATTCACTCAAGCCTTTATATATAAGTTTAAGGACAGTCGTGGATCCAACAGCCGCTTCGCACATCCGCCTTGTGGAGAAAATGAAAACATGGTCAATGATAGTGTCGTAATTTGACGCAGTTTCCTCAAGGTCCAGGCAATGGATCGGCCGGAACGATCGGAATCCCTCGTCGGACATTTGGTGATCCTCGTGTTGGCGGTGCTGCATCGCTTGTTGGTGGTCCAGCTAGAGACCAAGTGAATAATCATGGAAATAATGAACATATTCAGGGAAATGATTCGTATCCGAGCCAATTTATCAATAATGGAAATGGTCGACAGAGTGAAAGTGGACCGGACGAATTTCGCAAGGTTAACTATGTAAACTAATGTTCACGGAGAAAAAATTCACAGGAGACATCATTCAGGACATCGATGAGACTCTCCAGATGTACGGGATTTGTGCCAGGCAGTACAAACTATCTCCCACCCAAAGGGCCGACTTCTTCGTTCACGTTCTGGAGGGTTCTGCTAGACGTTTCTTCTTAGAAAAATACACAAATGAAATGAATTATGGAGAGATTGTTAAGGTCATGACCGCAGAATTCCTTAGTGATGCGAGGCAGATCAAGGTGAAGGGCTCACTCGAGACACTCCACCTCAGGTCCTTCATGCATAGCAAAGGAATAAGAGATGTGCCAGACGGGCTCACTAAGCTGGTTGATCACATCAACGTGCTCACCCCACAATGTCCTCCGGACTTCCGCATAGATTCTCACAAAACGGACTTCTTGTGAAAGGCAATGACGGAGTATCAAAAGTGGTCAAAGATCCCTATTCAGAGTATAAACTCTCGGAACTATTCCTGCAATAATTTTTTCACCACATTACATGAATAAATTCAGAACTTACGCCAGTTGAACCAAATCACAGGTGAGAATCGCAGTTTTGGGAGAGAGATGAGAACACACAAGATGAGGTACTGTCACAACCCTCGACAATGCCGCCGCGACGTTAGGTGCGGAAGCACGAAAAGAAGTACTTCGAGTCGTTCGAACCGCCCCTCTAGCTAAGAATTTGAGGAGACTCGTAGGCGTGACGAGTGTGTTCGATGTGGGGAACCGTGGAACCCCAATCATCGCTGTAGAAGGGAAGCACTTGCTGCTCATATTCGTCGGCACCTCGAACATGGGGAATCTTCCGTTCACATTCTCGCTGACATTATCAAAGAGCAGGAAGAAAGTGGGCAGACGATAGAACTGAATCTGATGCCAGCGATAACCCCAACAAGGAAACTGAATTGGAAGAATTAAACGCGCACTTGGCCAATGCTGATAGCTTAGGGAATGATGCCATCAAATCTGCTTACAGACCTATCTATGTCACACAGCTATCTTCAAAGATGGCTCAGTCGTCAACTGCACTGGATGAATCCTGGATGGATTTTTGTCTCGGCGGCGGGGAGTTGCAATAAAACGTCAAGCAAGTTACGCGCGCTCCCGTCGCCGAAGCAAGCCAGGTTATGGTAACAAAGTGCAGACATGGAGAGATATGTACATGACCGATGTGTTCATATGAAGCTTCAAGTCTGAAACACGATTTACAAGTCCCTTGGGCATATTATGTGAAACCGGAACACCGTCATTGGTAGTCAGTCGAAAGGAACTGAGCAGAATTTATCATGATCTTGGAATACACCGCAAAAAGATTTTACCTTCAAGGAATCGTTTCCGCTTTGCTGACGCTTCGTATACTTCACTCGGCAGCATATCTCTACCCATCGATGTATCAACTGGTGTTCCAAGTATGACAGTTACGTTGGACATCTTAGATGCAGATATTCCAGCACTCCTTGGATTGGATGCTATGGGAACCGCGTCTTTTACCCCATGTACTTAATCAAATAGACTCGCGAAAGGAACATCACATGTCACTGATGAAGGTAACACCATCTATTTTGACGAGTGGTCTATCCCATGATCTGATCACATAGTTCGCATCTTTAAGTTCAGATCCGAGTCTCTAGTGATACGTACTTCACCCAAGCGGAATTATCGAAGCTGAAACGGTAATCCTTTCATCCTACTGCAAAGAAGCTCTATGACCTTATCAAAAGATCCCATCCAGAGGAGGCCACAACAGAAACGCTGAAAACACTCCAGGAATTGCCAAAGCGCTGTGACCCTTGCCAAAGGATTCGGCAGGCTCCGACAAGGTTTCGAGTTACTATAGGAGCGGAGAATGTTAAGTTTAACGATTGTGTTATCATTGATATCATGTACATCGATGACGAACCAGTACTTCACATTTTTGATGAAGGAACGAGATTCACTGCCGCCAAATTCCTTCCAACTATCTCTACTAAGGACATTTGGACGAAAATTATCGAATTCTGGGCAGCTGTATATACAGGGCTCCGGAAAAGGACACTTACTGATCAAGGGTCTCAGTTCGGGGATAAATTTATGCAGTTGGCCCGAATTTCTGATTTCGCTGTCGGGAAAACAGGAGTAGAAGCCCATTCAAGCCTCGGTCTAGGAGAGAGGTACCACGAGCCGCTCCGAACCACGTTCCGTAACACCAAGGCTGCTCGACCAAATGTGGACAAACGACTGGCTCTTGCCTATGCCGTGAAGGCAATGAATGATACCCTTGGCCCAGAAGGACTTGTGCCATCCGCCCTCGTATTTAAAGAATTCCCACTGATTTCAGTAACATCAGAACCGAGACCGAGTCGCTCAACCCTGACCGAACGAGCAGAAATAGCCCAGATTGCTGGCAAGGAGATGGAGAGCCAAATTGCTGGGTTGCAACTTCGACGTGCACTTCGCCATGCTGTACCTCCCTCATCTGATCGCAGCTATCAATCTGGGGACAAAGTACTCCTGTGGCGTGAAAAGCAGATTAACAACCGCATAGGGGAATAGGTAGGGCCTTTTGGAGTAGAAGGCGTGAACTACCAACGGAAGCTAGTATTCATACGAAACCAACCGCATAGCCCTGTAAGACCATTAAATATAGCACAGGTGAAACCATCTCTCACCCCTAAGTGGTTATCGCAGTCGTTTATGGTGGACCTTGACAACGTTTTGGCACAGTTCAAGACACCGCAGGCAGTTGATATCATGGAAACAGAGATCATCGACGAACGAGATAATCAAGCCACCAGCCCAGAAATGGAAGAAGCGAAGAGAAAGGAAATACGAGGAATACTGGAGCGGGGAACTTTCAAAGTTATCCGCAAAGAAGAAATACCTCCGGATGGCAATGTGCTCCCGGCATGTTTCGTGTTGACTAATAAATCAAAATTGGTGGAAAGTTCAAGTACAAGGCAAGATATGTCATTGGCGGGCACAGGGAAAAAATGAAGGATCTGATGGTGCATTCCTCAGCTACTCTACAACCCCATTCTGTACGCTTGCTACTTGCCCTAGCAGCAGCTTTTGGTTGGCAATTTCGGGCGGCTAATATTACGCAGGCTTACTTGCAGTCTGCTGAACCTCTTGCGCGCCAGGTATTCATTGATAAACCAGTCCCTGAGTTCGAGCTAGACTCATAACAATGCCTCCAACTTCTCCGCCCACTTTACGGACTGTGCGATGCAGGCGATCTTCGGCATTCTGCTCTTTAAAACACCATCGACAAGAACTTAAAGTGACGCTTTTTAGGATGGATCCCGCGTTATACTACCTACTCGCCGATGGTCTACTAAAGGGTGTTAGTGAAAACTAAGTTGACGATTTACTAAGATGCGGTGACGGTGATTTCAAGAAAATATCGCACCAAACCAAGGAACGTTTCGAAATGGCAGATGATATCTCTCTTCCAACGGAGTTCACTGGCTTTATCCTAGACCAGCATGACAGCGGAGATTTCATAACTGACCAAAGCTCCTCTTTGAGAAAACTGGAGTGCCTACCAAAGGATGTGTCATATAGAAATTTCTGGTCGATGCGAATGAAACGTGCCTGGTTGTCAAACGCTCGACCGGACTGTGCATATGAGATCTCGCAGCTGGCACAAGTCACGCAAAGTATGTTTGATGAGCGAGAGGGCTTTTTCATTCGTAGGATCAAAAAAGCTATCAAGTATGCCGTTGACCACAGGGTTAACCTTACGATGTGAAAATTCGATCGTCAGTCGTTGAAGTTTGTCGGGTTTTCCGATTCCTTGTTTGCAAACAACGCCGACTTATCGTCGCAATTACGATACATTGTTTTCCTTGGAGAAAATACCGGAAGAGTGGCCCCTGTCTCTTTCAAGTCGTACAATTCAAGGCGAATTATAAGATCCGCGATGTCAGCTGAGGTCATCGCGTTTAGCGAAAGGTTCAATGTGGCAGTTTCCCTCTCGCAAGAGCTTGGAAAGGTGCTGGAGAACCCCATCCCAGTTCAACTTTTCACCGACAGCAAAAGCCTGTTCGATGCTATTTCCAAAGGTTCACGCACTTCGGAGAAATGTACGATGCTGGACATCACCGCCGCAAGGGAATGTTTTCGAGATCGAGTTATCTCTGATATCGGTTTTGTTCGCAGTCATAAAAATGTCGCCGATGGACTGACCAAAGCGATGTCCCAAGCCGTGCTAAGGAATTTTATTGGGACCGGAGAAATTGATGTCGTACCGGATCAACGGATAATCGGGTCTGAGGAAATGACGTGGAGAACCGACTTACTTCACATTTTGTTTTGCTCTACTAACTGCCTAACCTCCGCAAACTCGAGATTATTCAAGTCTGGCCCAGCACACAGTCGCAAACTATCTGTGCACGAACGGATTGCGAAGGTCTCTGCTGGATCCAATATGATTCCCTTGTTCACATAAACAAGGATACAATGGGCGACACGGCGACCGGAGTTTCGCACAAGCCTCACTAGCCATATGCCATGCTGTAGTCCGCCAACCATCTTGAACGCATGATGCTTCCTATTTGCGTGCATCTTTTTTCGAATACTTGGCTTACGCAATGCAAGGCCGAAACCAAGACTTCGCACCATGCCCCCTACTTGCCCAGATTTCTTGGCTTAATTGTTGACAACAGTAACTTCTTCTTTGCACATTCAGCGCCAGGCATACCACGAAAGTATTGGACAGCGTTCACTATTGATGCCGGAACACCATCCAGTTTGCCGGCCAACAGGATGAGATCAGTACAATTTACAATTATGTATTGTACAAGATCTGTATTCGGACCTCGATTTCCAGGCCGTCCTCCAGTGATTACTGCAAAACTCGGGTGCCTCTTGCAGAACCCTAAGATATTTTCCAGGACATAATGGTTTGTACATTGCCGACGAGCACCCTCCCTCAACATCCGCCTCGGCGATACTGCACATTCACTGGGAGTCCGACTTATACTCTTGTCTAACGCTCGTACTAGAGAGGCAACTGGCCTTGCCCCACAGTCAGGGGGTGTCAGCGATTTGTGCGCAATTTCAAAGTATCCCATCGCATCCTTCACGGAGGTCTGGCAGCCATACCAGGTTCCCTTTTGCAATGTTTGGTAACCGATTTGCATACCGTTGCCGTACAAGACACAGTAAATCTCATATCGAGTCCTATATTCAACGAATATTATCCGTGGTTCACCCTCCTCTGAAAACCGATCGGTTATTACCTCGACTCCAATTTTTGAGCTGCACATATGGACATGGAGTGACCGTTCTTCATCGATATATGCATTAGTTCTGGTGTGATTTTATACTGCACTGCTTCCGCTTTTGGACTGTTTGCTGCCTCGGCTGGTACTGGCACTGCAGGCTTCGAAATGGGAGGCAAAATGTCGTCAGATATGTCGCGAAAACGAGATCGCTTAATAGGCCTTTGCATATCGGACTCTGGCCCAAAGTTCCGTGACCCAGCGCTTATAATAGCTCTTTGAGCACCGCGCCCATCCATTGCTCGCACCATGGTGACAAGAAAACAACGAAAAGGTAGAAGAAGAGGTCAGTGCGACCAATCAGGTATCCCCGGAAGATAAGCCGTTGATCTTGGCCAGGGTTGGGCGCGAAGTAACGCTCGCAATTGGTGGACTCGTTTTTGTACTGTACATTGCATGCAAAGCACAACATTTGGCATTGGGGGGAGTGTCGTTTTACACTGTAATGAACAACTGCCTGCTGCGTCCTTGAGACGTAGCACTAGCTCTTTTTGCATGGTTTAAAACCTGTGATCTCTGGTTCCCTCCCCCCGCTCGCCGAAAGTCCACCACCATTGAGAAGTACCGCTCCGTTAGCTTCCCACCGAATCCATAACCCTAATCACGCCACCGCGTCGGCCCTTTTCGTCAATAAACAAACATTATTCACCTCCCCATTTAGCTTGCAGCTGATCAATAAGGTTGATTGTACACCTTAAACTGTAGTCAATAGTCGCGGGAACACACGACAAAGAATAAGAAATACTATTAATTGTAAACAGCAGCAGTATTTTGATGTAACCCCAGTTGGACTGAAGGAGATTTTGTTCCGCTCATACATTATGTGATTCACAAATTATATGCTTACCTGTCAAAGAACGATATGATTCCCAGCAGCAAGGGAATATGCGACTGCGGCGCGTGGACACACAATTTTGGTCGAAGATTGAGTCTTCCCACCAGGCCTCGTCTTGGAAGGGCTCTGCCCTAGTAAATCTATCACATTCCTCCCTGAAATTCATTTCTGCGCCCTACTTGAACGCAATTTTTCATGGTATTTGGTACCTTTTCCATTACTAATATATCATATTTCTTTTGTATTTTAACGTTTTCTAGAGGAAATGTTCTAATTTTTTAAAATATTAAATAAAAGCCATTCAAATTGGAAAATAGTGCTTCAAAGATTTTCAGTACAATTTCTTTTGTTTAAAAAGTACAAGAAGTGGAGGGAGAATGGAATGAACACAACCAACGCGATGAGAACTGGGCACCACGTGCCCAAATGTCTCAGTAACGCGGTGTATCTCACTCAGAGGGGTGGCGAAATGGCTAGTCTGCAATCTTGAAGCAAAATTCAACGATCTCCATTCAGAAAACACGAATCTGAACTCTCTAGTATTTTTTTTGGTATATAGCTGCAGCTAAGTGCTTTATGAAAGCAATGAACCAGGTTTTTGATATGTTCAAGCTTTCAAGTCCTTTATGGGAGCTGCAGATAACTTTCTTGATACATTCATGGGAATCTATCAATAAAAAGAGACTTTGGTAGTTGAACAAGTTGCGCATTTCAACATTTCATGCTCTTCTCTTTGGGAGATGTTTGGAATCTAGGGGCCATTAGTTGATATCGATTTGCGTACAGCATTTCGGAAGGAGTTTTGTGGGTAGTACCCTAGGGAGGGAGGGAATCTTTTTCATCAGAGAGCAGCGTATGGCTCTTTTTTTGAAGACCACTCTATACACACTTCAGACGACATCAACGTATTATTTGGCGAGGATTGCTTTGCGTTGTTCATTGCAACTTCCGAGATGCTAATAGAAGCATTTGCTAAGATTCAAAGTTTCCGTGCTGATGGAGAAGGAAAACAAACTTACCATCGTAGATCGAGAAACCATGTGTTCTTCCCCATCAAAGTTTTTACATGCGTTCGTCACACGTTTTAAGATCATGAAATAGAAAAAACAGCATCTTAACGCGACGCTTAGGTTTCTGATATCGTTAAGTTGGATGATTAGTTTCGTAGCTTCAAGATACATGTGCCGTCATCTTGATGTGAGAAGTTACGCGCGAAGCGTGTTCGCACTCGTTTTGCGAGTAGTCTCGATATTTTTCTCAGGCTTAAGATCCGTTTCAGAAACGTTTCAGGGTACTTTTGGCATTTTGTGTGGGGCTGGAGAAAGTGATTTCTGGTGTTGCTATAGTTGAGTCTAATTTTCATCAAATCAATATAAAGAAGAAATACAAATGGGGCAGACGCAACGACTTCAGATTGGAGGTAATTATAAACGCGTCGGGTTTCGGAAGGCCTACTATTTTTTGGCACCGTGTTATTGGTCTTATGAGGAGTGAAATTAGATCTTACTGCTGGTGCAGGTGAGCTTAAATTGCTTTGTTCGTTTAGTTGGTGCAAGACTTATTTTGGAAAGTTTTGGTATTTAATGTGCATAACAATCGAGAATGCTTCTGGGACGCTTCGAAGACAGAGAATCATAAACTTAAGGTGTTGATGTGGTCCCGATTTCTGAGTATCAGCCTGATATCATTTATGTCATTTTGGCTTCCCTTGTAGAGAGATAACTGTTTATGTCCATGTATGGGGCATAAATAGAATTTTCTCGTCATAAATAGGATATTTTTGTTCCTTCGTGCGTTGGTATCGATATTTGACGTCAATACATTGATGAGATCATGACACCTGTATTTAGTGTTCGAAAAATGAGCCAATTGACAATATCTGTGGGAAAAGGACCCGGTCGTATGCCGTATTTGAATCTGATTAAACATGTGCAGGGCCCGGATCGATGCTGCAGCTCCTTTGAATACGATGAGATGTGCGGTGCGAGTGGCTTACCAAATATGGGAACCTTGGGTGTAAATACCTGTTCCACTGGTGTTGGGTTGGGAGATTTTTGGATGTGGTAGGGAAGCTTGATATCTGATACGACCAGCTTGATGATTCTCATGAGTTATGATTTAAATTAACCAGATGGTATTTTGCTTTTCAGGCGCACGGCCCATTCTGCTCTTGAGAGGGCCGTGACGGCTGCGTTTGGTGGAGAATCCTTGCACATAGGTCGGTTGTAGATGGTTTAGTCGGTTTTAATGGAGCAGGGCTAGGGCTATGTGCTGCAAGTTTGCTAGTTTAACTGCCCAAATCTTACAGGAACGATGAATGAGACTTCAATAACTCGTTCTTCTGTAGCTTTCCTCGCTTTTTATTATATTGACTTCAGTGTGTACAGGTTCCCTTGGTTGATTTTCCACGAATTTTGGTATTTTTCTGGAACATAAACCTGCGTGAAATGAGCCGATTCGCCTCTTTGCTGTCGCCTGACGTCGATCCGAGTACTCTGTCCATGTGTAACGGGCATCGCATTTTCAATCCAAATTCATACTCCCTACAGCTGTCATACTATCCAGTGCTGTACAAGTGTTGTCCATACTAGAAATCCCAAGGATATGTAAGAGATAATTGGAAAGAGCCAGTACAATTCAAGAACCACAAATGAGTACAGCAAAATTTATATTATCAACAAATTATTATAAAAAATGAATCTTTTAAAAGCATTGCTTTAAATACCACCCACGACCCAAAAATAGAAATCTGTTTCGAAAATACATTACTAATACAAAAAAGGTACCTTTTATAGGAAGACGGCATCGCTTCCAGTATGACTCAGTCTGTAGACATTCGAGAGTTCTTCCTTGGAAAATACAGTGCAACACAAACAATTCTGCAAGCTTCAGCCATCCTTGTCCTTTTTCTAACAAGAACATGCATTTCTCCAATTATACCTCTCGTTTAGCAATTGTAGTCCGAAAAAACAACATATAACATAGGATTCAGACCTCAGCACTGCGAACAGCATTATAGCTCGTAACAGACTCAGAGTGCGACGACTGAAGCTTCCATCGCAACAGGCGAACTAGGAGCTGCTACTAAACCCAAATGTATCGCTGAGAGCGACTCTGAATTAGAAAAATACATCACTAACTCAGCTGAAGCAAGCTATGACAATAAAGGCTCTTCTTTCCCCTTTCTGGATACTTTATGTGATCTGGACTGGACAAGCACGATAATAAGCATGAAAAATTATAGCGTAGATGAATTTTTGGAAGATTTGGGATCCATTTGGGAGCTGCAGCGAGGGCAACTACTATATCGGAATAGGAAGAATTAGCGAAGTTACTGCGAAAGATTAATTAAATTCTGATGCTTACGATTCTCAAAAATGGTGGAAAATGGGAACAAATTGGGTTTTTATTTGGAAAAAAGGACCGTCGTTTGAATCCTTTATAAATGAGTTTGTAATTTTGGTATCTGATTTATTTTTGAGGCTGCTGTCAGTGCAATGGGATCCCAGTTTTCGATAAAAAATGAATAATAGTAATTATATATTCAAGACTTTTACTTACGTGCGTTGTGCTACGAATGTAAAAATTAGGAAATCCTTTAGGGTGAGTAGTAGTGTACAGAAGGGGAAAATTTTAGCGCGGAGCACAAATTTTTATGGGTACAAAACAAGGTTCTCAGCACTTTCACCCGGTATGGATCATGATTGCTCTTGAAACTATACAGAATAACTGTCTGATCTCAAAATATATGAGGAAAATGTTGAGTTTCATATGATGGAGCGAAGAAAATAAAGTACGGATAGAGAGTCACAGGAGGATGGGAATTTGGCGCCTAGGCACCCAAATATATAGGTACTATTGATAGAAATGTGGTATCAGGGAGCGGATGAGTTTTTGTAGAGCTACCGAGCCTTAGAAGAAGTAACCTAACATACAATTATCGAAAGCTGAACAGATTTGTACCATTAAGGTTCCTACCGAACCGGTAATTTGGAAACTTTTAAGGCGGGTGCGCAGGCTTTAGAAAGTTGGGGATGGAAGGTGGCGTTATCAGAGAAGAAATTTGATAATTATTTTACGACCTTTGTCCCTCTCTCGAATTTAAAAATTAGTTGGCACCCGTTTCGAGTGCTGGATAACAGTCGCTTTCATTGTATGTGCAAAAGCATACACGAGTTTGGATCGAGTCAGATATTGAAGAGGCGGCATAGTAAAGAGAGGTACGAATTGCGTCGTAAGTAAAGCTCGTATGGAAGTTCAGTTTGAGAAGTTGAAGGACCACCAGAGGCATTTTTGTAAGTAATTTTGGGTGTTTTAGGAAATTTACGATATTATTTGGTGATTACCATCCTTTATTTTAAGGTATCCTATTTTTCACTACTTAACTACAGCTTTGCGAATGCTGTGACGCTTTAAATTTCTCTGTTTGTTTATATAATAGGCAGCCAGTTAAAAATATTTTTGGTTTATTGGAGGGTCAGTAAGTACTCTGCGATATTAGGTACCGTACGCCACTGATATGTGAGTCCAGTTGTAGGCGATATCGGAATAATGAAAATGCAATAATTTCACGTTTCACTTGGATTCTTGAGCTTAGATATGGCATTTAAGCTTCCTTGCATGTGAGTAAACGTTCGGAGCATTATTTTGGAAGGAGATTGAGCTTGGGACTAGTGCTTTCGATCATCAGAATCTGATGGTGACGTCATCAGACTCTGATAGTGACGCAAGCCGATTTTACAAAAAACTGAAACACTAAGTCGCTCTTACGCGTTGGGCATGGTGGTTGGAACTTAATGGAAACGTCGAAGGAAAGGCCCTTGATCTGCGTTAACGGTATCAGTCCTGCTCCCTTACTTGGCTTCGCGTGTGTAGCATGATCTCCATAAGCACGAAAGTATTCTAAAGTCCAGTATCAGAATATACCACGCTAGCTTTATGTTCAATTTTAATGGGTTCGGGAATACAGAGTGCTGCTTTAACTTCCACTTTACGAAGCGAGATGTGGAACGGACGGTTGAAGCAGCTGGTGGAGTAGAATTATGCAATGCGTGATCGTCACTGTATCACGCCTATTTGGGCTACTTGCTTTTTGCTTAGGCGGAGCTGTTCACCTGCGAGGTGGAAAGATCTAGAGTGTAAGTTGGGGAAATAAATGACGCACCTGTCCAAAATTTATTGGGAGGGTTGGAATATTTGTGGACAAATCAAGGATCTTTGCTGAACAACCTCTGAAGTACGTTTTTTGAACAGCGTGCAGCACGATACGCTACTGAAATTCATGAGAAGGTACATGCCCCACCCAATTGCCTCGATTTTATATGCGGTACCGTAATAGATATAGCACGAGCGACTGTGAGTCGGCCTCAGAGTGTTGAATGTAATGGGCACAAGCGCAATCATGCGCTAAAGTACCAGGCGATCAACACCCCTGGAGGGTTAATTCTTCACGCTGTCGGCCCTATAGAGGGTAGGCGTCACACCTGGACTATTTAAAAACGGAGTGAACTGGACAATGAGATACCGTCAGTTATGCTGGTAGGTGGGACTAGCTTCTGTATATACAGAGACTCGGGGTATAACAGTCGATGGTTTCTAGAAGTGCCGTTTCAAGGGTCTGCGCTTTCTCAAGCGCAGAAATCATTCTATAAGGCTATGTCATCTATCCATATTACGATCGAGTGGATTTTCAAAGAGATCAAGAAGCAAGTTTACCGTAGTGGACTTCAAGATAAATATGAAGCCGGTAGAAAGCCCGGTAGGGCTCTTATTTCTCTTCTGCATGTTTCTGAGCAACTGCCGCAAGTGCATCCACCCGAAACAAAATTCAAAGTATTTCGAGTGCCGCCCTCTGTCTTTAGAGTACCTATGTACATACATGAAGATTCCTGACTCCTTTCCTAGTTAAATATGCGAAGAAAAAATTCCGAAAACTGAGATTCTGAGATGAAAAGACACGGAGTTTTCAAGCATTCAGGGACAAAATAAAAGAACTCAGAACGAACAGACCGAGCTAATTTGATCAATTCTGTTTCCCTCGAGACACCGGCAATAAAGCCTGAAACTTCTTCATTTACAACTAATTGCTCTCTTTTCGTTATATACGGCGCCCCTCACGATATCTGAAACGTTCTTCACGCTCAAGCTCAAACTTTTGACGCTTGAATGCGAGGTTTTCTTGCTCCAGTTTCACTTTCACGAGGTTCGGTTCCTTAAGAGGCTCACCTAAAAATCCAAGACAACCGCCTATATTGTCACTACGAACCTCTTCTGCTTTTTCTGCTACTTCCTACTGCCTTAATCACTTTAGGATTCTTCTTTTATAGTATTTTAGTCCGAGAAAGCGTCTATCTAATTACTACCAAATAGCTCTTTTACTTCCTCATGTTTTGCTACCTTTTCTTTCTTATCATTCATTTTCTTCTTCATATCATCGCTTGAATCCTTCATTTGAGATAGATGATCATTGAGCTCGCTCATCTCTCCACCCCCTATCCGGGCTGCAGATGCGTAAGCCCATCTAACTTGTTGTGCGCCTCTCAAAGGCGCTCGTTGCAATCTTTTCAATGCTTCGAAGCCGCTTTTCTGGTCTTCGCGGTATTAGAATTGCATAGTTCAGCTACTTGTTCGTAAAGGGAACGCGTCTATACATACGAAACACCATGAGCCTTTACCGAAGCCACCTCTCGCACGGTGATAACATCGTCCTCAGATGTGTACTTGGATCGTCTTCCAATCTTCGCGTTCGAGAAACTTGGCCCAGGTGAAGGTGTAGAGGAAAGAGTGGGAAAAAACGACTACTGCTCCTTCCGGGACTGGGAGAGAAGCGGGAAAAAATGTTTCTGGTTGCATCGGAAGCTGGGCAGGTGTAGGAGATTAGGAAATCTCCGTCGCTGGCCATGGTGCGTAGTGCAAAGAGATACATGGAACTCCGGAAGAAGGTGAAGTACATTCTTTTCCTTCCGGGTTCGCGCCAAAATAATTCCTCATAGTTTAAACAGTGGATGCACCCGAAAATAACCAAATAGCCAAATTGCCTCGATTTGATGTCGGCCCGAAAATTCGCAATCTCGCTTGTTCGTCAGCCCACCATTTTAACTTTGTGCCTTAAAATGAAACTGTAGACATGCACATATATTTTAGTCTCTTCCCAAATATTTACCGTACTACGCCAAGCTCGCAGCGCTGGCCTAATTCTGACCTCCTTTCGAATCAAAGTTTGCCGCGATGGATCGTGCCTGCCCTCTTTCCCATCCCCCTTCCGAGCCCATTCCATCTTCCGCAGATTCTAGACCGGATTTCTTACAAGTCGTCCCGCTTCCAATCCTGACTTGTTGCCCTTTCGATGCCGATCTGACTTCCGTGACCAATCCGGCGCCCAATTTCGCCGGTTCTGAAAATATCGTTTCCATGTCGGTCTCCGTTCCTCCTGACGCTTCGAGCGCTGTCCCTGATCTCCAGGAAAACGCTTCTTCGACTCCGCTCGAATGCTCTTATACTAATGATAAGGGTAAGATGGGCAATAAAGTGACTCCATATAAGACGGAACAAACGCGAACAGGAGTTCCCCACTAATCACAAGTTGACATTGATGCACTCCTCAAAATTGTTGAAAAGGTGGAACCCTTTGGAGCTAATCATTGGGAGATCGTTGCTGACAGGTTTTCGAGCTAGCAAGCTGAACAAAATTGTCCAGTTCGAGACCCGGAATCGCTGAAGAATAAATTTGAAAAACATGCGAACGCTAAGAAGAAAACAGAAGACCCTTCGTGTCCCGTTTCCGTGCGCTCAGCTAAAGAAATCGCAAGACTTATTCAGAATAAGTGCACTGTCACCGTTTTGGGAATTGAAAATGACTTTGAAGAAGCGGTAAACGGAGGAGAATTGAACAGACTTGCTGAGGGCGAAAGTTGGGAGGCTGAAGGCTCTGAGCTAGTAGGAGCAAGGCATAACAGAACGCGATTTGGGTCTACAGCAGATTGAAGCATTTTAAGAGGTCGAACAGTGTCGAAGCCGATATCGCTGCTAGTGCCGGAAGAATGACGGAGCATATGGGTGTTATGTCGCGTGCAATGACGGCGGAACAGAGACTTCCATTGATTTAGGAAGACATCAAACGTGTTGTGCGGGAAAAAGTGAAAGGTAGTCGTCGCCCTAGCAACGTTTTAATGAAAAAGATGACCGAAGTAATGGAGGTGCTATCGCAGAGGACTAGCCATATGTCCGGTATTGGATCCTAGAATAGGTCGTCCGAATCTGATTCAGACCTATTTTTCGAGTTTTAAAGCTGAAAATGTGACCACAATACTGTCAACAAGCGAAAAATTTTTGCTGCTTCAGCGGGTAGCGGTACTTTTAGTCTCGAAAACCAAGCCTTTATTTTTCGCAAAACCCGTTCGGGGCTTTGAAATTGATTCGACATTACGCCTTGTAGAAGGAAATCAATTGCAGTCAGAGCTGCCAGAGCTGCACTCTCCAGTATATCTGAAGTCTCATTTGATTTAATACCACCAACAAAAGCGCTGTCACCTAGAGTAGCCATCCTAGTAGGTGCATGTTCATCTGAGTGCTTGGAAATACAATCCGGAGACTATCGTAAATTCGGTATCATGCCAATTTCCCAGATAGTTCACAAAGATTTGTATCAGTTTACCAAATAAGTTAAACACGAACAAATTTGGGACCTGAAAACATTGCGCAAGCCACTCAAAGCAATCAATTTGAAAGGATATATTAGTGTAATTCCCACAGGGCATGAGGGATCTACCCGTAACAGTTAATAGACATTTAAGTATTGTCCGTTAACTCAATTCTCTTCCAGTAGTAAACTGTAGCCCGTTTGTACTATCGGTAGTCCCAAAATTTGGACAAAGGCTGTATAACGTCGCCGTAATCTTGAGATACCGCAACATCATACCAAATGGATCATTAGACCTGAGTAACGGTCTTCTCCCTCGCTTTTTAGAGCCTTTTCGGATCGGGCTACGAAAGTTGCAACTGCTCCTCTTCCCTTCGAATAGTAGTAGCAAAAAGTCTAACACAAGCTCCTTTGAAAATTTGTTGGGACAGGGAAGTCATCGTCTACACTGCATGGGGGTTTTCGGTTTCATGGAGTTGATTTGTCCCTATGAAGTGGATGGGTAAGGGCAGCTCGTCTGTACTTCGTTAGTTTACGAGATCGCTTGCTCTTCTTCGTGGACGTTCTTTTCTTGCAATAATACGCAGGGCAAGAAGAGAAGTGATAGTTGAGGCCATGGAAGCTGTTAGTGCAGCTGCATAGTGCCGCCGTCTTCTTGACAAAATTCCTGAGCTTTGTATTTTGTGTCGCCTTATACCCTTCATGTGATAAGACCATGTTAACTGGCGGGCATTTGGCGAACTGGTTCGACACCTGAAGGGTCGAAACAAATCATAAAATCTGGTGGAGTTCTGCTAAACTTGTCGCGTCATTATTGGCTAAAAATTGGCGATTTGGCTATTTGGTTTTTTTCGGGTGCGCCCAGTTCCTCACATACTTGTGCCTACTGTAACAGCGATTTTTGAGGCAGTTGAGTCACAGGTTAATTGCAGAATTCTGCTAATGTACTGTACTGTACGTACAGTATATGAAGAAGTTTAATGCATTCAGTATCTACTGGGGACTGCGCACGTCCGAACTGTACGGCTAAGATCGAACCGGATGTACCTCGTTGTCCATGCGCATCGGGGCTCGTGACAGGATAGCTTGAGCGATGGATGACCAGAGGGTGCAACTCAGTCGCATCCATTTCACTGTAATTTCTATTTCTCACGTTTTACACTTATGGGGCTCATATTCCCAGGTGTACAGTACTTGTATTTAAAGATGTACTGTAAGTAAAGTAATGTTCGTTGGAATTTAGAATTTGTACAGTGCAGTAATTTAATGTACATTATGGGTACCCTCGTGGACGTGGCAACTGTAAGACTTGTTAACAGTAGCCAAGGGATCATTTCTACTTGTCAAACTGCAAGAAGGCGGCCACTCTGCCGCACGAACCGCGTCCCACACCTATGACGTCCTCTCAATCCTACGACTCTCTGCTATCCCCAAACGACAACAAAGGCAAATTAAACCTCGCAGATATCCGCGATCCGCCCCTATCAGTGCTCCAAAAATCCCGTCTTCTTGCCTTGTTATTCCGCACTCACTCCCCTGTCGTTATCCACACCGGTGCTGGACTTTCCACCGCGGCTGGCATTCAAGATTTCAGAGGGCCCAACGGCGTGTGGACAAGGAAGGCGGGACTGGGCGCAGATTCCCGTGGTGAGGATGGCGTGACGCCTACTAGTTTCGAGGAGGCCGCACCGACGTTGGCACATGTAGCGATCACGGCATTGTATCGAAGCGGATATGTTCGGTGTGTGGTGTCTCAGAATGTCGACGGCCTGCACTTGCGGGCTGGTTTACCGCGAGAGGCTTTGGCAGAGTTGCATGGTAACCTGTTTGTGGATTGGTGCCAGCGTTGTGAAAAGGAGTATGAGAGGGAGAGTGAGACAAAGACGGTTGGGTTTACGCCGGTAGGGAGGTATTGTAGGGAATGTGGCGGGGTGTTGACGGACAAGGCACTGGATTGGAACGATGAATTGCCGGAGGTAGATCTGGAGATGTCCAAGAAGGAGGCGAAAGAGGCTGCACTCAATGTGGTTGTTGGAAGTTCGATGCAGATGGATCCCGCCAGGGGATTGCCGCTGAGGGGCGGGAAGATGGTGTTGGTTAATTTAAGTGAGACGCCATTTGATGGGAAAAGTTGGATGACAGTGAGGGGCAAGGCAGATGAAGTGTTTGCTGTAATTTGCGATGAGTTGGGGGTGAAAATTGGGGTCTATCAGAGGTGGAGGGATATAGTGGTGAGAAGACAAGGCGAAGACGCATCGGTAGGGGTAATGATGGATGGGGAGGAAAAGAAGAAGGTTCTCGGCGGGGTTCGCCAAGTTCGATACTGTGCGGAAGGAAAATGGTTGGAAGGAAATGGGGAGGGGTATGCCGGGAAAGTGGGGATGGGGCGAGTGGTGGTCAGAATTGAGGCAGAAATTGGAGCGGAGGAGTTTGAGGTGAAGGAGGGATGTTGTGTGAGGAGAAGGATGTGTTTGCAGAGGAGGGATTACGACGACATGGCCAAGGGGGAGGTGGAGCGGTTGGAGGAAGAGGCACGGATATGGGGCGCAAAGAAGCGGAAAAGACAGCAGATTGGTGATTGGGAACCGCGGAAATGGTTCACGCGTGGGAGCAAGAGGGGATGGCACGACTGTGTCAAGTGTCGACAGGCAGTGTGGGCGGGAAAGGGAAAGAGGGAGGGGCACGCAAGGTCGTGCATTGTGGGGCGGAAAGTGTGATGGGTTATGATGAGGCTGTGGAGAGGTTGCGACGGCTTGGGAGTAAGGGGAAATGTTTGAAGTACCAACAAGAAATGGAACGGTACGGGATGGCTTTACTCTGGCTTGGGGGCTGAGACGACAAGGGGCCCAACGTTGGAACCGGTGGCTTTGTTGAAGGCGTTGTGAGAGCCATCACAAAGCGGGAACTTTTTGGATTGCCAACAACGGCAGACGGGGGCGATTTTCCCGGCCTCGAGCTTGTATGGTTCCTTCATGGGAGAGCGGAATCAGGGTTGAGAGGCGATGCGGACACGGCAGGAGTTGATTCGGCCGACATGGTAGGACATTTGCGGGAAACAGACACGGATGCGCGAGTGATGAGAGGAATGGAAGAGATGAATGCCATGTTTGGGTAAAGGTATTGGATCAAATTTTGAGGGTATGGATAGACGGCGGATGAGTCACGGCTGGGTTTGGAAGTGGAGGCAGGGATACGTTGGGAGATGACTTCGAGGGACGGTCGATTATGGCGTCGTTACCGGTTGATTGATGTTCCTTGAAAGCGAGATTGCTGCACCTCACCCTACCGGCACCTCCGTACAGTAGCAGTGGTACGGCCGTGAGATTGCTTTACGGTAACAGTTACTGTAATACTGTACAGTGCCTGGATGGAATGGCGCCTTCCGAGGACGACAGAATAGACGGCGAAATGTGAACCCAGCCAATCCGATGGACGCATGTGGATGATTCTGAGTTCAGTGGAGGACAATAGCTGGTGAGCATCCTTTCTTGAAATCTAATCGACGTACATACATGCTAGTATTTTGGCGGAAGGTGGTGATTTGACCCATTTCATTACCAAAACTTATATTGGAGCAGTAACTACTCTAGAACTCATCTTTGCTTCGCTGAATCCACATCTCTGAATCATGTATCGCATCCTGAATACACTGTACATTTGGGGAGAACAGCGCTTGACACTCGCCTACGTCGTGCACTTTTACTGTATGGTCTTCTAGTCTGGGGGGGGGGGGGGAAAAAACATGAAACACATGCAGAGGGCTCGCAACGAGCATATCAGCGTTTGACTACTCGTTCCGCCATCAAAGTTGCCCTATCCAAATATGTCAGTCGAAGAACAGGCACGCCAAGTTTTTCTACAATGTTGTGCCCAGTGTCCTACTCTAGAACAGCAATCCGCTACCATCAAAATCTCAGGAAGGTCCTAATTGATGGATGAACCTGACTGGAACTCGCCAAAAGATGGTCACTCTCCCTACCTTGTCATATACTCAGGAAATCGATTCCAAGTAATGTCCGGTTCCTATATTGTCGTAGCCGCCCCAGTCGCACCAATCGACCTGCTTGCAAACGAGCATCCCTGGTGCCTCAGCCAACGTCACCCTCAACACCCTATGTGCATGTTTTCCACAGGTTTTATCTTTTGCACTTCATGGCATCGGGCTCATTCGTTGGATTCAGAGAAATTTATGTTCACAGATTAGGACACCATGCAGGTCTAGAAATTGTGTGTGGTTGTAGTGAATTGAAAATAGGCAGTCCGTCACATTAGGGACCAATGATGAGCGGATTCGGTGAGACCAAATGGTGAGCGTGAATTTGAGAGAGACATACATATTTGCATGAGGTACCAGTAAACGGACAAATGGACGGCGCAATGGAGAGGTTATTGAGATCACTAGGAGTTTGAGTGTAGCACTAGCTTGCTAAACAGTCAGGAAGGCAACCATTGTTGTCTGAATTGGATTGCCTTTGCCTCAAATGTGTAGTTGGTTTAAGTAATCTCTATTGTTTCCCCTTTCCTGATGAAGTGAACTGACGACTTCAGGACGGGACCTGTGCTGCAAAAGGGGTTCCTTTTCCTTGAAGAGAGCTGTGGTCGCTCACTGGAGATGGTTCAGCACAAGAGCTTTGAGGAACGGCCGAAATGGGCTTAGAGTTTCGTAGTTGGCCGGTATAACATGTGAAACTGCTGAAACTGTGTACAACACAGTAGACCTCTACCACCCCATGAGCGCAAGAGCATAGTAGTGAGTCAAATTGAGAACTATCTGTAAAAACGGGATCCACAGTACTGTAGATCACGCAGTCATTTGGCAAAAAGCAAATACTTTGCATCCGGGATATCTGTCGCCCGCTAAAAACAATCGTGATATCCGCCAAAACTTGCATATTACTCTACATCACAAACAAAAAATTCTATTATGCACCAACTCGGATATCCTATAAAAGACTGAGAGAAAATCTGCAGCCCTGTGTAGAATCAACCAACATTCGGCAGATATCAGTTTTCATTAGAGCTTCACCTATACCAAGGCTCATCCGGCAACCGAGCGGCGACAGGCGCTTCACCGCACAAGGCCGAATATCCAGGCAATGGGCAGCAACGGAGGAACGGACTTTTTTAACGTCACGTTCGTCAATCCTCTTGCACCCTCCAATAGGAGAGTGCGTACTTTCAACCCACTTATCTCCCTCATCGCAGCCATCTCCGCCAAATGTAGAAGGTATGAACCACTGCTCGCGACGGCTACTGGAGGAGGGCTTATGTCTATCCCAATATCAACCTTTGGAGGCTGGCACCCAGACGCGTACGCGGTGCTAAACGATGTCGCAAGGAACTTGGCCGTTCGAGTGATGGAGACGTATGGGATGGTTAGAGCGGTGCTTACCCAAAGGCACGCTGCCGCGGCCGTCATGTCTAACGCGGCATGCCTGCTCGCTGGCATTGAGCCGGGCCTGTAAGGAAGGTCATGTAGTGTTACCCATCACTGACGACTTATTCCGCATAACGCATTAGCAGCGTGGATATAACCTACCATATCTTCCATGCATTGAAATAACCCAAAACTTTCCCTCTATACCAAGCACCTTGAAACGCTAAACACACAAACATCCCTTATTTAATTTCCATTTCTCAGGCTCTAAAGCTCTCCACCTCCCTGCTGATACAGCCATTGCCTGAAAACATGTTCTCACCAACAATAACTCTCAACCGATCAAAGAAAACATCGACAGAGAGAGTGACAGCCCTTGTTCAATTTTGATGCTTTTTATGAACAGTGTTCCTGCAACACGACTGTCAGGTTCGTTTATTGGCAAGCGATCTCATGAAAGCCGCGCGACATCCAGTCATCGAGCCGCGAGAAGGAGTCCACCGCACAAGACCCGATATTCGCGCAATGGGACGAACTGGCAGAACAGACTTCTTCGACGTCACCTTTGTCAACCCCCTAGCGCCCTCGAACAGGAGAGTGAGGACATTCAACCCACTCACCTCGCTTAACGCAGCAAGAACGGCGAAACACAGAAGATACGAGTCCTTCATCGCGTCTTCCGCCGGAAGTAGGCTAATGCCCGTCCCTTTCTCTACCCTCGGGGGATGGCACCCGGACGCCCACGCGTTGCTAACCGACGTCGCACGCAACGTCGCTACGATGGCAAGGGAGACCTACGCAAAGGTCAAAGAAATCTTAACACAGCGTCATGCCGCAGCAGCAGTAATGCCCAATGCATCGTGGCTGTTGGCCGGCCTCCCGTCAGTTTTCTAGCGTTTTGACAACTTCCCGCCAACCCTTTACATTGTAAGCCTTTACCATCACGACATCCCTTAGGGAACAGCTGACCATATTTTTTTTATGCATTAAAAACACCCCAATTTTCCCCCTCCTGCAAAAGAATTGTTGAAATGACAAATTTCGACCATTAACAATTCGAATTAAAATGATGGGGCTTTCAAACGTTCATTAAATCACAGTTTTGTGGCGGTAAGGCTTAAAAAGCGCCCATACTCCGAAAATGGTGTTTTCACGACTCTAAGCCTTCTCAAGAATGGAGATCAGTGAGATTTTTTGCAAGAATAGTTGATCAAAAATGTTTTCATTTTAACACCCTGCAATGAACTTTACCATTTTTATCTCAAAATTTCTTTGAACAATACGCCGAATAGCCAGCAAAAAATACAGTTAAATCCATGGTTGAAGAAAAGACGATTTTCAAAGGTATTATATGCTTAAGTATGCGACTGATGTCAAATTTGAACTGTCATATTCCCGTCTGGAGCATTGGCTCAAGGGAAAACGCATTCAAGCAAAAAACACGATCGGTATGGATTCAAAGTAGAAAGATCAATGCTACCAAATGGAATGGCTTTAGGGTACATCAGTCATGAACCTTTTTCTGTTTAAGCCTTGGCAATTTCCGATGCATGCAATGGTTACACAACAAGTGCTGAAAAATACAGCGATCCAAAATCCTTTAAAGACGAAGGCCGCTATTTGACAAGTATCCCAATTACTGGGCGGTATTGGTCGCTAAAGGCTATCAGGGCGCAGAAAAGTTTATGGGCTCTACTCATCCAGCGAAAAATCCAAAAATGAATCATTAACGCTTGCTTAGGTTTCCGGGATCCGCAACCTCTCTGGAGACAAATTGATTGTTGGGAATTATTTCAGCCGCTTTTGCTCTATTTGCAATGTTGTTGGGACCAAATAAAAGTGGTCAGACGATAGCTGGGATTACATAATCCGATTTTGTCTCCCTTTGAATAACTTCCATTATGAAACTCGCTTCGCGCAGAAGACCGCGTATAATACAAAATTCAAAATCACTGTTACAAAATTGGGCTGACGCAGAATGAGAAACGCAAAAGCGTGCAGGCGAAGTATGGAAAAAAGCCACTTCGTCCAGTGGGCGTGCAGTTCCTTGTTAATATTGGAAGCGATTGGGACTCTACTCACTTACCGTAGTAGAATTCTAATGGTGTTGTGATCCCCCTCGCAATTGCTCAGGTCAGCTCTTGTATGTGAAGGCGATACCAGTAAAGTGCTCGAAGGTTATGTGAATCAAGTGAAAAAATCGTGTCAATCCTCCCTTCAATTATTCACGGACAATACTGAAAACCCTTCTCCCTTTCTTACCTTTCACATGTCTATGTGCCATATTTCACTACGACCCAATCAAATTCGATCCCAAAGCTCCAACCCATTCCATCCCTCACTCCTTCCCAGCCTGTTTGCGCACTCTCTCACTAACCCTTCAAGTCTTTAGATATCCGCCTTGTGAAATCTCGAACCCAGCTGCGCTTGGAAGCAACCTCCCAACCACCCGCGAAGTGATCTAGTATCTCAAGCATATCTCACCGCACCACCAGCGGGGTAGCCACGAAGGGTGATATACGTGGCGGAAGGTTTTAAAAAGCGGTAGAGAGTTCATTGCATGAGTTTAGCTACGGAAGGGGATTGGAAACCGAGGGGAGGGATACATGGGGATGAAGTGAACACGCAGGAGGTTTAAGTACGGCGGAACGGGATGCACGGCGGAATTTGCATAGAATGGGGATTGAGCGTGGGTTTGTACGGTGCCAAGGGGATTAAACAGGGCGGACATATACAGCGGGAGGGTCAGCACGGAAGGAGTGTATCCACGGAGGGAGGAATGGGCGTAGTAGGTTACTGTGGACAGGGGGAAAGTGCTCACAGCGGGATGTTGGGAACGGTGGAAGAATGTTTACTGGGGGAGTGTGAACACAGAACTGGGGTTTGGAACGAAGGGGCACGGGGCGCGTTGATTTAGCGTGGATGGTGAGAAGGTGGGCCCGGCGGGAAGCTATGTATGGCTGGAATGTGAGCACTACAGAAGGGGGGCATGGAGAAAGGATGGGTGCAGAGAGTTAGTGTAGACGTATCGGGTGAACACGGTAGGGTATGGGAACGGAGAAATGGTGAGCGAAGGAAGGAGATGGGCAAGAAAGAAAGGTGAGAACGAAGAATTCGGCTTCCGTGTACGATGGGTGTTAACGGGGAGCGGATGGGCATGGGGGAAGGTTCACCGAGGGAATAGAATGTGTGGTTATACGATGGTGGGCTACAGGGAGAGGATGGAAACGGAAAGAGGTTGAATATGGGGGGTGGGTGTGGACGTATGGGAGGTACAGGCGGACGGTGAGTCATGGGTTGTGATGGGATATTCGAAATGATTTCGTATGCGGGTGGGGGATTTTTCGCCGGGTAGGATGCAGAGTCTCGGTCTCGTGGGTGTCATTGTAAATCTGGAGCTTATTTGGTCAGGTATATGAGTGGAGCTGGGAGCACTCAGATTCGAGTGTCGGGGCGCTAGTACTGTAGGTAGGAGGGTAATTCGGTGTAATGGCCCGATTCTCTCTGGAATTCATAAAGTTGCGGTACATTAATTATTTTTGAAGTGACCCTGTTGTTTCAGTACTGAGGACAATTTCATTTACCAAGTCCCCAAAAAAATTATTTTCTAATTACTGTAATTATAGCAAAACTATACCCTCTTCGTGAGTGCTATGTACTTTCACTGTATGCATTTTTGAACCATAAACTGGTCTTCTTCTTAACATGGAAAACTAGTGTCCAGAGGACAATTGTACTCATATGAGTCCATATTTCTAACGACTAGATTTTATACAAAAAATTAACATAATGACACCATTAGCTTTTCACTATATCTAGTCGCACCCTTAGGTAGTCAACCATGCAAAACTTCGGAGTTTACTCCTCAACTGTTCATTCGACCACACAACAAGTTTGTCAACATCGAAAAATTTAACCAAAAATGACGAATCCAAATGACCCCCGTCAACAGCCCGGAAACCTTGTCAACACTCGCGCAACCCTTGTCACGTCAGCGGCTGAGTGTAAGCGACTATTCGGTTCCCTTTGGAGAAGTAAGCGCGTCAACGGAACCGTGGTCGGCATCGAAGTTGACACATCTACCGGAAGACGTCAGACTTCGGTCACCGCAGACTGGTCCATTCAGGACAGAACAAAGCGCGTCAGCTTGAAACTCGTCAACATCAAGCCAGGAGAAGCATCTGAAGGTGGCCTCACAACGTCCAATGAAATAGAGACAACTGCTGCTGAGGTCGAGCTACCGAATCGTCAACCTTCTGTTGAAGAACCTCGAGAAGAAGCCAATGGGATGGCCGGAGTAGGAGGGGTATGCAAAGAAGTGCATGGAAAAATTTGGACCAATCAGGAGGTAGTATTACCGTTGAATGGATCAACGGCATATCGGCCATGGAAGGTAATTGGTCCAGCAGGGAACACGTACATACAAGGTCATACCGAGTATGAGAAGACCCCGTATGATTTTTTCCTTTGCATGTTTCCTATCGAACACCTTTCCACAATTACCGAACTTACAAACCGGAAACTCGCTAATGGTGGGCACATGCGTACGACAGCTGGTGAAATTCTAAAGTTTTTTGGAATTCTCATATTGCTATGCAGATTCGAGTTTACAAGCAGAAGGTCACTTTGGAGTACACAGTCTACATCCAAATACATTCCATTGGCGGCTTTTGGAAAAATCATTTCGAGGAACCGTTTCGAAGCACTGGTTTCATGTATTACATTCAGCCGCTACACTGAAACCGAAAGCACTGACAGAAGATGGTCTTTGGTCAGCGGATTCGTGGAGGCCATAAAACGGCATAGGAGGTCAAGTTTTTCGCCATCGGAGAGAATTTGCGTGGATGAAAGCATGTCACGCTGGTACGGAATGGGGGGGGATTGGATGTCAGAAGGACTACCGCACTATGTCGCCATGGACCGTAAGCCTGAAAACGGATGTGAGATCAAGACTGCGTGCTGTGGTGTCAGTGGCATTGTATTGAGTTTGGAGATTGTTTTGTCAGCATCTGACTGCAGTAATCGGCGTTACGAGTCAAATTTCCCTCATGGTACTGCTGTTGTTCTTCGCCTTACAGAGCCTTGGTTTCATTCGAATCGACTTGTCTGTGCAGACTCTGCATTTGCTTCCGTGGCCACAGCAAATGCGCTTTTTGAATATGGACTGAGGTTTACAGGTGTCGTCAAGAATGCGACAAGGCAGTTTCCTATGTCATTTTTGTCAGGGCTGGAACTTTTCAGGCGCGGAGATCATATCTGTATGGTAAGTCCGAGGGCGGAAAGCCACCCTTCCATGATGGCCGTTCTGTGGATGGATAGAGACAGAAGATACTTTGTCAGCACCTCCGGTACAACACTTCCGTCAGAGCCTATCAGAAGGTCTCGTTGGAGGTCTGCTGGTAATGAAACGCTACTTGTGGAAATGGAAATTCCAGTTCCAGCGGTTGTCAGCACATATTATCAAACGTGCTCCCAGATTGACAGGCATAACAGATGCAGACAAGATGATCTTGGATTGGAGACGAAATTCGAAGTCAATGATTGGTCGTTGAGGGTTAATACATCTTTGCTTGCAATTTGCATCGTTGACTCATGGCTTCTATACAAGGGTTTGATGGGTGCAAGAAATTGCATGTCTCAAAAAGATTTTTATGCAAAACTTGCAGAGCAACTCATTGACAATTCATTTGATGCTATTGGCCTCCGCAGATCTGACATTGACGTTCTAGAGGATTCTGTTCCCTCATTGGCCTGCGGTACTGGAATCCACCTGGTGCCCACAGTGAAAAGGCGCAAAGGATCCAATGGGGCCCCAACGAAAGCGGCGTTTCAAAGCAGATGCAAAATTTGCAAATCTGACAAGAAGTCCAAATTTCTCTGCTCTGAGTGCCTGAAACTGAACAAAGAGGTTTGGATATGCCATTCAGAGACAGGACGTAACTGCTTTCAAAATCACTTACGCGATGTCCACTTCTGTCATAATTAGAAGATGCTTTATACTACTCTATAGTGATGTTTACTTGTCTACGCTTACATTTTATGTAGGTTGAATGAGTAAAAATGAAAAAAAAATTGAGTCCTTGACTATAGCCGCCTACATTTCTGATTCGCGTCGTTCGGCTTGCGGAATTAGCATACTTACCTGTGGCGTTATTCCCCTTTATGAGTGATCAGTGAATTAACCCCTCTGCTCATGTTCAAGTGGGCGCGCTAAGGCAAACTGAGGTAGCAGCTGTCGCAGAAATGTCGACCTTCCTGAAGGAAGTTTTTGCCCTCCTGTGGAGCGCAGCGAGTCGGACTCACGATTTCTTTGTTCATTCTTTACTTGAAGCCCATTAGGCCACAGTGGTTGTTGTGAATGAGGATGAAACTACTTCTTTTATAGTTAGGGGAAGTTATTTTTTGTAGGGATTCAGCGTGCCAGTGCATAATTTTAATTAAAAAAATCTAGATAATTTCGAACAATCATTTGTACTCATATGAGTACATTACTGTACTCATATGAGTACAATCAATTTTTCGAAAATGCCTAGATGTTTGAATTAAAATTATACAGTGGTGTGTGGAATCCATGGAGATTAACATCCCCTAACTATAAACGTAGTTTTATCCTCATTCACAACCACCGCTGTGGCCTACTTGGCCTCAAGTAAAGAATGGAAAAAGAAATCGTGGGTCCGACTTACTGCGCCCCACAGGAAAGCCAAAACTTTCTTCAGGAAGGTCGAAATTTCTGCGACAGCTACTTCCTCAGTTTTCTTTAGCGCGCCCACTCGAACATGACCAGAGTGTCTAATTTATTGATCGCCAATAAAGGGGAAGAACGCCATAGGTGCACATGCTAATTCCGCAAGTCTAACGACGCGAAACACGAATGTAGGCGGCTATAGTCAACGACATTTTGCTCAGTCAGCCTATAAATAATGTAAGCGCAGACAAGTAAACATCACTATAGAGTAGATTAAGCATCGCATAATTATGGCAGAAGTGGACATCGCGTAAGTGATTTTGTAAGCAGTTACATCCTGTCTCTGAATGGAATATCCAACACTCTTTGTTCAGTTTCAGGCACTCAGAGCAGAGAAATGTGGACTTCCTGCCGGATTTGAAATTTTTGCATCTGCTTTGAAACGCCGCATTTATTAGAGCCCCATTGGATCCTTTGTGCCTTTTCACTGTAGGAACCAAGTGGATTCCAGTGCCGCAGGCCAATGAGGGAGTAGAATCCTTTGGAACGTCAACGTCAGATCCGCCGGGGCCAAGAGCATCAAATGAATTATCATTGAGTTGCTCTAATGGTTTGAATAAAAATCTTTTTGAGACATGCAATTTCTCGCGCACATCAAACCCTTGTATAGCGCCATGCGTCAACCATGTAAATTGCAGGCAAAATGTATTAACCCTTAACGACTAATCACTGGCTTCGAGTTTCTTCTCCAAGCAAAGATCATCTTGTCTGCATCTGTTATGCCGGTTAATTTGGGAGAAAGTTTCATGATATGGGCTGAAAACCGCTGGAACTGTAATTCCCATTTCCAAAAGCACCACTTCATTTCTAGCAGATCTCCGACGAGATCTTCTGATAGGCTCTGGCAAAAGTGTTGTACTAGAAGTACTGACAAAATATCTTCTGTCTTTTTCCAGCCACAGACTGGCCATCATACGAGGATGGCTTTCCGTTCTACGACTTACTATACATTTTTGATCTCCGCGCCTAGAAAATTCCTGCCTTGACAAAAGTGACACTGGAAACTGCCTTCTAGCATTCTTGACGACATCTTTAAACCTCAGTTTCATGTGAAAAGTACATTTGCTGTAGCCACAGAAGCAAAGAAAGAGTCTGTACAAAAAGTTGATTTGAATAAAAAAAGGCTCTGTAAGGCAAAGAAAAAATGGAATTACCATGAGGCAAGTTTGACTCTATGCGCCGATGCTGACAAAAAAATCCCAGATTTCAATAAAATTCCACTGAGAACGCAGTATGCAGTCTCGATTTCACATCCGTTTTCAGGCCTGCGGTCCGTAGCGACATAGTGCGAGGTTTCCTCTGTCATCAATTCTCCTTCATTTCGCACACTGGCGACATGCTTTCATCCACGCAAATTATCTCCGATGGCGAAAGTTTTGAACTCCTATGCCGTTTTATGGCCTCCACAAACCCACTGATCAAAGACCAACTTCTGTCAATGATTTCAGTTTCTGTATAGCGGCTGAATGCAGTAATGAGATCATTGCTTCGAAACAGTTCCTCAAAAATATTTTTTCAAACATCGCTGATGGAATATATTGGGATTTAGACTGTGTAATCCAAAGTTAACCTCTTGCGAACCCGAGTCTGCATAGCAATATGAAAATTCAAGAAAATTAGAATTTAACCGGCTTGTTGCATGCAAGTGCCAACCATTAGCGAGTTCCCGGCTTGGAAGATAGGTAATTGCGGAATATTAATCGAGGGGAAAAAGGGAGAGGAAAACTTTGTATATGTTCTTCTCATACTTGGCATGGCCTTTAATGTACGTGTTTCCTGCTGGATCAATTATCTTCCATGACTTCGTCCTGTTGATCCATTTAAGAGTAATGATACCTCCTGATTTGTCAAAATTTTCCATGCACCTCTTTGCATACACCTCCTACTACGCCCATTCCTTTAGATTCTTCACGATGTTTTTCTTCCGAAGGTTGAAAATTCAGAAGCTCGACAACGGCAGCAGATGTCTTTATCTCATTGGACGTTGCTGGGTCACTTTTGGATACCTCTTCTGGCTGGATATCGACATTTTCAAGCTAAAGTGCTTTTTCCGGTCCTGAATGTATTTCTCTTCGGTGTCCAAAGTTTGACGGCTTCCGGTCGATGTTTCAACTACAATACTGACCACAATTTCGTTGACTCGCTTAATTTTCCAAGGAGAACCGAATAGTCGATTAAACTCAGTCGCTGAAGTAACAAGGGTTCCACGAGTGTTGGAAAGATTCCAGGCTGTTGATGGGGGGGGGGGTATTTGGAATCTTTATTTCGGTTAAATTTTCCGATGTTAATAAAATTGTAATCAAATGAACTGTTCAAGTGTGAACTCGGAAGTTTTGCACGGTTTGCTACCTTGCATTGCTATTAGATATAATGAAGAGCCAATGGTTTCATTCTGTAAGTGTTGTATATAAAATGTAGCCGTTAGAAAGATGGAGTCACATGAGTACAATTGTCCTCTAGACACTACATTGATTGATATATATCGTATTTCAATTGTGGCTTTTTTAACGAAATAAGTGCATCTTTCGGAAGTAAAATGTTTCCGATTCTGTAAAGGGGGGAAATTGGAGTGCAATACTGATTAGGGATGCAGGACGGCTATTTTCCGAAGGCTAAGGGGGACAGGTCTGTGTAATGGAGACTCGGAGAGTCTAATAAAGAGACCTAGTTCAGTGCGGTGCAAAAGTATTGACTCAAATGAATTGAGAATAATAATGAACGAAGCCATGTGCATTGTGTACAAAAAAACGTTTTTAAAACTGAGTATAACAGCAGCATTTTTTAAAAGACAGAAGGTGTAGGCATTTTTTTTAAAAAAAGAAGACAGTAGGTGTGGGCATAAAAAATGTGATTTTACCGGTGCGATAATATAGACTCGATCACATTTATTCGCAAGCAAAAATCCTTTAGAGGTCTTAATGAGTACTTCTTACCCCACAACAGCTAAAAACAGATAAAATGCGATGTTACGGTACATTGAATTCAGAAATAAGGGGCCACTCCTTGAGAATTGCCTCTTTCAAATCATTCAAAGATGAAAACTGTCTTCCCTCCTGGTAAACCCGGTGAGCTAGAATCCCCCATAGGGTCTCGATGGGAATCAGGCCAGGAGCCCTAGATGGCCAGTCGAAACCAGTGACTGAGTTTTCACTAAACCAGGCCTTAGTAGAGTTAGAACCATGAAAAGGCCAGATGTCTTGTTGCATTGTCCAAGATTGTCCATGTTTCATGGCAGCATATTACAAAAAATTATTCTTGAGCACCTCCTCATACCTTGTAGAGTTCATTCTACCTTCGATAAAGACAAGATCACAAGTTTTGTAGTAAGAAAACACACCCAAACCATAAGACTACCATCATCTTGCTGATGCTTACTGTAAATACGTTCTTCAGTGCCTAATTGATGACAGCAGTATGCGTAACCATCGACAAAATCCATTTTGAACTTCTTCTCGTCGGAAAAAATGACTTGCTTCCAAAGATAATGACCATGTCCCCCTTTCTCTATGCAACAGCTCAGTCTCTTTTTTGTAAAGTTCTGTAAGATAGAAAGTAGTACTCATTTTTTTGTTAGCCATCTCAGGGCTACTTTGCAGTACTCTTAAGACGCTATGCTTCGAAAAGTGAAGCTGCAAGTTTTGTGTGATGCGATTGGCACTTTGTGCAGATCGTTTTGCTTCTCGAACGATTTGCCTTCTTGTGGTGGGTGATATTTTGGATGAGCGACCACTTCTTTTTATGGATCCATAAGACTTTAGATCCTTGAAAAAGCGTGCATCAGCGGTTTGGGAGCGCTACAACTGATTGGAGAGCTGCCTTCTGGTGAATTTTGCATTGTATAAGGCAAAAATTTATCCGCGCTCTTCTGTAGTGAGTTGGGTTCGCCGCGGCATGGTTGAGACGTATCAAGACGCAACGGATGCCTGGGGAGAGATGGGGAGAGTCGTTTGGCATGCATACCATTCTGTTTGCATTTCCCGCCACTTGACAACCTTAAACATATTTTGAGTCTACTTTTACACCGGTAAAATCACATTTTTTATCCCCACGTACTGTTGCTTTTTTATAAAAATGCTGCTGTTATACTTAGCCCACGTGCAGTGTTTGCGTGCGAAATTTCGAATATAATTAAATATTCTGTTTTTTGTTTATTTTTGCTTGCTTACAGAGATATCAACATTATCAAACAATAATAAAAATTCGTTAATTTTTTTATATGTGATATATTGCATTTAATAAGGCTTTGTTCTATATTTCGAATACGAATTCGATGGGGTTGCTGTTATATTCGATTTTTCTAATTCTGTGTTTGACCTGGCATAGAATTTCCCAAAAAGGTTTCTAGATGGTTTGCGGCAATCAACCAGAGTAGCCGCAAACCATGATTTGATCAGTCCCCCAAATTTCGAACTCTCACTTTTGCTTCCTGGTGGGCGCCGGCGTCTAACTGGGCGGCGATTTCACGGACTGAGAGTTTGCGAATGGGTTGGGTGACGACGGTGGAGGGAGTCTGCCGCAGGTGGGGTCAAGATCACGATCTGAGGTGGGTTGGGGGATGGGGGAGGGGGATGGGGATCGGAGTCGGGTTTTTGGGGGAAGTTATTATGCCGGTGCGGATGGCGGCAACCATGATGTCGATGAGGGAGGGATCGCTTGAGATGGTTACAGAGACGGAGATTTCGACTTCGCCGGTGAGGGTGAAATGGATGCGCAACATGGTTGGGGGGGTGGGGAGATAGGAGGGATGTGAGAGTGTTAGAATGTATTTGTGGTGTGTTTGTTGGTGAATTGGGGGATTTAGGGGAGAAGAGGGACGGAGGGGCAATTAGTACAGGGTCAGGGGGTAGAGAGAGGAGAATTTATGAAGTAGAGTGGAGGGAGGATGGGAAGGTGAAGAGGGGTGGGGAGGGAGGAGGGGGTGTAAGTGTGTTTATGTGTGTGTGGTGTGTTGGTTGGTGAATTGGGAGAATTGGGGAGGGAGGACGGCGAGGCGGTTGGTACAGGGTCACGTGGTTTTGGTAGGATGCCTTTCACTGTCAAATGCTCTGTTTAGAGGGCTGGGAAATCTGTGCTCATTGAGTTAATGTGTCCATAAAAATCGTAACGACGGGCCGTTAGGTCCTGCATGTGTCTCCTGAACTTTGCTTATGAGCCTTGCAGAATTTACCATGTTCTCAAGCTGCGTAATGGACATATCGTCATGATAAAGGTCCGTTGAACCATCCTTATATGCACATTGGTATAGCCAGGGATCGAATCTTCTTGTGTCAGAGGTATGCCCTGTCTCTGCGTTTAGCTCTTCCACAAAGGTGGTAAGTTCATCGCTTCCGAGAACATGATGATCGTCGAATAGTTGATTCGATTGTGTGAAAAAAGGGTCGTCTGCCCTTTCTGAGGTATCTATGAAGGGATACGTTAATATTGTGGCTGGGGAAGGTTGCGTGACCTGAAAAAACAAGGTATGGATAGAGAGAAGATGATCTCCGCATCTTTTCCGTCGCTCTCTTGCACCTCTCCAGGACATCATGGATGAAGCTGTAGAAGTCATTGAATTTCTAACGTAATAACGGTTATCAATCAGAAGAGCTTGTTGGGCTAACTTGGATCACTATGTGTCGGCTGACAGCGAAAAAATCGTGGAATATGTTATCCACCTATGAGATGTCCACTTGTTCGGCTGTGGTTGGCTATTTGACTATATATGGAAAAATCGAATTCCAAGATCGCCCAAGTCATTGGCTCAAATTGTTATATGCAATTTTTTGAATATAATTTTCCTTGTATTTTAAGGGGCGTTAAATTCGAAATATCGCATATAATCTGCACGTGGGTTAGTTTTTAAAGACGTTTTTTTCGCACACAATGCACCTGGCTTTTATTTTCTTTTTCAATTCATTTGAGTCCATACTTTTGCACCACACTGTACATGTACTGTACTGTACAGTACAGAACTATTCTCTATTGTACAGTATGCTCTAACATGAAAGTCTGCAAATACTGAACTGTTCAGTAATCCTTAAAATATGGTCAACACTGTTGTACTGTAATGATTTCTCAACGGTATACCGTTTAGTATACCGTACACTGTAGGTACAGTACAGTACGGTATCAAAGTAGAAATTCTCTTCATTGCGACCATCGCACACCGTCTTGCCCGGATTCCATGACAACGTAACATATTATTACAATCGACGCCACCGTCCACTCCCACCGTTTGTTCCATCATTTCCTCTCGCAGGTTTCAATTTCTCTCAGCGACGACAGCAAAAAGCCAACGCAAAATCGACTTCTGCTCTCACAAAGCTACATCCAGGTCTCGCAACCATCTCGCGGCTGCCGTCACACCATTTTCACTCCTCTCCGTAGAAGAAGTCATCATGGCGTCGAAACCAGCAATACCAAAACCTCAGCAACGATCCACAAGTGGGGAGCGTTCAATTCTCGATTTGCGTAAGCTAATTGAAGACTTTCTCGACCGAATGTGCGTCTCAACAAAGCCATTCTTTCTTCCTTGCTTCCAGCGAGTCAACTAACTTGTCCCCATCTCATCACAATCTCTCTTCTCCTCATGTATGGCATGTTGCAAAGTGACAACGCCCTGTTTGACCACTACGAACTGTCAAGGGCGCAAAAAGACTATGAGAAAATAGTCTTGGCCCTTGATATAATCGAGAAGAGCATGGCTGACCACGACATGCTCAACGTCAGTGACAAGGATCTCGTCAAATCCTCCGCTCACCCAAGTGTGGATCGCGATATGATGGACGTCACCCAAGGTGACGTCAAAGAGGGCACGGTCGCTCCGACTCTTGAAGAGTTGTACCAACGCGCCGTTGGTGAAAAGTTTTCCGTCGACGCCGAGTTTGATAAGATTGGAATTGCAGCGTCGGCTGCCCAGGCTGGAGGGAAAAGTTCGGGTTGACAATGTGCATATCGCGATGGATGAAGGGGTGGCGAAAGAGATTGATGAGAGATGCGGCGCTGCAGTTTTCCTTGATCTACTGCAGTGTGTTTGGAATATTGGGGAAAAGTGGATTCGGGAGTGGATATTGGGGACATGGTTCAGGTTTGAAAGATTTGTGAGACGGCAATTCTTTCTGCTCGATGCAGGTGTCAGCAACGCATGTGCAAAATGTCCATCTGGCAAGCTGCAAGTTCAATGGCATTTGAGAGGAATGAGCCAAGGCGGAGAAAGTTGGACTGTCGATATCACCAAGCCGTCTGAGTTAAGTGCGCCCCATGCATATAGTTTACACGGTCAGGGCAAGATTACTTTTCATCTCCCCTCGTGCAGAGGGCGTGTAGGCACTTGAGGCCGATTAGATAACAGCAAAAGGGTGTTGCATGAAACGCGCGCCATGTACAAGGCTGCTTTTTGTCTCGTTGCTTTTATTATTTCCCAAAACACTATATCACGCTCTTCTTCTCCCTCAAATGAATAATGCGCTTCCAGGCCTCTGCAACCTTATCCACATCCTCCATTGTGGTAAGGCTTCTGATGGGCAAGCCATCCTCTCGGCGCTCCGGGTAACGATGCTCAAACTTTGGAGGGGGGCGGGCCCATCGCGGCAAAGGCAAACGTTTCTTCTCCCAACGCTCCGGGCGCAACAACTTTAAAAACCCCAATTGATTGTACCAGGCCAGCTCCACACTACCACCATTCGAGATGACCTGTCTCGCAGCCTCAGGTTCAGTCTCTGTGACGTGTATCTTGACATTCTCCACAAACGCACCCCCACCACCAACCAAAACGACACCATCCTTTGGCTTCCTTACACAACCACTCTTAACCAGTTGACGTATGCCAATCTCCTGCTGTGGATCCAGTCTGCCGATATCAATAAACCTCTGAATCCTACCCAGTGGTACCGGTTGTAGGATCCTTGCGAAAGGATCGAAATGGCGACGCTTAGGAAAGCGTTTTGTCAAGGGAGTTTGACCGCCCTCGAATCCTAGTCTGACTGAGTTGCGGGCCTTTTGTCCCTTCTGACCGCGACCAGACGTCTTGCCACAACCTGAACCGCGGCCACGGCCCACGCGAACCTTTTTTTCTTGGCGCCATCATTGTCACGGATGTCATTCAGACGAAGGGGTCGGGACTGATGCATGTTGGCTGCGTTCTTGTACGTAAAGGTTCCTTCTGGAGGAGGGACGGAGGGAGATAATTGTGATAGACCGCGGCAGATCTGGGGAGAACATCGAAGTAGAGACGGAAGGGAGGGCGGAAGGCGGGACTGCATGATGGGGGAAGGGCTGGGGTTGTGTGGTTGGGAGGTGGTGGTGGGTTGGCTGAGATTACTTTTGTCTTGTGGCCTGTGGAGAGAAATGTTGCAGAGTGTCTCACGCAGCTTGATTTCGAGAATGAGTATCAAGCTGCCATGGAAAGAGACGAGGCCGAGTGCATGTTGACATTGACATCATCCGTCTGATCGGTATTCTGAATGAAACTGAAATTACTGTTACCCGTAAAAGTTGTTTAATTTTTGTGGTATATTTCTTGAAAATCAAGTCATTTGGGTCTACTGTACTTTAATGTATTGCAATGTAGCATTGCTGGTGTAAAAAACCTCTTCTACCGTAGCTCAAAATATCAATTCCGTTTTCGTACTGTACCAGGGCGTACTGTACGCTGCAAACCTTGTTCAATACAGTGCAATACCAACGATACTTTATTTCTCAACTTTGTCGCCAGCATTTTCGCCAATGCGCGCCATTGTTCCCCATCAACAAGCCATTCAACTTCACTGCCCCTTTCCTTCATTCCCATCGTTAACATACTGATTCCCACGTCTGCACCCTACTAGGTCTGACAGACACCGTCATCAGCCCCAATATTTACGCAGAGCACTACCCCACGCCACTTTTCCATTTCCCATTCACCACCTATCCCATTCTCCACTACATTTATCAAACCCGTCCCGCCACCATAACCCCATGGTAACCCTTGTCGCCGTCGGCATTTTGCTCATAGCCGTCGGCCCCTCGCTCGCAATATGGCTCGTCATCCTTCAACGCAGAGCTCATCTTCTCGTAATTGCAATTCTCTCCGCTTTTATGTGGTGTGTGGCCATGATGTTCGCAGGGGCCGCCTGGCTAGCCATTCCACCTCTGAAGAACACTTTTGCCTGGGTCCTTTTCGTCACCGTCACTTTTCAAGAGGCTGTTCGATTGGTGCTTTACGCCATATTTCGCTTTGTGGCAAGACGCGGTGAAGGTGCAGAGGCTTTTTTCCGCCCGGGTGTGAAAAATGAATTACTCACAGGAATGGCTGTCGGTGTGGGCTATGCGCTTATGAGCGTCTTGATTCAGTTTTACTCGGTCGTTGCCAACGAATTTTTGGAAGATACTGCTATTTATACCGAGGTTTGTCCCCACAACTTTTTCGTGGTCGCGGGCGCGTTTTCATTAGCCTTTTCTGTGCTTCAAATTGCACTTGGAGTTTGGATATGGCCGGCATACTCGGAAGACAGGGGGTGGGGCAAGGTTGTAGTAGGCTACGGAGTACATTTGGGACTCTCTGAAATTAGTCTAGTCAACCAGAGGAACAACGCGTGTTCATGGAACTTGGGCCTCTCCTGGAGCTTGATTGTCCTTGTTTCCACAGCAATTGGATGGTTGTCGTTGAGAAGAATTGGCAAGGAATGACAAGACTTTCGCACTAACTCTCCAATGGAGATATGTTTGCTACTATACACCCCGCGCTTGTAGATTGTCTCCCGGATACTTTTGTATCTACGGTATGCCGCGCGACCCCTCCAGCCCTCGCATAACCATGAAAACTAGATGATCCCAACGCATATCAACAAGCAATTAACCACAATAACACATAATCGCGCACAGGAAACATGTTATCGGCGCTCCGAGTCAGTAAATCACGTTCCATTACCCCTCGCAATGAACCTCGCTACCACAGTAAAGCACCTACGTTTCTTCAGCACTCGTGCGCTCGACGCGATCACTTGTAGGCACGAGTTAAATGTATGGGGCGGTTGCGATACGACGACCAGTGTCCCCAAGTCCAAGCGCTCAATACGAATATACTCACCAACCGTCACTACGGAACTCTCGTCCGCGTGTGAGACTAGAACGTCATCTCCTGCAGCAAGCAAAGCTTGCAAATCTGCGAGCATAGCTGACCCGACCGCATGAGCAGACGAGTACCACATTTTGTCCAATGTCTTTGTAAATAGACTATCTGCGCGATGGCGAACCAGGAACACATGCCGCACTGCTTCGTTTGCTTCCACTGCTGGATCCGAATTCACCACAGGTTAGCCAAGCCCGAAAAGTTTGGATAGACGCCGCTCAAGAGGAAGAATTGTGCGGCAACTTACATGACTGCATTAGTGGAATAACAGAATCAACAATGGCGGGCCTGACTTTGGCGTTGAAGCCACGGAAAATCTCCTCAACTCCCTGAACATTGGCAAGTTGCATGGACAGCAATCGCTCGCCGAATTCATTCTTGAAGACCTCAAGCAATTGGAAGCCTAATACGTGTCCATAGAAATCGGGATCATCGGTATCATGAAATAATACTGCTCGGAGATATTCACGGCCTTTTTCCAACGGGTCGACTGGCATTTCCACAATGGTGATGGTGGCATTTTCAAGCTCAATATGGGCGGCGGGTTGCCCCAGAGAGTTGATGGAGAATTCACAAAGGGCCGCGACCAGTCCAGCTATAAGACGAGGCTGTTGAAGGGTTTTAATAAGAACCTTGCGATACAGAACAATGCCGCCTCTACCCGAAATTATCATGAAACTGTGCAACATTGCGCAAAGCGGCAAATCTATGTTAGTTTCCCTTAAAAGGATTCAACCCATTCTGAATGATGTGCCACCAAAGAGTTTGTTCGCTGAAAGATGTTGAAATCTCTAATTCGTTCCGGTATGAATTTGGAAGTCTGCTTGGTCCGGGCGACTCGACTGGCAACTCAACGAAATCCACGTTGTGAAATCCAAATGCACAGTGGTTCCGTTGCAGCAAGTTATACTGCCGTGTGAAACTTGAAATGGGATCTGAGCAATGAAGTTAACACGCCAAAGCATCAACACTTCCTTGCGGGTCGGGCCCAATACGAGCTACAGCACAACTCGCTTAAACCTAGGTTTTAAGTACAGAGTGCCGCATCAAAATGTCAACTAGAAAGTTACGCAATACAGTGCTCAAAACGTGGCCTTTTTTAAATTACACGCACTGTACAGTTACAGTACTGTACTGTACAGTATCAGAAGTTGAGTTACTGCACCGGAATTTCACTTCATTGGGCCGGTCTGATCTTACAGATGGGAACTGGGTGGTCTCAAGTCAGTCGCGTGCACTGGAGCGCGAGCAATTACGGTATCGCAATACCAACAGCACTGAAGCGCTGGTAAGTGCCTCGACGAATAACCGCCGCGGAAGAATGATGACGGCCGATGGCCAAAAAATGCTCTTTGAGAAAGCCCGCTGCTTCGGCTCGGGGGTCAACGAGGGAATCGAAAGCAAGAGGTTGGAACTAGAAAGAAAGGTTGCGCTGAGGGCCGTCCGAGGGATTGAGCGCACGACGTGCCAACTTGCGCCCGATGTTAGTCATATCCCAGGTGACTTTCTCGATTCGACTCAACTCAGATACATTATCCAACCGTTCAACTCAAAGCAAATGAGCTCTGTTATCCCGACACCTAGGGTTGCGGATCTTGTCCCGGTTAGCTCAGTCCTGTGTCCCACCTGCAATCGGTATGGCCTTAATGTAGGTGGCGAAATCGAGGGGCGTTATGATAGTCTTGTCGCACGCGGTTGGTTGCTGGGGTTGCGGCCTTGGCTAGGGGCATTGGCTGTCGGGACCCTGTAGGAGCAGGAAATGGACATAGAGGAAGACGGCAGCGGGGCCGTAGTGGAAGGCACAACCCCGAATTCGGAGGAAGATGTGTTCGCCGCTGTATTGGGAGGGGTTACGGTTGGTCTCGCAGTCCGCGTTACGGTAATGGAGACGGGCGCGGGTGTCTGGCTACACCCTTGATAGTTTGGACTGGGTGTGTGGGGGAGAATGCAGCGAGGACAATGGGGTCAGGGTGTCCCAGAAAGGCGGGATCCAGGTGGGCGGGGATACGGCCGACGAAAGCATCAAGGAGCGGGTGCGCTTGATCGAGGAGGGAGCGCGAGTCCCAGGGCACGGAAAGTGCAGGACCTCCGCAATCGGGGGAAGAGTATCTGATGGTGTGTTCGTGGGCATAGACAGCGTCGATGGCGACGGCAGAAGCGGAGGCAGGGAGGAAGGGCCGATCTCGAAACATACATATCAGCCGAGTCGAATCGGGGAGCAGTTTTGTCATTGCTGTACTGTACTGTACTGTACCGCCAGCTGTATTGACTTTGCTGGCGGCTGTATTTGATCCTGTAAATTTGTCGCCGCAATATTCGGTAGATTGCAACAGTGGGATCAGCGTAGCCGTACGGACGCAGAAAGTGCACTGGCGACGAGATTGTGACCCGAAAACTGTTCTGAACTGCACTGTACTTGTTATGCAAAAGGGCTGATGATGCTGCCAGCGCAGCATCTTTGACAGCTCAGCAGGGGTACTCAGATATTTTATGATATTTTTCTGGTACCAAATGCTACGGTAAGCACTAGACTTGATTTATATGGTGGCCTAACTTTACGTTGTACTGTACTGTACTTTTACATACAGTGCAGAGGGGCTACAAAAAGTCTATATAACAGCTTGCGCACCGAATATCGGAGCAACTCCAAGACAAGAATAATCAGCCATCAGACAGAAGTAAACACTTGTTGTTGCCGCAATAAGGGGAAGCCAGCCCGTCAAGAACAACGGGAAATTAGTTTTGTCAGACATTGTAAGCTCGGCTCGTAGGGCTTACGGTAGACCTACCGTTGTTCTCGACCGGTTGGTTTCCCCTTATTGCGGCAAGAACAATTGTTTACTTCTTCAGTCTGATGGCTGATGATTCTTGTCGTGGGGTTGCTCCGCTACTCGATACGAAAGCTCTTATATAGACTGTTTTATCCCTACTGCACTGTATTTGAAAGTACAGTACAGTATATTGTAGAGCTAGGCCACCATAAAAATTAAATCTAGTGGCTACAGTGGCACTTTGCACTCATTCAATGTCAAAAAATATCTGTGCACTCCTGCTGAGCTGTAGCAGATGCCACGCTGGCACCATCACGAGCCCTTTTGCATATCAGTGTGGGCCTGTTTCGCAGAAACCATGTACGCCGAGCTAATATAGTACTATTATGTACTACTACCAAGTCATTTACTTGCTTACGCCCCAATTTTTTCAGTTTCCTGTCATTGCAAAAATTAGGAAAAAATAAATTGCCCGTGGCCCGTCGCGCGTCGCGCGTCGCGTACATAATAACCAAATTATATACTTCTTCCGGAGCCCTATATATATACTAGTGAACCCCTCTTCCAAGAAAGCATCTAAGCTCCTCCCAACACCTCGCACACCGATCCACCACCCCTGTGCACGTAGAGCGCACCTGTTACACCGATAATGGAATCGTGTGGCGTTATCGTCACAACTGAAAGCATTAAAGTAGATATGAATGCAGATGGACGAGGCACCGGTGCCACACGACCACAGGATCCCAATGCCTTTCTTTGAGACTACGTCTGTAAATGCAAAAATGAACAGACGTAATCTTGTCAACAGGTTATCAGCACATACGGGAGAAGAGACCCAAATTACATTAGACTGTAATAACATCCGAGCTAAAATATCAGAAACATGCCCGGTGTTATTCTTCTGACCAGATATAGTCCCGACGACACTAATTGAAAAGGTTTGTGAACAGCAATGTTTAAGGATCAGAATGGAATCTTCACTCACAGGAAATTACAATGTAATTATTGAGAAGGCATCCGAAACTGTCAGGTTCATCGGACGTAGACCTGACAATTAGAAGTTAAAATACTTGTTCCTTGGGACTTCCAACTACATGAAAAAGTCCCAAGAGAGCAAAAATCACTGTAGAAATCTTTACACGTCCCAATCATAGAGCGCTCAGTTATACTAGCACTACCAATATTTGTGTAAAAAAATGATACATATGAAAAGTCAAGTGCCATGATGCCAGACTGAGAACAAAAGGCTTTTGTTTATTGCCAAAGCAAAACAAAAAACCGAAGTGCATAGAAGCACTGGGGTTATTTGGAATAAATAGCTACCAAGAAGATTTTTCGCGCTTTGAGATGTGAGGAGACGCCCGAAGACGCAGTTGCATCACCACATCATCAAAAAATGAAACAGCAACAGTTCAGTCATTTGCATGACACGCAAATTCCTAGAAATTTTCTTTCGGCAAGCGTACTTTACCAGAGGTAGCCGGCCTTTTTTCTCGACCTAGAAACTTTTCTACTATGCTTTTCAGGTGTCGATCTTGAGATCTCTTTTAAAACTGGGATAAAACGTACCACCCGTAAGTAGAATCATCCATTTGCCTAGGAGCTCTTATACAAACTGATGTACGCTGATAAAAGTCTTGGACATAATCCATTCCATCCTCAATTAGACTTTAGTCATCGGAGAGATTGTATGCACCCTTTCGCAACCGAGTCTTGCGTTTGCAACATGATTTACAGCTGTGATAAAACATTACCCTGAGAAGACTCGCCACCTTCCTGAACTCACTGCAATCTGTAATGCAGTCGAGATTGTCAATGACGATTAAGTGGGGACTTCATACTTCTAATGTTTTATAGAAGTCAATTCCGCTGAGAGTTGGGGATTCTGTCATCATCTCCTGAAATATGGCACTGAATGATGTCTCCATACCCCGAATAGCACAAAAAAAGAAATGGGCCGGTGCCTTAATCTCCGAGAAATCATTACCTTTTGCAGTTTATATTCACCTCTGCGACAGCAGGTAGTGGAATAAAGGTTGGAATACAAACCCATTCCATTTTAATAGGACTCGGCAATTCTCCAATCAATTTACCAAATTAATCTGCTGCTTGCCCAGTGCTTCCAAATCTCGCAATACTCTCAAAGTATTTATTTATTTGTGTGCAAGTTTAGAAACAGATATTCTTATTTAATTTTTCATTGCTTATTTTCCCAAATGGTATGGCTAGCGAAGCGACTTAGATGCTTTCATAATTGTGCAGCACAGCAGGATATGAGTAGAATGCCACAAAAGAACAAGGACTCAGGACACAGCTAATAGGTAACCCTCTAATTCGGAATGATTTCAATCTACTTGGCCAAGGGATAGAACCGTCCACAAAAATACCGCTATCTACTTGGTTTGTTTCATCAACAATTACTGCTCCACAAGAAAGAGTAAATTTAGTATGCGTCCTCATTTTCTTTCGCGGAGAGTCCTCTCCCACAGCATCACTACCAAATACTCCGTTAAGGACATCGTCAGCGTTTTCTTCATCTTTCAATCCACTATGGCCCTTTAAATCATCACTTTCTCCTTGGCGTTTATCTTTTCGCTTCTCATGAAAATGTTTTCAAGCTTTCCTTTCTCATTTGCTTGATTTTCCGACACTACACAATCAAGATCCCTGCTTTAAGGCTAGAAGACTTACCATCAATTACAAGGTCTTCTTTAAGGCTAGTAACCTTATCACCATTTAAATAATCTTTTATAAGTCCATAAGGCTTACCATCATTTACATGCTCTTCTTTAAGTTTAGAAGCCTTACCATCAGCTTCATGCAAGCCAGCTGCAACCTTTTCGCCTTGAGCACTGCCGTCAAAGTTTGTAGACCGCTCGATATTTCTGGGCGTGTAACCAAGCAGGCGCCTACCCTTCTATCAGAAACGAAAGAAAATTACCGCCCTAAACTTGAATTAACCTCTCTGTCATTACCGTTATCGGAGCTATGCTTTCTCGAACGAGCCTGCATGTTCTTACCAGGCTCCGGTTTGGGTTATGGATTCGTACGATAAGCTTTCTCTAAGCGTTGTTTAAGAACTAACGCCATTCAGTCCCCATTGAAATTCAAACCACTCATTGGTTCAGCATGAACCCGCTCCACCTGTTCCCGGTTACAGTTTCGTTCTTCGGTTTTTTTGTGTTGGGAAGAAAGTTGACTCCCGCTTTCCACAAATAATCTACCGCAGTCGGCATGGTCTTCATTCGAGATTTTAAAGGATTACACAGTCGAGGGAACGGATAGACTACTTCCTTAGCTCTTAGTTTTTCTTTCCCGTGATCTTTCTGTAACTTAGCGGTGTATTTTACGGCTCCATCAGTTGAAAATGCTTCTTCTTGAATACTTTTGTGCTGGTTGCGTACTGCTGATGTATCGTCCACTTTCTTCATCGACTAGAGAGGATCATGAGAAGGTAGTCCAGTTGCGGATTGTCCGGAAATATTTTTGGCCGCTTCCTCGGTACCAAGTCTGGAGATAACTGGTTTAGGACCACGAGAGATACTTCAGTAATCGACGGAGCACGGATTGAGAGATCTAATCTTGCGATAATCGACTAATTATGCACGACGTCCCATGGTATTACTGAAAAAAACTCCACCCAGATCGGCCTCTGTAAATCTATGTCTCGTTAGACTTGTTTCCCACGTAGGTAATCTATGATAGTAATAGTTAAAGAATGAAAATCAACTACGACACGGGTTTGCCACTAACGTGTTCGCCAGTGCACATAGACTTTTCCCAGCAAAAGTCTTGTCCGGGCGTATGCGAGAGAACATAATCCTTGCAGATTCCTTCAATTGCTCTGTTCCGATTTTGGAAGGTATTTTGTCACTCTTACTAGGTTTCACCATCTTTCTTGGCCTGCCTCGGAGTCAACCCGCAACCTTATTTCGTGTTTTTAATGGATTTTCAGCCGTCATCTCCATGCTCAACATCTCTAACTTCATCCTCCGGTTCATCTTCATCTTCATAATTGCCCGGGTCGTAATTCATATCTACTTCTTTGCAGTCATTTTCGCTGTAATTATCACTGGACTGGGGATCGACTTCATGCATATGTTTCTGTTTCTGTTTTCTTTTCTTTATTAAACGATTCCACGCGCCTCGTTGATCTTAAATTTACTTTGCGGTCTTGTCCATAGGAAAAATATCCGTAAAAGATAACAAAGGTTAAATTGCAGTAGGATGACCAGATGTGTTGGAGATGTAACTTGCTTTTCTCCAAAAACTTGTTCCAACAGAGGGGCTTTATGGTTTGGGCAAAGGTTGAATTGCAGTGGAACTTTTGCAAAAAGGGTGTCTTTGGTGGTTGAGTCAAAGGTTGACTGCCGGCGTGTATGTCAAGCTCGTTAGAAAGTGGAGAACGTCCTGGTGGATGGGTTCTTCAAGCTGAAGTCTGATGGTAAACAAGATCAATGGATGTGAAAACTTCTAGTGTCTTGGAGGCATTTCTGCTGAAAAGTGAACCCCATTTGGATCATCTGTCAGCCATAATTTCGGTTGATATTTCCTTTATCGAAAAAGTATTAAACTTCGAATATAGATAATTCTTGTAAGGTCAGAAAGTGGGATTTTTTTAACGTAATTTATGATAGCTCGCATGATTTGGGACGAGATAGATTTGATTCACAGTTGTGACTTGGAAAAATATGAACAGTTCCCGTCGTTTACCACAAAACGACGTAGGCATATCGAGTAAAGGTACTTCTTCAAATTTGGCACTTTGCTAATACGTAGCCAAATTCTGCACCTCCATTATTGATCCATCTCCGTACTAGTGCTCCTCAACTCAACGTCAACTTGGCAGCTGAACTGCATGCTTCATTCTTGCAAGCGTCCCATCAACCCAAGCGATTTGCACAGCCACGGTTATTCACGAAAACCTCTCGCTATCCCACAAGTGTGCCGAGCGCCTTCAGTACGTCCTGATTGTTTTCAGAAACAGTGCCATCAATCCGACGAAATATCGTAAGTATTTGAGCTTTGCTCTCCTCCATCGCAATTAAACCTTTCGAACTTCCTGCTGTCACTTTTCAACTTTGCAAGCTCTTTTACGCACCCTAAAATGTCGAAAAGAGAGGGAGAATTCCCGGCTCAAAGATGTAAGACAGATAAGGCCAACGTCAAAGGTAGCCAAGGATCTCGTCGTGAAATGAAAAGGGAGTATTTCATGATATACGGCGAGATAAAAACGAAAATAAAGACCCTCTTTGCGGATGTTATTAACACGAAGATTCCTTTTGGCTTTACATCAAACAAAGACATACACGTCCCAGATCCCTGATTAGTACCTGCAGTCCCTCTTGTTCCCTTTGCCTTCCCTGTCATAGTATTAATCCTTACACTAACAAAACAGCCCACAAGAGACATGGAAATGTTGACACGACTTTGTAGGGTGGGAGGGTGGGAGAGAAATACACATGCCGAATTCGTTACGGCCTCAAGTCCGTGCTACCTAAGTACCGTCGTCGCACGCCTTGTGATGTGTCTGAACGTTCGGCACAGCTCGCTACTCCCCAATCAGATCTTCACAAGTATACACGCGTGTACACCCGCTCGAAGACCCACAACTATCCCGGAGTGCCCATTACCCACCCGCTGGGAGACGGGCAAAGAGCCAAGTTGTAGCCGGGCTTCTTTCAATGCGACCATTGAAATAGACCCGAAACATGGCTTCTGAAGCCCAACCCATCCTACTCATGATCCACACCCGTGAGAAACCCATATTGACCAACTTGTTCAGGCCTCCTATTAGCAAACTGGGCGTCCCATCGTAACAACCTTCCGGCGCCTCAATCTTTAACACCTGAAAGACCTCCTCCATCTCGTCCCCCAGCCTCCGACTTCCCCGGAATTGACCTTAGACCACACTGAACCAACCCTCTGACTGCGGCCGCACCTTTCCCCACCGCTCCAACACTTGGTGGGGCGACCCCCCAACATATCAGGCCAGTCAGCGTTCGAAGGGTAGGTCAGCCGTAGCGGGCGAGCAGTCGGCTTTCCTTTGCGGTGGACCAGCTTCGCCCGTATTTCCCCATCGCTCGCGACTTGCACATCCCCGGGGAAACGTGAGCGGCCGTGTCACTCAGGCACTGGAAAAGATAGGAGAAGAGAACCATAGCGCACGCCCCCACCAGGTCGGTAATGTCAGTAGACAAACCTAGCTGCACGACCCACAACATCTCGCGTGCGGGTACGCCTACCCTCTCCCTCTGAGCGCAGGATCCCTTATCGACCTTTTTATCATAAGCAGACAGTACGAAACTTACCAGCCGCGATTTAGTCGGGAAGGGAACCCCGCGTCCTCATGGTATCGGGAAACCGTAGACAAATACTGACGCGCGGAGCTCGGCCGGATATTACCTTTCAGCGACAGGTAGCCCACAATTGCCACCACATCCCCTTCCGTAGCCGGTAAGGCTTGTCTCCCCTCCTCATCACAGAAGGCTAGCCACTTCCCCAGCTGGCTCACTCTATTCCTCCACGTCCCTTCCGTCCACCTGTGCTAGGCCAACACCAGCGCCGCTTCAGCCCCACCACCGGTGTCTTGGCGCGACGGTCCTCGCCCAGCGCCCGCCTTGGCCACACTACCGCCTTGATCCCCTGATTCTACTCCGCCCGCAGACGCTCAACCGCCACATTCCGATCTCCACGGCTGCCAATTCACACTGGTCGTTGACGTTCTGCGCGCTGTCGAACAATCTTCGTCCAGTACCGAGCACCCTCATTCTTGAGCTGAGTCTTTGCAAGCGCGCGAACCATGGCTGAGCTCTCCACACTGGCACCAGCATCACCCCCGCCCCCCTCCTCTGCCCCTTTGCGGACCACGAGCGGCAGGAAGTCTAACGGCGTATTCTTCTACCTCGCCCTCCCGTCGCCCCAGTCTTTCTTCATCTGCGTCGCGATGTACTTCTTCCTCGCCACCTCCCTCTCTCCCATCAGTTTCTTCTGGAAGACTACCTCTTCCAGCCCGTACTCCGCCTCGATCGACGCTACGATTGCTGCTGTAGCCCGCACGTCCCCCGGGTCCCATGTCTGCGAAAGTGAATCGGCGAACCGGTTCACGGCCGACGGTATCCGCCTCGCCTCGATCGGCACCCCCATTCCCTTCAGTAACGCTGCCAGCTTCCTCAGCTCCGACATCATCGGGCGCGACGCGGACACAATGGCGTTGAGAATGGTCACCACCGCTTGGTTGTCCTCGTGCAACGGCACTTGCATCACCTCCGGTTTGAACACGTAGTCCGCGAAGTGCCCTTGCAGTAACAGCCGCACCGCCCGCAGCTATCTCAAAGTGATCGAGTGCGCTCTGTCGCCCGCCCCCGAAAACCCTTGACCCTCTAACAAACCCGGCAACCCTTGATCCTCTTCAAACCCCAACGTTCCCCATACCCCGCTCGAAGACGCTCCCTTCGCCCACCAATTTCTACGCATTCAGCTCCGACACGACCTGACCTAAATCCTTCCGCCCAGGCTTTAACGTAGCCCACGCTGCCTGTAGCCCCCCGCCCGGTCATCCGTGTTTCGTTCTCCGTTGTCGGACATCTTTCGTTGGCACTACGGCCGTACCTTTCAGAAGATGTCGCCGCCCGGTTGCAACTAGGGGAATTTCTCATCAAGATAAATAGACATGCCGAATTCGTTGCGGCCTCAAGTCCGTGCTACCTAAGTACCGTCGCCGCACGCCTTGTGACGTGTCGGAACGTTCGGCACAGCTTGCTGCTCCCCAATCAGATCTTCAAAAGTATACACACGTGTACACCCGCTCAAAAAAAACCTCTGGAATATCCGGAAAAGTGCTACGCGCTACCCAATGCAGGATTTAGTCGAGGCAATGGTTCCGCTTGTCTGCAGGTCCGTCCGTGCAGCGTTGATCGTCGTTGTAACGTTGAAAACCGAGCAAAATCTCTCCGTGCTGTTGCCTCAGTGATGGGAGTTAAAGGCAACCAACGTCATGGGAAGTGGAAGCACAATAAAGAAGATAGCTCGGTAGATTATGTTAAGTTGTTCTTACGAATAACTGCCCATATGTTCCGACAATATAGCATGACTTTGCATCAGTGCTCAAGGTTTATATGGAAATATTCCCTGAATATGGTATCAAGTCTTTTCCTCTTGCAGAAATTGAACGGACTCGGAACTTAGGTTCCAGGCATGTTCAGCGGATTATCGGAGTGATTTCCCATTCGTCAAACACCGTGTCCTCCATCTGCACCCCAACCTTTATCTTATCTTTCTCCTTGGAAATCCCATTGGATGTACAACACGCTGCGTATTCTTCGGTTCAATGTTATTTAGAACTGGATTTTGACACATATGTTAACTGACAACGAATATTCATCAAAGACGACATAGTTTTTGATGAGACTCTCAGATTTCCATTGCTTTTCGAGTGCGAGAATATCACACATCTTCAAATGGCAATATCCGGGTTCTTATTATTCCGCATGATGATATATGTCATTTTACAGGGCCTGACAGCATATAGGGACCACAGGTTCTCTTGGCCCATCAGGGATCAACGTGATTTGAACGAAACCGTTTCATATTTACAGCAATTTTCGGCAGGAGCATTTCGGCCCCAGCCTTTGTGGATCAACAAATCGGCTTGGGATAGACTCAACACACAAACCATTGCTGCCTGCTACCAGTCCAGATCTGAACTTCGACAAATCAATGCAGAGAAGCAGAGTAGAGCAGAATCCGCCATGCAGTTTATATCGGGAAGATGGAGGAATTGGAGACATTGCAGTGTAAGTCAGCTGAACGAGAGGAAATGATAAATTGTATCCAAATATACGGTATCCACGCTCCGGTACAAATTTACTGGGTACGAACCCACATATCTACCACAGTAAATTAACCCTCATTTCTTTTCGAATATCAGTATCTTCAATCGAAGGGGAAACTCAGTCTCACTGCGACGCAATTTGCAGATGACGTTGAATTAAGCAACTTGGAAGAAGTTTCTTTCCAACTACCCCGGCATCAAACTGTACAACTCAATTCAGTCAGCTCTCGAAGATATAAGTGCAACCCTCGTCTCTTTTTCCCACTCGGTACTGATTTCTTAGAAGTTGAGAGTGATCAGTTCGTTCTGAGTCCCACAGAGGAGAAAATTACAGGATGAAATGAGACGATCAACTGGTTAACAAATATGATAAAATTTATGTCCCCAGGGCTGGTTACCGCGCACTTACCAGATGAAATGCTCAGAATTTACGAAGAAACAATCACTTCCATGCTCTAGAACCGACTCCATAGTACCTTATCCATGCTCCCCTGCGCATACGTAGGTGAACAATATAAAGGTTAAATTGCATTGTGGCAGCAGTGGTGCCTTGGAGTTGCCAGCCCTAAGCTTACCAAGCTGGTAGCAATATCGTTCAAAATTAAACAATAAATTGCAAAATCGTTCCGCACAGTCCTAAGTTCGGCAAAAAATCCTGAATTTCCCATTTACTTGGGGATCACAAATTGAAGTGCGATGAGCTCACAGCGCACATTGATAACAGATTTTTGTTGTTGAAATTCAATGGGAACTTGTTCAATGAACCCATTGTACAGTTTTGGGCGATTAAATGACTCCAGACTTGGCTAAGATGCCGCTCTTTCATGATTCGTACTTTCTATTTGCCATATTCCGCCGCGGAGCAAGGTCAAGTATGATGCGCACGATGACAATCCAAAGTTTGGTAGATTTGAGAGCCACTATCTCCTCAATACTGCTAGTTAAACTTCTTCCCATATTAACCGAGGAAAGTGAACGACCGCAGATGAGTTATTGAGCTATATTTCCTCAGACAAAAGATCCCTAGTGCTACTTAACCCTCTATTACCATCAGAATCATGCACAAAGTCTTTCGCAATTGTTGAATGCCTGTACACAACCGTTCCATCAATGATACAAAAGACTAGCGCCCAAATATACCATACAAATAACAACAAATTTTGCGATTACTTAAACATCAATCAACAAAGAAGAGTGATGAAAAAACAGACCTCTTAATACAGTCTGTCATTACCGGGAATACCAGGATTAAGTCCCCCCTTCGATCTCCCTCTCCTAATATCCGGGTTAAGTAAGTCGTTTACTTATCTAGCAAGACCTAAGTCCTCATCTCCTTTACGCGGGTTAGCAAAGTGCAATACTGACCCAGGATGACAGTTCAAATAACTTCTCCAAAAATCCTCAACCATTCGGATTGATGTGATAGTGCTACTGTCCCCAATTAACACCAGTAAGTGCCTAGCCCTACCCGTTGCCACATTGAGTCTCCTTTCGTTCTTCAATAATTCAATATTGCGCTCTCGGTTACTACTGGTGAGAGAGAAATTTACAATTGAACGCTTATATCCTTGCAGGGAGTCTATAGTGTCAATCTTCACTCCAAGTTTCCTTATTGTGAAGAGCGCTCGACTTGGTATGTAGAAAAACTCTTAAATACATTCCACTCGTGACAGATGACAGGGGTAAATCGTCGGGAGAACAGATACTCGAACCAACTAACCCAAGAAGGATGTTTTGCAAGCGACAAAGGTGCTACCGTGGTATAGTTGAACGAACAAAAAGGAGTGTATATGGAAGAGAGTTGAGAGGGCTACAAGCAAGTATGAAAGGGGCAGGGTCTACCACTGATGCTCTGTGACCAGCGTAGGAAAAAGGTTTCTTGGGTCTGAAGTTGACTCTCAACTCCCTACTACTCAGGACTTGGCTTGAAGTTGTCTGCCAACTTGCTTGAACTCTCCATGAAGGAGCAGTTTACTCAGCTTATATAGACTTTTGGCTACCCCTAAAGTCCGAACAAAACTACAGAAGGTACCAGGAAATGCATAAAAACGATTTGTGTGGACGATATACTCTAAACAAATGATACTTAGGGAACTAACAATCAATGAGGTCCTCTTAATTCCCATTCTCTAAATCAGATCCAAACAACTCCTCCAAAATATCCATGCTGCCCAAGCAGTCTCCACAAATATCTGCGAACGGCTCATAGCTCTCTATTCCCTCCTGGGAGATTTCTAAACTACTAAAGATAGCTCCATCCGGTTCCAGCGTCGGCACCACTTGTTCCATACTCTCCAGTCCAGGCCCGACCACTCCAACACTTTCCATGTCCCCTTTTTCCTCATCCACCTCGTCCTCGTCCTCATCATCCTCCTCCTCTTCCTCCTCTTCCTCCTCTTCCTCCTCTTCCTCCTCTTCCTCCTCTTCCTCCTCATCATCCTCCCCGTTATTAACCTCGTAGACCAATTCAGGGGCTACCCACTCCTCGAAGGTCTCCCCAGCTCCCTCCTCGATGTCCCACTCCAGCCCTTACCTACCTCCTCCGCTTCATCCTCAATAAAAAGGCGACACACGAATTCGATCACCTTGTTTTTGGTTTGCCGGCGCAGGTAGTCATCACGGTCAGTAGGTCCGAAAGGGAGTAGGCGAATAGAGTTTAGGCGGCGGGGACATCGATTTTGGATATGACTTTCGAGGGGCATACATTGTTCATTTTAGTAGGATTTGGGGAATGGGAGGCAGTAGAGGGTGTTTTGGATGTGTGGGGGAAGAGAGGTGATGAGTAAAATGATCGGGACGTTTGAAACTTGGGATAAAGGGGTTTAAATAGGCTCCCGGGGCAGGTTCTATAGATTAGGAATAGGTAAAATAAATCTGCAAGGGATTTTGTAGTAGTGCATTTGCGCCATTTTTCTCAAAAAGCGAATTTGGAGGAGGAGGTAAGCAAGGGGAATTGAACTTGATTCGGGATCGATTCAGAGGGTTAGATACAGTAAAAAATATCTAGATAAAATGGAAGTAAATTTGGAGAGGACCGCGGTAATGATAAGCAAGGCTCTCGGAGGACGAGGAAGGACCGGAACGATAAGCAATTTTGGACAAGGGGAGGTAGTACAGTAAACTAAAAGTCTTTGGAAAGTCTTTAGATGACGGTGACAAAAAATCCGTTCCTATCAGCACGCACCTAACAACAGATATGGAGCCGAACCAATGATTTGGCGGGTGAGATCCACATTATTACTCAAGTCGAAGACGTATTTCAACATCTTGTCCAATTTTTCCGCCTCAAACTCATTGATGTATTCTACACGACCTCGCAATTTTTCAAATCGTCTGCGGCATTGGACTGCGTCCACGAATGTAAATGGACATAGACCAAGACCGTCACGACGGAAATAATTATACACTCCTTCGTATGGTCTTGGGTTTTCCGGATGACCAACAATATTCCTATACATTGGCCTAGTTTGAATAATTCCAATACCTAGGTGAGACCTGTATTGCATACATAACCAACTGTGAGGAACCCTTCCGACAAGTCTCTCAAACTGAGACATCAGCTGCCCATCAATTTAATACTTGTACATGAAATCTTTACGACTTGCTAAAACATGCTTCACCGGATCTTTGCAATGTAGTACTGGATCCAGTTGTTTGTGATCCCCGACAAGACAATATGGTTTGTACCAAAGTGTTTTTGGTGACCTTGTACGGCATCAACTTTAATCATAGTTTCCGGTTCTGATGAAAAAGCAGCTTTATCAGCATTCAAAACATCAAGAGGGACTCACAGACTCCTCAAAACACCCCTCCCAGCCGTCGCCTATGTTTATAAGAAGACTGCACATTCCTTCGCAAACAATTTCTTTGTTTTTGAAGATTTATGTCTTCCTGTAAATGGACCATAAAAAGGAAGCGCTTTCCCTCGTAGCGAAATACTTCGAAGATCGCCGTATTCATAACCCTGTCTCCCAAGACGTACCATACTAGAGACAAATGTTCCATCATTGCCATCCGATACTATCTCCATCAATTTCCTCGCAGCTGCATCGACAGCCTGGTTCCCAATACAACATATTAGAGTACGGATACCGTGCGCATCGCGATTTTTCCTCATCAAATTGCCACTAACGTTCAGACGATTGTAGTATTCTGAGCAGTTTTACAAATGACCAACGTTAGAGTGACTCATCATGGCTCTTATCAATAAGCGGCAGGCTTATCAATAAGCGGATAGAAGTGCTCTTCCCTGTCCCAGGAGGACATATGATTGCTGGGAATGACGATGAGCCAGGTCGCGTATCTCATATCTCAGTCAAGGTAGTCACCAGCGCAACGATCTGCGAATGACTGGACTCCGCGTCAGACAAACCGCGCAAGTAATGTAACGATTTTCCGTCAACTGAACTGTAAATATCTTGAAGTTCGTCGTCATTTCATAGAGCTCTACGTCTCTCTCGCATGTTGGGACGACGTTTTAATGAGAAATGTAGAATTTTATTCCCAAAAAAAGTGTCCGGAATACGGTCGCTCGAACGGCAAACAGTATGAACTGCACGAAACATTCGTTGAAATGTAAAGAGAGAAGCCTTTGCAAGCAGAAGAAACATTAGATTATCGCCCTTTTTGGCATCTCATGCATCGATTAGTCATCTGTTACAACACATTAGAAGGAAACCCTTGTCAATTATCCCCTCTTGTCCAACTATATCCATATCTTCGCCACTGTACGTGATTGAACGACAGAGGTAAAGATACAGTGCGGTTCTAAGGCGGGGCACTTCCAGCTCCTCGGTCAAAGTTTCTGAGAGATAACTCACACACGAAGTCATTCCTGTCTTTTGCGACACTAAATCCGATTGAACGATCGATCAGTGCTCTTGCATTTGAAATTTGTCATCAATGAAGCATCATTAACCTTTGTAATAGTGAGTCTCATAAATGGACGGTTGTTAGTAATTTCACTCATAGTAACCCTGTTTCGACGTCCATTGACTCTCAACAATGCAAATTTGGCGAGCAGAGACTATTCAATAGCGAAAGAGACTTCGAAGTATATCAAGCACTTCATGAAGTCCTTATATTGGACAGGGATCCTGCAAATTTCGGCACTATGCCACATAAACCTCTGATTAACCTTCAAGAAATGCTCTAACCAATCTTGGTTGCCGAGAAGAATGCTGTTCCCCCTGCCTTGGGTTGGTTTGACCTCGGGATTCACATTCTGGTAAGTAATTGTAGCATACAGAATTTCCAAATCGATATCCAATGCCCTGTCCGCAGATCTATAGTCCAGTTTTCTTTGGGAACGGGATACATCCTTTTCTTGGCGGCATCGAGCATTTCAAGCTATGTCTTCATGACAACGAACAAGACCATAAATATCTTCTTCGACGGCCAGCTCCTCATTGTCATAGTCTGGAAAGTCAAACTCAAAACCATGGCTCCCTGCGGGGTGGTTGAGCACAGCGTTCCTCATTTCTTGAATGCCCCAATCAGCAATCGCCTGCAATTTGTGAGCTTTATCCAGCACGCGTCTCTGCTGAGCAGAGCTGCGTTCATTGTCTGGGTTATTGCGCATTCGAGTACGATGATAGTTATCATGTCGCTTTCTTCTCCTTTTCCTTCCACTGCCTCCTAGACGGTGTTCATTGGGGTGCCGATCCATACCGGTACTACGGTTCAGGTAGCGTTTGCAAGAGTTAGTGAGGTGAGCTCCTTCTTAATGTACTCGGTCTGGTAAGCTTTCCTTTGATGGAATTAGTCCTGTACCTTGAGCGATCAAGTAAATTTGAACAGCAACAGTTCTATACGGGCTAGGCATACGTACGAGTACGGATAGGCAGCTTCTTAGAAAGTTTGAAAAGCAGGATGCAGTATCAGAAGCTGTTGAAGAAAGCGGGTAGTCGTCGGCTTGATGCGCAGGCTACCTCAGTTGATATTCAGTAGCCTACCGCAGGGCTACGGTGGATCTTAAGTGATTTGCGTCTGCCATCAGTCGAGTGGCCGTCGCTAAGGGCAGTACCGCGTGTAATCGTTCACGGACAAGGGCGCTGTGCCGACGTTCTGTAGTGAATTATTGTATTGCGCGATCCACAACGATCAAGTACCAGTAGTAACTACAGTTTCTGAGACTAGCGAGGAGTGCGAGCAGGAGAAATTTGGAATAGCAGTAAATAATCAGTAGTTGCAGTTTTAGTGGCCGCAGAGCACAGTAGAGCTACAGTAATGCATTAATGGTAGATGAGGCGTGGTGCAGTTAGGTCGAGAATGGTTGAATTGGAGTAGCTAGTCACCGACAATAGCGAGGAGTGCGGTTAAGAGAAAGATTGAATAGCAGTTTTAGAGGTCGGCGTGGTAGAGGGTAGTTAGCAGTAGTGAATAAGGAGCAGAAATCCGTGAAGATCGAATAGCAGTCTTCCACTGGGTGGAAATCGGCGTGATAGTGGTCTCAGTTGAGAAAGGAGGCGAGCGTAAACAGCAGTCCGCGTGGGGTTGGCCTTTAAGTAAGGAAAAAAGATCACGGCTGATCGCGGCCCGCGATGTTTTACTGGAAAAAAGTATTCAGAACTTTTTCTAGGCTTCCCTCTCGTCCAAGTAATCATCAAGGCGAACTGGGTTCGCTCCTGGAACGTCCTACAGTAAAGTCGGCCGGTCTTTTGGCCAAACGGTAAATTCTTAATTTTTTTTGATGTAGTCGTGATAAGCCGGATGGGCCCTCGACCGCGCGCTAGCAAAGAGGCATCGGACAAAGAAATTCCAGAATGACATATTATTTTAGAAAATTATACACCTTCAAATTGTTGGTCTTCGTTTACGGGAAAACCTACCCAATTGGATAAAGTCTAGAAAATAACTAGTATTTTCAAATTAGACTGTTCAAGGTAATACTTCCGATAAAAGTTCGGTAAGTCATGGTATCCGAAAAAATCCCGTATAATACGAAAATAGACCTTTAGCGAAAATACTCATTTTTCTCGATATGACAAGAGCGGGTACAAGAAAATAGTGTTAAATACGAAATAGCAGTGCGCCAACGTAACATTCAAGTATGACATAGTGCGAAAATTTAATAAAAGAAAAAATTAGTTTTTGCTAAAATTCTATGGTATTCAAAAAAAGATTTAGTAATAGTGCAAAGAGTACAGCCAATTGTAAAATGCTCCAGTATTTCTGTAAAGAACTTGTCTTTCCGTATGAACAGTTTACATCAAATGGTTTCTACGGTGTCCACTGCAGGAACCGACTGTAGGGCTGGGAACTAATCGGGTGGTTCACGTCGTTGGCGTGCAGCGGCGTGGGCGAGCAGATAGCCGTAGCGATAGACGAACAGATAATGCAACTAAGGCGCTGTTACACACGCCGGCGCATCATGCCTGCATTCGTATTAAACCTCCGCGCTATTCGCGGGGTTAACTCCTCAAGCAAAACAACAGTTTATGGGGCAGGCGCACCGAGAGAATCAAACACGATCGGTTGAAACATAAAGTTCGGTGCACGGGTTGGGGTGTCAGACAGTGCAGGGGAGCGGCGCGACAGGCTGCGTTCCAGTTCCCGTACCTTGTCACGGTGCGCCAATACGGCAGCGCCGCCAGCGGCCGAGGTGGCCTTGGTGCGGACGGCGTCTTTGAACGGGGATACGACGGTAATGTCACACCCGACAGGCCGTGTCTCTTCGTTACTCGGATCGGTGGGAGGGTTTACATGGATATCCGCGGGCCGAAGCTCTGTGCCAGGGATGAGGAGAGGCATTTCGTACTGACAGTCAAGTCGGGCTGCACGGAAGACATGGTATGCGAGCGCGTTGCGGAGGGCGTTGTGACGGTGTGTGTGACCAGAACCGGCAGGGCAGAGGTCGGCCGCGTGATCGCCGAGGGGGTCCATGCTTCCCTTGCAATGCTGATAGGTTATCGGGAGTGAGTCGGTGTAGACCGGCAATCCGAGGTGACGGGATAGCATGACGGTCCAGTGGGTTCGCGACACCTTGGTAGCATTGGTAGGGTGGGCGTGGAGGAAGGCGGCGGAGGTGATTTACTCAATTGCTGAGCCAGTAATATTTCATTTGGTAAATGCGGTTTTACTGTATCAAAAATAATTTATTGTGTTTTTGTGCAAAAAGTTCGTGTTTACATACACTCTTTCTCTTTAGTGTGTTAAATTCGGCCATTAGTCAAAAGGACTGTCATTTCTGTAATGTCGGACATCTCAGGTATCTACCCACTATTTGAATTGGAGATCTAATGTAGTACACTGTGGAGGTGAATACCATGTGGGCATGAACTCAGTTCAGGCTCAGTAGTTCGTTAGTGTAAAGAACATCATTTTTGAGCATGATGTAAACAGAATTAATAGTGTCTTTTATTTCTTCTAATTATGCTTGATCCAAAGCAGAAATAGATCACGTTATTTTTCTAATTAAATCCACAATTTTGAAATATTGAAATTTACAGAACTTTTTACTTTATTACGATAACAAAACAACTTCTGATTGTGGCATGGGGGCTCCGGGCTGGGGCATTCTACTGCAAATACATATACAGTATATCTGTAAGATACGGCTTATTCGATGATGTCCAAAGCCACGATATTGACTTCTTGAACATGGCGGCCTGAGTCTGCGAATGGCAGTGAAGGAACTCCCAACCCGAACAGTATAATTTATATCTGATCAATAGCGAATGAAAGAAAAAGAATAAGAACAGCTAACTGCTTGGACTTGTTTCTCAAATATCCGGCCAGTGCCACTGTGTAGGGCTGGGAGCTCCCTAGAGCGTCTAGGTCTCACATTAGAAAGGCCTTTATGCATGAAGCTTAGAGGCCTTTCTAAATTGACACGTAAGCTTGGAATATAAGATGTAGCAGTAGAATAGTAGAAGAATACTCTACCCGCTAAAGTTAAGTACAGGTACGTATACATCTCAGTGCAGTAAAGACGGATTTTAGAAAGTAGAGATCAGAGATCGATTTTGTTAGAAAACCATGGGATTTAGAGACTAGGATCGCATGGTATCCCATAAACTTTCTTACAGGCGATTTGTAAGGAATAAATCCTCTTACGAATAGAAACTTCCTCCGCAAAACTTATAAAAATTAATTAGAATTCAAGGTGTTTGCCTCATATTGGGGATTTAGACTTCAATTTTAGTAGATTGTGATGCAGATGGAGGTCAAAACCAACTAATTCTTTAAAATGCGCTTACAGTGTCGTTCTCATTTCTCCTCTTACTTACAAACGGATAGAAGTTAAAGCTGTCTACAGATATCTGTTCAATACTTTCTGCTGCAATAAACAGAGATGTAGGATTTTGGCATCACGTTCATTAAATTAGTAGGGAATTTAGTGTCCAATAACACCTTTTTCCCTAAAAACGGACTGAAGATTCGAGTATAATAGGTGAACCGCTTAAAACGAAGAACTCTACCTCTCTACCTTGGGTAGTAATACAATGCGACTTGCGTTGCCAACGTAGACATATTCTATAACACCGAACCTCTGGTAAAACTTTTTAAAGCACAGTTTGAAATAATTTCGTTGTTACCCACTTCTATTCAGAAAAGAACTAGGTGAAATACATTGCATCAGCAACAAACGCAAGTTGAAAACATACAAAAAGTCAAAACTCCACAACATCCCTTTTGGTTCAGAAGATATTTTAGACTTAAGAACTAATCTTCACACCCAATTGAGCAGGCTAGAAAGTTGTTTCGTCCAAGTTGTTGAGTTTAATAACAATTCAGCGTTAATTAAATACGCTCTTTAGAACTAAGCACCCCTCCACCACTTTAATATCCTCTACATCCTTCGATTTTTTGTATATATTAAAGGAAGGATATGTAATCACCCAGAGCTACCGCAAGCGCTCTTCTAGTCTGTGCAATTGAACCATCCAAACAACCTAGCACTACCGTGCGCTCTTTGGCGTACAAACGGTTTCCGTATCACATTGCAGTGTATGGGTGGCTGGCATGGGTATGGCACCTAGATATTTACCTTGAGGAAATATCTTCTAATGGTCTCTCTGGTTCACACGATTCCCGTGAATGCGTTTTATGGTATTTAGTATGTTTGATTGAGACTTTAGGATTAGCCGAAAGGTCTATATAAGCTGAGTAAAGTGCTTCCTCCTTGAGAGGTCAAGCAAGTTGGCAGACAACTTCAGGTCAAGCTCCGAGTAGTAGGAAGTTGAGAGTCAACTTCAGACCCTAGAAAACTTTTTCCTAAGCTGGTCGCAGAGCATCAGTGGTAGACCCTGCCCTTTTATACTTGCTTGTAGCCCTCTCAACGCCACATAACATCTATGGCCGTTAAATCAAGTACAGGTGGGCGCTAACAGTCATGAAGCTGTTTCTGGGACAGGCCACTTCCAGCGTGTATTCGCTGTTTTTCTCGATGGCCCGTAATTTGTTAGAAATTTTAAATAGTGCAAAAAAGTTTTACTCGCTACTGCTGTCCGCGAGCATCATGAATATATGCATATAGGGAGATGAGATAGGAAAGGGACCAAATTACTATTGTGAATTGAGTCGTCTTCTGTACTGGATCCTTCCCCGGTCCCCACCGTCCTCCCTATCTTAGTGACCTCCTCAAGTTTCGTTCTCGCTCTTCTCGGCGCCCGCACTGAACTTGGCGCAGGAGCCGGATCTATGTCCGCTCGAATGTCCTGGCGACGGAACAACCACGACTCAATATTTCTTGCTGCACCATTGTTGCTGATGGTTATTTGGAGTGGATTGTCGTCCCGCGCCCCCCGCGCACGTGGGGCGACCTGGAAAAGACGTGTAAGGACGGCTCTTCCACTCGAACAGGGTTTTCAAAGTTCACTGTTTCCTATCCCTTTTCAACCTACTGTCTTTGTTACAGTCTCCGAAGGAACGTGGTCTGCGCAGCCCTGTCAGTCCGTCGGCAAGTTCGTTCGTCCGGAGTTTTCTTCGTCTTGGTTGTCGTCGTCTGTAAGTTGTAATGCTTACAATAGAAGTTTTTCAAGCTGTCTGGATCCCGTATTTAGATGGTGGAATTTTCTTCTAGTCCCCCCGTTGTCCTTTTTGGAGTGGTTGATGGTTCAGCCGTCGTCTGGAGATGTTCTTAGTCTTCTAGTGTAACCACTACCTGTACGGTTCAGGTTTTTGAACACATTAAAAGATCACCCCCCTCTGTATTGTAATATTTATTTATTGTATTTTTCGGATGGGTTGTTTTGAATTAGTTTTTTCCGGGTAAAAGGTTCTGAATCCAAAAAACGTGTCATTTCTGTCCTACTAGCTACTTTCAGTCTGATTTTTCCAGTCGCCCATACGCAACTCTACTCTAAATGTGGTGACCAAGTTTGGTGCCCTCGGGTTGGCTTGTGGTTGAGATTTGGGCTACTGAAAACAGGTGACTGGCTTCGAGGTGAGCTTTTTTTCCAAAATACCAATTATTTGATTCGAAAATTATGTTCCTTTACCGCGAATCATATTGCCGTGTCCCACAAATAGATACTGCACTGTTAGTGTTCGTTCTGGTGGACAATCTACTGCTATTTCACTGCTACCGAAAAATTGAAATCCCTGATGTGGACCGCATACATTAATGCGCAACCACTGCAATTAAACCCGACAGTTATCCGACTGCCCTACGGCTCCAGAAATTGGTTTTAACACGAACGCAGGCCACTCTCGCCTCCTTGATATTGTCGAGTAAGAATACTGTGTAATTTAACCTTCGACTTCACTTGTACCGCTTCATTTGTACCGTAGCAATGAAATATTTTTGGACACAAACCGATACCATCCGGCTGCGTCCTACGATACCTGGTCGGTATCTGAATTACGAAAAGACACCATTCTTCACCGCATGCTATATAACTTTCTGGTTTACTGGGACATAAACAAACTCGAAAGTACTCTTTCTACCTCATGAACTATGAAGTACGTCAACGATGAAGACACGTAATCGGTTTTTGAAGTAATACAAGAGTTCGAAATTAGCACTGCGACTGGTTCTGCAAGTTGTACTCCATAGGGAACAAGCAATACTTCGTGCATACTAGGAAGCCAATTCGTCAATTAAAATGACGACTTGAAAACTATATGAATGCCAGATGAGGTAGGTAGATGTGCGGAATGAGTTCATTTTGAAGATGAAGAAGTGGTCATTGATCATCATGATGAAGAAAACGAGGGTGTTGCACCCGATAATCCTCTGCATGAAGTCATTTATACAAATCTTAGATGGAACGATAACCATGAGCCTCTTTCGACAATTCATTACGACAGGGATCGGACTTTTCATTTGGAGGACAAAAAAGGTAGAAAAGGATGAGATTCGCATGTGTTATCCATCTAAATTTCGATCGTCAGTGACACAGCATATGACTGCCCTTTTAGCCGAGGGGCAAAGTCATTGGAACATTGCGATATTAAGAAAATACCGAACATGAACGGTATCTTAAATGGTGAGTCAAATGCTGCACGTAAGACGGTATTTAGTTTCGCTGAAATGTGTCCTACTTACTCAAAGGACGACGTGAGAGGTCTGTAGATTGTCAAGTGTCCCTTTCTTTTTGTAACTCCCCGTTTTTCGGCATCAACAAGGCCATCCATGGCACAAGAAATTTATGCGAAATCACGAGAAAGGCACACTTCCACTACATGGATAGATTTCAATGGTCATGTCCGGTGCACCTGCATTGGAAGCACAAATTGTAGGGCAAGAGCTCAAGCGAACTCATTTAAATTTCCATATTGCAAGCACATATCTGTCATGGAGTCCTTTTTAAATAAGATCGGGAATGTATTTGGATGCGAGGGAGCTACTATAGGCGCTGTTTTCAATGCAATGAAGCGAGATAGATTCGATGCTGGTTTCGTTTCGTACATTTCCGACCTCCCCGTGTTTAGTTATGCTCATAAAGGAACGATAGCTATCATGGCAAAGTTGTCCTCATCGTCGGGCTCAGATGATGGCGGCTTTGATTACAATTTATTCCATTGCGTTGTTTGTCAAGAACAGGTCGCCTCAGATGTGCTTTTTTTGATCTGTACAGGACTAATCAGTGCTAACACGTTTTCGATGTGAACAACTTACTGATTCACGGTAGTCACTATGATGGCCAGCCATCGGTTCCAGAATAAGGCACCTCCCACATTAATCCTATAGTTTATGACCGTAATGCCATGGAAGTCATTCTACCAATATCCAGTAAGCCTTTATCCATTGTAGACTACAGTGAATCCATTCGAAAGGATCGCATAGCTGTTGTGATGTCCCAATGGAATGAAAAGTTTCAATTTTCGGCTCCAAAAGATTGCGGGGAATGCGGCTCCCCTCGAGATGAAGGAGTTCTAAAGTTATATCAAGGCATATTTATGTGCACTGAGGATCCTTGCAGAATGTTTATGGAGTAATGCAAATGTTCTAATGCGGCTTGTGGTTACAATATTCACTAAGAAGGCCGGGATCATAAATTTCTCATTATGTCTTTGAGTACAGCTGCCGCTCATTTACTTCTCCGAAGACTTCTGATAGGTGTTGAAGTGAGTGCTAGAACCTTTTCTGGACTGTTGGGATGGTATAATTCAAACTTCATTGCTAATTTGCTATCAGATCTTATTCCAGGGACTACTTTGAAACGCTGTGTAGACTGGGGTACTCGTGGATCACAACAAAGAAGCCTAGCGATTAAAAAGCAACTGGAACTCAACTGAAGGGATGGAATTGTCTCCAACACTGCTGCGGATGTTGCTGAACAACGAGACGGTGGGCTATATTTTCAGCAATTCGTACACTTTGGTGGGCCATCAAAGAAGTTACTCGGGAATGAGACGCTTTCCATGCGTTTAATCACAACTGATCGCTGTCCTTCACACCAATCACATACGAGGCCCTTAACATGACTAATATTGTATCACATGAACATAGGAATAATCCAATATCAGAGCTAGCTCGTTTGCTTCGCTGAAATACACAAGACCTTCAAATTTCCCTACTGGCTTGCAAGGGGGAGGAATGACGCTTTATTGTTTGAAGACAAGTCCGAACTACACAGGACCTCGGGTTCTGCTAGACGGACGACTCCGGGCAATGGCTGAACCGGTTGCCCACTCAAGCGAAAAAGGGACCGGAAGAAAACTCCAACACCTGAACCGGGGATTCAGAAGGTTTAAAAAACTCCCGCTGTAAGCACATAGGCTTACAGATAGAGACGTCGACGACAACGGCGAGAACTCTGGACGAGCGAGCTTGACGACAAGCCCGCAAGACTGTGAAGACCACAACCCCTCGCAGTCCGTCAAAATGACGGAAGATTTGAGCGCGGCAGGGTACGGTGGACTTCAAAAACCTTGTTCGAGTAGTAGGGCCACCTTGGTTTACAAAGTCTGCATTTTTAATCTAAAAGTCACAGCGAAAAAATGTAAAAAATTCTAGGAGAGCGGTGCTGGCATCGACGAGAATGATGTTGAATGGCTTTTTTCGAATTCCTTCGTCATGCTATTGTTGCTCATAAATGTAGGCTATCCCATTAACGAAGTTGCTGGCTTCAATTTTTACTATCTAGTCATTGGGATAACTGACTCCGTCCCGCCTTTCCGCAGTATGGTGTCATACACAAGAGTTAACTAATCATCCAACTTTCTCATCCGAACATCAACAAACTCGCTTCCTTTCATTACAAGACCACAGAACGAGCAGTTATTTGATTTTTGAAGGTTTTTGAAGCATTGAATATGGAAATATTGCCGGTAAAAAGAACACTGTTTCGCAGAACTCTAGGTATGTACCTCATCTCCTCTTTTGTCAGTTCATATTGCTCTTGTACGAGTTAGAAAGACGCCTTTGTGCTAAAGAGGCAGAAATTATCCCGCCGATTCGTATTCTTTCTGTTAGATGAGGTGGTTTCCGTGGCTTCTCTGCTTAGAGTCGAAGTTCTTTTGATCCTGTGTTTGAATTTCGAGAGGAGCTGTTGAGTCCTTGGGCGCCCTTTTACTCGGCATCAATCTGTCCTTTAGTATCCGAAGTCTGTTGATACCTCATTTTGCAGGTCATATCCTGCAAAATGTATTTTAATCGTACTTTTCTTTCAAAAGCTCAGTTAATTGGAGAAACGTGGAACTTGCATATATCATATGTTTTTGAAGTATTGCAGAATGTACCTCATTGGTCCGTTTAAAAGTGGCAGCCGAGTGAAACTAACTTTTGAACGGATAAAACAATTGTGGGATGTGTTCTGACAGGTATATTTCCGTAAAACTGACGTCGAAGTTCAATAATACCCATCGTAGCATATGTAATGGAACGGTTATATGCAGTAAAATATCGTAGAAGTGTGGGAGTTCATAATTGACCTCATCAAATAGCTATTTTTTCGCGCAGGAAGCCCTTGATTGCATGTCCTGGATTCTACAGGGACGCCGGGAAGACGAAGAAAAGTTGGACAGTAAAGCATCTTCCTTGTTATCGGCCATGTCTTCAATGATTCACATGGAACCTTTCATTGAAGACGAAGTGAACCCAACAGATGATATAGGCAATGTATCAATCCTTTTGTGCGCGATGGAGACACGGAAAGAAGACAATGGGAGAAAGAGTTTCCATCTATGGGGACCATTGAGCTCATGTGCTGCTATTGAACATTTTTGTCTCAAGATCTGCCCGCAACATTGAGAAACAGAATACCTGTACGAGAAAATGAAAGCCGTCCGACCAAACGTGGTGAAGCTGATGAACTTCTTGTCCACAGATATCGCGGTGCATTGGTTATGTCCCCTATCGGAGCCGCGTAACGCTCTCTAGGACAAGCAGGAAAAGTCGAAAGGCGACAACCATAGGATCAAGCTGCGGTCATAGCGCCCTCTCTTTCGCTACTGTATATTCCATCGTTGGAAGGAAGAGTTCTTGGAGGAGATCAGCCTGTAAAATCAGGGCTAATCGTAGAAAAAAGCCGTAGAGTCCGGACAAAGGTACAACCTGTAGAGCCTATCGAATCCAATGGATTGGATAGATCTACCCCTGCTGACACGACTAGACAAATAGTTCTTGAGATACCCGCGTATATTGTTGGAAACTGTATATCGACCTTATCTGATGCGCTAGGTCATCGAACACATGGCGGTAGAATATTACTGCGGAGGCATGAAAATTTCTGTTACAGGGAGCTTCAGGTATGTGTTCGTAAGTTGCTTCAGTTGGAGAGTGAAAAGAGACCTAGGCAGGGTGATGATTCCGTCAAAATGGTTTTCTTCCACAAAGTGAGGGCGCCTCCACAGGAGTTAGAGTTCCGAACAGGCATCGACTGAATGATGTAAAATATAACGAAGGAATTACACACAAGTTTCTCATACCCGAACGATTCCTCTATCAAGAATGGTCATTACCAGTACTGTATCTTCGTCGGGTAGTCTATTTTTTTCATAGATTTCAGGTCTCAGAGATATTTCCATGAAAGTGGACAAACCAGACAGATACACGAAGAAAGTTAACTTTGAAATTCTTTGTATGCATATTCATCTCTTTGGAAGAATGGGAACTACCGGGAAACTTCTCACAGAAATGTCAAAGAAAGGGGTTCTGTTGAGAGAAAGTTGTAATATTTGGGAGAGGTTCTGCAAGGGTGGGTTACTACTCCAAGTATATCTCAGGGAAAGAAATTGAAGAGGGCAAGGGTATAAAGGGAACGTCCCGTCTGCAAAGGAGAGTGGGTGTTCTCCGGAGCCAATGGCGATATGCACTTTTTTGCTATCGATTGGTGACGAGTTGATAGATGTAGGAATAGGGTTCATGTATCCAGATATCGCCTTTTTAAGGGGTGGAGAAGTCCCGAAAAACTCTGTGCTTGTCCGTTTTTTAATGTCTTTCAAATATATGGAGATCAATTTTCGGAGACCCAGATTAATAATTTGAAAGCCTTAAAGGTCGTATTAGAGGTACGGGATCAAAATGCAATAACACGCTGAAAGGGCAGTTTGGAATTTTCGTAGGTAGTGCGGTGAATGTCTACGACGATTTACTCCGATTTTCTGTTCGAGGAGCCAGTCGATCTATTGTACGTTGCTACGCGAAAGCCACTGTTATGGCAACTCTATCAAGTGCATTGTTTGCATTCGATTTGAGGCTATCGTGTACAATTGATTTGATAAAAAGGCACATTACATGCACTCCTAATGGTATGATATCCTCTCGTTCAGCAGCTGAAGTTTCCGGGGAGGCATTTTGGGACTAGCTGCGGTCCGAAGAAGCTAGCAGATGTGAAACGTATTAATGCGGACATACTGTTGTGGGACTCGAGTGCTATGCAGAGTGAATAAACAGAACTTCCAGTCAGTGAACGGTGATTGTTATTGGATGGGGTTCCCAGTTATCAGGGTAGTCTCAGACGGGCGCCAAAATGAGCAGTACTCCAATGTACTGTACTTTTTTCATAATTTATTTTGACGGGAGTTTATTAACAATAAATTCCATTGTGTAGAGTTCATGAACACTCACATGGTTGCATCCCTTTGGAATTCTGAAGCTCCCAAGTCGGACTCATTCTTCGCTGCTATTTAAACTTGACATCACTCGCGATTCGCTAAGGCAGAACTTTGGTGCCAACTTAGCAGGACTGTGTTGAAGTTTATGGTCGGTGTTGTTCCCAGAGTTGAAAATGTTGACCCCGTGGGTCTCACAGCTACATCTAATTTGGATTCGACGCAAAAGGAAATTCTCTCTTTGTGTCGTTCTGCTCGTACCCTCGCAATCTTTGGAGGGGCTGGTTCCAGAATGAATTTTCTTTTTAAACACTTTTTGAAAAAAAGGAAACTCGCCATACAAGATTCTACCAATGGGGTTGCAGCTTTTGCATATAGTAATGAAGCTGCGAAGGCTCTTGGTGGTTGCACGATTCACTCTCTGTTCGGCCCCCCTCCGTCATGAGACTGGTACGGAAAACGACTTTTGGCAAAGTAAGGTAGGAATGCGATGCGTAATAATTATCTTGAGGAAATATCGGTGATTATCATCAATGAAATCTCTATGATCAAGCACAATAAGATTGAAGCTATCGACTTCATTTTTCGGAATCTCACATCGGGTTCTGAGGACGCCTTGCTTCTCATGAGTGGAAGACAACTAGTTGTGGCTGGAGACCGGTTTCAGTTGGAGCCGCGTGATGTATTAAATCATGGTGGTTTCTATGGGACTTCCCCTAAATCAAGAGTTTTGGTGCTGGTCTTCACTGGATTCAGTAATGGTTTTGTCACCCTGTTAGATCATAATCATCGCCAAGGTGAGGACAAGCGTTTTTTGACATTCTTAAAGGTATTTCATTGTATACATTAGTGAATAATGTAGCGTGATAGATATTTGAGACGCAGTAAAATGGCAAAAAACAATAAAACACGTTCTTTTCTAGTCTATTATTTTTCACCCGAGACGCTCCATGTTCCCCTCTTTCTCCATTTAAGACTTTTTTCAAAGACTCTGTCCTATAAAAAAAATTTTGAAAAGAACTAATGTATTCAAATTAAACCTGAAAGGACTTACTATTTCTGCAGGTATGTAACTAGTAACTGCAACCTTGCAGAAATAATCAATGTACATTATCCGTTAACAATGCAATACAAAAACCTTCAATTTCAGCAATTACCGGAATTTGCACTGGCCAGTCGCTATGCCATGGACCTTCGCTGCCATGTTAAATTTCAAATACTTTTATGAACGGGCCATGGCGCAGAACGAAAAATTGGACTGCAAATTGCGCGATGGCCTAGCGGACCACTGGACCACCGGTGGCCCTAAGCGGACTTTCTTCTTTTTCATTTATTTCTTCGGCTATTTTTGTTATGATAAGCGACGGGTCATTGACATTTGTCAGAGGCCAGTCGCAGCCTAGTGGCCTATACACAGACTTCCAGATTTCATATTTCATCTCGAAATGTGAAACAGGTTTCTACTAGGGCATTGTACAGTACTGTCTTAATTAATTTCTAAGGAATAATGCTCCAGGCTCCTATCTAGGCTGGATAAGTCATTCAGACATTCATTCTACTTACTTCATGGTCACAGTAACATTATTGTACAACGCTTTTGGCTTAATTGTTATGTCGGTTCAAACAATTTGATTAATTGTTCTCCAGTGACGCGATCCCGTCTGCATTTGTATTGCCTCCTCATACCTCTTTAGCGTGTATTCATCTTGTAGTGGTAAGCTGTAGAGTCTTTTAAAATGATGTTCAGTTGGGTTCGTTGAGAAGGAACGAATGGTGAAGTGGAGAGGAGATCAGTGCATCCGCTGACACGAGTGCACCAATTTCCCGGCTCGAAAACTCTGCCTAAGACTGCTGTAATTCACGCCATAGATGTCTCACTACCGTACGCTTACTTCAAGATGCGAAGTATGGAAGTGTAGTCACATCACTCTTCACTGTACAATCAAGTGTACTGAGTGTGCTGGGTACAGTGGCTCCAGTGGTGTCCGTAGACACGACCGGCCATCGACGGGCCCAGTATTGGGCAACTGGCATTTGGCGAAACTCTTCTTTTTTATTTCCATTTACTTTGCCTTGTTCCACCCACCCCTCTTTTTTATCTACTTAAGTACTTTGCCATGTAATTCCCCCCCTGTGCCGTCCTTTGCGATTGCACGGATAAACTACTACATTTTCTTATCCTGCTCCAAAATCCTCATTGGCACAAGACATTACCTCCGTTTATAGTCTAAAACACAGAATAATATGTGTTTAGATGCCATGCCGGTGTCTTCTGAATTGCCGACTGAGCCGCGCACGATGCCGCTCAAGAGAGCGCTCTAATATATGCCTGGACCTCTCAGCGGTGTCATCAGCAATATTGACCAGCCTGTTCCTCAGCCTGCAAAACTTCTCCCGGTCAGGATCGCGGACTGGATACCACTTCACTTGTAAGAATGTTAGACAAAGACAAAACTTGAAGAAGGGGTCATAAAGTGATACTGCTCAACGCCACTTTGGAGAAAGTAATGCCCACTGCCCACAGAGGTGGCCGAAATAATTTTCAACAATAATGCGGTCCCCGCTAACTTTGCGTCTATACTGTTCGTCGTTGAGGGATAGTACACGGAGATGCGGCTTCTTCTTAGGATGTATGGCACGAATTATTTCTAGGGCCCCTTGGTAGCTCTTATCGACTACAACACCCCAAGAATTCGGGTAAATTCCGGATTGTAACCCTAAATCATCCTAGCCTCTCTCTTCCTGCAATTTATTCAGCTCCTTTTCATACCAGAAGCGCCTTCTTTGAAATTTTACAAGTATGATACCGAACCCGGATAGTAGTTGCTGGACCCAATACAAAGCCCGTTCGGTAGGACTGAAACCTCAACTGTTAGGCCATAAAATTTTTTTTACCGTTAAAATATCGTTTTTCCTCCTTAAAACTGCCGCTGGGCCGAAAGGACTGCTGAACGGTTACTTCAGTACAATAACCAACCTCCGGGAAATTTTCGAACACCTGAAGGTATTTCTTAAGCCTTTTCATACTATGCATCTTCCCTACTTCTGTAACGAATGATTCGTATGCGAAATCTGCAATTGAAATCAAAAACTTTGTCATTAGTCTCTCAAAGCAGGTGCTTTCATATTAAAGACCTTGGTCAAAAATTTCCATCGATCTTTGTGCTTTAGAACAGTTAGGAACATAAAAAACGTCCTTGCCAGCAACATTAGACTTGAGACCCCTCCCAACGTTATGGGTCTGCGTAATAAATTCTTGGCAGTGATTCTATAGAGTTCCGAACTCATTCGGCGTAAAGCTGATCATGCTACTTATGCCATCAACTCCGCCCTCGTCGTAAAATGTGTCCATTATAGGACAAGGGGAGTCCGCATCACAATCGGACTCATCTAAGTCCAATATCGAGTTGTATTGACTAATTTCATTTTCTGTCGAAATTTTTGTGTCAGCTAGAAGACGTAGGGAGACCGCAGCGTTGTCATGGGTTACTAATATGTTGCGTGGAGACTGTTTAGGTGACAGAAATGCAGTGCCAGGGGGAGTGCCAGGGGGTTGCGTTTCCGACATGTTTTAGAAGGGTTTTGCTGCCGATTTTGGTGGTGACGAGGCATGGTTGCTAGGCCTGGTTATGGCGAGGCTCTGTGATGGCGAGGTGTGGTGGTGGCGATGTGTGGCTATGTTTAGGCGCAGTATTGGTGAGTCTTGGTACAGAGGCTTAGTAATGCCGAGGGTTGGTTGTCTCAGGACTTAGTGGTGCAGAGGTGTGGTTGTGGCGAGTCTCGGTGATTTGAAGGCGTTGTAGAAGCGAAGCGTAGTGGTGCAGAGGTGTGCTGGTGGCTAGGTGTGGTGATCACGAGGTCTGGTGGTGGGGCTTGGTTGTGTCAATTCGTCAGAGTGGCGAGGCGTGAGTGGCAGGCGGTGATTATTTGACTGTTATATAGGCTGATCTGGATGAAGGAGTGGTGAAGGTGGTTTATATTTCGCAGTGGTGCTGTGTGCTACCCATTTTAGCGTTTTTGATTTGGTGGTCGCCTATATTCCGGTGGTTATACGAAAGTACTGTATGTATTCGTTTTTAAACGAGTGACTTCTGAAAACGCACATTGTATTCTGACTTTCTGTATTCTCAAAGCCTTACGAGGTATCTGTTTTCTTTTCAACGCATGAAGCACATACTGTTTGCTCAAGAGTTTGTGCTGTATTTGTTCCGTTTGTATGTTTTTCATATTTACCGCCTAAGCTCTACAATCGTATTGGCTCTTTCTTGAGTGCCCACTTACATGATTGATTTCTCTATTGATGTTGGATTTAATTCCCATTGGTTTGGTGCTGGGTACCATTGATACGGGACTGCGTACCCGTTACTTGGCACTGCGTGTCGTTGATATACTGAACGGGTATTGGCGGGTGTACTGTGTACACTGAACAGATGCAATACTGCAGTGAGTTTTGTTGATGACAGTGGCTGGAAGGTGATTTTTATGCGTTTCTAGTACTATCTATGACGATATTTTAGGGTAACGTACTGTACTTTCTATGTTTTACCTCGTAGTTTTTAATTATTTTTTATGGTCAAGTACAGTAGTGTACAGTAAGTACACTACTGTACCGACGACTCTCAGCCACAGAACGCTCGGGTTTCGGTTATATAGGTAGCACCCGAGTTGACTGGGCAGCTTGCAGGAGGTAGCGTCACCTAGCGACCCTCACTACCCTAAACCTACGCCTCTATCTGTCTTCTTCCAAAAATCCCTCTCCCATTCCCATCATGGTACTCTTGCGCAGGGCCGATACTCCCAGCGCCAGCGCGGTCGTGTTCGACGGCACGAGCGACGTGCGAAAATTCTTCTTTTTCTTTGAGAATGTCGCGATGGCATCCAAACCTGACGAGGAGAAAGCTCTTACTCTCCTCGCACACCTAGACGGCGCAGCGTTCGACTTCTATTACGATACGTTTGCGTCTAATGGTGAGCTCGTCCGCGAAGCGAAAAACTACGCCGAGGTTAAACAGAAGTTTCTCGAGCATTTCGCGAAGGAAGAAGACCCGGAGGACATCAGCCGCCAAGCTCTAGAAGTTGGTCTTGTACTAGAAGACATTCTTGGTTCGTTGAGGGAAATTGAACGCCTCTACGAGAAGGCGGGGTTCGACAACATCGCCAGGTTCGGACTCCTTCGCACTGCCGCCTGTCGACAAAAGGAGCTGCTGCAGTTTCTAGTATTTCGGGGACCCAAGGATTACCCGGGAATCGTCAAGGCGCTGAAGGACTTTCACTCTAATCGTGTGGCGTTTGCTAGCCCTTCTAGCCGCATCGCTGAAGTTCGGCCGGCAAGGTTGCTGGATCGCCCGGATTCTAGATCTAGTAACATCGAAGATAAGGTCGACGCTCTGGCCGAAGACCTCTCGAAGTTGACTCTTTTTCTGAAGAAGACTAAGGGAGATGACGGGGCTGGACTATCGTCGGCCTCTAGGAAAAATAATAAGGTCCTCCAATGCTCTTACTGCAACGAGCTTGGCCATAACGCAATGAATTGCGAGAAGAACCCGCATCGTAACACCCGCTGTTCCCTTTGTGGAAACATGGGTCACTCAGATGCTACGTGCTGGTCAGGTGGAAGAAGGGCAGCGATTCGAGAAGAAGCCCCCGCCGAGAAAAAAGAAGACGGGGAGGGAAGTGACCGAGTAAATGTCCTCCGAGAAGACTCGTCCGAAACCGACTCCTCAGAAGACGAAGGAGTGAATGTCGCGAAAAGAAACGCCGACGGAGAGGCACTACCCAAACAGCCCCGTCAGGACAATCATGGAGGCATTCCGATCTCTCGCCTCGTAACTGGTCCCCACGCTCGCGGTATGCAGCCGGGCCCAGCCCTACCCCCGGAAGAATTTCGAATTATTAGCCGTAAGAAGAAGGCGAAGAAATCGAACCGCGGGAAGAAGAATTCGAATAAGCTGCAGGAATACGTAGGGAAATACGACGTTGTTTCCGAGCTTGCAAACGCAAATTTTGGTTTGACATTCGGTCAGCTTCTCCGTGGAGATGCTGAAGGAGCTACCAAAGTCGTGCGCCGTTTGTTGGGAAAACAGCCTATTTCACGTGTTGCAGTCGTTTCGAATTCAGTTCCTCGTTTATTACGGTTGGTCCAACTCAAAGTTTACGGAACCGAGGTCTGGGCTCTACTAGACTCCGGAGCCGTACCGGACGTTATGTCAGCTGATTTGTCTAGACGTCTTTACCTTTCACCGAACTACACGTCAAAAAGGATAACTGTTGCGAATGGTGACAGCTCTTCCTGTGTAGGTTCGCTGGCTAAGGTCCCGACGACCTTTGGGGACCAAGCCGTGAAACTAGACTTCCTTGTCATCGAGAAGTCTCCTTTTGACCTAATAATAGGTCTCCCTACGCTCACAGCTATGCGTGCGAACATGGACTTCGGGGCATAGAGCGTCCGTTTAACCATAGGTTCCGAAGAAGTTGTGCTCCTGCTCGAGCCTGATACTAAGTCTACCGAGAAGAAACTGGTCGAGGGCGAAGAGATAGGGACTCCAAGTGAAGATTTTACTTTTGATTCGAACGCCGGTCCGGTGCCATCGGACTCTTCGGAAGAAGAGCTGGTCCTAGCCATCCGCGAGGACAATTTTACCGGATCGAGCGAAGGTCCCAGCAGTGAAGAAAGCACTACCGACGAAGAAGAAGTGAAGCTCGACTTGCTCATTTGAAAGAAGAAACGCAAGGTGAGATAAATGGGTTGCTTCGCGACACGGGAATCGTCGCCTGGACTATAGACGAGCTACGTCCTGCAGCCGTGCCGACGAAGCATTCCTTTGAAATGAAGGACCCTACCCCGATCTATCACAGGGCTCGCCGAATGTCGCCTCGACACAACGAAATCGCCCGTCGAGAAATCGACAATATGCTAGATGCTGGTATTATCACCCCAGCGTCGTCGGCGTGGTCGTTTCCAGTGGTTACCGTAACAAAAAAGGACGGTAGGCCTCGTTTCTGCGTGGACTATCGCACTCTGAACCGCAAGATGAAAGTGGATCGTTGGCCACTACCTAAGACAGAAGAGATCTTCGAAGACCTAAAGGGTAGCTCTATATTCACCAGCCTTAATTTGTTTGCGGGGTACTAGCAAATCCACATGGCCGAAGAGTATAACGAGATGACTACGTTCGTCAGCCGTTTTGGTACCTTCAAGTTCGAGGTGATGCCATTTGGTCTAATGAACGCGCCTTCCACATTCCAGCGCATGATGGATTACATACTGAAGGACATTCCCTTCGCCCGTGTCTATCTTGATGATTTCTAGATCTTCTCCAACTCTATGGAGGAGCATATTGATCATTTGGCTGTCGTTTTCAAGGCAGTCGGGGACGCAGGACTTAAGCTTAAGATTACAAAATGCGCGTTTGCTATGACAAGCGTAAAGCTGCTTGGTCACTTCGTAGACAAGCGTGGAGTCCGTGTCGATGATGAGAAGATTGATGCAATCAAAAGGGCCCCCGTTCCTACCAACTCAACGGAGTTGCGTAGCTTTCTTGGCCTCTCCGGGTATTATCGTCGATTCATCAAGGACTTTGCCGGAATATCCTCTGCCCTTCACGCAGCAACTTCGGGCAATAAGAAGTTCGAATGGACTGAGGAGATGACTGCCGCCTTCGAAACCCTGAAAGAGAAGCTTACTTCTCCGCCGGTGCTAGCCTTCCCGGACTTCGAGTCTCCCTTCATCGTGGAAACCGACGCTTCCAATGTCGCCGTTGGGGCAGTCCTGGCCCAGAAAAAGGAAGATGGGAAGATTCATCCCGTGCAGTACGCAAGCCGGACGATGAACTCAGCAGAGTGTAACTATTCCGCCTGCGAGAGGGAGGCCCTCGCCGTTATTTTCGCTTTAAGGAAATTCAGAGTGTATCTGTTATCGACGGAGCCCTTCAAGCTCATTGCCGACCATCAAGCCCTTCGTTATGCCTTCAAGAAAAACGACATTCACGGAAGGCCTGCACGATGGATGGAATTCCTTGCAGAGTATGAATTCGAGGTAGAGTACAGGCCAGGTACGGGAAACGGAGCAGCTGATTTCCTCTCGCGTGTGGTATCTACCGGTCCGTCTCCTGCTTCTGGACTTGATGAAGGAGACTTAGTTGCGGCGCTGGATTCTGCCGCTACAGAAGAGAATCCCATAATCGAGCCTTTCCTCCTCGACGTCGCGCGTCATTTGCAAGGTTTAAAGATCCGAGTTGATGATGAAGAGAAGCGTCGTTCCGTCAAGCTTATGGCTAAAAACTTCATGATGTGGGAAGGAAAGCTGCTCAGACGAACCAGAAACGGGCTAAAATCTGTACCGTTTATGAAGGAAGGGTCGCGATATTGAAGACCTTTCACGACGATATCGGACATTGGGATAAGGAGACGACGAGGAAATTTGTCGTAGACCGCTATCGGTGGCCGCAGATGCACCAAGATATTCACAACTACGTGGAAAGTTGTGAGGGGAGCCAGAAGACGAGGCCCGTTCCGCCGTACCGTACGACTTTGAACGTCCCACTGACGAATATCTCCGAAACTTATTCGATCGATTTCGCGGGACCTCTGCCGATATCAAACGCCGGAATGAAGTATCTGCTCATCGCCGTCGAGCATTTGACAGGTTGGCCAATTGCAGTTGCCACCACAGACTCGTCGGCTGCAACTGTCTCCCAGTTCATCGAGAGTGAAGTTATGCACCCTTTTGGTCCCCCGAAGACCATTAGCAGCGACAACGCTGGGTGCTTCACCGCTGCCTCCGTCGCTGATTTCATGAAGAAACATGGAATTACCTGGACCACTGTTCTCGCGTATGCTCCCATGTCTAATGGTAGAGCCGAAATGATGGTACGAACCATCAAGACAGCCGTGAAGAAGATGGTTGTCGGCCAAGGTATGGATTGGGAAGAGTGTTTGCCCCGTGTCTTGTACGGATACCGCCGCCGTCGCCTTTCCGCGGGAGCTTCGCCGTTCGAACTGATGTTCGGAGTAATTCCGCGCATGGGTCCATCTGACCCCGTCGCGTTGATGGACCGCGCCTCAGATACACATCAAAAGTTGGAACTTCTGGCTTCCTCTGCCCTTCGAGCTCAGCGTCGAGAAGAACAGATGCATAGAATGGGTGATTCAACTTCTACAGAGCCTCGCATGTTCAACTTGGGGGATTGGGTTCTAGTGGCACACGGCCAAGCATTAACTTCGGCCGCTAAGTGGCCAGCCCTCCGTTCTCGCTATTACGGGCCTTGTCGCGTTTGGAAAGTTGCTCATCCTCGGCACTGGCTCATCTCATACGGGGGCCGCCATTCCCGCCGCGCCATCCACGCGAGGAGACTAGTCCCTTTTGCCTTGCGCTCGAGCCACTTGAAGGCCTAGGAGCACTTGATTGAGCCATGATAGCTATCGTTTCGCCCTTTTCTTTAATAGCTTTTATGTCTCTCTCTGTTTTTTGTTGAGTAATTGCACCCAAATGGAATCTTAATTTGCCTCTCCAAGCGAGAAAGCCCGATTCCAGTCCCTTCTTCACCCTTGCAAAGTGTTACCTTCTCATCCGGAACTCTTCAACTGCACCATAGGTTCTCAAGCTCGGTACTGCGCACAGTTGATGTTTGCTCCGATCGCCTTCTCGGTTTTTCCTAACCGCGGTCTGTTTCGTATGCGCCATCTTACTAATCCGCAGGGTATTTTAGGACGACGATACCACCGGATTCCTTCGCCTCTACACGCTCAGTGGATAGGCCAGTCGCGGAGTCTTTGTCTGACCTGAATCGACACTGAGCTTCGAGGGGAAGGCGGTGCGCGGGAGGAGATGGAAGCTTATGAGTGTAGAACACCTCAAGAGTTGAGGATTTGGTGGCTTGGTGCTTGGTTGCGGGCAAGAATGGGAACGATTGTGTGCAAGTGTGTCGGGGGTGTGCAAGGGTCGGCCGATCTCTACCTTGAGCTGGCCGAGCTCCTACAGTAAGTACACTACTGTACCGACGACTCTCAGCCACAGACCGCTCGGGTGTCGGTTATATAGGTAGCACCCGAGTTGACTGGGCAGCTTGCAGGAGGTAGCGTCACCTAGCGACCCCTCACTACCCCTAAACCTACGCCTCTATCTGTCTTCTTCCAAAAATCCCTCTCCCATTCCCATCATGTTGCACAAACTATAATAGGTGCTGGACACCGCATCGTAACGCAGTGCTTTTTTGGCATAGTAGTAGTTTGCACTTACTGTTGACAATGTGACGTATGAATTGGCCCGATGCCATCCTGCATTAAAGGCTAGCAGAGCGGGCCTCCTCATATGTGGAGGGATGAGAGGCACCCAGCAATTTGTGCCGGTAGTCTATTCTTACTAGAGGCTACCCAGTTAGCTTCGCGACATCATCTTACAGTACTTGTATCTGTTATCAGTTACCAGCGGAAACTGATTCAGTCACAACTGTACAGTACTGTACAATAATCAAATCAAATCAAATGGTTTATATCAAATATTTTCTATGGTTCATATGTAACAAGGTTTCAATTAGTGTTATCTGCTGATAAATAGTGTTTGAGACCGCTTCAATGCGGCGCTAGGGACTGTACTAATGTGGACCAGGTGGGGAAAGTCGGGTCCGACTGAAGTGACCATCAAATAGAGTGACTAAAGCACAGTGAAAGTTTGCTGTATTTAGAGAGACCCTTATTATCCGCTGGAACTGGGACATCTTTCCATAATGTTAATCGTTCTTTTGTTACTGTACGTACAGTGGACGGGCAAAAGTTGAGACCGCTGAGGGTCACATAAAGGCGCCCGCCGAGAACCGATAGAGGTGTGCGCGAAAGGCACGGGTCGATTATTTTTAAATAGTGGTACTGTAATCCGGGCCCGGTACATTTCTATGAGAGGAGAAATCAGGAGAATAGAACTTGGGGCGTGTCTTTATGCCCATGACGCTGTCACAGACGCCCGTAACAATTCTTGTTGTGGTTATTATAGACCATTCATCGAAAATTGTGGTTTCTTAATGTTTCAGAGCAGTTTCGACGTTCCACTATTGCATTTGGATATTGAGATTAACGACAGACATGTGTTGTCAACCTAAACTGCCAACCAATATTCCAGCAATGTGATTTTCGCCACAGTTGACCCAAATTTCTCGCCGGTTGAGCTGCGTATCCAGTCACACCCGTGATATAGTTGCCAATGACTTATTTTAGCGTTCTGAAGACCCAGTACTAGCTACTGTCCGGAATTTTCCTTTGTACTCCAAACAAAAATGAACTAACACAGGAAACCGAACAAAACTTTTTCAAACATATTTCTTTTCAATTGAACAATAACACTTGAAGCACTAAAAATTGACATTATTCAAAAAATATAAATCAAAAAATACGTCGTAGACTTTCAATTTCCTTCTTATATTCAAAACTACCTTTATGAAATGAATAATCCAGTGATACACCGATCTGCAAAGCAATTCGCCCCCAAACCGTTCCCATTCAAAATTATGCCACACTGAAAATCAGCAACAGTTTCAACCTACCTTCCATTGCAGTGAGCCTTCCAAGAATTATTTATACATTTTTTCGTGTGATATTGTTTTCAATTTTGAGAACAAGCAGGCCATAGTATGGTTACTCATTTACAGTGAATGATTTCTATGGCCACGGGATAAAATTCATATTCCTTGACAAAAACCACTCATATTTCAAGTTAGCCATGTTTATTAATGATTTATCTTTCTGAAATTCCCAAACATTCCATGAAACATAAGCCTCGAAACGAATTTAACTAGCTTTCAAGCATATAAAAGTTCCGATCAGCGTTCCTAACCCATCGGAAAATAGAAATTTCGGAATAAACATCTCATAAAAAGTCTTCTTATTAATTAACAACTAACTACTACTTTGGTGAGGAGATATACACGTTTTTTAGTGTCGTAGACCATTTCGAAATATCATTATCCATCGTGCCCATCCAAATATTTTCTTCCTGCATCCAAAAACATTACAATAGTCGACTGTTCTCTCCTATACTTGCTTTTCTCCAAAGTATTCTCAAGTAGAGCTTTATTTTGATGCGGCGTAGGTGGAAATTAACGCTTCTGCTTTTGAAAGCAAACATGGAAAACGTCAAACAAAGACTGGAGTATGCAGGAGGCAGCGGGAATCCAAAATATGCCAACAATCTTTGTGAAAAAACCATATTGGATGCTGTACAACACCCCGTATTTAAAATTTTAAATCAAGATGCTTTTTCATTAAAATTAAGACTAGTATACATCACATCTTATACAGTACATATATACTATGAAAAATAGTTACTTTGCTGTGTATGGTTCACACACTAGTGAGCATACGCAAAAAAAGAATTCTGAAAGGTCTTCAGAAATAGGTAGTATGATAAATTTCTGAAAAGTATTTCTGAAATTATTTTCTGAAATTTGAAAACGTGTTTACGCCTGAACTGGGGCGAAAACTCCTACTGCACAATCTTTATTTCTCACATCTATTTCTCACGGGTCTTCACTAACTGGTCACATTTCAGCAATTTACCTCACGACTTCATTTCAGAATTCTGCAATTGAATTACAGACTCTAATTCTATTGCTGAAATTTGGCAGTTTTATTTATGAGTTCTTTGTGCGTAAGCTCTCTACTGTACTACAGTTCGCACAGTGTACTGTGCATATTAAGCACAGTAAAGTGCAGTGCAATAGCTTGAATTGCATTAGTCACCGCTTCAGTGCAATCTCGTTTGAATTATAAATTGCTTGCTTTATTGTAAAACTACACAAAAAAATACATTGAAAACATGAGCCCCGCCATCACATGCAGAACGTTTCTAAAAAGTCGCAATAAACTCAATTCGAATCAAGCATGCATCACTGTATACACTTAACAAAAAAATTTAAGCTCAAATAATGGGTGACTTGACTCTATCATTCATTGTGTCAAATTAGCCACTTTGAGAAAAAAAGAGCAATGAAAATCTAAAGGGTGTCGAAACTTGTGTCGAAACCCATTAAATTTGTTTGAGTCTCGAATTTAAAACTTGGTTCCTGGCTCTAATACGCCAAAACAAATCTCTTGATAGATGGCCTTGTGGTTCCCTTATACATCTGCAATCAGGGTATCCCTTACTCGTAATCACATTTTGAGATGGTAAAAGATTTTTCCTTAAACCTTCTTTAAAAATAACTAAATCAATGTAAATTCCACAGTATTATGGCCCATTAATCCATACAATATATCATTTGATCTACTTAAACCTATTTCATACCTCAATCTTGCGTGATTAAACTTATGAGAGTAGTACGACGGGTCAAATGGGGTACAGGCTCTTTGATTGACATGTACGTTCCATCGAAAGAAATGTAGCTGCGCTCAATTCCTTGCCTAAAAAACTCTTACGAAATGATATTTCCTTAACATGTTTGTTACTTTACTGTATATAAAACGTTTCGATTAATTTAAGTCACTTACAATAGAAATATTTGACATATTATTTAAGAGTCGCTACGTCCACTTCCGTAACGTCTTCTCACCTTCATTGCAGATAATACGTCTCACATGTCCAGTATTATTTGTTTTCAGAAACAGCAGCGCCAAAAGTAAGTTTTGAGGTATTGCTCCCAATGGCGATCCATTGTTTACATAAGTCCAAATTTTGAAACCCACTAACGAAGTTACTCTAGAAGTGCTACGAAATCGTCTTCTTTGTACATCAGCCCTAAAGTTTACGGATAAATTCGTCCTCTTTCGGCAAATAGAAGCGAAGAGAAAATCCGACGGCTCTGCACTCATTGTAAATATTTCTACTAAATATTTCTCCCGCTCTTCAGATTCGTCAGGAACAGACTTTAGCCAAAAAGAAACAATTTTTCGATGAAAACAGTATATCGCTGAAATATACTTCATAATTGTATGCAAGGTTATAAAAGCTGTAGATATTGCCTGTCTCTGCTCTACTTTGAGAAAAATGTCATACACATCATGATGAACTCAAATACACAGACATCCCTCGTGTAGTCTTCGTAAAATAGCCGTCCTACATCTCTAATGAGTAAAGTACCCCAATTTCGCCCCACTCCTATAATAAATGTGTTTTTTGGTACTGCATGATTATGATTGTCTACTTGATAGAATTTAGAATGGAATAAATTGTTTACCATCAATTTTTATCAGCTTTAGAAATCAAAGGACAATACATATTTTTTGGCATTATTTTATGAATTTATTATCTTTAAATCATATATATTTATCGGTATAATGAGCCTGAACAAGTCGGATTATGTTTTGGATGCTTTTCAGTCGTACTGTAAACACTTTACGTCAGATTATCAAAATGATTATTACTGACGTATGAATTACCCAATTATTAATGATTCCCATTATTTGATCAAGCAACTTTAATTCATATTTTATCCGACAAATAATATTACGCATAATATTTTAGAGAAAAAAGAATTTTATGGCGTTAACTTTGCAGAAAGATTCCGTAAGGTTACGTGTAACCTTTATTCAATGCTTTCAAAGTAATTTTTATAGTATTTAAATATTCGCGTGATTTTAGTTATGGAATTTGTACTATATTGGCTTCAATAGACACCAATTTTAGTACTACATTTTAAACGATGTAGAATTAATAGTCTGTTAAAATTACGTAACTTTTCGTAACCTTTTTAATGCTACGTTATCGAAATAGTTGTTGATTCCGTATTTTCCACTCATTCCGCAAATTAGTGAGCCCATAATCAATGAAACTAATGAGAATTCATTTGGATACCAAAACCCCAAAAAAAAAATTTTTCTTTAAATATTACTGGATTCAAAACGTAACATTTCACATTACGTGTATCCTCAACCACAATATTACGAGGAAATAAACGCGACAAGTAACTCTGAATTAAGTTCATCGTTACAATGTTGCAAAAATGGTAACACGAAGTTCCCTTTATAGTTATAATTGCTAGTTTTAATAAAACTTTCATAAGTATCAATGTGATGTAGACTATAAGACTGAACGAAGGTTACAGTTCAGTAAATTATTTCGAAAACTTGCCTCGTTTTTGATGTTCACATTAGTAAAACCACCTAGCCATTATTGCACAAATTGATTCATAATTTTCTTATCACAGGACAAAAAAAGTAATAAAGTTGCACTGTTTTAAAAAAATTGGTAAATTTCTCTAAATCAGTTTTTCTTCATGTGTTCGTTAATGTAATACAGATCTGTGGGTTATCAAACCATTTGACACTAATGAGAAATGTCGAATAATTTTAATTAAGCCAAGGAAGCAGAAAGATGCAGAAAGGATTTTGGTATATGACAATGAATATGGACTAGCTTCTGTCCCTTATTCTACTCTGAAAACCCATGAACTTTAGCTTTTTGCCTTAAAGGCTATTCAACTTGCATCATACCGGTTGATGTATTGCAAATTGGGGATGCAGAAGTCATTACCTCCTCACGCTTTTACAGTAGAATTCCTACCATTGTGATAATCCTGTCTTTTTGTAATTATAGTCGGAATTGGGGGTGAAAGGCGGGGAAAAGGCCGGAAAAATTCTGACGATTACAAGGATTCATGCTCCAAAAACTCTTTTAACGTCATGAATCGACGATTACATATTGTACTCGTGATGGTAATCCCTGTGCCATTCAGCGAAGCATCCAAGTCTTTCAGTTTACCCCCATCCATGTCTCCGTGTCTCACGAAATCCTCACTTGTGGTAAAAATTACGGTTTTTGTTCGAGCAGGGGAAAATTACCAGCAGCAAGACTGCAGCCGTTGTCAAACAAATGGATCCCCTTTTTAACCCTTTCAAGAAGATTGAATGGCAGCTTTGCTACGGAGAATTGAAAGCGGAAATGAACTTGAGTTAAATTATTTCTGCAATTCTTTTTCTTTTTTTGAAACTGCGTATTAACCTATTTTTAGGCAGCGATCCAAGATCTTCTCTTTTCAGTGGATATCGATGAAAATGATGAAAAGGGGGGTGATAGAGATGCTGGTTTGGATGGTTGGAGACATGGGGCAACATAATTCAATGTTTTGGCTTCAACTGAAAATAATTGCCACGCGGCCATATATTCGATGTGGAACGCAAGGAGTTCAGGTAGGAAAAGACTTACCATGGAAGTTTTAGTTCCAAGTGGTTTGGGGCCAAATTATTACCAGCTGCGTTTCGGGAATGGTGGGTAAACTATGTGGTTTACTTTTTTGGCCAGTAGCAATGACTGGTACCCCAATTGTACATCCTGTGTGGAAGAATGCCCAAAGATGAGGTGTTACTGAAGATATTTATTCTCGCAGCATCTGATTCGATATCTTTTTGAAATATCTTAGCAAAAGCATCACTGAAGAAATTAAGTCAACAATACCCTTCAGTTTATCCTTCAAAGTTTATGATTTTATAATGCATAAGCACTTTTTTGGATGGAGAGACATGCAAACGCTCGTATTTTACCTTGATTTGGGTGCTGTAGAGTACTAGTTATATGAACAGGGGTTGGGAAGTTACGAGGTTTTACTGCTGTTGCACCATATAGGCACAATTGCGGCGAGCCCCGTCATTTTTATTTCCACAACAGTAAACTTTTATCACCCTGTGCTGCATTTGTTCCATTCGTTATCAGTAAGACTAATCTTTCCACTGCGAGCCTCAGTATTATCGCTAAGTGTTCCAGGTATGTCCATTACCCGATGCCTCTAGCGGTTGATAACGGGTAGAGAGAGATCTCTGGAGTTTTGTTGAAATTTTGATTATATGGAGACCTTTCTGAGGAGAAAACACCGTACATTATCACTGATTTTGCGGTTTCTTTTTGTATTTTTTCAAATCTTGTACTTATTTGAGCCCTTGGGTAACAAGTCTATATAAGACAGAGACTGATTTAAACCCCTTGTATTCGCCGCGGCAGGTATCTTTGGCTCATCAAGCTCGAAAAATCCAATCTTTTCTCTTACTGTTCGAACGCTATATCAAATGCACGTGAAGTGACGTGAAGTATACTGTACTGTACAAGAAGGGCGGTACTGAACCTTACTCGCGTGCACCGCCGGTCCCTGGGAAAAATCAATCAATATCTTCTGATGACGCTACTGTACAGTGTAATAAAAACTCATCAAAATATCTAGATGCAATTTATTGCGAAATCGCTCTTCACACAGCCGGCGATTATCCGCCGGCCTGGTGGTTCCGCATTAACATTCCCCGCATCCACTGTTCAACGCAATGGTAGAGTAAGATAGCCAACTGAGTAAACAAGAGTACCACGCTTTACTTTCTCAGTACTAGAATAGGCGGTCTGCTTCACTCCTATTCTACAAACTCTTCTCAAAAGTGCCTGCCGTCATAGATAATGCCTCACCACGCACAGAATTTACCCTTTCGTGGGATCATGTCGCGCTATTGCAGAATTCCCTGACACTTATGGCCAAATCGGGCTTGTAGCCCATCTTCCGTCCTTTTTACACCTTCATAGTCAGTTTTAAAGCATATCTGAATGATATTGAGTATTATAAAAGGATTATATTCTCGTGAACATCACAGTATTGTGCTACTGGGTATTCCTGAACTGTGACATTAAAGTTTCGGTCTTCCTAATTGCCTTCATTAGGTTATTTAAGGAAATACTTGGCAAGTCTCGAAGAAACTTAACTCCTTGGTAGAACTTGTAAAATGTCAGAAAAGTAGACCTCTTTTCGCATTGAGTTCGGGTTTTTATCTCGCCTTAGACCCGTCTTGAGGTCAGCTGGTGTGGTTGTATGTGCGCAGTTTTTGGTGGTTCAGCATGACCGATTGTTTTAACGAGAATTTTGCTAAATTTCCTTGCTTGTTCTCTTTTTTTCAACAAAAACTGTGGGTATCGCAGTGGAACTTCGGGGATTGTGCGGTATTGTATAGCATGGTTACCGAAACTGCTATGCTGAATTGCCTTCTTACTAAGACAACTGTCGTTCTGCCCGTATGTAGCTAAACGCCGTGTTATTTGCCCACCCTCTGACATTTGCGACAGTAATTCGCCCAATACATTTTTACAGAGTTGCCACCGCTGCAGGAGCCCGCAAAATTCAAAATAAATTTTCCTGTCGGTGTCATTTATCTTCTTGACGGCTCACGTCTATTTTTCTCGCATGTTTGCTTTCTCGCCCGCTGCTCTCTTCTCGTGCCCGTTGGCATCACTTCCAACTGTTTCCTGTCCCGTCCGCAATTTCCTGCAGCGCCCATTGTTGTCGCTGCCCGCTGTGTGAGCTGCCTGCTGTATGTGATCTGGAGTTCAGAAGTGGAAATGTGAATCGGAGGTGGGCAAGTAGCTCGTGACTCGTGCTCCGGCCTGCTTCGCCCTCGGTCCGTAGAAGCCTACTGGCCCGCCTGTGTTTGTTTAGGACTCAATAAGTTCGAGAAGATTTTTTTGATAGCAAGCCCTTCCCCACCCCTTGCAGGATTGATTTTCTACCAAAAAATCTTCGCTTGAAGGGGAAATGTGGGGTGATTTAATGTTTGAAAGATATGGTCGGTTCGCTACAAGGAGGGAAATGTGTGGTGATTTAATATTTGAAAGATATGGTCGGTTGTGACCCGGAATATCCTACAGCCCAGTAATATATATGTGGTTCGCTACAAGTGATTCTACTCCCAAATTTTACGAGCACGCGAAGCCGGCACGGAGGTACTTACAGTACTGTATTTGATGTAAGCTTACAGTATCATATTAAAGGTAGGGCTACCTGCTCGCAGACGTACTGTACATTACTGTACTGTAAAGTACAGTACTACCGTATACACAGTACTTACTGTACTGCACTGCACTGCACTGAAGTACCGTTCTGTCCCAAGTACTGTAGTACGGTACAATAGGATACGCCGCCGACGGGCAGACAACGATCCTTCTTAAGACTAGCACAGCATCTACCGCCCGTCTCGCAGCCCCCCGGATTCTTCTATGAACAGCTTTTTCCTGTCCCATCCAACTACCCGTTGCTGTCCAGTATACTGAGGCTGACCTGAATCCATTACGATATTCTGCACCTGTCCATTTTCTTAAATCCCCCGTCGCAACGCGGACAAATCGCAGCTTCCGATCGATTCAATCCCTACCTACCATTGCAGCATTCCAATATTCTCAACCTGCCCCGGCGTACCATCCCCAGATCCTCACTGAGTGCCTCATCTTACCTACAACAGCTACAACTCAGAGAATTACGTTCACCACTCGTCTGGTCAAAACAACCCCACGACAATAGCTATCTTGATCCGCCCCGCTCAAGATTCCCTTGCTGAGCACCGACCGCCGCAAAGAATCCGTCTAGCGGCCGTCAACCCCAACCGTCGGGTGATTAAGCTGAATCAACATGGTCGACCAGTCCACTCAAACTGACCTTGAGTACGAAGTCATGCAGCTTCTCCAGACGCGTCGATACGATCCGTCCATTCTCCCTCGCCTTGAAGAATTCGTCAACTATCAAGTCACCCAAGGCTTTTCCGACGCCGATGTCAACCTTGCTGTGCTCAAACTTTATCAATTCTATCCTGACAAATACAATGCGACCACAGTCTCTAAGATTCTCATCAAGGCCCTCATGACCCTACCATCCACCGACTTTCTCTGCTCTCTGTACCTCATACCCGAGCGACGCCAAGTTGATGAGCCCATTCCCGTGATTTCTCGGCTTGCCAACTTGCTTGAAACAGGTCGCTTTACTGACTTTTGGACCGCATCTGGCGCGTGTGCCGATCTGTTAGCGTCCGTGCCAGGTTCTTTGGATGCTGTCAGGGAATTTATGATTAGCGTTGTGTCGAGAACGTACAAGACCATTGATGTCAAAACGCTCAGTGAAATATTGAACCTGGATGATTCTGCAGTACTTGAGATGGTTCAAGGGAGAGATTGGGTTGAAGCGAACGGGGTTGTCATCTGTCCCGAGAATAACGAGAATCAACCCGGACCACCCACCATGGATGAGCACTTGAGCTTTAAACAAGTTGCATCGAAGATGCTGTGAGAAGCCGTTCGTCAAATGACATGACGTTGCGAGACAGCAGACCGGCGCGTGTTGTGTCTGCCTCTGCGGCATGGACAACCCGCGTGACGCAACAAGACAGCGCGAGAAATCCTGCTCACCGTGGTATGTTTGCAAAGCCTATGACGGAAAATTTGGCCGCAAACAGAGTTGAAGTGGCGCAATGATCCAGAGGCGGTTTGTAAGTGGTATCTACGGCGTGGAACGGAGGTTTGCCGCGATTCTGTCGCGCACTGCTGTTCGTTGGGATTAGAACGGGAGCTAGATCCATTGTAGGACCCAAGATTGAATGGGCAAACTCGAGGGAGGGTTTCAGTACGTAGGTTGTTGAGGGTGACTGTGGGAATCAATCTTCCTGGGGTAGTGCGAAGGACTTGTAAAGTTTGACTGATCTCGTTGAACATGGAAGAATGTCCGTGTTGGTTGATATTCGCTGCGGAATGCTGCATATTCCTCGCGTTCCTTTGAATGGCTTGCCCTGTAGACCACGTGCAAGTAGCACATTCTGCATGTAGTTGTCAAGTGGGATATGCAAAGTGCACTCTTAAGAGTGGACAGCATGGATCCATTTGCACGTGGAATGTAACGAGCATGACGCTGGGAGACTGGTGCTTTATGCGAGTAGTATAACCAGCAAAAGGATTTTCGCGCACCGCAGGGAACGTCTTTTGAGATGTGAACCTCTGCCGAATGTTGAGTTTATGACTGCGCGTTCCAGCCCTGAGGGCAGTTGAGGTATCTGGGTTTATTGGTTTTTTTGTGCTTTGCAGAGCAAAATGCCAATCCTTCTCGCGGTTGGATTCCGTCTCTTAACTTCAAGGTGCACGCGTCGCAAGCAGGATGTAGCTGAGTCTGTATTGCACGGTAATGACGTCAAGAGAGGGTCAGTGTGGGCTACATAAGGAAGAGCTTCTCTTTATCGCTCTGCTCCTTGAGCGCTAATAATGCCCAAGTAATGCGTGTGTGGGGAGATGTTTAGGGTTTGTCCATGATCCGCAGTTTCAGAAGCTCAACATGTACAGCAGTGTAGTCCATTTCTGCAACTTGTCTATGTTTAGTTTACAGTGTAATTTGTTTGATCCTGGGCTTAAAGTCTTTTATGGACTGTAAGTTTGTGCAGCTGAACAGACCCTTTTGATGGGTAGGTTGTTAACTGTAACTATTCTGTAAGAACTTTGCAAATGTAATAAATGGGATCGATGTGGCTCTGCTGTAGCCAACCAAAGTACAGTATACCAGCAATACACAAACGTCAGAAGCCATCCAAGGGGGTCAACGGTCATTTAAATGCTTGTGATCTGCACCAATCAAGTTATCTCACTAGTTTGAAACGGACCATTTTTTATCTCCGAAACCACCACTAAATATTGCATCAAAGTCAGGCACCCAATCTCCGGCGTTCCATGAAGGCCTTGCTACAACCGTTGTAGTACAACCCCCGAAACTTGCGCGATGGCACCCATTCTGGTACCAACCGCGATATGGACTACAGGCGCACTTATTTACCATATTACACTGCCTTCAAGCTCTCAACCCCTTTTCCATCATCGGTCAAAACGTACATGTCCCACCGCTACTTGGTAGTCGTTTTCAACTATCACATCACTAATTTTCAAACATCTTGTTTGTCCCTCCCTCCCTTTCCATTCTGTTCTCTACCTAGTCCGACACAAAGCTCCCTTCGTAACCTTTTTTCCCCCTCTTCTGCCTCGTGATTGCCATCTTCTAGCTCCAAACCATGAACTCGTGGATGCGAAAGCTCGCCCCACTCGGCATCCGCCGTGAGCGCGGACATGACCCCGAATTTCACAAAGTCAAAACTCAGTTGAGCAACGTTGCAACCGCCTTGGAAGCCTGCGTCTCTGGTTTAGAAACCCTCAATGCCGACTATGACCGTCTCTACACCGGTGTTCGAAAGTTTGCCAATGACTTTTACTCCTTGTACCCGTCAAATGACGAGGTGCGACGGCTGGGAGAGTCGACTGTGAGTAGTGCGGACCGGCTGTTGGAAGATGTGAAATGTCGCACTGTGGACACGAAGAATACAAGTATTCATATTATTGATCGACAGATAAAGGCGTATTTGCAGGAAATTCGGAATTTGCAAAAGGAGTTTAAGAAGGTGGCACAGGCTAGGCAAGAATATGAAAGTGAGAGGGATAGGGTGGAGAGGGCGGAGGGGAGGAGGGGCCTGGATGATGAAAGGAGGGCGTGGATGAGGGATCAGGTTGAGGTTAGGAGGCAGGTTTATGAGACCACGTTGAGGGCATTGACAAACCGATTGAGTTCCACTTATAACAAGCATGCCCAAGTTTTCCAGGCAGCATGGACCGCTTACATCTTGAGATTGGATGAAGGTAGAGGCTTGCTGGATAAGCATTTACGGTCCCATCGGTCGTATGCAAAGCGGTTGGAGAAGGATGTGTTGAGGATGCAATTGGGTAGGTTGGAGAGTTTTGCTGCCGAAAACTGAGGCGGGCAATGGTGATATGTTGAACAATACATCTGTTCGGATGTGCTAGTTTTGCTTTATGTTTTGCCGAAGTGTCCGATGGTTTTGTTGTTTTTTTCGTGTCTGGACCTTTCTTGTTGGTTGCTGGCAGATAACATGATAATTGAAATAGTTGAGTGCCTCGGTACCGGGTCAAGGGGCTAGAGAGTGGTGGATGTAATGTAGACGCTGCGCGGCTGATGCCGGCGCGTGTTGAGTTATTTGACTTAAGAAGCAAATGGAAGAAAACACCTGGCTATACAATTTATAAACAAATATTTCCAGTCCGTCTGGACTTTGCAGATTTGCGTAATTGCGTAATCATTGTCGAGACGGAATCCAACGCTTTTAAGGATGACTACCATACAAAGACGATTGCGACCATGTGAAGCCAAACGAGGGACCATACATGACAAAGGAAGCTAATTGAAAGACGAGTGAAAGCGGCAAGAGTGTGCAGTACAGTATAGGGACAGGGGGAACTGGGATCTTCATTTAAAGATTTAATTGGGTCTGCTAAACAGACACAACCCGGCAAGGGCTTGACCAATGCCTATTCTACCAAAAGGGACGGAACAAAATTCCCCTATTGAAATTTCGGCAAGCCGAGAAATCAACGGGTTGAAAAACTCCTGGTGTAAGCGATGTGCTTACAGAACAGGGACAGTACTTTCTCGGAAGCTTACAATCCCGGAGCTGTCACAGTAAAGTAACTTTTGGCTTGTATCTTGATCCTAAGAGAATATGGTACCGTACTCATTACCTACCTGGGCCCGAAGTTTAGGCCAATAAATGTGCATCACAATATATTTGAAATCCTGCATTGTGTTTGCAAGGGCCGAGTTTTCTTATTGGATTTGAGCATCTTGGGTGGCAACGGCTACAGCAATAGTAAATATGGCGGTAATTTATTTTGAATTTGAAAATTCAATATTTTAACAAGACTTGCAACATTGCTCACATCCAGCATTCTGCATAACATAGTGCGGCAACATCTTCCCCACACCCAACTATCCGACTTCTGTTGCCGACTGCTTTCTCACCTTCCTTGCACTTATCTCCTCCCACCTACGATGAATCCAACGACCGCCCCGAATCCAACCCCCTGGCAGAATGGCAAAACCTCTTCAACCGCGACATTCTCACTATGCATCAACTATTGCTTCTGCGCACCCGCAAGGGCGACGAGGCTAGTCGTCGCCAAATGTACCCTTGGATCAAACAAATCGCAGACGCTATTGTCGACCTCGAAAAATCCGTCCGTAACCTCGCTCGGTACGTCGCTGAGGAACGCTCACAGCTGTCACAACTGCAAACTCTGCAAAATGCTGTTGCAACCCAAAAGGACCGTCTAGAGCTTATGAAATTACAAATACCGTCAGAGGTTGCAGATCAGTTGAAGTTGGGCGACGATGAGGAGCATCAGGACGACTTTCATGCTGTGAATAAAGAAAATGTCGTCCACGAACACGTCGTTGACTCCGTTAGTACGGAGGAACGAGACAAGATCCCACTCGTTGCTCTATCGGAGCGGAAGTCATTCGTGGCGACTGAAGAGAAGGCTAGGGTTGTCAAGAAACAGTCAAAAAATGCGGCATCAGCGCAGAGTGCAAAGGGTAAATCGGGGTCAAGGAAGGAGTCGACAGGAGATACAGGGCTGCCAGTAATTCGGTCTGTGACAAACAGCGAATTGAGCTCGGCGCCGCAGTATGTAAAAGGGAGGTTGACTCTGGACAAAATAGAACGTGTAACTCAGAGCTTGAATAAGATTGCCGCCGACAAGTACCGGCTGCTACGCAAGGGGTATCGGGAAATGAGTCCTGGTGAAAAGGATTTGTATCAGGAGTTGAAGGAAAATGAATGCGAAGAAACAAAAGGAATGCTGTATCTAACAGAGGCGGAAATTAAGGGATTCGGAAAGTTGCGAATTGATTCCACCGTCAAGTCGGTGATCAATGTGTTACGACACGTGGGCTCGTTGAAGCATGTGCGGGGAAAGAACAAGAGCACCATATTGCTCATTAACAACTAAGCGCGTGAGCAAATGCAGAACCCGTTAGCCCATCATATCTTACAGCTTGTGCAGTCAACGGAAGTATAGAAAGTAAAAGGCGACAGATATCTCGTGGTAGAGCGAGCCAGTTACCAACTCGGGGCACTATTCACCGCGTATCCTCAACTCCGAGGTCCAAATCAAGGAGCTCGATGTCTCGACCACCACCACTGGCTCGACAATCTCATTCGATGTACTTATCAAGCCGCCCGAACCGCACTCCAACTTTTGGGCATCCAAGTTCCACTTGAGCCCCTCCGTCGTCACCCTTTCTGCAGGGGCACCGAACGGTACCAAGCCACAAAACGGACCCTCTCTGGATGCATCGACACTAATATGATGCAAGCCCTTTTCCAAGGCCAACACGACATTCGCTCCATCGACCCAATACACGTCGCGATGTGATTCAGCGGCACAGATTAGGGTATTCAAGTTACCCAGGGTCTGGTCCATGCGGCCGCCCCAGCCGCCGATAACCACAACGGGTAGCTGTGGGTTGGTGATTAATGACTCTGCGACGCGCAGTGCTTTTTGAAAGTCATTGGAATCCTGACTGGACTGTTGTATGATCTGGGTGCCACGCGCTTGGTACCATTGTTTGACTGGCGGTTTTACCGAGTCGAGGTCACCGACAATGCAGTTGGGGATGTGTTGTAAGCGGATGCTTATGTCATTATCGGTGGGCTTTGTGGAATGAGTGAGGTTGTAGAGTAGGTTGGCGCCACCATCTGCGCAGATGATGGGGTATTTCACAGGGTGAGGCGACAGAGGCCATACAAGATTTAAAAGATCAGCCTCGAGATGAGGGCCGTTGAGAATAATGAGAGCACCGATGCATTTCGAGAGACCTAGGACATCGTCCTAAATGACGGGACATGGACAGCGGAGTGGTGGGAAGGGTGCAGATAGGAGTTGAATGTGTAAGAAGCTGTGTGCGAGGAAATGAGGTCTAGTTGTATGTGTCTGTTTGACTGACGTACTAGGCGATGGAATCTCATGTTATGACGGGCGATGAGGAAGTAGCGATAGGGCTGCACTTGAGAGTTTTTGTTGATAAGGAGATACTGTTGGTAGTTGGAACGATGAGGAGGATCTCGAACGGCTTCTCAGGGTTGCCTCTTGTATTGCAAATATACGCGTCGATGGGTTCTGCATCATACGAAAAGCTGTTCATGTTGAACAGGATTTCAGGCGATCAGGATGATGTTTCACAGTCGCAAGGGGCAGAAAAATATTTAGCAGCGTTGTAACCCTCGTCACTTACAGTGCAATACGGTATGAGCACCTCTATAGCTCTTGCATTACAGTTGAACCCTAGCAGTGCACTTTTGTTATGATTTCTGTGATCTAAAACTTACTATTCTGCAATAATTTGAGCAAAACTTGCTTACCAACAGGGCGGAAAGTGAGCTGGTAAGCATGCAGGGCGATTTGGTCCTGGACGTACAGTATGTCACCAATGTGGATCATTCAGTTAGATCTGAACTTTGATAGTCGGTCAGTAAATGATCGCTTTGCCATTTAGTATGACGCCGCCGGCGTCCGTTCAATGCTTATACCCGAAGGAGCTGAGGCAAGAATATAGCGAGGGTACACGTGTCCTAAACGCCCCCGTCGGTTCCTCGGACTGGACGAACAAATTCTTCACCACCCACGTCCAGTCCTTGAACCGTTCCTCGAAGCTGTCAGACATTAACAATACGCAAGTGGCTTTTCAGCTTTTGCGCAATTGCTTCGGGGTATGCAAGATAGGATACCTCCTTCGTGTGGTGCCACCCTCTTGCACGGCGGAGGGCGCCGCTATGTTTGACGCCATGATAGAGCGATGTCTCCGGACACTCGCCGGAGGAGTACTGGACTCGGATATATTCCGAGAACTCCAACTACCGGTGAAACCCCAGGACCCTAAGAAACCCACCCTCGTTTAGGGTTCACATCGGCGAAAAGCATCGCTGGGGCCGCTTTCCTTGCCTCCAGCGCAGCTGCCAACAGGCTGGCCACCGGTATCTTGCCGGCACCCATCACGGATCTTTGGACATACAATGATGCCGTCCGCGCCCACCGAATATGGTCGATCTCCTGCCTGCCCTCACGACTCCTACCCTTTAGTGTATTCTGCTCAAGCAAAACCCCTCCGCAAAAGACACTAACAGAAGCAGTCCATGCGGCAGTTCAAGAAGAGATCCCTCTCGGCGACCAACGAAGGCAAGCTTTCCGGGCTTCTATGGGCCTTCCCGGCGCAAAGGAATGGGTCTATTGTGCTCCGTGCCCCGGCCTCAAGACCAATATTGACGCCCGTGAGTTCTCAGTGTGGCTCCAGTACTACCTCCAAGTCCCGCTCTTCGCCCCAGACACGCCGTGCCCACGCCCAAACTGCCCTGAGGTCCTCGACTGCCACGGGATCACCTCATGCACTGCCTGCATGGTGGGCACCGCACCCGACGACACGACCGTCAAGTCGTCCTCCTCGCCCAAGACCTCCAGAAGGCGGCCCGTCATCCGGCTATCGAGCGGCGACAGGGGCTTCACCGCACAAGGCCGGATATCGAGGCAATGGGTAGCAACGGAGGAACGGACTTTTTTGACGTCACGTTCGTCAATCCCCTTGCGCCCTCCAATAGGAGAGTGCGTACTTTCAACCCACTCACCTCCCTCAACGCAGCCATCTCCGCCAAACGTAGAAGGTATGAACCACTGCTCGCGAATGCTACTAGAGGGAGGCTTGTGCCTATCCCAATATCCACCCTTGGAGGCTGGCACCCAGACGCGTACGCGGTGCTAACCGATGTCGCGCGGAACGTGGCCGTTCGAGCGATGAAGACCTATGGGATGGTTAGAGCGGTGCTTACCCAAAGGCACGCTGCTGCGGCCGTCATGTCCAACGCGGCATGCCTGCTCGCCGGCATTGAGCCGGCTCTGTAAGGAAGGTCATGTACTGTACTGTAGTGTTACCATCAGCGACGACTTATTCCACATAACGCATTAGCCGCGTGGATATAACCGACCACATCTTCCATGCATTAAAATAACCCAAAAATTCCCCCCTCCCAGTATGACAGGTGTCCGCTGCAGGATCCGATTATACCACTAGCTAAGAGCCAACCGGGTGGTCCACGTCGGCCACGTGCACTCACATGCGCGAACAGATGGATTGTACGATAGACGACCACATCGCGAATCTAATGCGCCGTTGGATGCGCCGTTGGATGCGCGTGCGGATAACTCCAACTGATGTCTACTTCTCCGCGATGCACGGATACAGATCCTCCATGAAGAGAATAGGAGCGGGGGAAGGCGAAACCAAGGGACCAAAGGCCAGCGGTTAGAACTCGAAATTAGGGGCCTGTGTGCGGTTGTCGGAATGGGGCGTCTGTCGACGCGACAGTACACGTTCCAGGTCAGTGACTTTGTTACAGGGACCAGGGAGCTTCATAGTGCCGTCGGGAGCTGCTGGTAGATGGACGAGGATGTCAGCGGGTCGTAGCTCGGTGTCGGGAACCAGGAGGGGAACCTCGAAGCTATCAGTGAGTCTTCCGAATCCCCTCATTTAACATGTCGAAGGCGTCAAAGAGCAACTGATGCACATACAGTACAGTGGCCTAGGCTCGCCCTTGATACTTGGGAGGTATTCCTTGCCCTCCTCGTCGCTCTCCGTGCCAGTATGCATCCCGATTGCGCCTCCAACTGCATCCTCCTCCTGGGGATTCAATGGCTTATCCATACCAATCTACTTGTGGCTAACACTGTAATCATTAAAGTATCGAATCATTTGCTGGCAAAGCTGTTCTCCACTGCATGTTACGCCAGCTTCCCCGGAAAAACCCTCGCTGAAACAAAGCATAACACAATTGTTTTATGCAGAAGGCAAAAAGTGCGTTCCATCCTCCTGTCACCTTCCTAATCGCGGTGAGGATGTCAACACTGTAGATTGACTATTTGTACATTGCTTCGACCATCGGTAAATGTATTTAATATGACATTCAGAATTACAACTCCAAATGGGTTCCAGCCAATCATACATCTCAATAAAGAACCTCCCTTTTTTCCCCATACATTTACTTTCTGCCCGTGCCATCTTTAGCGAACATTCTGAATAACAATCAATGCCTCTAGACTCTCCCCTAGTTAGAAAGACAGCAGCTGTTCCCGCTTTAAGAATGTGGATGCGATTTGTCTCAGTGCCATAGCTTTTACAATTTCCAAAGCTCCAACTTTTCCTTGGAGTTTATGTAAATGGAGGGGGATTGGGTTGCTTTATTGATTAGGGATGCAGGACGGCTATTTTCCGAAGACTAGGGCGACAGGTCTGTGTATTAGAGAGTCTGAAATGAGGCAGAGTGATGAGGTACGACCTCACAGGGCTGGTGTGAGGCCAGCCTTAAGGCATGTAAATGTGATGCAATTTTTCTAAAACAATGAAAAGTAGGATTATGACTGGATAGGTGTGTATACACATTTGCACTGCAACATGCACAACATACGCAATACAGGCCGGGGTTATCACTCTTTCGTCGTCCAACGATTTTTATGCACCAGGTTGGGGTATGCAATCGAGTAACGGCAGCTCTTTTCTCAGCAGGACGAGTCCTCTTCGCCCGGCTCATCATTTTAATCAGGTCAAATACAGGCTCACAAAAAGGTTCGGACAACTGAACCCGGCCGCTCAAATTTTGAAAATATGCAGATGCGAGTAAAACACAATCAGCGTATAATGAATTTAGCTTTACTGCTGTACACTCACTGACATAAGCGCGATCTTGTTGTTTGGCAAGAGACTACTGCGGGTCTCCAACAAATAAACTTGTTTTGACAGGAAACCTGAGAATTAAAGAAATTGTTCACCTTGGAGCATGTTGCTCACATAATGAAAACATTCGGTATCCGTACTTGGGCTTACAGCAACAGTGCGTTTCGAGCAAGGCCTTGGTGAGGGACGGATGTCAACATAGATTGTGGCCTTACCGAAAAGATGATTGGTGATTCTTCTCAGGCTGCCGGGTTTAGCCGCAAAACACGTTGAGAAATGCATGTAAATATCGGCAGTTCAGTCTATATGGGAAGGGCTTCCACGAACTGTACAGCACAATAAGCGTTTGGACTTACTTTATACTAGAATATAAATGATACAGCCACAGTGCTGGCATTGGTATTGCTGGATTCCCTGACGGAGACGAGCCGCTTCCAAGGGATAGCGGGGGGGGCCACTGTGGGAAGTTATGTGGGGTGGGGGCGCAAGCAGGAGCGGCGGGAGGGGAATCGAGTGAGTGGCCTGCATGATTGTCGGAGAGGGCACTGTTGCGAGAACGGGGGCTCTTGCGATGAAGAGATCCATGAATATTATTGTCGTTATGAAGGAAAGCTGTTGCAAAGGATTTCATGAACGAAGGCGTTGAAATTTTGAGTCATTTGCGGTGCTAATGAGTAGTAGCGTAAAGGCCAGAAAGGACAACGAAAACTTCTGCGTCCGGATATTATTGATTCAAACTACCATTTCGGAAATTTAAATAGCATTCTTAAAACCCCTGAGCGGTTGTTGACAGTTGGTTTGCGATATTGAACAAGAGCATGTGCCGTACAATGTTTTCTTGTACTTTTTATTTTTTCCTTGTACAAGTGCCACACCCGTCGGTAGCAGATGGATTTTTTGAAATGATGACAAAATTCAACCCACTAGCCCATTTTCAGTTCCTTGTTCAGGTGTAGAGTTAAACAGTCAACCACCCGTGCAACTTCAAATTTTGGCGGACATCGGCAAGACCAGGTTTTTGACACCAGAAGACCCGTATATAAATCTGCTTTTCGACACGCATATGAATCTGCCTTTAGAACTCTCTCCAGTTACCTAGCTCTTCCAACTTTCCACAAACCATCTCTGAGTTCCCAAAGACCTCAAAATACAAAAACTTTTCGTCAATACACCGTTTCCACTCTCAACTAATCATGTCTGGAAAGGATCAAGTGCCTGACGACCTTAGCGATGGGGATTTGGTTGATTATGAAGAAGAAGATGAGACGGTGTCCAACGAAGTGGCCTCTGAGAAAGGCAAGGATTCTAACAAAAAGTGCGCTAATGCATCTCTATTCGCCCTTCGTTTTTCGTATCCCCTGACTGCTGCACCAAAACTGGCCGAGCCCCGCCTGCGCAACAACTACCTGCCATCCTCTTCAACTGCCTTATGTCATGATTTATCTAATATTGCCCCGCGCATCCTAACAGGGCATTGAAACCCTTACCATCGGAGTCACTTCTCTTGCGATTCTTTGTTACGGCAATTAGTGAGGCGGGGCCCGGCCAATTTCCTGTTTTCTTGTGAGCGAGGAGAACAGAACTTAGCTAAAGATACTGACCATCTCTAATTCGTTCCTTTCTCTGTGGTACTTCGTGATATCATTTTTCGGTTGCTACTACTGTCTGACTTGAATTCTTTCTGGCGCAGGGGAACCTATGTCGGAGTCCATTCTGCCGGCTTCAAAGATTTTTTCCTTAAAGATGAGCTCCTTCGAGCTATTCAAGACTGCGGCTTTGAACATCCCTCGGAGGTGCAGCATGAGTGCATCCCACAAGCAATCCTCGTATGGATGTCCTCTGCCAAGCAAAGTCAGGTATGGGAAAAACTGCTGTGTTTTACACTGGCCGTACTGCAGCAGATTGAGCCTGTAGACGGTCAGGTCAGCTGCATTGTCCTTGCACACACAAGGGAGTTAGCCTACCAAATTGCTCATGAGTTTGAACGCTTCGCAAAATACCTCCCAAAGATTCGCACCTCCGTCATTTATGGCGGTGTCCCAGTTCGTCAGCACAGGGATTTGCTAAAATCAAACACCCGCACATTGTGGTCGGCACCCCTGGGAGACTCAAGGATCTTGTCAAACAGAAAGTTTTGATTTTGAACAAGATCAAGTATTTTGTTTTGGATGAATGTGACAAGGTACTGGAGGAACTCGGAATGCGTCGAGACGTGCAGGCGATATTCAAAGAGACACCACATGAGAAGCAGGTCATGATGTTCACTGCTACTCTTTCCAAGGAGATGCGAATTGTCTCGAAGAAATTCATGCAGACCCCAGTGGAGGTGTTTGTTGATGACGCGACCAAATTGACTCTGCATGGTCTCTTGCAACATTTTGTGAAACTTGAAGAGTCTGCAAAGAACAGGAAGCTGACCGACATACTTGATGCATTGGAATTTAATCAGGTTGTGATTTTTGTCAAAAGTGTGGCGAGGGCAATTGAGCTGAATAAGCTCCTCATTGAATGTAATTTCCCCTCCGTGGACATTCACTCCGCAATTAAGCAAGAGGAGCGCATCAGAAGGTACAAGGACTTCAAGGATTTCAAAAAGCGAATTTTGGTAGCACAGAAATATTTGGTCGAGGTATAGATATTGAACGCGTTAACATCGTGATCAACTATGACATGGCCTCGGATCCGGACAGCTACTTGCATAGGGTTGGACGTGCAGGTCGCTTTGGGACGAAAGGGTTAGCAATTTCTTTCGTGTCATCAGAGGCGGACTCTACTGTGTTGAAGGCTATCCAATCACGCTTTGAGGTTGCAATTCCCGAGTTGCCGGATAAGATTGAGCAGTCTTCCTACATGGGTTCGTAGATCACCTCGATGATATGCTTGTATATGCATTGTGATTCCGTTGCTTGCAGGTGCCGTAAAGTCGACGCTCCGACTAATGACCGACGCTTGATGTTCTTGAAATAAAAGGAGTTTCCGAAATAACTGAAAAGGTTGAATAGTCGGACTTGACGGCTATTATTGCTGCAAGTAGTAATGACACCTTTTGATACTGAGTTACAATTTGTTTGATATGCTTGCAAGACTTGGGAAAATTCGCAGCATATAATCGCTTCAACAGGTAACTCCCCTCAACAGGAGCTCCGCGACTTCGTTACCCGTTTTGCGTTTTGTCTGCAAATAATGCAGGCGCGACAGGTTTCTACCCGCCGCCCGCATCCGTAGTTAATTTATGAATACCCTCCGCACGCCTCTGTGCAACATTGTACAACCCATAAAGATTTACCACCACCATCAACAGGTACCGCAAACGCAGATATCCAGTGTTAATGGTAAATCAGCTGAAAATGTATTTGGACACATGTGACAATCTAATATGAGGGAACGCAATTTCCATTACTGATTTCGCAACTCATTCCACTTGAAAATTTCTCTATCCCCGCATTACGAAGGATCAACAAATACAAGTTCAATAGGATTAGTTGACCACAGGAGGAATTTGGCCAGTTTTATCTTCGATCCCCCTGAATTTGTAGCTTGACCCTCTCCAATAGCCTGTTGACGTGCCGTTCGTACCATTGCGACATTAATTCTGCCATACATGGCACTGCCGAGGAAACTCATGAAGACGCCATATACGTTCATTAGTGCACCTTGAGAAGTGTCATCGACGAACGATTATGCCAATAATGAGTCAGCAATATCTTGATTTGGGGAGCCAATAGACAGTGCAAGGGCAGCATTTTTGGCGGAAGTGACGAAAATATCATTAATAAGAGCTCCAGCAAAAATGGGCACAGAGAAACGGGATGAAGTTTTTTGAGACTAGGAAAAGCTCCGACAAACAAATCGTGGGAGCTTGAAGAATAGCAATAAGGACGTAAGTACTGGCGAAAGCGTTAACGTAGGTGAGCCGAAGGTTGGATAGAGTGGGGTTATTTTGAAAGAGACGGATAATTACTAAATAGACGACCTTGCATTTATGCAGAGGGCGCGAGAAAGTAGGCACAGGTGTTAGAGGCAAGATCGTCGTACTAGCTATGAAAGTCCCGAAAATGAGAAGGACCGTTGCGGTAACAGCGTGAATGCTTGAGTAAGTCCGTTGTGGAAGAGCAATTTAATCGTACATTGTGCTTGCGATTTGGTTCTTTAATATTTGAAAGGTGCGGTTCGACTATCCCCCGGTGTATGCTAAACGTGTGAAAAGCATGAATAGAAACGACAAAAGTTATGCCTGTCCTTTGTAATACATGTTGCATATGGGCGAAATCGTAACCTCAAGAGCGAAAAAAGACTAAAGGATTGAACTAACCACTGTTTTGGTCAAAAAAACAAATCCTAGGATCTAAATTACTTAGGGGCGATAAGAGAACTTTCGCAGCCAACATCAAAACGTGGAATAGGCACTGCTCCCCAGGATGACGTTTTGATACATTTGAAAGTTAGATATCGCAAATACTGGAGCCGGAAAAGTACCCGTGCATCGCATCTGAGTGCGGCAGATTATGGTGGTAATTCTGGAGTTGCGGATGCACTTTTGCAGGAGGGACTCATAATAAATTTCCCTTCATACTGCAATCACGAGTCATGAGTCGTTCTATTAAAAGACGTGCTACGAGACAGGATGCCAAGCCGCTTTGCGGACCCCAACGATACAATGTGAAAATTGACCAAATATTTTAATCTCTATCCCGGTGTCCTACATTGATGCTGAATTGTGGAGCAATATTTTTATTGAGGCCCACAATTTATATTTATTATGAATCATCAAGGAATAATTTTATCTATTTTACACTGGCACTATTTTATGCTGAATTCAGTGTGAAATAATTTTTATGTCCTACAGTTGGGTTTTTATATTATACAGGCTATAATTACTACATTTATGCTACCAACAAATTATTATCTGGATGATTGCTTACCTGGAAAATACTGCAATAATTATTGCTGAGCCTAAATTATGTCTACCAAAATTATTGAACGGCTCACCTGATTTTTGTAGCAGGTTCACCCTGGCGTAGAGTATAAGTAGTCTAGGTTGTTAGAAATATTTTTACATCCTCGGGCTATCGAAATATTCCCCTCGATCAGATATTATTAAATTTGGTTTTCTATTCATTATTCATTCTAAGTCCGATTGTGGCATTTATTTATTTATTCAAGTTGGAACTATTTATTATTATTTGGATCTACCTATCCCAATTATTTTGCAGTTATGGGCCCAGATCGCCCCGAAATTCCTTCAAGGCCGAAATTTTCATGGGATCTTCGCACGGCTCCTTGGACGGATGGTAAAGGACCTCAAGAAAAATATTTTGATGCTGTTCAAAAATGGAAATCTGTTCATGATTTATTACCAGCATCAAATTCTAATAAGGTTCCTAAGGCAGTACAAGGTCTTGTCTTACAATCACAATTATTTGGACGAGCTCTTGATATTTGTAAGAAAATTCCAGACACAGAAATTCAGTCTGAAAATGGTGCATTAGCGATTGCTAACGCTATTCATAAGGTGGATCCTCTATCATCTATATCAGATACATTTCAAAAATTCTTAGATCTATTGCACACTACTCGTGGTGATAGTGAGTCTTTCAAAAATTTTGAATCACGGTTTGATGCTCAAATTGCCCGATTTCATTCATCTACTGGTACTTCGAAATTACCTGAAGCACTGGTATCATTTTTGCTCCTGGCTAATTCCAAAATTGATTCAAACCAGCGAGTATCTATTTTGGCTGCTGCTTCTCCGAAGCATGAAGAAGCCGATTTGGAAAAAGGAAAAATCCTAGAATTAATCAAATATTCAGAAATATCATCTATTATTCGTGCATGTGATAAACCAAAAAATACAAATCAAATATATGGAAATGCTCAAAAATATATCTCTTCAAATCAATCAAATATTTCATACGGAGAAAAGAAAAATTTCAAGAAAAATAATAAGCAAAGATTATCTCCTGAAGACTTTGCTGCGCTCAAGGCAAAATCAACTTGTGACCGATGTGGAGAAATTGGCCATTGGGCCTATGAAAAAGATAAATGCAAGAGTGCTAAAAATTATCATAAAGGTTCATCATCTAGAATGGGAAATGCAGAAAATATCAAAGACAAAAATGATTCTGGTTCCGTAACATTTCATATGGTAAAAACGGTGCTTGATTCTCCGTCAAATACGTTATACCCAGGTCCGTTACTTGATGATGGAGCACCGTATAGTGGAATGGGTATTGTTGAATTACGAGCACTTTCGAAATTTATTTTACCGAAATGGAATGGAATTCTTGATGAACTTCCTGAATGTATCAAGGACACGCCCTTCTGGCAATACGGAAATGGCGACCACTCAAGCGAAAAAAGAAAAATGATCGGTTCAATATTTTTATCAGCTATTTCAGACAATGGAAATCAGGTTAAAATAAGGCATCTAATAATCAGTGGATCATCTCAATGGGTTATTGGAAGAAATATCACAAGAAAATCAAATATTATTCATATGACGGACAATCGCATCGAGTTCGAGTCCGCAAAAATTCAATCGATTCTATAACATTGGTGGATCATGGTCATCATTGTTATGTACCTGGAAATATATTTATACAATCATCCGAACCTATTGAAAACTCATTTCTATCAGCAATTTGTTCCAACAATATCAATACATCAAAAAATATATCTTGGGCTGAAAAGAAGAAAATAATTAATAAGGTTCACAAACATGTATGTGGTCACTCAAATTATGATGATATAAAACTATTGTTACAAAGAAATTTTATATGGGACGATGAATGCAAAAAATATTTATCAAGCATAATTGACTCCTGCAAATTTTGTGATGTCACAAAAAAACCATCTCATCCTCGTGCAGTATCTTTAAGCTCTATATCTCGCGGATTTAATGAATTGGTTTGTGTGGATCATTTTTTGTGGAAAACTTGGATATTTTTCACATTATGGACTCAGTTACCAGGTATTCAACTGGTTCAATAGTGCCCTCTTTAAGGATGGAAAATTGCGTTGATTGTATTGAGACTCTCTGGTTAACACCATTTTGGGACCCTAACTATTTAATGGGAGATCAGGCGTTTGACAATGATAATTTTAGATGCTATCTTGAGGAAAGAGGAATTTCGTTTTGTCCTATTGGTTCCCGCCGCCATAACAAAAATTATATTGAGTCAAAACATAAAATATTGAGAGACATTTATATCCGTTTAAAAATATCCGATTCTTCTGCAAGTAATACGGTTCGTATTGCTCGAATGTTTCAATTATCGAATGATTTATATGGAAATGATGTTGTTTCTTCATACGAGCTTGCCACTGGTCACACTCGACCCATCGACAATTCTGGTCCTCAAAGTCTACCAAATGATTTAAGAGAAGCTCATAATGAGCTAATAGCCAAGAGGAAATTAAATCTTATTCTAAAATCAAAGTCTGTGACCGATATCCAATTAATGTTGGCGATATTGTGGAAATTTTTATTCATCTACCAAATCAGAAAAGAGGATCTTGATCATCGCCCAAACTAGTATTGAAATTCGACAAAAAATCTCTTATCGTCACAGTACCTGGATCCAATGGAAAATTTATACATGCTGCAATTGAAGATGTCCGACATTCCGTTTCATCTAATGAGCTATCATACCAAATTCAAAAGGCAAATGATTTATTGAATCAGTCTATTGAATATTCTGTGGAAGATGTTTCTGATGAAACAAATATTACCGAAGTGAAGAATGTGGGCGAAAACAATTTTGACGATCATTCTGATGATAATAATTTTAACCCAAATATGAATACTGATGTCGAAAAATATAATGAATCAGAAATTGATGGAACTTTATCAGAATCTAAAAACATATTATCTCTCGAACATGTTCCGGTTGAATCCGAACTTAGTTCCCTGCACCCTGAAAATTTAATTCATATCCCTATTGATGAAAACGATGGAATTGATGCGCATGAAATTGAGTTGTTACATGGAACGGAATTGAAATCATCTGAACAAAAAGATCTGAGTTTTTATCATAAAAGGTTTGGATCTAAAGAACTTTTACTTCATCAAGCATCTGGACTTCCATCTCATATTATTTCAAATGCGTACAATACAGAAGAAAATAATTTTCTCACTACGTGTTCAAAAATTAATGTTTCAAAAATTCCTCCCGACTCGAATGTAATATCCAGTCACGTTTTATACAAAATAAAAATTTTGGATGATGGAAAATATTATTGCAAGGCTCGAATCGCTCCGCATGGAAATGAGGACAAAAAAAATTTGAGAACTGATTCGGAATCTTGTTCTCCGATGGCAATTAGAATTCTATTATCAATTGCTACAATTTTTAAATGGAATTTATCAAAGGTTTATGTGAAGTCTGCATTTTTACAATCTGGATCAGCATTACGAGATGTTTATGTGAGACCTCCTCGGGAATGCTCCGAAAAATCCTTCTATTGGTTATTACTGTCTGCTTCATATGGGTTAGTCAACGCGAATGCAAAATGGCAAATACACTCTGATAATACTTTCTTTGACCTCGGATAAAAATTAGTCGTTTATATACCCCAATTATTTTTCATGAGTTTAAAAGGATCCTTAATTCTGCTTGTTGTTAAATTGGTCGATGATATACTTATTACTGGACAAAAAAAAATTAAGAAGCAATTTATCCAAGATCTTGGGAAAGTATATAAGCTTGGTACAATCGTACATAGTCCTGGATCTTTTTATTTCAATGGAGTTAAAATCATGCAGTTTGATGACTATAAAATTAATGTCTCAGCTGATGATAAGCTAAATGGACTGGAACCCCATTCAATATCAAGAAATCGTCGAAAACAACCTGATGAAGAAATGAACTCATTTGAAAACTTTGCTTTTAATTCGTTAAACGGATCAATTGTCTATTTGGGTATGGTTGCATCTCCAGTGTCTGCCTTTACAGAAAGTTATTTACAACAGAAAAGGTCAAATCCGTTGGTTCGTGATTTATCTATCCAATCTTCTATGCTTCGGAATTTAAAATCTTTTGGTTCTACAAGCACGTATCGGCACCCGGAAGTTTCTGGAAATTTCAATTTATCAGTTGTTGTTTTTTCTGATGCAGGAAAACCAGCCGGATCGACAAATGCTCAACTTGGATGTATTGGTGGGTTGCTAATTGGCTCCTTAAATTGTAATTCAATATTTCATACAATTTATTGGCATTCAAATCTATCTCGGCGTCCTGTTAAATCTATTGCATCTGGTGAAATATTGGCTGCTGGTGAAGCTATCGAGGAAGGAAAAATTATTGCAGCAGCATACAGTACACCTCTAAATATCAATATTCCTCTTCATGTTGCTGTTGATTCAAAAGATCTATTCAGCTCTCTATCTACTTGTCGTGTGCCAGAAGATAAATCTATTAGAGCGGATGTTCAATTAATTCGATATAATTTCGAAACGAACAAAATCAAGAAAATGCTATGGATACCTGGTTCAATTAATCCTTCCGACCCGCTCAAAAAAAGGACAGTCTTGTATCTGACATGCTCAAGCTCCTTTTATTTGATGGATCTATACCTATGGATATGAGTAATATTTTATCTCGGGATTCATCTCAGTCAACAGGATAAATTTAATTCAATATTTCAAAGGGGAAGTAGTGTAAAAATTGAGCAAATATTTTAATCTCTATCCCAGTGTCCTACATTGATGCTGAATTGTGGAGCAATATTTTTATTGAGGCCCACAATTTATATTTATTATGAATCATCAAGGAATAATTTTATCTATTTTACACTGGCACTATTTTATGCTGAATTCAGTGTGAAATAATTTTTATGTCCTACAGTTGGGTTTTTATATTATACAGGCTATAATTACTACATTTATGCTACCAACAAATTATTATCTGGATGATTGCTTACCTGGAAAATACTGCAATAATTATTGCTGAGCCTAAATTATGTCTACCAAAATTATTGAACGGCTCACCTGATTTTTGTAGCAGGTTCACCCTGGCGTAGAGTATAAGTAGTCTAGGTTGTTAGAAATATTTTTACATCCTCGGGCTATCGAAATATCCCCCTCGATCAGATATTATTAAATTTGGTTTTCTATTCATTATTCATTCTAAGTCCGATTGTGGCATTTATTTATTTATTCAAGTTGGAACTATTTATTATTATTTGGATCTACCTATCCCAATTATTTTGCTTACAAGCCTAAGGAGACCAGAGGACTTACAATTGAAGCTCACAAGACGGTGCCTCCAAGTTACACCCGACACCTACCCTACAGCTGTCCCGACAATGATGGAGTGCAACATTGTTGAGTAAAAGGGGAAGCATGATGGTTCACTTACGTTCTGTGGGGACCGCGGTTTATGCGTATGAAACGCGTGCAAATGAATAGCGAGGTCAAGTTGCAGGACTTGTGTCATGACTAGTACGTAGCACACCTGTGACATGTGTGCCCTAGCGTCTATCCACTGAGTGCCGCGGCCTTTAGATGGTCGCGAATCAAGCTCGCCGCCGTGACTGCGGGCATGCCTCTCTCTTTCCCGCCCTCCCTCCCTTGGCTGAGCAACGATGCCTCTGTCTTTGCAGTGGAGGCGAAAGCTACATTTACTGTGGTTTGGAGCCAATGTGGGCTCATGTAAGGGGATTGGCCCGATGAGGAACGCCTTCGATGTGGGATTGTCAAGTGTGGGGGCCGTTTATGTGGTTATCCAGCAGGGCGAGCCCGGGACAGATAGGGGGATGACGTGGACCCATTGTCTGCATTTTAGTTTCTGTGAGTTCGAATCATATCGGGGGTTCGGAAGCCGACCAATCGAGGGTCTGCTATCTCGCCGGTGGCGGCTACTGGCAGAATTTACAGTAAATGAATGCGTTTCTGTGACGATAAGCTGGCTGCTACCCAGTAAACTCAAAATATGCTGTATATGTACTGTAAATAAGGTATATATATTTCATGTATACATGTAGATACACACCCTAATAAGGAACACTGCAATAACTTTAGTGCAGTACTCAGACCACGGACGCAGTCAACAGTTAGTGCAATTATTTAGCTAGCTCCTCTCTTTAATGCAACACCTCTCTCTAGTGTAATAATTTAGTCTACCCTTTAGTGCATCTACTCTACAGCAACTATAGTGTAGACCTATTCTAGCACTATACATAAAGGACCCAGTCTTCCGAGTAGCGGACAGACTGGGCATAATCATCTACAATTCTGAACAGCGCCTCAACTACTTCGCCACTCCAACCAACGTCCCTAGTGGACAGAATATACATACACTGTATATTGAGCCGGCCCTGTAAGGAATTTTATTTAGTGTTAGCCATCAGTGACGACTTATCCCACACAACGCACTAGCGGCGTGGATACAATCGACCATATCCTCCATGCATTAAAATAATCCATAAATTCTCCCTGTACAGCGGTGGCAATAAATATACGACAGTAAGCATTTTCAGCATATCTCAAGAAATATTATGGGGCTTTAAAAGAAACCCGGTGGCAGTACAGAAGAGGTAGCCATACGTCTGCAAAAAACACAGACTTTAAAAGTTTCAAATATTTACTGAGACAGAAGAATTTCTAAATACACTACTCGGCAAAAAGGATAGCCACACTCTGACCGAAACCCATGTTTCCCGCCAAACAAAGTGGTCAAATTGAGCGCAAATAATTTAAATAAATCCTCAGTATACTTCCATCTCTGTGAACGAGTGCTCAATCACATGTTTTGCTCTTTAACCGTCAAGAGATGCCTCACAAGCTTGCATTTACGTCCTTCAAGAAAGGGAAAATTTGAGCCTCTCATTCGATTTTTTGGAGCATTTCAGAAATTGTACGAGAGCTCATGCGCTTTCCTGACGTCATTCCCCAACTATAAAAGGCCGTTTATCGCTATTGGATCGAAAAAAGTCCAGGAAGACCAGCGAAGCTTACCGAAGATTTGAAAAGAAGGATAATTCGAACTGCAGAAGAGGGAAAACTGGGGTCAGTTGGAGTAGTAAAGGCTCTACAGTTGCCGGTAAAATCACGATGAGTGCGTATGTTGCTACAGAAACAATAGCAGTTAGGATATAAAAGAGTTTGTCGAACTCCGGCAATGCGAGAACGGTTCATCGCAAGCTGTTTATCCAGGTTTACAGAAATATTCACTTGAAATAGCTCGCAATGGACCAAAAGTGTTTGCTCTGATGAGAAAAGTTTAATTTGGACTGGCCTGATGGATAAGCGTACAAGTGACACAATATAAGAAAGGAAAAGTATTGTTTTTCTTGACGCCAAAATGAAATGGAAAAAATTATAGTATGGGCTTGTTTTGTTGAGAAAAAACTTTCACCACTCGTGATTTTGAATAAAAATCAGAAAGGGATGAAGTACTTTAGGATTTTGGAAGATTTTTTCCTCCCTTTTGCGGAAGATCTCGACTTGGATTGTAAATGTGTACATGATGGAGGACCCTGCTTCCGTTATATGGTCGCAAAAATTGGCTTTCGGATAATTTTTGTCTCCGCTTTAGACTAGTCTGCCTACTTTCCCGATCTTTACCTAACGAAAATCTTTGGAGTATCCTGGTCAGGAGAGTATACGCAAACCAAACGTAGTTCCAGGACGTGGAATCGCTGACTGAATATTTTAGACGAAAGGACAAATATTGACCGAAATTTGCTTGACGAGCGTGTCAAATCAATGCAAAGGCGTTGCATCAGTGTCCGACACGCTAACTGGAGAAAGGTGGACTACTAAAGCTTTGGCTATCGTCTTTATGTTATTGAGGAAAAAGAAAAATTCAAAATATGGCTATATTTTTTGCTGAGGTCTTTGAAGAAAAATGCTTTCATCTCAGCAAATTCAATTGCGTTTTATCAAAGATTTTTCTGCAGAGGCTTCATGGCAAGCACTGTACAAAACCTAGTTTTCGTGTAAAAAGGATTCATATTTCCAGACTTGCAGTGAAGAACGCTACCTGCCGTATATTTATTGTACCTTATACACTATAAAGTATATGAATATACTTTACTTTGACACAGTATAAAATACCAAGTATACTCAAGACTGTACAGCAGTATAAACTTCTACACCATTTTACTTTATAAATAATTCGGTTACTCGATAAATCAACGTTTCCCTGCCGGACATTTTGAAACGATATGTATCACCGAAATATGTACATTAATTGAGTATTCATTGACTTTATGTGGAGATTAGCTTCCAAGGTAGGTCGGTAGTCATTCCTCCCTATACTACAAGCTCTCAACATCACTCCAATGATATTTATCACTGCAGCTTCCTATCCTTCCCTCATACTGTTACTTGCACAAAACATTAATTGCATTTATAAACAGAGCAAATATTATAATGTGCTCAGATGTTATTCTGATGCCTTCTGAACTGGCAGCTGAGTTTTACGTGGAGGCGCTCGTGTTGGCGCTCCAATACTCAGTTGCGCTTCTCGAAAGTTGCATAGGCAATGCTAAAAGGCCTTTTCCGCAGTCTGCAAAACTTAGTACGATAAAGTTCTCGCAAAAGATATCAGTTCACGTGTAGGTTATTTAGCGAACAAAGATCTTAAAAGATAAGTCGTAAAGTGACTCCGGCCAACGTTAATTGTAGGAAAGAAGCGTCTACTGTCCGAAAAGCCGGCCAAAATAATATTCAACGATGATACTGTCGCTGCTTACTTTTCTGTAATGATGCTCGTCGCTGAGAGAAAAAAACAAGCTGCGGCTATCGCTTAGGTTGAATGGCTCACACTAGTTCCAAGTCCTGTTGGCAACCTTTTTCCACTAGAATGCCCAAAGAATTTGGGTGGGTTCCAGGATGAAATCCTAAATCCGGCCCATTCCTCACATCCTACGATTTGAGTTGCTCATTTCAATTCCACTCCCGCCTCCTTTGCAAAATTTAAAATTCGGACACTGAGCAAGGTTAATGCTTGCTACCGAAAGTAAAAGGTCCATTAAGTAGGACAGAAAATCAAATTTCAGCCTATACAATTTTCGATTGCCGCTGAAGTAGCGTTTTCCCTCCTGCATGCTGCTACTGGGCCTGAAAGATTGCTAGAATGTTACATCAGTTCCGTACTGAGTCTTGGGAAAGAGTTAATTAGTTGAACATCCTCCTTAAGCCTTTCTGTAGTGCAATCCTGCGGAACGTCCTCAAAGGAAAGGTTGAAAGGCTTGCCTAGAACGAGCTGTGGAGAGACATACATCTTTGGGGTAGTAGCTGAGGTTCTGCTGGACCCAGATCCGAAAACAGTTCGTTGAAGGCCCTTTTAAGTGCCTAGAAAGACACAAAAAAACTAATCAACATCTATATATCTTTTGGAAATAACAAATACCTGTAGTTTTAGATATAAAGAAGAAGTAAGAGCGTTAGAAAGAAGAACGACAAGAGTCTTTAGATGGGTTCGTCGGAACCCGGGAAATAGCCACTCCGCTGAAGGATATACGTACTCATTTGGGTACAGATAGGAAACGAAACCTATGAAGCGTTTATAGAAGAAACAAGTACACAAGTGCAAAAACAAAGGGAATAGCTGTAAAACCTAAGGGTGGCCTGAGATAGCTGAAGTGCCCCGAGGGGGATCAGACTAAACTAGAGCCACATCAACAGTCACCGCGATGCAGAACTACGCATTTCTTGGGAGTCTAGATGAGAGCCGATCCTCTGTTAACTTTACAATACAACAGTCCGACTGCTAGTTAGTACTACATACAAAGTAAAGTACGGTAGCTTGTTAGTTAGGGATAGACGCAGTTGGTGTTAGAACACGTTTTAGTTACTTATCAGGCTAGCAGAGAATAAAAATTAGGGGCTGGAAGGCCCCACATGGCGACCCGATCTGGGCTTGGCGTAAGACCAATAGATCCACGGTAAAGCTAGTGTAAACGCAAAGAGTCTTGCAGTAGGACTGGACCTAATGGTCAGATGGGTGGGCCAAAAAGGGGTCGTTGCACCACGTTTCCCCCTTCTGTACGTTCGACCAAAAGCTTGTCTATAAAGGACTTTTGCAAAAGTCAAAATTTGAGATGGTGTACCACTTTTATTTCATCCTTCTTGGGTCTTTCAAGACCAGCCATAGCGTCGGGCGAACAAATGAACAGATCATTTGATGCCCTCTGGAGTAATCTGTAATTAAGTGATGCTGCAGCATCTTTCCAACCTCATCGAGGCGACCCGTCGCATTAAAACTTAACACAATCAGTTAGTGTAGGTTTTTTCGCAAATAATGCTGTAGCATTTAGCTGTTTTCCAACTTCAAGGTTTGTAGTTCCCGATCCTTCCCTTGAGGCGTTTTCCCGGGGTTTTACACGGAGAGCGAATCATTCAACTCATCACCAAGGCGTTTGTGACGTTAGTTGGCTACTGTAATAGCTCATCGTAGCTTCTTTCATCACCTTTCCATACTCCTTTGGAGAAGTTTCGCTAGTAGGTTGCGTCAACCTATGCTGAGTTCAACCAGACGTCGAGCTACCACGTGTTCCACGACGAAAGGTCATCTGAACAATTCTTCGTCAATCATCCCAACGGGATTTGTCGATGTTATTTGTCTCCGCTGCGGAAATTTCTCCCATCGACGCCCGCCATCGGTCTTTTCAACTTATGACTTCGAAGAAGTCTTTTAAACTATCAATAAGTCTCTGCTGAGATGATCAACGAAAAATGTATGAGAACATGAATTATGAGCAACAGACAGACCCTGAGCCTGCTCCTGTGTTGTGGCATTTCCCACCGCTTCACGTTCTCGCGATTAGAAACCCTTTAAGTAACCTTGGCATCTTCAAAGGTGCTCCTTGGTTCTCTCCTATGGGGTTTTTTTATCTTTATCACATTCTCGATGAGTACGCGATGTCAATGATTTCTCCCAGGGGGAGTTTCCAGTGATGTTCCCCGAACGAGAGACTTGTTGCAGCATATTTACATCTCTCCTAGTGGGCATACCGCATGTAAAGTAATGCCATCTGGTCCTATTTCCGTTTGAAACTTGAGAGAGTGCTTCCTTTTATGTCAATTTTACGCGATCAGTTGGAGCATATGTGTGGCATCGGGCTTCGATATACCAATACCTGTTCCATCGATGAAGCCGACGCTGTTAGAAAGCCCATTTAGTTTCTTTCTTATTTTTCTGGCGTGCAGTGAGGCTCTATATTGCATGAATGCACCGAATAGCCCCACTGATATCAGCATATCACTCTTAGGTAGAACCCATTCAAGCCCTTCCCAGAATATTTCGGACAACTGCAAAGCATGCTTCCCAAACAAAACCTCTAAATCGGGAAATCTTTATGGAGTAGCTAATCTCCGCAGTAAAACACAGCAAAAGGGAAATTCATCTAATGCGTATCGATTTCTATACGTGAACATTTGCGAGACTGGCCATCCAATGACATTTATGAATCTTTGAATGTCTTTCTTCTCAAATCGAAACAACAGCAGAAAATATCTGTTGCTGACATCATTGAAGTTGAAAGAGAAGTTGGACAAACTTATTCGGTTACTTCTGTACAGCATGTTTCGGAGGTCTACTCAAAGTGATAAATACTTTGATGTAACGGTTATCAATGATGATGTCGATGAAAATAAAGATTTGATTTTAGGTAAAGGGTGCTTAGGATAAGGAAAGCGATCTTCTATTGCCAGAGGAGATCTGTAAGTTGCTTGTGAAAATATTTTAAACCGCACGCTGTTGATGGTGCCATCTATGGGGAGGGTGCGCGTTCCGCAAAGTTTTAGCGCAGTTTGTAATACTCATGTAGATTTTCTCAAGCTACGCACTTGAGCATAATCACACACGCGTGAGAGAAAAAATTACCACTGGTTGTGACCCATTAAGTTTTGTCCTGGGGCAAAACTTAATGTCCTGGGGCAAAACTTATTGCTGAAATTCGTTATGCCTAAGCTTTCTAATGTCTGAACTAATGTTTTCCGACTGATAGCAGTCAGGTACGTGTTTGTTGGACAGGTTATTTCCAGCTGCATTCGCTGTTCTTCTCGATGGGTCGTAATTTCGTGGAAATTCTGAATAGTGAAATAAAGCTGTACTCGCTACTGTTGTCCGCGATCATCATGAATATATGCATATAGTGAGGTAAGGTAGGAAGGGGACCAATGACTTTTTTCTGTACTGTAATATTCATTTATTGTATTGTTATTGATGGGCTGTTTCTCATTAGTTGTTTCCCGGTAAAAGGTTCTGACTCCAAAAACGTATCATTTCTGTTCTACTAGCCCTTTCAATCCGATGTTTTCCAGTCGCCCTTAACGGAGCTCTCCTCCAAAGAGAAAGAAGTTTAATGCATTCAGTATCTACTGAGGACTGCACTGAAATACTGTGACTAGGTTTGGTTCTCTGGGGTTGGTTTGCGGCTGAGATTTGGGCTATTGAAAACGGGTGACTGGCTGCGAGGTGAGCTTTTTTTTCCAAAATGCTAATTATTTGATTTGAAAATTATGTTTTTTTATTGGTGAAACTTCACTGCATTAAGTAGACACTGAACGCATTAAACTTCTTTCTCTTAAATATTGAGGGTCCAGTGCAGGAACTGACTATGTTGCTAGCGAAGTGGTAACCAGGTGGTCCACGTCGGCCACGTGCACGGGTGTGCAGGGCACAAAAACCCGAATCATTTTGCAGTGTCCCACAGATAGGTTCTGCATTGTCATACAGACCAACCACAGTATGATGTTTGCGGTGTTGTGGGATACTGTACAGTACATATGCGGTGAAAAGGCCTAATCAACCCTCTGTATCTCTGTGTTAGGCAGGGGCCTGTTCTTCTACTTCCCCTTTGCTCACTTCACTGGCCCTTTCAAGCTGCATCAAATACTTCCTCCGAAAAAGCCTTACACTTGTACCCTGTGTCAACCCCGTCATTTCTGTTGTATAATGCCTACCTCCTGTTTCTCGATCCGCTTTGAGGTGGCCGGTAAGTGCAGTCATCCATTTCTACACAAATTATTCGTGGGTAGGAGCGGAAGACAGGGTATTTGACAACATGATCTCGTGATGTGGACGCGTCGCGATTCCGTGCGCCGCTCACATGTTCCGCCTCCCAAAACTTTGATGCAGTCGGCAACAACTTTTAAATCCCGCGTTCCGCATTTCCCCACCTCCCTTGTCTGCCCCTCTGCTATCCCGTCAACCCTCGTCTCTCTCCTCGCTACTTGGACCTCCCGTTCTCCCTTAGAAGTCCAGGTCTCCCTCTCGTAGGCGGTCTCACTAACACGATCTACAAAGTAACTCTTCCGCACGCTGTCCCCGCCTCTGTTCTCGTACGCATTTTTGGTGTCCCAGAATTGATCCCGCCTCTTCAACGTGTAATCGAATCCATAGTATTTGAACAGCTTTCAGATGCACACATCGCTCCTCGCCTTCTCGCCACCCTTCCAAACGGTCGCGTTGAGCAATATTTGGAAGCTCGGAATATCCGGTTGCATGAGATGACCCATCCGGATGTATTAAAAGGTGTTGCCCAGAGCATGGCTCGCATGCATAAATTTCATCCACATAGTGTAGACATAGGAAAGGAGCTGGCTTTGTGGTCAGATATGGGCAGGTGGATAGAGGAAATAGTTCACCTGGTGGGCGAGGGCAAGTTGAAAATGCCAACGGGGGTGCCTTTGGAGAGATGTCGAATTGGATTGGAGCAACTGAAACAGGAACTAGAGGGGAGCGGCTGCCCTGTTGTTTTTTGTCATAACGATTTATGGTCAGGCAACATCATGATTAGTAAGGATGACGCTACTGTGTCATTTGTCGACTTTGAATTCAGTGCATTCAACTATCGAGGGTTTGACATTGGCAACTTCTTCAGTGAGGCCGCGTGGGGCAAAGTCGATGGGGAAGTGCACGACGTGGGATATCCATCGTTCAGTCAAAGACGTTTTTTCTGCGACGAGTACTTGAGATGTATTCACAGCCATGAAGAGACCAGGATGGGGACGGCGGATGTCGACGCTCTAATGGAGGAGGCTGAGCGCTTTGGTAGGGCTGCGCATTTGTATTGGGGATTGTGGGCACTGAAACTTAGTGTTGAGTCCACCGTGAATTATCCGTACGTCGATTTTGCACAACACAGATTGTGGCAATTTCTCAAGGGAAGATAAAGGGGAGCTCTGCTTCTGCTGAGCAGCGATATTTCGACTCCACATGATGTTCGAGTTTCGCCTCTGCGGCAATAGTGCTCAATGCTCCTGGATGGTTTGACAAACCTGACAGCGACTTTACCGTAAGTCATGGTTGATTGAGGTCGCCCAAGAGCCGGAGTTGCATTACGCGCCTCGAACCACTGCAGTCTTGGGATGCTCAATGCCTAGGAAAGCTGGATAGTAGTATAATAGAAGGAAAAACCGAGGACTTTGCGAACGCATCAGTCGCGCTAATGCAGGCGAATGAGGTGAATTTTTGGACAGAAGCCATTTAAGCCCACCAGACCAGCAAAGAGCGATTCGTCCAGCGTGACACCCAGCAGACCGACGCTAGCGCGACCCAAGTTCCGTCGGGCAGGCTGCGTAGTTGCAGATGCGCAATACGGCGGTGCGATGCATACCTTGCACCAGTCGCGCATCGCCGACGTACGTGACCCACATGTTGTAGAAAGTCTGCGAGAGATGCACCCAGCACCGCAGTCTCCACTGACGGCCAATGATGCGAGAAACCTTCCGCTCCCGATGGACATCACGGCTGCCGCGGTTCTACGCGCTTTCCGACTCCTGAGCTCAAACTTGGTGCCGGGCCCTGACAGAATGTCCCCGTGGTTTATTCGGTTGATAGCCAACTCAACTTTGAGTTAAGAGGCACGAGTTTCAGGCATCTCGGTGCTAACTGCGGTTGTGACGAGACTAGCCCAGGGGGACCTCGCAGATGAGAAAATTCCCTCTGCTCTCCTCTGCGACGCTGCCGCCCGTTCAACCTCGGCCAGGTAGGATCCGCACCATTGCGATTGAGGCGGCCTTGCGGTAAATGGCAATCAAGGTACTTCTACCACAGAGACTGGAAGAACGGAAAGAGTACCTTGTCCTGCGGGCTGGATTCCATTGTGCACGAAGAACAGAGACTGCTCGAGCCTACAGGCGAAAGTTGGAGCATGTACCATTGTCCATGGATACAAGTAACGCTTTCAACCTGTTCTCGATATAGCGCATGATACATTTGCTGCCATCTACGATACTGCGCCTCCGCTCCTGGTGGCATGCGATATCAATGTATCGTCGCCAATACGAGAGAGCTACATTAAGCCATTAACTGCAAGAGCAGCGCGAGCCGTTGTCAATGCAGCAGAATTGCCGAAGAAAAGGGACCTGGCCTCCAAGGTAGCAGAAGCTCCTGGCGGGGCACTGCCAGCACGATCGAGGCTAGAATGGAATTTTGCCGCTAGGTGGCGACTCGCTAGGATCGCCCTCCGAGAAAACGTCCAAGGTCATTAAGAACTACGCGACTGCCGGCGCGTCTCTCAGCAGATGCCGGTCGGAAGGAATGAAGATTCGGCTTATCAAAAGTCTATCGACGCCATCTGGTCAGTGTGAACGCCGTCTGTGACATTTCGTGCACCGCAACGCGCACGGTTCAGTCGCTTATTCAAACTTGAATTTAATGACTTTGCAGTGTTATAGACTCGTTCATCAATGATGAAGCCAATTCAACTGTCTGTTCCTATGCCCTCTTGTCATGACCGTCACCTCCACATCCACGCAACTTTTCCCAAGCGCGCAACACTAGGCAATCGACCTGTGCTGCAGGCCTGCGAAAGCCGAGCAAAATCGCAGGCACACCAAATACCAGTTTCGTGGTTAGTTTCGTCGCTGTTGATAATGAAAAAACCGGTGATATCGCTTTGACGCAGAAGAATGACAACGCGGGAACCAACGTACCAGGAGGGAGACTCTGTTGAAGCTTGTCTGCCTTGTCACTGTCCTTTACAACAAGAGTGTAGAGGTACTTGGAGCAACGGACCTTGAACTTGAGGGATCCGTTTTTCTGCTTCTTAATGGTGACGCTACGAGCGTCCTTGCGGCGGGCGGCCATCAAGAAGTCCTTGATTTCATGCACTTGCTTTGGCTATGTCGTCATCGCAACAGGATCGCAGTGTGGTTAGCTAGTGCAATGGTAACGAGAGAGAAATGGAGACATGGCTCAAAACGAGTGAGATAAGGAACCTACCATTTTCGCAGTGGCTTTGCGTAGTGTTGGGGTGATGCAGGTATGAATTCGCTGAAGGAAAACGTCGTCAGCTTGGGAAAGCGCTACGGGTTGTCGGAGTAGAGAAATCGGTGGAGGACGTGCTGATCGGCCGAGAGATTTGTCCTTGAAAATCGGAAGGTCGACGGTCGCCGTCGGAATTGCATCGCCTTTGAGTACAGTACTGTACAGTAGAGTACAGTACAGCGCTGTGCTGTGATAGAACTAGGGTTAAACGTTTTCAGACCGGTGTTGGGAAGCTTTCTGTAAGCAATCAACTCATTACAGTATAGGTTTACAAACTTTGGCAGTTGTTCTTATCTCGAAACCCCGAAAATAAAGCTACTTAATTTTGGGACAAGGTACCTAACCTATCTGTGCGCATCGGTGAAAATTGCCTTTCAAAGGACACTGCGAACTTCTCATTCCGCAACGTAAACAGCTCTTCTCCGCCGGCGTCCCGACGAATTTTATGTGTACCAATGCCCTCTTCTGAGACCCCTGCACGTCCTCTAACCGGAATTTGCTACAGCGACCTTCGCTGTTATCTATATCTTCCTCAACCGCAGAGTCCGTCTTCCGATTCCGACACAGACTGGGGCCAACCTGACCCGCCACTACCTCCGTACAAGCCGCCTGTCAGTCGCGACGAACCTGAATTCAAGCTCCGACTTTCTCAAGCAACTGGACCGAAGGCTGTCGACATGTCCTTTATACGAAAATCGATCGTGGAAAGTGCAAAACGCGACTTGAAACGTGTGATAGCGCGGAACAAACAAGGAAATAGGGAGGAAATTGAGCGCAAGTTGAGTGAAATTGCAAGGGAACAGATTAGGGCCGCCAGTAACCTGCTTACAGAAATCCAGTAAAATCGGCTACTGTATGCTTGAATTTGTGAAAGGTACTTGTAATGTCCAGCGCACCAATTTTTTAGTTCCCGCGGCACGGTAATGACGTGGGTTACTTGTCATACATGTTTATTACCGCACCGTGCAAGTCATCGCTGAGAACTGAGCGTGTACAGTACTGCACCTTGGATCCTGTCAAGAGTTGAACACGTTGCGTTGATCCGAAGGGAGGAATGAATTAATATTTGATCCAAAGGTATGGTTCAGATTAACCGAACCTTTTTTGTAGACCTTTAATAAAATTAAAAATACATGCACCTGTATTCGTACACACGCATTAGTTTATTTTATTTTCTTAATAATCAAGAAATTCCTTGCCTAGCAATCGGTTATGTTTTTTAAAAAATGTCGCACCGTTTCCGTAACTTTTTTAATTTTAAAACAAGGTACAGTAGGTGGGTGGTTGTGCACCAGTTCTAGAGGATCAATTTCAAACAGCCTGTAACATCCGATGAGCGTGAATCCTACTTGTTCCTGGCGTAGCTACAAGATCCCGCTGCGTTATCGTCGCTTTCATCGGATTTTTTTTGACCGAGCCTTCCACTTCAACTTCCACCTGCTCCATCCAAAGACTTTGTGGTGCAACGCAATACTTCACAACGCTCTTAATATCTTCTAATTGATCCAAAAGTGTACTCGAGCTCAACGGGCTGGCCCATCAAACGTATATTAACATGGATCAAGTCTTCAAGAAGGTCGAGACTGTTCTCAAGTCGCAAGAGCTTGTTCGCGCCCGTCTTCGCGAGCATCGCGAAAAGGCCGATATCGAGCTTCGCAGCGTCCTCCAGACCGTCCACAAGATATACGCTGCAGGAGATCTACTTGCTTCTACAAGGGCGGCTGCCGAAGAGTTGCGGGGTACTGGTGAATGGCTGAAAGCCATAGAGAACGCATTACCCGAGGATCCTGGCGCCTATGAGCGGTACGGAGATCTATGGTATTCGCAGACACAGATGGGAGTTATGATTGCCGTCTTGATTGGATTCTTGCTGGAGGACAGTTTGATTGGCGTCGAAAAGGTTACAGAGATGGTCGGTGCTGATATCCGCATTCAGATGAATGACTACCTGATCGGTATTTGTCAAGCCGTTCAGGAGCTGGCAAGATTGAGTATGAATCGGGTCATCGTGGGAGATTATGTCACTCCGAAGAGGTGTGCAAGGTTTGGCAATGACGTCTTTGGAGGCCTGAAGCAGTTGAACCTACGGAATGATATCGTCCGCAAAAAGTACGACGGGCTAAAGTACGATGTCAAGAAGCTTGATGAAATTGTTTACGACCTAAGCATTCGGGGCCTCCTCAAGGATGACACTGCCTTCGTTGAGAAGGATAAAGAGGCATCCGCGGAGGAGAAGAACGTGGCGTCTGGATCGGCTGAGGTGAACGGAAAGTAATTCTAGCGGGGGTTGGTAGCTCGTGGAGGGTCATTGCGCTCACCGCACGATTCAGTGCACCACCACATCAGGTTATTCTAACCTGCTGTGACCAGATAGATCGTAACCACTTCTCAATCTGTCGCTAGCAACAGTAGTCATGCATAGAAAAGCTGTATTCCAGTCACGACGGTCGATGAAAACGCTGTTTGAGAAACTCAAATGTCGTAAATGTTATGGCTGTTCCTGGGGTAATCCATAAAATACGGGCCGAGAATCCTTTACAAAATCCGGTGAATCCCTCCTGGGCGGCAATAGCTTTTGCCGCGTGCCATGTGCCGCGGTATGCATACCCTACGTTCCTGTGATCACCCTGGGTCTGTATTCTTGTCTTAATAACATCCAAAGGGGTGGTCATGCCGCCTGCAATAGCGCCAGCCGCTGAGGCACACAATGCGACGGTGGGGGTCTGCAAGTCATTGATATTGCCCTCATGCTGACCAGCAGCGATCAATTTGAAACGCTCGTAAGCCATAAAATACAACATTGCATACGGACCAAAGACACCAATAGTCAATGCGTAGCCTTTAAACAATCCACGCATACCCTCCCTCATCCAAAGGTCCCGAGCAATCACAGACGAGGTTGCAGCCGATAAAGCACCCACGCGAACCTGTGCACGCTGCTTAATAACCTCCATGGGGACCCAGAATACAGCGGACACAGTCTCTGCAATGAGACCCGAAATCAAATGAAGGGTCGGGGAAGAGGTTGGGAGAGCGGTGGCGGTGGATATGCGGTGCTTAGCTGCGTCATAGGTGGAGAGGTATGTAGCGACGGCGGGGGCTTGCATGAGAATGGAGATGCCGAAACCGCGATACAAGCCGCGAAGACCATCGAGGAGACAAGGTCGGTGAAGGCGGCGCGAAGGGTTTTGTTCTGGGCTTTGGACACCATGAGTCGACTGCGTAAGGTGTCTAGGGGGTGCACAAAGCAGCGCGAAAAACAGCCCGAGGCTGCGGAGAGGAGGAGTAGCGACACCATGTGTGGTGTGGGGTCAGGGGACTCTGACCCCTCTGCTGGAGATTTTGCGTGGCTTGGATATGCTTGTCCGCAGGGAAGAACTTGGATCTGAGGCGATGATGGTTTCGTGGACAACTTTGATCACATGATAGTGTACAGTACCGCATGCTCTCGTACGGTATGACATCGTCGCATATTTTCAATTAATGCGGAATATAGGCCAATGACAGCGTTTTGCAATTTGTAAAATTACAGTACAGTATAAGCATCATATCTTCAAGCTCATACTGTAAGCCTTGTTCACATTGTTATTCTGTCGACGAATTTATCTCTATTTTATCATCGTCAGGGCTGTATTACAAAACAAGAGGGCACCACATTAGCCACAGTACGAGCGCCAGTGCATCGATACCGTCTGCATGTTCTAGCCACTGTAGTCTTAACTAGAGCTAGGCTGCTCTAGTTCACCCCTCCCTGTTGCATCCGTCGTTGCATCTTGTTGTGCAGATGCCTAGCGTACCTCCCTGTCCCCACCGCCCGTAATATAGCGTTTCCTGTTTCCCAATGAAAATGCGGTCGCATACCGCGTCTCCGCGGCACTCTCCACGTGCTCCCCATCTCGTACGCTGCTCTGTGAACCCACTCCGGCCCCCTGCAAATAACAACCCCACCTCCAACCTTTGTTTCATCCTCGACAATCCTGGGTCCTCTCTTTTTCCCCCCCTTTCCTCAATCAACGCTCGTTCAATTTCCCGTACAAAATCGGCACCCCCGCCTCCATCGCCATCCTCATCCTCTTCCGCAATCCGCAGGTCCTTTTGCACAATCAAATACGGCTCAACATGTCTGGAATGCCCGATGCTTTCCATGCGCCTGAACATTTGTGTTTTCTCTAGAGTTGCAATCAATCCAACCCCGCTCTGCACGTGCAGTTGGTGAAGTCCATATATCATCCCGTCGCGCCCATATTTCACCTGTGAGCTCAACTGCCATCTTAAGGACGATAAGACAGCAGATTCTACATTTCTGTTCCCTTGTCGTTTAAACTTCATTCGCGCTTGGATATTCCCGCTTTCCCCAAATACGGTACCAGGGTAAAGTTTTTTCCATGCAGCATCCATACCACATGGAATATATCCTTGTCTCCCTTCGACGTTCCCAAAACCAGCCCGGAAAGCGCGAGTTCAAAAGACAGTTAAAAATCAGCGGCCGTGCAAGTGCTCAGTGCGGAAAACTATAAAGGGGGAACCACCAGAGGTATGTGCAGCAACTCACCATACTGAGATCACGCAGAATCTTCATTTCTGGAGAACGAGTGATTCTACAAATCGCCTCTATCTGCTGTCTGCACTTTCTGCGGTTCACTAGCACCATTCCCGAGTCAAAGCCCTGCCGAACCCACCACGCATTCAATGGAAACACTTGCTTATTCCTTTCAATGTTCAAAATTGCAGCAAGCTTCTTTTCATTGAAATGGTCCCTAGAGTCGGGCCAAAACCTGGAAGGGCCCGGAGAGGACGAATATCCGGTCAGATGAAAAGTCTCTTGTACATTCTTAGAGGATAAAATAGATGCGCTGTTCATATTTGTGATCGACTTACATGGCTCCGCTTTTTTGAAATTCTTCATCTTCAAATAGAGGATCAAGGGAACGAACTGGAAAGACGTCGCAATCAAGCCACAAAACTTCGTCTGCTGGGGCATGTCGAATGGCATATACTTTGGCATAGCCGTACATGTTGCGTGGGAACTTTTCGGGAATCTGACAATTTATAAATGATCAGGTATCCTGCATTTGTTAGTGGGACGGTGATGACGACCAATTTCAAATGTTGTACTTCAATATAAAGGATAAAGGCACATTTTTTCTGACATACCTCAAAGCAAGTGATCTCGATAGATTCCATATGCGTCTCCGATAGATTTCTGCACCAGGGTACTGCCATTTGTTTCTCAATGTTGTAGTAGCCGAAGAGTAGAGGGATGTTCGATTCGAAGGTTTCAAGTTGTTTGATGACAGCCTCTACACCCTTGACCATATTTCTTGGTTTCCAGTTTCCGTCATGATTCTGAGCATGACCAACAGGGCAGACATGACTATGCCACGTTGCCGACTCGTTTCTTCCTGTGGCGTATGCGTCTCGTTTGTTTCATTGAGTGCTTCCCGGAAAAGAATTTTAGAATGATGTTTTGATACATCAAGAACAAGGGCAATCAACCCGAAAGTAAGCAGGGATATGATAAAAGTTGATGAGAAGATAAAGAATGGTTTTTTGTGTTTGGTCGTGCTCGTTTCGCATAAAGCCTGAGTAGACTGAAGCGGGGGAGGTGCCTGAATCTGGGAGATGAAAGACGTTGAGAAAAGGTTTCGCCATTCCTTTTCGTTTTCGGAGCTTTGTGGGCTGGTAAGCTTTGGGGGTAGTTCCGTCCATTGTTTGTCCACAGGATTGTTTTCCGTTGACGTGCGCCAGAGGGGAGTTGGCAATTTGTTGTATAAAGTTAAAGGTTTATAAAACCCAAGGATTACTTACAGCTGCAGTATAGTTGTAGGAAGGATAGGTAGTAAGATTCAAGTGCAGGTTGTCGGTATCGATAAGGCCAATTTGGAGATTGTGAGTAATATGGTCTTCTCGCTCTCACTACAGCATATAGACGGGAATGGTAGTGTCGGAGTGGAGGACAAGAAAATACGGCGCTATTCAAAACGAAAATACTGAACCACCGCGACGAATCGGTAGGCTACCCCGTGATGGCTAAAGGCACGGATGTCTAACGTAGAATGAAAGCTTTCAGCTACAAGTATTATATTTGCGGTATATTTGAGAGCTTTCCTAGTTTAAGAATATGTCGATTGAACGTGGCATTGTCGGGGATTTGCACTGTACCGAAGCATACTGGCAGCTTGTATTCTCCTGGCGCTCCCTTTGCTGACATGAGTAAGGGATCCCGACATTATTCGTACGTCATGCTTGGTTGACAACTGAGAGTGTAATACACCGACGGGTGCGGCATGAGTTGTACTCAGCAGTGGTCAACAGAGCAATGCACAGTAGTTGTTGCAGTGCATTTTAGTAAGAGTCTGGTTAAAGGCAGCGATAAACCGCCAGTCAGGTAGGTATTCAAGTTACTCAAATTGCTACAATTATGGCTACCATACTGTACGCAACTGTACAAATGTCAAAGCTCTTTCCAACAGCACCATCCCTAGCCACCCCACCCCCGGCAAACCTTTACAAAACCACAAACACACACACCTCACTCTCCCTCATTTCCCACCCACGCTCTACCGCCACCTCAACCACCCCCGCAAACCAATGCACAGCAATCCTGCTTTACATCGCCAGCATCGCACCCCCTCCACCCGCACAACGCCGTCGTGAATGTCGATGCGGCGTCGGTCCTTGCGTGGACACCTGCGACAGAACGCTTGCGACGACCGGTCTTGTCTCATTGTTGGGAACGAGGTACGCCCTCCCCCCCCCCGTTCATGCCCCCCCAACTCGCTTATGCGCTGCTTAGACGTTGTCGGGCTGCGCGTGGCTGTTGCTGGAACGTTGCATATACTTGCCTAGCCGTTTGTGGGGCTGATGTCAATGTTGGTATTGCGCAACCAGTGACCAGTTGAAGGCTGTGACTTTCAGCAATTGATCTGACATTGCTTGCATTGCCAGCCACCTTTTGATAAAGCAGAGTGGAAATATCAACTCGTTCATGCGCTGTAGAGTGTGATAACCAGCCTATCGCAGCTTTGCTGCTTTGGTATCGTTTTAGTTTGTCACGAGACAAGGAACAACAACAAGACAAGCTACAGCCCATCCTTATTTCTACTACTACAGCGACGTTTGGACTTTCACTGAGTGTTCCAATGTTGTTGCTCATTTACGAGCTCGAGTCTGAGAATAGGGCCCTTGGGGGTGTCGAGATATATTTAAAGTCGCATTCGTCCGCATAAATTAGCCCTTTACAGTACATTTTTCCCCATTCAAAATAATTTTCGCCTTATTGGTAAACCTTGTCTCGCCAGAACTTTCCTACTACCTTTTTTTCAAATTCAAGCATGCCCCATTGCATCGCCACCGAAACAGATCAATCTGCCTTTGCCTCGCAGCGCGGCGAGGCATTCAAACATAACCAACGTCGGAATTTCCAAACGCATACTTGCCTTCCCAAACCATTACCGTATTCTTGTTCTCGTCGATCCAGGGCACTGTCAACCGTTATGACAGCCACGGCATCGCCACACTCTACAGACGAAACAAAGCTGAAAGCCGCACCGAAACAATCAAATGCCAAGCTATGGGCCACGCTTAGTCTTGAAAGCTCTGCTCTACTTGCTGCCCAGTTTGCTTCTGTCGATGGTGATGTAGTAGATGCCGTGTGGTCGCAACGGGATGTCGTCGCTTCGAAGAAACGCTTGTACTCGCAAACCTACATTCCAGACAAGGACTGCATGTTCAAGTCAACACCGCCAGTGGAAACTCGCTCACCCTCGTCCTCCTCCGCATACTATTCCCCGTCCCGTCAGCGGTTTCTCAAGTTTTCAAACATGGATCAAAATGGCTCCGATTCCGTTCTGATTGAAATATGGAACAGTTCGGGGGGTCTGCAGATTTCCTGGGAGGTTGACGTCGGTACACACGGCCAGTCTTCACCGATGAGTGGTTCGGCGCTGTAGCTTGGTCTCCTGATGAGGAGATGTTTGCGTATATTGCCGACAGGGGAAGAAACCTGGCCCATTGGATACGTCTACTGACCCTCAAGAGACGTGGATCAACCCGTTGGATCACAAGTTTCATGAAAATTCGCGAGATCCATTAGGAGAAGCATACATTAATCGACGATCCCCTGCATTGTTCATTGCCGATGTCGAGAGCGGGCATTCATATCCGGCAACCAAGGATTCGGATGACAGGAAGAAAGACCTGTTCTTTGGAGAACCACAGTGGAGTCCTGATGGACAGACGATTGTCTTAATAATGCGCAAGTCACCTTACTTGGAGATAGATGACCATCTCGGTTTGGATGAGTATTGGCCGGCGGATCTTGGCTTGAGATACTGCTACAATCGACGCTCCGCTATTGTTACATTTGACGCGCCGCAATCGGTGGAGGTGTTGCCGTCGTTTGTTGCAACCATGACGCCTGTATCGAGTAAGGTGGATGACGACGACTTTTGTTGCATCTCGCCGCGGTTCTCGCCCGACGGAACAAGTATTGTGTATATTAGTAACCCCGCAGTGGGGATTGGTATTGGTAAGGACAAAGTGTTGCCACATAATATGACAAAGGTGTTACGTGCGGTGAGGATGACTGAGGAAGGTTTCTCGACGCCGAAAACAGTGATTCGGATCCCGCGACGGCCAGGATGGAATGAGTTCCCGGGGTTGTATGTGCATGGCTTGTTGGAAAACCCGTGGCTGGATGAAGAGACTGTTGTGTTGAATACGGTTTGGGGGTCGGTGAACAAGGTGATTTCCGTGCGGCTACGGCGGGAAGGCGGGGAATTTGTAGGTGGTGACAGCAATATTGAGAGTGTGGATTGGGGGACAAAGGCAGCGCGTGCGGAGGTGCGTGGCGGGAATGGAGGTATTGAGGCAGGGGATAATGTGGTGTTGATGGATTGCTGTCAACATTTTTTGCTGGTTGCGGTGAGTAATCCGGGGAAGCCTACAGAATTGTACCGGTTGAGCTGTGATGTTACAAATGGGGGTGTAGAGGTTGAGCGGGTCTCTCAGTTGAGTGACAGGGCCACGAGATTGGGAGAGTGGGTGGAGGAGAGATACACGGTGGATTTGGTGGCACAGGGTGATGGAGTGGATGATGTTGCGAGAGAATTTGAGGCGGGGGTTGATAACGATGTGTTAAGGTACCAAGCGACAATGGTTACACCACGGACTGGAGGGAAAAAGTTTGGACTGATTTTGTATCCGCACGGGGGCCCGCATGTAGCGACATTGAATGGGTATTCGCAGGGGACGATGGCTATGTTACGCAGGGGTTTTGCAGTTTTGTATGTGAATTATCGGGGTCGTTGGGATTGGGACAAGAGAGTTTGGAGACTTTGCCGGGCAGGATTGGGAGTCAGGATATATGTGAGGTGGTGCAAGCTACTAGATGGGCGCTGGAAAGGTTTGGGGAGAGGATAGATAAGGAGAGGATTGGATTTCTGGGAGGGAGTCACAGTGGGTTTATTGGGGCTCACACTAGTTTAATTGAGGGGCTTTTTCGAAGGACGGTGCTCAGGAATCCGGTAGTGAATGTGGCGAGTATGGTGGGAGCAACGGACATTCCGGATTGGTGTTTCTGTGAGGGAGGGGTGGGAAGGGTGAATGAGGCTGGACTATTGTTAGTGGCTGATAGTGGGCAGCTGATGGAAATGTATCGGAGATCACCGGTTAGTAGGGTGAAAAGGGGGTTGAGGGAATTGGGAAATGTCTGTTGCAAGTGGGTGGAGGGGATAGGAGGGTGCCTCCGCAGCAAAGTTTGGAATGGAAGAGAGTTATGGGACAAGTGCATGGGAGTGAAAGTGTAACGCTGCGGTGGTATCCAGGAAGTGGACATGCTGTGGATGAGGTACCGAACGGCGACGATGCTTGGGTGCACGCGCTGGACTTTTTGTGTGAGATGTGAAAAGGCGGTGTCGGAGAGGGATGAGCGGTCAATTAAGTAGCATAGTAGCGGTAGGCACCGCAGTGACTCTGAATCTATTTCGATGGATTACTTTGAGCGGAGAAGCTCAGGGGTGGGGGTGGGTGGCCTTGTGGGCCAAGTGTCGGAGTATGAATGGAACATGTTTGTTAAGAATGCCACATGTAACGACCACTACAAGAATCTTGATCTCCTCTGCCTTGAGATATTCATTAATGCTGCAACCTACCCCATCACGTACATAGAAGCCTAAGCGGCACTGCAACCTTCCGAATGCCCGCTGCTACCAACAGTCTCCTTCAAACTGCACGCAGCAACGTCCCATCTTTCCAACTCGCGACTAAAAAAGATTTCAAAAAATGAAACACGCTGATACTGCTTTTGTTACCGCACTTCCCTTCTCCGAGCACAACACCATTTTTATCAGGCCTCTTTCCTCAAGTCCCCTCCCGCATACCGGCAATTTTCCACTCGCCAGCGACATGTTGCGCCACTCAAGATGCAGACATGGAGTGACCCAGCTGTGGCAAAGGAATACATAGACTTTCTATCCGGCGTCAACCAGCGTGAACTCAAAGTCGACTGTCCCTCCACCATTCTCGGCTACGGACGTATCGGCCATTTTCTACAAACTTTGGGCAAGGGCGACGATCTTATTATCCGACGAGGCGAATCTATTCCGCCAGATGCCCCTGGACCAGTGTATGTCTGCACGCGTAACGACGAACTCGAGGACATCATCCTGAATTGTCCAGAGGAAAAGAGGGAAGACTTGGTGTTTATTCAGAATGGTTACCTGGAAAACTTGTTGCGAAAATACGCTCTCAATGATAATACAAAGGCGAATCTTTATTTTGCGGTCAACAAATTTGGCGCAAAGCCTATTGATGGGATTACAGAGACAAACCCGGAAGGTCTGACAGCCGTGTGTGGCAAATGGGAGGGCGCATTTCGCGATCGCATGGAGGCTGCGAAGCTCACTTGTAAGGTTGTTAAGGACCGGGACTTTCGCCGCGGCTCTTTGGAAAAGCTTATCTGGATATCGGTATTTAATTTGATAGGGGCGGTGCATGGAAACATTACAATGGGAGAGGTAGCCAAAATGCATGTCAAAGAGGTGACAGAGATGAGTATCGAGTTGGCGCAAATGGTGAGGTTTACGCTGACGGTGGGGATGTTGCCGAATATTGAGGATCGGTTGCTCGCGTATGGTAGGGCAGTCAAGGAATTCCCTACGGCGCTGAAGGAGTTTAAATGGAGAAATGGTTTCTTTTATGATTACTCTAACCTGGCTAAGAAGAACAACTTTCCGGACCCTACCCCAATGCATACGTAAGTGCTTTGGCAAAGAGACCTGAGATTTATTTGTGTGTACGCGGGCGTTGTACTGACTCCAAACATGCTTATTTTTGTGATTTATGCACGTGTGAATGGGTTTTCGCGTCGACTAGGGAATATCTGGAAGATGGAAAGAAGATGGGGCTGATAGAATGGTAATGCGAATTGCTTTGAACGAGGCTGTTTGCGAAAGACGGGCCCGGAAAGCATTCAATGTTGGAATGGCTTGTGTGTTGATATGACTAGCTCTGAATAGTTGACTTTCTTTACAGAACCTATGGATCGCTTGAAGGTACGGTACCAAATGGTAAAGCCATTCCACGGTGGTTGGAATAAATAGCGGCTGTATGTTGATGACAGATCGCACCTCGCAATACCTCATCGGCCGTGTGTTTAGCAATGACTGTTTAATTCCCTTGAAACCGATCCGTGACCTCATGACGATGACATCAATGTATTGTGCTGCACAATGCAGCATCTTTGAAACAAGCAAGCACAATTTGTGCCTGCTTGCTAGAAGGTGTACTGTACTGTACAGTAGGACTTCTTTACACAACACGTTTTACCGAGAGTAATTTCATTAGAGACGATGAATTTTTCGAACACGTATGACAAGTTGCCGGCGTGTTTGTAAATACTGTACTGTTGAGAGGATAGCTCTAGAGTAATTTCGTGGACCCGTCCGATCTCACGAAATTAAAAAAAACATGTATGAGAGCATCCACTCAGAATGTCTCTGAGAGGCACTGCGATCTCTTCTGTATGTACTGAACTGTACAATACAGTACCGTTAGAGCATCTCCATTGGTAGTAGATACTGAATGCATTAAACTTCTTTCTTCTTTCTTTTCTTTTTCTTGGTCACCGCTAAACCGTCATATCGCTATAATACTAAATATATTATAATGACTAAAAACCAAATTAAAGGTCTCCACTTCGCATAATGTTTGATTTGTACCGGAGGTTTTAGCGGGTGCCCCAATTTTTTCCTCAAACGGAATAGTAAAACTGCATACCTTCAACAGCAAACCGCTAAACGCTCCAGCATACAATAATTTTTGCCGAGACGTTTGCCGTTCACAGTGTACTGTCGAAGCCAATGAAATCACAAGTTCTGTATGATCATCGAGTAGCCCGTCATCACATGGGGCACCTTCCCTTCCCACAAAAGCACAGAACGAGGTTCCCTCAAGCCGTCTTGCGAAAACGATTACTCATCTTTTGTCCTACCAATCTCGCTCCATCAACTACCACAAATTGCGAGAAATCAAACTAAGCTCGAAAAAATGCAGCCACACAGCAAAAGAGACATGCAGCCGGTCGAAAACTTTACTCCAACGACAGACAGGGAGCTAGTCTCAATTTCATCGGCAGATCAGCATCCTCCTTATCCCGCACCGCAAGTCATGACTTCCGGCTCAGTTGGAAAAACTAGAACCTCAAGCGGAAAGCAACCATCTTGGAATGATACCGACACACTTGCTGCTGTTATGTCAACCGTCAACTTTCCCGATGCAACTATCCATGGTTCAAAACAGAAGAAAACAGATTTGCACAAACAACTAAAGTCCGAGTTTATGCGATTGCCAGACGTTTTTGTCACAGATCACGATGAGCTACGAGATGTGAACCAGACAAATATTTGGAGGTCTAGATCTGTTCGCAGTATTGCTGAGAGAGGAGCGAAGGTTATGGCGGCGTGTCGAAAGTTGAAAGGGTACAGGCGCATTGTCGAACGTGCTAGGCTTACCGGAAAAATTACGGAAGAAATGATTTTTAAGTGCGCAACTGGTCTTTATAATTGTGTTATCAAAATTTCTCATCTGTATGACGTGTGTCGTAATCCTAACTACATAGTTGGGAAACCATTTAATTTCCCACGGATCTATCAGCGGCCTTACAAGAACATATCAGACCTTGACCCAGTGCAAGAGCTTGAGCAAAGTGATGGTGGGAGTTCTGCTGACCGAATTAATTCTAGTACTGTTGAAGAAGCTGGAAAGGAGTGGGCCCTCTAATCTTTGATCCTATCTGATCTGCTCCTTCGTACGTCAGAAGCGTCGTAGGGCTCTAGTGGAAGACGTTGCGATCGAATGGCAATCATCTCTGCACTGGGGTCAATAGTTCTGATATTTTTTGTTCCAATCTCTCCCTCTGTATCTTTGTACTCCATAATCATGCTGTGGAGTATTGTAAAAGCACAAAATACTTCATTCATGTCGGTGGTCTTCCATGTACGAGATGGCCGTGATAGTATGTGTCGCCTACTGAAAAAACCCCGTACACACGCTCTTCGACCTTTCTAAAAGCCTCTTGGGCTTTTGCGAATGTATTTTCCATATTCGTTTTTGGATTTGAGATTTTCTTTAAGAAGAATCTTCACGCTGGATATATTCCGTCTACAACCCAGTAATACCAGGTGATTGTTCTACCAGACACCTTGTATTCAGGTGTATAAGGCGGCCACCTGCCAGACCTAACCTCTGCGAAAAGAGGAGAGCAGTCTAGGATGTTTAAATCATTAAGGGCTCCTCGATACCCGAACTTGAGGTGCCACAACCACAGTCGGTCGTCGTACACGCTTTCAATGCGCAGTTATGGATCAGATGAATTTCCAATATTTCTTCCTTGATAAGCCACTGCTCCTTTATGTAGCCTCCAACCACTGCAGGCCAGTGACCCCAGTGCTCCAGGAAACCCTGGGGAAGAATGCAGTTTCATTACGTTTTTGGCGTCTCCATCTATTGTACGACTTAGGTACGTCCCGCCGACTGCCTTGCAAACGGCTTTCACAAACTGTTTAGGACTCCTGAGTTTTTGATTCAGATAATCGGAGATCTGTTGTAAGGAAATTGGACGATACGCCATGGCTGAGTTGATCAAGTGCAGCAGTCAACTTATGGTCAGTTGTAGCAGATGGAAGTCCAGTACAGTCTTGGCTTTCCTTTAAATAGCCATCTGCACTGAGAACTCCAGCTTTTAATTTATTGTAAATGGAGCGAGGAATTATCAAGGAGCGTTCAAACTCCTTTTCAGTAAACGTTGGGGCTGTCCGTCCGGTGAAAACATTAAATCACTACCCGGGAGGAGGTAGGCCCTCGAAGCTGAGCTCCTGCTTGTGAGCGCCCAAGTTTACGATTGGGGGCTCTCCCTGGCAACGATCCCCCATGTGAACGACTGTAATGCCGGCGACTTATGCAACAAAGTCGCATGAGTATGCTCACAACGAGAACTGTTGTGATTGATGCAGCTACTGCGTTCGGGGACATAACAGTATCAAACAGTGGACAGCGACCCATTGTGATGAGGGATACTTTCAATGAGCAATCCTGCTGAAAGGTTACTGGCGTCTCCGCATTGAAATGCGGTCGCACCGTTGTAGATACGGTCTAGTATACCGACTGATGATTATGCGGGTATATCGGTACCCAATAGGATGTGTAAAGCGTCAAAATTTTGTTGCTGTTATACGGTTTTAGCGCGACACGAGTGGAGATGCCCTTAAGATGGGTACATTTAGCGGTAGTTTCGCTAGTCCAAATATTTGTACTGTATGTTTTGTATTTCATATTCAAATATTTAACTTTCTGACAGCTACTGTAATGTAGCGGATATGTGCCCCTAGGGCCAGCTAGGAGGTCTATATAAACGCCTATACTTCCGGGGCCCTGGACAATAGAAGGAAATCAGATTGTGCAAACCAGGGTTGTGGGGGACATGTACAATTTAGAATTTAGGGTTTTCCGCTGTGGATACGTGATCACTATTGAGGCACCGACTGCTTAGAATTAAAGGGATGATGATTTGTTCATCGCACTGGAGCTGGCGTGCTCAGGATGATTATGAAGCCTCATTAATGTTGTTTTAAGGTCCTAATACATAGGATCAAAAACAAAGACCAAATAGTAATGCACATATGAAACATGCAAGCTCCGAAAAATGGGTCGAGTATATCATGAAATGATTCCAAAACAGCTGCAGACATCTTGGCTTTCAACGTATCAAGTTGAGCATCAAATTCATCAGGCTTAACTGGCTGTACTGTTTTGCAATTCCGTTGGAAATTAACAAAAAACTTTTGATATATGACCAACTGCATCACTTACTGTCTATATCTTCTTTTGACTTTCCATACAGGAGAAAAGTAGTTGCTCCAAAGTTTGAACAACGCATTGAACAATGTCCCATATCTCTTGACTGGGAACTATTTTGCGTAGGTTGCGATCGGGTTGGTCTCCAAGCACTTACGGACGACTTCTTTGTATTTCAACTTCATTCTGAACATGACAAGGACACTGAAAAATCTTGTCTTCACAGGTGTCGGAATCAACCGAGGAATGACATCAACATATCGGCATGCATCCAACCATTCCTTTCCTCCCTTGGCTGACTTCTTAGTCCATGTAATGAATTTCTGAAGCGTTGATTTTACCAACGGGAAGTCAATAAACGGCAGACTATCCGTAGTATTCTTTGATAAGGCAGAATTACATGCACCGGAAATGATATGGGCAAAACAAATGAACCTGAAGCAACTCCCAATATCACCATAATTAAAAGTAGTAGATTTTCGAATAATATTTGTGCATACGGAAGATTAGAACCACCATCTTTGACGCATGCAAGAACTATATCTCGAATATTGAACTTGTCGAGTTGCTCGATCAAAATGTCGTGAGAAGATTCTCCTTGTGTGTTGTCGAACTTTATCATAGCCAGATGAACACGTTGTTGCTGATATCCATCATCTAAGCCATGGGCAATCAAATCAAAGATATCTTCACATCCACGGCTCATCCAAAGATCGAATGAAATACTGACAGAGGTGATCGAAGACAACTTCAGAGTGGAGATATCCTTCAATACTTTGTCAGTGAAACTTGGAATGTGCTTAGTAACAAAAGTCTTTCTGTCTGGGACGGTAACGCGCGGATTCAAGCAATGAAAAAATCTCCTAAAATATGGGCGTTCGACAATGGAAAAAGGTAGTCCCGCTTTCGGGATCAGAATAGTCAGATTTTTCACCACTTCCTGGGCTACATCTGAATTTGACCTGTACTTATGGTGCGTGTCCAAAAGTGTTTGGATTGTTTCCTGCTTCTTCTTTGGGGGTTCTTTAGTTCGATAGCGTTCAGAAAATTGTTGAATAAGTCTTGATGGTTTTCTTTCAGATGTCTCATGAAAGCATTTGTTCCAATACTCGGGTTGAGTTAAATGATTCCCTTGCAGTCACGTTTGTCTGTCGAAGATTTCGATGCTGTACTTGGATTGCAAACTATACATCGGTACTTGCATTGGTCGAGTTTCTGCAAGAATCCCCAAAGTAGGGCGTTCTTCCCATCGCGCTTGTTCTTGGAAAGGGTTTCATCTGCTTTCGAAAGGATAGCATCAGTAATGGAATCATTTTACCCTGGTTTTTTGTAGTCTTGACTACCATGGCCCCGTCGTCCTTCTGGCTCTCTGTTTGTTGGTCGGGCACTTCGTCGCTGGTGAAGGGCGCAGTTGCTGAGCAAGGGGAAGACTCTGTCGCAACTGCGATGATACAGGATAGCTAATATATTTTTCTTGCCGTTTGGGTGTGCCGGGGCCATGTTCATGTTCAGTAGTACGATACGAGTGTAAAGTAACGCACCACAGAAAATTGCCGCATTGTAGTAAAAAGTGTATCATTCCCGTGGTTCCACCGGAACGTTCCATCGGTATGTTACAACTATTACTGTAATTTTCCATCGGTACGTTGCACCTCTGCGCAGGTGGACGGAACAGGATATTGGAACGTTTCTTTATTTCTAGAATGACATGTACTGAAGAACATGGAACGCACCGGTTTCCTCTTTTTTTAAAAAAATTTGGTACAAGACCAAGTCCAGTATAACTGTTCACGTTCTTGTTCTTGGACTATTCACCGGTAAGTCTTACCAAATCTTGGTGCAAACAGTCAATCTTTTTTGGCCAACTTTTGGAAGTGGCCGCAAAAGTACTTTAGAGTACAGTATACTTCGGTCACATCCCGAACCAGTGCAGTGCTGTACAGTATACTTCGGTCACATCCCGAACCAGTGCAGTACTGTACAGTATACTTCGGTAATATCTTCGAACGCTCTCCGCACATCTGTAGCCCTCCCTTACCATCCAACTACCATGCTCCGTGCGCCGCAGCACCTCCGATTGCGCGATGCCAAACAAGAGGGACAACTAATCGAGCCTAGAAGCACCGCCGGCGACGCCGCCTCTCGAAGATATCGCGTCGCTTCTGGAATCTTTCCCCGGCATATGGCACGCTCTCGCAGACGAGCTTTCAGTGCCCCTGCTCATCTTCCCGGCCAAACCTAAACTCTTGCTGCCCGCTGGCGACTCGAATGGCAGTTGCAAGAAGCGAATTAGTTTCGACGCCGCCAATGACTACCAGCTTCTTCAGACGGTGTGTTATGCGAAAAGCACACGTGAATCTGGATGAAAAAAGCGGTCCTGTGTGTCAAGGAGGCGGCATGGACGTTCATGGAGGCTGATGGAAGTTCATTGGGGGACTTTTTGACCCCTTCGATAAAGAATGGCCGTGATAAGTTTACGGCAGTCATCGAGAAGCGTAAAGTTGGTCGGGGCTGTAATGGAAATTAGGAAGAGAGCGTCGTATCGTTTAGAAGGGAAGGGTGTATAGGAGCAGGAAAAAACCGACAGAGGGAAGTGTCGACATCGAGACGGAAGCGAACCTTGCCGTAGAGAATTCTTCCGCACACAGACCGCAGCGTAAGCTTCGCACCATAAACTTGGATTCCGACGATCAGGAGCGTGATACTTTTATCGAGGAAATGAAACAATGTAAGAAGGCAGATGATAAAAAAATGAAGATTGAGGAGGTGAGGCTCGAAATCGATAGGATTCCATGCGAGAAAGAAGGGGCGCGGCAGTAGTTGGACGGGAGGAGTATTACTGTGGAGGAGAAGAATCTACAGCTTGATAAGCGCAAGTACGAAATGGAATTCTAAAAGCGCAGAGCTGCTAGGAGGAACGGAAGGGTATGGTAGAATTCCTTTTCACTCTGGCTAAGAAAGTGCACTAATTGGGTGAGTGTTACGTGTCTCGCTTTTCGGCTCGTGACCAAGCAGCAAATGCGGTACGGACTTTGCGCTCGCCTCTTCCCCTACCCCTTCCTATACGTTTACAGGGAGTTGAAATAATATTGCAAAGACGGCGCTTGGCACAAAAGTTAAAGGCCTGTGTCCCAGCGTACAGGCATGTCTTGAATTTTTTTGAGCGCTTCCCTGTACATCAACGAAATTGGCGCGTTGCAAACTCAAATATATCGCACACTGTCCTGCGACGACCACATCTACTTGAAGTCTTTGTCGACCATTCTACTGCTTCGCGAACCGCGCTCATTGCAACGTTTAATAACACTCGCTCTGCCGTTGCGTTGGCTCTGACGAAGGCGACTTGTGACCACGGCCGCATTACATAAGAAGAATCGCCGTACATGGCGTTCTGCTTGCCGTTGATATGCATGCTGACAGACATCACGCCGTGCAGCCTACTTTCGTGAAAGAGGGCCATATCATGCCTATGCACAACCTTTTACCCACAAATATGAAATATTAAGCAGTCCGGGGTGGTCACTGTCTGATATGTTGGGTATTGAAACCTCTTTTGGCCGGAGCAACACGCGTGCTGAAGCACTCTATGTCCACTAGGGCGGCTTATCTGCACTTTTGTGCAATCGATGAAGCCAAAGACACAATCTAGCGTGGCAACCTTGTCCTTATGGCCTTTTCGTATAAATAAGCCCTCTGAGCCACCAGGGCTGCACGGAATTCCAGTCGACTTCCCATAGACAACAAATGAAATTTTGTAGTTTCCCAAAGGTATCGCTGAGAAACCCAGCATGCATGCAGAATATAACATCTAGAAGTGACCAGCGTGTTAGGAATGCGAGGCACAGCAACAAAACGCAGCATAGCGTACTTGGGTAGTTCGGTAACTATTGCGCTTCGCTCTTTTGTTGCCGTAATTCATCAATGAGCAATGTTGTCGGAATTTTGCTATTGCGGAAACGGAACACTGTTGAGTAGATCATACCGCTCAATCGAGGTCTCGATCGAACCGGGAGTTTCCACACATACCTCTGCACCTGCGAAAAGTGACTGTCGAGTCGCTCAAACCGCTCAATCGCAGTCTCGGTAAGCACCGCAAGCCGCAAAAGCCGGCGACGTCTGCGGAGGAGTAGTTCTACCTGGCCTGTATCGTAGTCCTTCTGTCTCATGTTTATGAGATAAAATGACTGTGGAAGTTGGCAGCAGGGTTGTATAAGTGTAAAAATGGAATTATGCGACTATACCAATCATTCGAAAGTAATAAGTATGTCCCTTTGTTACCAATTTTTCTGTCCCGGTCTACAGAGGAATTTTGATGGGTAAAACGTACGAAATATCTGGTTCGGAATACCTCCAATAATGATTCTTTTTCGTTAGTTTCGGCCAGCGGAGAATAACGAGAGGTGCGGGGGTTTAATTTTAAAAAAAATTATCCCTGTTATCCGGCGTCGTGGTGTGTAGTGGGAGAACAGTGAATGAGAAAACACTATTGCAAGAGAATACATTGCCATAATGAAATTCAAATCCAAATAATGCTAAATGCTGAAACGTTAGTGGCCATTCGAAACACCGCTGTTACCGTCCAACGGTAAAATTCAAACATTGTGGCTTTGAGCAACGGACTTACACACTTTTTTGATTGTTCAATCTGTCTTCTGATATAACAGGAACATTCAGATGAATATGTAATTTGCGGATGCAGAATTTCTGCAATACGTGTCCACGTAACAAAAAAGTTGCAGAATTGGAAGTATCGCGCAGGAGCGAAACTGTTGAAAAGGGAGGTTTTAGTGAATTGGCATGTGCAATGATTCACCTAAGTGTCGAGAATGGCGTGTACAGTTGGAATTGGATCGGGTGAGCCTAGCAAAGCTCCTGCTGCCTCGAACAGAAACACGCATGCGAAACACCCTCAACACCTCTACCCCTTCGCGGATTGCAGAGTGTTATATCAATACCTCAAATCCCAACAAAAAAACACGCAGAGAGGTACCCAAGCCCCAGGAATCAATGCTATCGGACCTCTCGCGGGCCCATACACCAAGCCTGAAATTAACATCATCATATCACACATATTCAAATATAAACGGAATTTCGAGTGGTGAAGTAAGATATCCTGATACTGCCGCTGAGAGGTATGGAAGGGCACTGCAGGGAAGGGCAATAACTGAAGCAGACATGCCCGACGATTCTGTTTTTTTGAGGGCGCTAGAACATGCTGAGAAACAGCGAATAAAAATGAATGACAAGAAGTTACAGCTTGATGAAATTAGACTGAAGAGAGATATGGAGGATAGAAATCACGCCAGGCAAGTGAGTATAGAGGATCGGGAAGCGTTTGCAGAGCTAGAGCTAAAGAAAATGAAGCTTATGATGGATGCAATGGTTTAAGTCATCAAAAAAAGCTGAAGGACGTAACTTGACGCTTGGCGCTGTAACAACGAAGAAACACTCAAGAAAACGAACAAATGGGGATTTTTGGAATGGCATGTTGTGATTCGTCTACAGCAGGCATCCTTGTTTGAATGTAATTATCTACGGAGAGAGCTCTGTAACGAAATTAAAATGATGTCTAGATCCTATACAAAAATATTCTTGTGTTGCACAGTAAAACTATTAATATGTAAAAGGTGCCAAAGGGGAGAATCAAGGCATGCATTTTTCTAGGTAAGTCGACATTATTCCAGCATATCTTCGCCTATTTAAACATTCATTCAACTGTAATACTTCCTGAATCCATGGAATTGTTGGATGCACTTTGGTATTGTGTTCGTGATGATAGTGTGAACGGAACCTCCAAGTAGGGCTTTCAGTCATAATCACTATCCTTTTGTATACAAAATACTTTAATTAATCCCTGCAGAATGAACCCATAATTCTCGTCCAGTCCGTACCTGGAATACAGCGCCCAGTCGTGTCTTATGTCTTCCACAGGACCGTGAAATCCATAAATAAAACGCCTGGGGATGTAGAAGCCTGAAACCTTAACGTTTTTTACGATTTGTGTCCGTTGTAGACAATGTTTTGTAAATAAGCGCCATTCAGTCGAAAATTTCTAAAACCGTTCCGTCAATGAAACCGATTAATTTTTCTAGCCCTCTTGTTTTTTTAATAGACGGTGAATAACTGGCTGCATGTTTCTGTATAAGTTTTCGTTTAGACGGCTCGCTACTAACGCTTTCCATTTTGAAACAAAATCATTTGTTGTCTCCCAAAGTATCCCAGACAACTAGGAGGAGTTCTTTCGAAACATGACCTCTAGATATTTTCATCATTGTGATATTGAAATTAGTTTCAATAAAACATATTTATCCAGCATTAGAGTACTATATTGCATGTTCCTATTGGTTGTATAACAATTTCTGCTGGATGTAACGATTTGGGCTACTGTGCGGAGGTCTGATCTTTGGAATCGGAATTGTAGCGAGAATTTTTGATCGGCTATGCTCGCAAAGACCTATTCAAATGCATTACTGGCGATTATTTAGTTAAAATTTGGTAAAAAAAAATGGTTTCCCTTAGAGCTCAGTACTTATTGAGAGCAATCACGAACAAAGATAAAGGCAGATCGGTGGTTACTAGCCTTTTGATGATTTAAATGGGCGCTCGGCTCTAAAATTGGAGCCGCGTATGGTTATTCGCCTTTTTCTCACGGAGCAGGGTCCCTTTATGAGCGCGAGACATCTTTTGGCTGCGGTAGTATCTCTTACGGGTGTTGGTAGTAATATTATCACGATGAATGCCGTATGAAAACTTGAGTAATCGAATACATTACTCATGTGATCGCGGTTTCGATAAAGCATTACAGAAAAATTAAAGCACAATTGCAGAAGTCAAGTTGAAGTCTGTAGTACCGTAAAATTTATAATAACTGGTAATGGGTCTTCACAAGGCATGACAGGAAAAAGCAATTGGATACCATAAAAAGAGTGTCACCGGCTGTGATGCCCGGTTAGCGACGAATATGGAACTGGGGAAAAAGCTCATTCCTGAAACACTCAAAATTTAAATAGCTGGCAACCTAGGTTCACAACACATGTTTTTCGTCAATCGCAATAACTCAACTCAATAATTGTTAAAACTGAAATTATATATTAAGAAACCATACTTTTCGATGACAGGAATATAGGAACCATAATAAGTATTGTTAAAATGTCTTTGACCGCGTCATGGATATAAAGAAATACCTCAAATTATATTCTCCTGATTCCTCCTTTGTCAATCAACACAATTTTCCAAATGACCAACCCTCCGCTATCGCACTCCAAGCAAGTCGCAGCCATTGCTCTGGACACATTCCTCCAGCATCAATTCAAAAACCCCTCATCAATCGCACTTCTTTTACCCGTAGGCACCGTAACCCACATAGACTTCAGCCAGCACACTGGACACTCCCCTGCGGAATCTCAGTCCATCCAACCCTCACCATCTTTTTCGAGATACCACTCTAGCCTCTTCATCGAAATAACTCTCAATCATCGCATCCAAGACACTCGTCCGGCACCGCCCTGCAACCAACCCTCAACCATTGCTCTCCACTCATACCTCCGATATCGCAACCCACAAAACAATCAACCAACGCAATCGACATAACACTTCGCCAACGTTATCCAAACAGACCACAACTATAGAATTCCACAAACAACTACGGCGTTGCAACTCAAAAAAAAACATTCAACCGTCGTAGCAGACCCAAGACTTCAGACTTTAAATATAATCTAATCCCAAATATTTCAACCATCGCACTCCTAGCCCCTTCCACTATCAAAATCTCAAAAAACTCAACTAGTGCACTCCTAAACTATTACATGTAGTAATCACTTCTTACATCACACTCCACGCACCACTCCTTGATTGCACTTCAAAAAACCCTCCGTCATGGCATTAAAAACATACTATTTCACGCGAAAAAGTCCTACGTTGAACACTTTTAGGCTCTTGAAAACCCTCCCACGGTCGCCTCTCTCTGTGTTCTGGCATTAAGTCCCTGTTACAGCAAAAAAAGGCAGCTTCCGAAATTATAATTGCAACTGGTTTTGTATTTGGTGAAATTATCCCAAAGTTAACTAAGGACGTGGAACTGGATGAATATGAGTCTAGGACGGCGGTTTTTTGGATTCGAATGGTCACTGTTGGAAAAGCTTCGCCCACCCGGGGGAAAATAGGCGGGTCGTCACCTGGTAAAATTGGAAAAGTTCACCAATATTATGCTGCAGCTTATGAAAGATTCTTGAGAAAATTAATTTGACCGTGGAGGCAGCAACGACCAGTTACAACACACTGCGGGCATCAGAAAACTGAAGAGGCGTTTGAAAGGAGATTATGGGTGATGAGATTTGTATTTAATAGAGTCTATATCACAGTCGTGCCGCGCTCTGAGTATATGAGACAAGAACCTCGCAGTGATCAAACAGTTACAATGGGTATATAAAAGTTACATACAATCAATATTGAATTTTTGAAGTTAGCCAACGCCCTTCCGGCTCACCTTATTGACGACATATTTTGATGTATCTGAAACCACGAGTTCTCTACGTTAGATTGAATTCTTTAATTCTTGGAAGAGTATTTTCTGCTGTATATTTTCCAGGCTATATCGGCTGTTTGTACTGCGCTGGCTGCGGGTGTAATTATTGTCCCGAAGCTCCTCATGGAATCATGACGGGTAAGAATTGGAAACCAACTGTTTTCATAGACAAGTTAAGGTGGAGTAAAGTCCCTCACTGTCACTAACGTTGCTGAAACTATCGAAAAGCCAGATGTAATTGCCTCTTTAAGTCGTATTACCCTACGCAAAAATATCACTTAAATATGCAGGAGTTCCTTCTCTGCCTTCCAATCAATGGGTCATCGACTCAGGATGTACTTCGCATGTCATCTACGACCTTTCAGAGTTCACAAGCTATCAATTCTTCACTTACCCTTCACCGCTTAACCTAGGAGCAGATTTCACAGCTATTATTTTTGGCTCCGGTGACGTAGCTCTCACGTTACGTTGCAAAAACAAAACTGTTAAATGCGTAATGAAGAACGTATTGCAGGTTCCAGACCTTCGCTACCAACTTCTCTCCGCTGCCAACTTCTCTCCGTATATATCATGGCAAAGCTTGGAATTAAGACGCGTTTTAATGGTGAAGGGGGTCGCCCTTATGGAGACGTGTACGTTGATAAATGGCCTATACTCTTTTGATGTCACCAAGCCCGCACTAAAGCCATCGACGGGATCTCAAGTTTCTTTGATACGCCCGCTTTCAATCTGGCATCAGCAACTGTCACAAGTTCATGCTCCCGGAATTAAATCAATGATCAGAATCTGTGTCGTAAAAGGTGTGAAGATCTCGCCAGGAAAAAAGGAAGAAAATTTCTGTGTCGGTTGCATACTTGGTGAATTCCACCGGGCTCCAATCACGAACAAGATGCAAAATCGTTCAAAAAAACTCTGAAATTAGTTCCCTGAGACGTCTTTGGACCCGTTGAAACTCCTTCTCTGGGATATGCTCGGCACTTCGTGTCATTAATCTACGACGACTCCAAGTGTACGGTTGTGTATCCTATGACTCACAAGGCAAAGGTGATATAGTGCTTTCAAAACTACAAAGCCTTTGAGGAAAAACATACCAACAAGCTCTTAAAATATTTCCAAATCTACTTGTTTTCTGACACAAAAACGCCATTGAACGAAGATAAATTTCTCATTAATGATTCACAGTCTGAAAATGGGGAAGAGTACCTTACTACCGATTCCAAGATATTCCTCCGGACGAGTGTCATCTAAAATCAGTTCGCAGTGGCTTACAAGCTCCAGAAAAATGGGACTGCAGAAATTATTAATCGAACCATCTCAACCTGTACCGCTTTATGTTGCAGCAAAAGTGTATCATTAAGCATTTATGGGCTGAAGCTCTTTCCACGGCTTCCTGTGCCCTGAATTGAGTTACTTCAAGTTATTTACGAAAATATATAACTCCTTACCACCGCTTGAATGGCAATGCACCTGTCATCTCTCACGTGCGGGTATTCGGTGCACAGTGCTGGTATGTCGTGCCGAAGAAAAAAGTCAAAAAGCTCGACTCGAGATCTCGTGATGCACTTATGATGGGGTACTACTCTCAGGGAAAGGGATACCAGCTGCGGGATAATGGATCAGAAAGAATGGTAATATCCGGAGATGTAATTTTCAGCGAAACAAGAGCTTGTGCAATTACTTGAAACATCTGCAAATTTCCGTATGGAGATTCCAGCCAAAGAATATCCTCGGATGACGATAGCTCTCTGACTGAAGAAATTTCCGAAGCACAGAGTTCCGCTGCCGAAGAAGAGGCTGAAAAGACCGCTCCAGTCGGTGACGACAATCCTGCCTCATCTGAAGAAACCGCTCCAGTCGCTCGTCGTCGTTCTTCTCTATTCTCAAAGAAACACACCTGCTGGTTTCCTTCTAGCTCTTCCTCAAATGCATCACTCGTTGCGGAAACTGCACTGTTCTCAGCAGAATTTTTAGCAACATAAGAAGAACCTACTTCTCTGAAAACATCGATTTTTGGATGCCAGGGATCAAAAAGGAATAATATTCAATCCATGAGAACAGCACTTTCGAGCTCGTTCCAAGGAAGCCATGGATTAACGTGATTTCGTGTGCTTATGTTTTCCGTATCAAACCTGATGTCGGCCCTAGGGTTAGCATTGTCGCAAAGGGGTTCATAAAAGTACCAGGACTACAGTACACAGACACTTATGCTCCCGTCATTCTACAGTAGCCGTTTGGTTGTCAAAGCTTATCTGCAATTTGATGAATGAGAAACTTCCTACTGCAATAAAGATCTCAGTTCCCAACTCAGGAACAAACAACTCGTCCCAGAACGAATAGATCAATGAGCCGAACAAGCACATTGATACTCGGTATAATCTCGTTTGTTAGGGCATGTCGTCCAAACGTAATTCTGTTTCCCACTGTAGAACAGTGGGCCGAGTCTCTGATATTCTGATGAAAACCTTGCTCTAGGTCAAGTTTCTGAAATTCGAAGGGAGTTAGGTATTTCTACTTCAAGTTTTCAAAATTAGTATTGAAATGTTTTCAGATGAAGGGTGCGCTACTGTGGTCAGTTCTAGTTTGAGGGGGTCTTTTAGTGTAATTACTCTCTGTTGCTTCTGCTAACAGCGTACAGTTCGCAAAGAGTCTTGCAGAAATTTTAGTTTATTGTCCAACCTAGAACTTGATTGATACGTTTATGCACGGTACTTTGTTATTGTTTGTAAAATACTGTACGTTTGAGCTGATATATTGCAGATCAGATCAAGAATGTTTGGGGTTAGCCTCTTACTGTCGTCTACTTGGTTTCTGGAAACCCCCTGCGATAATCCAGAAGAACCAGTCCACTCGACTGGAGGTCTACATAATCCTCGGTCTTCCTACATCTTCCGTCCGAGTAAGGTGCCTCTCCACCTTATCCTCTCTTATCTCTCCATATTGGTCCGTCACTTTTATATATACCTCTCTAAACTTCTCTCCCTAGCGTACTCTCTCTCTCTCTTGCCTCCCCTCTCTCTGGTTCACTCTATCATAAACAGCATCTACCGCCACTGGAGAGGATATGTCAATAAATGAATTACGTGCAATTTCCTCCATAACATTTAACGATGGGTCTAACGCCTTGCTACATCCGTAGTTCTAGCCCTCCAACTCCCACAGTGATTTCAACTGAAAGGACCGGAAAATCATATAATGCAAAAAAGGCTCTGTTCCTGGGGCAGAGAGAAAATTCAGCAGATATGATTTCCTTTTAATCTGAAGCAACTCTTGCCCAGCCTCAGTGGTTTTCTGGGATTTCTCAGCTAAATTTTCAATAAAATTGGCGCCTTTCTGGAGAGCAAGGGCTTGCTTAGTCATCTCTGCATACTGCTTACTTCCGACTAAGCTTTAGGCTGGCATCGTGTTAGATAAACTATTTATAATAGCCGATATTTTCCCGTCTCTTGAAGTTACCGTTAACTTCTCTTCGGCGTTTGCAATGGTTTCGATTTGCGAACAGAAAATCTCTACTACCTTGACCCTAATTTCAGCGAGTATGAATGCGTTTCTGGGAGAAATTGAGGCATTGAAATACTGAATCTCTGGCCCGCAGTCGACTAATGGATCAATAAAAATGATTACATGATATAATTAGTTATCCTTACCACAGTAAACATCTCTAGCATCGAGAATCATATTTTCCTCGGATTGTCATGTTGTTGATTTTTTGATCGCTCACAATATACCCTCAGACTTTATTAATTAACGTGTAGCATTGAGATGGTGCTGGACAGTGCCCCCTATTGAACCTTCAGGATATGTTTCCTTTGATTCCTTTTCGCTGCATCATATCTTCTTCCCGCAGTCCAATACTTGCAACAAGGTGCTCATGCAGATTTGTTTGGGAACCGCAAAATCCGAAAAAGCATGCCGTTCGAATCTTTAGACACTGTAGTAAAATCTTGACGCTTAAAGTGGCCTTCCGTCACACTTTGGGCTTTCACCTCGCTCAACCAGCAAAGCATAGTTACTGGTAAAGAACTATGTTTTGCTGGTTGAGCAAAAATTTACTGGCGGGTTTCTCATTGAAAGTACCCCAAAGTTTTTTGTATCTACGAAGACATCTATAAGTAACCGATGCTTTTATTGAGTAGATATTTGTACTTTGGCCACAAATAAGCAAAGATTTACGGGTGCAATCTCGTCGTTGATAGTATTATTCGACAAAAAATTAAAGAGTCGGGGATATGCCACAGTTTGAACCATATGACAGCGTCATTCAAGCTTCAAACATACTTCCAACGACATCACGGCTTCGTTTCCGCACTATTTTGCCCTCTCAGCCACATTAAAAGCCTCTAACACTACCCTGTAATAAAAACGAACACGAGAAGAGCCAATCCCATCAATAAACTGGCTACTTCGCATCCCGGACCTACAGAATACGAAAATTATCGCCGCATGATCACCCAGGAATTCGAGGGATTTGTTTCGTCCTAATTCTCTGAGTAGTCCGAGGAAGAAAAGCAAAAGGCCAAGAAGGAAATGTGGAAGGAGGAAATAGATAGGATTGAGGATAATTCGGTGAAGCTTTCGCATCTGTTGCACTACAGTAGAGTAAAGGTTCCCGTGGGTACTCGTGCCTATATACGGCGGGAAGGTAGTTTGATTTTGGACTCCTCGGAGGGGTAAATACGGATTTTTAGTGTGTTAAATTGGGATTGAAAGATTTCGATATGTCCGAGGAAGCTATCTACCAATCTAAACCGTTCCATTAAATTTATAGGAAATGTATTGTAGGTGTGGATAATGTGGATTATTGTCTTAAATTGATGCCCATGGCAGTGATTAATATAAGAGTAGAGATACACCTTTTCCTTAAAATCATCTGCAGTTAGCCTTCCTCGACAACAAAGATTCTATTGAATTCATGTTATGGTATTTAGCATGAGTGATTGAGACTTGAGGCTTATCCGAAATTTATATGTAATCTGAATAACCTGCTTCCCATAGGAGAGTTAAAGCAAGTCTAGATAAAATTTTAAGTACAGGAACAAGTAGTCTCGAGTTTAAAAGTCAACTTCGGACTCAAAAAGTGTTTCAATTACGTTAAACCACTGATTTCTACTGGTATAATTTGCCCATTCTAGTCATATCTGTTGACCTCTCGTCTCATTACTGTTCAAAGGTCCTTTATTAAATCAAACAGACTAAAATAGCATGTTTGCTGTTAGCTGCAACTATGTTTTGAGCTGTTTGGTACCAACAATCTCATCTGCGCCGATTTGCTCCTATCAGAGATACTCATCGAACTCACATCGATGTGCAAGGTTTGAAAATGGAGTCGGAGGCAGTACTATGAGGTTTCAAAATGAAATGTTTTTGAGAAGAACTCTATGAGAGAGGGAAGATCAAACAGGGTACCAAGAGATGATATAGTGGAAGTGAATGTGTAGATTTCATAGTTGGAGACGTAAGTGTATACTCGCTCACGACTTAGAGGGTTTGGAGTTGATACAGTATATGGGAAGTGAACGAGATGCTGCAAAGTTGGATTCGTGACTTGCGGGAAGGAATGAGGCTTGAAGGGTTAGTAATGGTACAGACGGTGAAATACGGTGGAAGCGAGAGAAATGAATATATTTTGGGACAAGGAGAATCAATGTATTCGAAGAAGGTATTCTGTGAGGGGTATGAAGAAAAATTGTGAGAGATATTGGAGTGAAAAGGAAGAGGATTAAAAAAGGAGATGTGACTCCCACAAAAACCATGGAGATTTTTGTTTTACTGTAGTGATATTTTAACATCGGAAAATTATCAGAGCTGAGATTGACGATCAGTGACGATTGTTATATCTATAGATAACGGTGATCGCGGCCTAGCCAGAATGCAAGTAAATTCCAAACTATAAAATATAACTCCCTTCTTTTTAACTTTGTTACTCTAAGGTGATACCGGTAGTTGCAGTAGTACAGCGATTGGAGTTACATAAGCCGGAATATCAAGAGATCTGTCTGTAATTTGAGCGTGCAGATCTCAAATTTGATACCGAGTCCACCAAGCATATGGGATGAACTGCGATCACAGCAGAAGACACAGATGCGCTTAGGAAGCTGGGGATTGAATCGTTCAAAATTGCATTACTCTACCGACTATCGTAGGTAGCACTCAAGTTATATCTCCAGACAATATTTTACTGTCTTTTTTGTCGGTATTTTGTTTTGAATCGCAGTACAAACACTCAATTTCATTGTGAACCCGCTATTTTAGTGCCCGACCAGCTATCCAATGGTACGTACTATATGTAAAACAGCATCAAAATTTTTCTCAACGACAGGCCTAATACATCAACAATAAGTCGAAGGTGGCGGAAAATAAGTGGTAGTTAAAACAGAAATATGAGCGATTCATCACATGCCTGACAATTTGTGTAGTTATTAATGTGGACTCCATTTTGAGACATAGTTAACACAAGAAACAAAAATCATCTAAAAGAGAAAAATCTATAAATACTCGCAAAACTATATGCATTTATCATCTTAATACTCGACAAAGAAACTAATAGTACTTATTTGAAACTTACTTTGTTTCAATTAACTCATCAGGGGTTTATAAATGGAATCTTACAGGCTATGAAAGTAATCTGAACTCGAAGATTTACAAATTTACACTATTTTCCTAATACACTCGTCTATAGAATCAAATAATTTTCCATTATGATAATCAGTCCGTTTCAGCACCCCCTGAACGTTTTCTATTGTTCGTAAGTATACAAATTTAGCTGTCCACTGCAAAAATGCAAAAATGGTCCTTCAACTAGTCATTATTATACATAGAAATGTGAGTCAAAAAGCGACGTAGGAATCGAAAAGCTCTTTTATTGAAAAACAAAAAATTATCCACGCCTATCGGAATCAAATGACATAAGTTCTTCTTCACGTAAACAAAAAGTATTTAGATGAGTCAATATTAACATTTGAATCAGTTGAAACTATCGAAATATAATGCGAAATGTTACCCAGACCATAACTAAGTTTCTTTCTGTTCGATCCTGGAACTTTTTTCATTTTAAGTTCATTCAAGCAAGCAGAAATTGTCAGGTCCAAATTATATATTTTTATTCGAGAATAATATTCTTTATGGGAAGAATACTTGCCATTACGCACCGTTTCTCCGTTTTAACATTTTGTCGCCCTTTCCGAAAGAAGCCCCTCACGCATTTAAATAGTAAACATGCTCTTAATCAAGTTCTTTTTATTGCAAGTGGTAGACTTCCTGAAAAAAATTCCTGCAGTGCCTTTATTGGCGATTTAAAATCAGTTTGTACTGAAATCAGACTTTTCTCCCATATAAGTCTGCATAAATGCTTTTATAATAGGTCCCCACAGCGTTTATTAAGTATTTACCGAATTATCAACGCAATACGCAAAAATGGACTTCTGGTATATTTTCAATGAGGTTAAGAAAGTGAATACATTACTTGGAATGATTTTTGGGCATTAGAGTATAACTATGTTTTTAGAAAACATAGCTTTTACACAGAAGGGAATAAACTACTAAAAGTCTCGTTCTACTCAGTCTCTTCAATCTGAAGGGTATTGCGATGTAGTACGCGCACACCTGGACCTCCATTCGCCTTTGACTCTTGTTACGGTACTTTGTCTGCGCTTTAGACCTCTTCAAAGCGATTTCCTCCCTGATTTTGTCCAAATTTTTTCGCGCTTTGACATAAAGAACCTGTTTACTAGAACGCAACGGGCACCAACCGACGTGCATGTTTGTAAGAAGTAAACAAAAACGAAAAATGTATCCATATAGCCTTTCTTTCCAGCGATATTTTCGGACAGGACCCCCAAAGACACATAGACGGCCACAGTAGTTCTCGACAATGATTGTGTCAGATGCCACAGGCCTTTTAACAAAAATGTCCCCTCTAGACAACTCGCGATTCCGTGGCTTCTTCACTGGATGAACTACCCTAGAAAATTGAACTACCATGGCGCATAGATAACACTTATCCACGATCGCTGCCCAATGGTTCTCGAAAAATGTCGCACCAATTCCCTCGTCAAACCCCCTTCCCTTCCGCGTCGTCTTTTGCAAGCTGTTAGTTATTATATTCCATATTCTGGTGAAAATAACGATATTTGAAACGGAACCTGGAAAAGGAGACGAACATCCAATTGCCACATCAGTCGGTAAAACCGAAACCTCCACTTTCATCCCGTACAATTTGTGCTTTCCAGAAAAAATACTTCTTACCCTCATGTAGATTTCCTCCTGGCCTGTTGCAATGTTTGAAGGTTACGTCCGTTTCATACCGTGCGTATGGAAAGTTCTTGATCTGCTTCTTTTCTCGACGAATTCTTTCAAAAGTCCAATGCTCGGAGAAAACACTCACGCAAAAACGGAAGAATTTGTCGGAAAGCTTGTATATGAATTGCGATACTGTCCTTTCAAAAGTTGGGCCGCTGATACCGAACGCCTTGCACACGAATTCCCAGGCCACCTCATGTTTCATCAGTGCTCGACCCATGAAGAGTACATTCTTTCCTGTAAACTGCTAGCGAAGACCTCTCCCCATGCTGTAGTTCTCGGTGATGAAGCTCCGAAACGTCTCCCAAATCGACTGAAATTCTTTTGCTGTGAAATTGGTCATTTCCATAGTTTTTTGACCCACCGGGGTTGTAAAAGGAGTCAAAATATCGGGTGTTACTGTCGAGTTCATCGTCAGAGTCTGGATTGTCCCGTGTTGCATTTTACCACTCAAGCTCCACCCTACGCTCCTCTGCTGCCTCGGCGAGGAGGCCTGGTCCGCGCACAGCTTGCGGGGTGGAAAATAGGAAAAGGTGTGGGGACATTGTGGTGTTTGCCGTGGTTTGAGGGAGTTAAATCGCAAGCGAGGAGTCTGTGGATCTTTATCAATGCTGTTCGCATTGATGCTGTGTTTGCGCGGAAAACAACGCTTCGGATATGAGCATATTGCGTACTAAGTGCTGACCATACGAAAAGACCGCCCAATTTTGAATGATATCCAGGTCTTCTGATTTTACTGATTCACAGGATTTTTTTCAATCATTTTTATCCAAATTAGTTTTATCTGACTTGCTTGCTATCTTTTTAATTCTTCGATTTTTTATTTACTTCTATGTAACCGACGGACTCACACAGTTTTAATAAAAATCACTTATTTTCATATTCCCATATCAACTGTATGTAAGGTCTATTAGTTTTCCAATATTTTCATAGCTTTTGGTTTAATTTTCCTTTATAAACACCAGGTCTCAAAACAAATTAAAAGTAAATTGAGCAGTGATGCAATTGTTTGTAATTAAATATTATGTAACAAAATGACACAAAATCGGACAAGAAATCATACTTTGCTTCAAATGACAGAAAAATGTCTAAAAAGAACCACTGTAGTCCAATAAAACAAAGGCACTGGTTTTTATCTGAAGAAAATCGCAAACCCAGTGCAAGACTCAAATTTCGGACAAGCCACCAATGCCTCTAACCCGCGCCGTCGCCCTGCCCAGCTCCTCTGTTTGCGACTCTCCCGGCCCTTAGCCTACCGTGTCCTCACTCCACCCCCCACGTATTTACAGTTCAGGACTCCCCAGTTGGTTCTAATACTTTCATCTAGGACTTTTTCGATTCTCTTCAAGGCCGTCAGCTTCGATTGGAAGCAACAGGAAGTGTTCACTTATATTCGCGGTCCTTGCTTTAAGCAGGTCTGGGACCAAGCTTTCCAGCCGATCTCCAAAGGCGATCTTGGTTTACTTCTGGCTACTTATAGAACAGAACCTGCATGCGCTGCCCCTAAGATCGATTCTTTTCGACTTTTCTCTGCTTTTCTCGCGTTTCGCCGACTTTCACATCACACCCTGGTCCGCTATTTACCTTCTCACAGGTAGCTATCCATCAATTTCCTCTACTATGACCAGCACCGCGCTTTTCGAACGCTGCAACTCCCCGCTACCTGTTGAACGCCTCCAATCTACTATAACGTCTGAACTACTTTCTTCGAAGTTTGATCTCCGTTTCCAGTCTGTATCTGAGGCCAACCAGACCCGCTTGCTGTCTTCCTGCCAACAATCTCCTTGCTCTGTGTTCTCAACTCTCCTCCAACCCCACCACAGCGCGTACCTCTCCCCCACCCTCACCGCGGCACGAACCTCTCACCTAATCGTGGATTTTTGCTGCATAACTCCGTCTCAGTGTGCCTCTCCTTCCTTGAAAAAAGCTTTCCCGTATGTTCAAGGCGCTCTCATGAGATGGCCTCGGTTCTATATTCTGATGATGAGCATGCTCTTACTTGCAAGAACGAAGACGGTCAGGCACGCCGTCATAATGTCCTTCGCAATTATCTTCACTGCTTCTGCAAGGAAGTCGGCGGTACGGCTCTAATGGAACATTCCCCCACCTAGTTCCACCTCTGAATCTTCGCCTTCGACGCTTCGTGCTGACGTTTACATTTAAGGGGCATACGGTCTCGATCACCGAGACCTAGCCTTATATGGTACTGTCGCCCATCCTTTCGTCCTCGCCTCTGAAATTTAACTGCATTTTACTTAGTTAAATACTTTATACACACTAATGCGAGTCAAACGGCTGTCCATTTTGAAATTCGGACGCTCTAAAATTAAACTCACCCAAACGCCTTCCTTTCTAGCGGTAGGCCGCCTGTGTAGCACGTCGCTTATTGTGGCCATCGGTTTCGATTGATTACAACCGGTTTCTCACTGGATTGCAAGTGTGGGCATTTTCCGCCCTCAACAGGTGGTAGCTTATGCGCAAATTTGTGAGAGCTGCACAAAGCTTAAGTAAGTCATCATGGCGGGCCTCCCTCCACATCAACTTCCCTCTCATTACTCCCCAGAGAGTACACAGCCGGCAGAAACAGTTCTCCACGACTATGCGATCGGAAGAAATTTTTCTGTTCCTTTCCACATCTTCAGCTGTTAAATACCCATTCTTGGAATTATTTTTGTAATTATTGCCCGAATAAGCTCCCCAGTACCCTGATATCTCTTATCCATCAATATCGCCCAGTTTTGAGGATACTCTCAAAGAGTTCTCCGATATCGGCTATGTCCACTTCAGACGGCTTCTTTTTTAAAGGCTTTTTGTGAAAACACACATTTCGTTGGAAATCTCCAGATCTGCCGCTTCCCGGGTAATGCGCACTGCAAAATATAGCTTGCCCATTTTTCAAAACAATAACTTCCACTCCATAGCCGTAGAGCTTGTGCTTTCCCGAGAAATATTTTTTTCTCTCCTGCATATTCCCTGAAGGCCTGTTGCCTCTCTGAAACGTGACGTCTGTAGCGTAACACGCAGAAGGAAAATACCTTAACCTGATTTGGCTCTCAAGCAACTCACCACATGCATAAGGGCAATTCGTCTCCTTAATTAAACTGTCGTACGCAAATTTCTGTATTCCACCGATAAACTTAGTAACCATCTTTTCGAATATAGGTCCTTTTAAATTAAAAACACGAGCTGCGATGTCCCACTGTGTCCCGCACTTAATTACTACTAGAGTCATGAACAATAAATCCATGCCATTATAGACGCATTTGCGCCCGGACCCAACATTATGAGTGTCAAGAACTGTTAAAATACATTCCAAAGCTCCCTGAACTGTGGAGCATCGAAGTTGAACATCTCGTGAATCCCTTTGTTTCCAACAGAATCACAAAATGCCTCAAAGACTGGACACGCGCTGTCATTCTCATCATCACTGTCATGTTCCGGTCTCACGGTGGAGTATTTGCGAAGTTCCTGCTCTCTAACTATTGCTGTAGAAGCTAGAAAATGGAGAGCATAGGCAGCTGCTGAGGGGGAAGTAAAATTTACTTCGCCGGGCGCTGGCTGGGAGGAGCTCATAATTGTAATAAAGAAGGGAGGCGAAACCCAGGACGCAAAGGATTCTGGAAAGTATGCGAGGTGGTACTTTCGGTCTTAATGGCTGCTATACGGGCAGGCTCGTGGGAGTGGACAGCAAAAAGGGAGTAGACTTAAGCGCGGGGCGGGGCTCCAGCGCAGGATTACCAGAGTCGAGGGTTGTGACCGGAGAAGGCTGTGTGCCATGAAATTCCTTTAATGAGGTATTGCGTGATAGCTTTCAACGCCGTTCGAAGCTCATCCTCAGCACTGTACTATCCATTTGGAAATAGCGCGCTAAATTTTCAAATCCTATGCGCTTTTGGAAATGGCCCTTTTTCATTTTTGATTTTGTGTATTTTTTCAATAGCACGTTTCCCATTTCATCTTTTGCCTGTACTGTATGCAAGCCCGTTAGGTCCTCTCCCGACATCGTTTTGATTAGTTTCTATTATAATCTCCCCCGGTGCCTCTGAGTGCTTGATCCCACCACCGCAAAGATGTTTCCACCTTGTCCACATACCAACGATTGCAGCGAGCTATTTATCATCGTATCACTGAAGGCGGGTCTTTCGAAAGCTCGCCAACATCTACTGCGTCGATCGCTTCAACCTCAACAGGACGTTCACTTATTGGCAACCAAAATAACAGCGCGTGAACCTGAGAGCCCTGCCGATATCCACATAGTGTTTCGTAACCCAGGCAGACCTGCAATGCTCAACGACGAAGAGGAAATGCTCATTTGCAAAGCAGTACAGTATTATGTTGATATTTGCTTGCCGCTTACGAAGAACGATCTGATTGAACTCTTGAGCGTGGTTGTCGAGGGACCGCCGGAGATGCGGAGGTCAAAAATCACCTTCGCAAATGGCCACTCTTCGTCACAATGGGTTGAATCATTTATTTCACGGCAACAGTCCCTAAGGTGAAGGAAATGCGGGCGGTAGAAGACAAAAGGGCGCAAGCGGTTACAAAAAAAATTGTGGGAGAGCACATTGCTCGTATAAAGGCAGCAATGGAAGGCTTCAACATCAAGGATCCGAGTTTTGTCTTCAATTTGGATGAGACTGGGGTTTCATTTCGTTCAATGGCGGGACTTTGTATTCGAAAGGGAATTGATCGCCTGGACAAACGCTTGATAACTACAGTTGTTGGCACACGTGGAAATCTGGATAGGGTGACTATGATCTTCGTGGTTAATGCCGCTGGCAAAGCGTATAAACCTGTCGTAGTGTACCATGGAAAGAAGACACATTTTAGAAGAGCGAGGGGACAAATCCAGACATTTATGCAGTATTAACCGGATTGTTATTTTTTCAGAGAGACCCACCTGGTGTTGACAAATCATTTTTTTTGGGAATGGGCGAAGTTATTTCTGGAAGAAACAGCCTAGTTAAGGAAGGGTGGTAATAACTTGCTACTCATTTGGGGCAGTTATACATGCCATGTTCAATTTGAGGTGCTCTCCTTGTTGCGCAGTAATAATGTGAAAGTTATTGGGCTTCCGGCTCATACATCCCACGTTTTGCAACCTCTGGATGTATCAGTGTTCGATCCGTTTAAATATTTTTTACAACGCGAGTTCATCTTGTGGCTAGGGCCAAGAAGCTTGTGGACTCTTTTGATGTGGCTGTGGTTCTGTCATCCGGATACAGTTCAGCAGCTACATATTCAAATATAAGAAGTGTGTTTTATCGTACTGGATTGTGGGATGATAATCTTTTATCTGCGACGTTGGAACCACTTAAAGAGTTGCCATTTTATGTGGACGAAAATGAAATAGGACCGGAGATGTCTCTTACGATGAAGGATATCGTGAAGTCGTTTGATAACAAGAGCAGGCTTCTGCTACAAGCAGTTGAAATTGACGAGAGGGCACTGTCTCTATGAGTACAAATCATCGTCAGCATTTAACATCACATGCTGTTATCCATGCCCTGCAGGCCAGGGAAAAGAGACGTCGACAAGCTGAGATTGCGAAACAGAAGCGAAGGGAAGAGATTGAAAGGAAAATTATGTATCCTGAGAATGAGAAGGAACGTATGCGCCTTCTTTCGCTCGCCCCGGAGCGCCTACTAGGCGTCAGCGTCTCTCTAATACGCGAAACATTCGTCGGAGAACTGCAGCGTTGCGTGTAGTTGAGAAGTGTGGTGAACTGCAATGATGCAGTGCGATCTGAGGGATGGAATTGTGCCTTGTTCAAAAATCAATAAATTTTTGATACCGTTCTTTTTGCTTGTCATACCCCGACGTTATGATAGATTGTCTCAGATCATATTTTTCTCGTCAAACTGTTAGGCGCAGATTTTTTTGTCGCCGTCATCTACCGGCCTATAGTTTACTGTACTACCTCTCCTTGTCCAAATTTGCTTGTAGTTCCGGTCCTTCCTCGTCCTCCCTGAGCCTCGCTTATCATTACCGCTGTCCTCTCCAAAATTAACTTCCATTTTATCTAGATATTTTTATACTGTATCTACCTCTCTGAATCGATCCCGAATCAAATTCTTTTTCCCTTTTTGCTTACCTCCTCCTCCAAATTCACTTTTTTGAGAAAAAGAGCGCAAATGCACTACTACAAAAATCCCTTGTAGATTTATTTTACCTATTTCTAATCTATAGAACCTGCGCCGGGAGCCTATTTAAACCCCTTTATTCCAAGTTTTAAACGTCCCCGATCATTTTTCTCTTCACACCTCTCCCCCCCACACCCGAAACACCCTCCATTACCTCCCATTCCCCCAAACCTACCAAAATGACCAATCTACGCCCCTCGAAAATCATTTCCAAAAATCTCCATCCCCGCCCCCTAAACTCCATTCCCCTACTCCCTTTCGGACCTACTGACCGCGAGGAATACCTGCGCCGGCAAACCAAGAAAAAGGTCATCGAATTCGTGCGTCGCCTCTTTATCGAGGATGAGGCGGAGGAGGTAGGTAAGGGGCGGGAGTGGGACATCGAGGAGGGAGCTGGGGAGACCTTTGAGGAGTGGGTAGCCCCTGGATTGGTCTATGAGGTTAATAACGAGGAGGACGGGGAGGATGAGATTGAAGAGGAGGATGAGGATGAGTATGAGGATGAGGTTGCAGAGGAGCATGAGGATGAGGAGGAAGAGGAGGAAGAGGAGGATGACGAGGACGAGGACGAGTTGGATGAGGGAAATGGGGCATGGAAAGTGTTGTACTGGTGGGGCCTGGACTGGAGAGTATGGATCAAGTGGTGCCGATGCTGGAACCGGATGGAGATATCTTTAGTAGTTTAGATATCTCCCAGGAGGGAATAGAGAGCTGTGAGCCATTAGCAGATATTTGTGGGGACTGCTTGGACAGCATGGATATTTTAGAGGAGTTGTTTGGATCTGATTTAGAGAATTGGAAATAAGAGGACCTCATTGATTGTTAATTTCTTAAGTATCTTCTGTTTAGAGTATGTCATCCACACAAATTGTTTCTGTGCATTTCCTGGTACCTTCTGTAGTTTTGTTCGGACTTTAGGGGTAGCCAAAAGTCTATATAAGCTGAGTAAACTGCTTCCTCATGGAGAGGTCAAGCAAGTTGGCAGACAACTTCAAGCCTAGTCCCAAATAGTTAGGAAGTTGAGAGTCAACTTCAGACCCAAGAAGCATTTATTTTACCCTAGTCACTAAGCATAGGTGGTAGACCCTGCCCCTTCCATACTTGCTTGTAGCCCATTCAACTGTCTTCCCTATCCACTCCTTTTCGTTCGTTCAACTATACCACGGTAGCACTTCTGTCGCTTGCAACACCTCCTTCTTGGGGAAATTGGTTCTGAGGATCTCTTCCCCTGCTGATTTATCCCTAACACAGACGACACCATTTTGAAGGGTTACTTCTTCAATGACCCGTCGCAACGACTACATTTGTCGGTTCTTGCTCATAACTCAGCAAACGAGGGCTGAGTGCTGATTCATTCGCTCTTTATTTCCTGAGAATTGAGACATTTTTTCTTTTTTTTCAATTAAAATACACGAGTCCCCGCTATTTGGCTCACATTATATGGTGAACGGTTAGTTGTATATATATATATATTGTTCACGATTATCAGCTCGCTCATACAACCACGAACTTCTGTCGCGATCAACCGATGAGAAAATTCAACCACCCCTGGCTCGGATAGATTTTTCCCCTTTTTAGGGCCGCTAACTCCCCCTTTGCTGCTTGGTAAAGTCTTCTTCTTCTATATAGTACTTGTATATTTATTCAGTGTGATGCACATGTATTGATTTGGTGTAATGCATGCGAAGTCTCAATGTGGGTTATCCGGCCATGTGTGATGTATTTTCGTGCACAACCTTTTCAATATCAGCCAACGGCTTTCCTCATTCAAATACAATGAAGCCCTTACTCCGTACTACTCAGATGAGTAATGCGTTAGAAAAGCTATCCAGAGACCCTGTGTAGAGGAAGCTGCCACTATTCATAAGACATGGTAAGGAACGTGGCCGTAAGGACATTGGAGACGAAATGTTCGGCGGGTTTTGATGCAAAGGCACACTGCAGCAGCCGTCATGTCCAATGCGCCTGCTTGATGGTTGGCCTGAGGGCGCCCTTTTAAAGAGCGTAGTTCCTCCCTCATTACTTTAGCGGTATACCTTTTTGAGTCGAATATGGTTTTCTGGAAAACTTTAGGATAGATCGAATGTAGCATACAAGAGTAAACACATCCAAACCTTGGGCAAAATTGAGGAAGACAAAACATCGAGCAACAAGAAAAACTAATCGTAGTAATCCGAAAGAGGACAGCTTCAAGACTTTAATTAAATCCCCTTACCACGAGGGCAGATGATTTGCTTCGCCTATTTTACGCGCACGGTACCTTTTTAGTACATACGCATATTCACTGCCCGAAGAATCATCGGACCGAATAGTCTGGTAGTCAGGGGGAAAAATTGGGGTGTCTTAATGATTGAAAAATATGTTAGCCATGAAACGGAATTAATACGGAACCGGATTTCAAGGTCGCTAGAAGGCTGGCTGGAGGCAGCAGTTACCGTCCCGTACACTCCACATGACAGATGAGTAATGCTGTAACTCAGATTATTATAATGTACTGTAAAGCACAGTGCAGTACAATACGTTTTACTGATGCCATAAAGTTACGACAATATAGTTAGGAGGTGCGCAGTCCCCAGTAGATACTGAACGCATTGAACTTCTTTCTGAACAACAAAGGTCCCAGTCCTTTTGATAGGGGGGGCTATCAACAGGACTGAGGAGAATCCAAAACGATGACACAATACCAATACGATGCTGATTTACTGATACCATAAAGTTACTCCAATAACCCGTAGAAAATGAAACGGACTGACTTTTGGAAAAAAATTTGAGGGTTTCGTCAGTGGAGTAACAGGTATTCCTACTTATGAAGTTACTTCTGTCGAGGGTCGAACTCGAGACCTCTAGCATGTGAGGCTAGCGCTCTAACCAACTGAGCTACAGAAGCCAGACTCGCTTGAGAAACCATTGGATAACACAGGTTATTTATACTAAATTTAAAAATATAATTATATACACGTGTAATAGGTGGCATTTTGTGTTGCGTACGTATTGTGGGAAGGAAAAGTTCAAGAAAAAACTACAGCGAATGCCCGTGATGTGGCGACGATAAGCCTCCCGGCAGAGCCGAGTGACGACGCCTTGAGTGGTGAAGGCGTCAAGGGCGGCGGCCGTAGCGGAGATCTCCTGCGTAGTCGTTTGGAGATCGGGAAGGTCCTCATACACTCAAGATAAGTAAATAGAGTAAAAGATTTCTTCAAGAGGTGAGCCAGTATACTGAAAACTTGGTCGCGTGCGGCAGCGGGAAAAGAGAAGTACGCCCACTTACCAACATGAGACACTAAGACATGCAGCGGTAGGGGGTGTCGGCGAGCCGTGCAGCCTCACAGAGAAGACTGTGTCCCATCTCGAAGAACGGGAAGGAATGGTCACGGATGGGCGCAATGCCCATTTGCAACAGGTGGGACGCAGGGGGGGTCGCCGGCTCCGGATCTCCGATCCTTGGGTCGATGCGGCGGTGGGTTGCGGAGATGAGGCAAGGAGATTCGCCATCGCCCTGCTACACCACGCCCCCGGCATCACCGAAGGCCGCTGACTCGCCCTAGCCCGCCGCACCAACAAGTTCCCGCAACTCCCCGCCCACGTCGCTTCCCGCAACTCCTCTCCCGTCCAACAGGCCCCGACCCCCCCCCGAAGCCTCGGATGCCAGTAGTGCCCCTCCTGCGGCCCTTTCCTCGCCCGCTGCCCCTGCCGGCTCTCCTGCTTCCCACACTAAGGGAAGCAAGCGTGCCGTGCGGCGCAGCTCCATGACCCCCGCGACGGAGGTCACGACGGACGGCCCCACCTCACCCACGTACTCCGGTGAGTCCCCGGGTTCCCTGCCGGCAGTGACCAAGCGCCGATGCCCGGAACGCGTCGCGAACACTGACGCAGAAGGTGACCGCCTGGACACCTTAATGACGCGATCTCCGTCGACGGGCCCGGTGCCGGAGGCAGATCTCGGACCGCTTCCCGACACTCTCATGCTGCCTTCGGTTCCGACTGCCACTCCGCGTCTACAGACGCAGGCCGTGGACAGCGCTGCACCCGACAATTCTGATTGAGCTCCGCATTTCTTTCGGTAACCCCCTCTACATCTTCGGCACGGCCTCCATCTGGCGGACGTGCCGAAGATCGCACCCTCTACCACCCTTCCTTGCCGTCCTCCTACCACCTACCAAGTGTTCATGACATACTTCGCACTCCCTACCGCGGGCCAGATATCTTTCAAGATATCCCCTCCACCTGCCTCAGTCAGTTTGTGCTACTCTTCATCAAGTAGGTCAAAGCCACAGCGAATCAAGTGGAGACGAAGCCATCTGTAGCGCCTTCTTGCACTTGCATATGCTCCCTACCGCAGTCATGCGTCGCCACCTGTATGGGAGGAAGGCTGGTATCATGAGAAAGGTCAGCGGGCCGCCCTTCGCGAACGGCTTCGGCGCGCCCAAACTGGCTCCCAATGGGGGGCCCTCTCGAGTTATGCTCTCTCCGCACACTAAGCTCGAGCTGAGTGGATGGCCACCAACGGCCTCAACACTGGCTCTCTCCCTCCCGTCAGGCCTGACAAGCGGTTCTGCCGCGCGGGGGCACTGTGCCGCTGACGCCCGCTAGGGCAAAGCGATGCGCTCCCTCCATGCTTCCCTGCTGGCTGATTTCAATGACCCTGGCATAATCACACAGCTCCGTGACCTCCACCCTGCTCCAGCTCGGCCGATTGTTCCACTTCCACTTGAGTGCCTCCCTCCACCCCGTGCATTACGGAGACCGCCGTCGCACGGGCTGCACGCGGCATCCCACGTGATACTGCCTCTGGCCCGGAACGTACACCCTCCCAATGGTCCCATTTGCTGGCCACGACCCCCATCAGCCCCAAGAGTGGTGTCACTGGCATCAGCGTCCTGACGAAACTCGTCACACGCATAGCCAACGGGAGCTCCCAGATGACATCCTCCCCCTGCTCTCCACTGCCACCCTGCTACCCATCCAGCCGAAGCCTTGAAAGATACGGCCAATTGCTGAGGGTTCCGTCCTCCGGCGCCTAGTTACCAAGACCCTGCTTCCCTCGGCGATTGAGGACTACCGTGAGATCTTAGCCCCTTTCCAGACGGCTAACTGGATCAAGGAGGGCATCGATTCCATTGTTCACGATACCCGAGTTATGCTCAAACGAGACTGCTGCGCACTGGTGCAGTCACTGGCATAAGCCTCAAGCCTCCGAAGAAAGCTTAGGCTTGTGTGAATGTTGCATGAGAGGTAAGCAGACGCGGGAAACACTGCGAAGAAACAAGAACAGATCTCAAGAGAGATGCGCCGTGGCTCATTCAGACGTTTGCGGACTATGTCCGTGCCCTCCATTGCAGTGGGGCGATGCTTCGAGCCTTGTATTGAGGAATGCAGTGGGTACCTTGTTGTATTTCCTATCGCCAGGAAGAGTTACGTCCTGGAGCAGTTTAAGTTATTCCAGGCCTGGTTCGAGAGGAAGTTTGACTGTAAGATAAAGCGTTTTCAGTCTGATGGAGGTGATAAGTACGTAGCTATGGGTCCTACCTCGCCTCTCAAGGTATCAAACTGAGTATGGCACCTCCCTACAGCCCGAACATGAACCCCATTGCGGAGAGGGAGAATCGCACAATAGTAGAATGCGCATGGTCAATACTTCAGCATTCTTCGCTGCCCAGAAGATTCTGGGCTAAAGCTGTAGTACAGTACAAGCCTCGATGATTAGGAACATGTTCCTTTGTCCCAGGAACCACACGAAGACATGGTATGAATTAATAATGGACCGTAAACCCGACGTTGGCTACCTTTGGGGGTATGGGTGCCTCGGGTGGCACCATACCCCCAATTAACTCCGTAAGAAGCTCGACGCTAAATCTGAGGTTGGGGTTGTCTGTAGTTAGTACAATTTATCGATTCCCTCCAGAGGAATCTGCGTAATTCCGTGGGATGTCATGATTGTAGAAGACCGCTTCCCAGCCAGAAGTTGGGCAGAAGGTACGGATGTTTGAGCAGAACCCGAGCTGGTTATCCAGGCAAATGTGCCAGGTAGCGAGGAATTCTCCCAGCATCCCCCGCTCCGCTGAACCCAACTAACGTCAGCGCGCGAGGTCAGGAGCTCGACGGAACTTTGCAGGATGCCCTAGTAGATGTCGAAGACATTTTTCAAGACTTGGAGCCCGACGCTTCGGAGTTGGAAGATGATAATCAAGAAATAGAAGACGAGTTCAAGATGAAGACCCTGGTAGTGACCATCTGGAAGCCTTGACTCATTATCCGCAGTCAGAGAGAGAGGAAGAGGTTGGCCGGCCTTGACGCTACCCTCTTCGCAAACGCCGACCTCCTGAACACCATTCCCCAAGATCTGCGAAGATGGCGCATGCATTACTAATGATTGAGGCCAAGCAGCCTGAACCGGTCACAGTGAAAGGGGCACTCAACAGTGAGGACCTTGTCTACTGGCAATCTACGATTGACTCAGAATTGTATGCCCTTAACAAGCACGGAACATGGGAGTTCGTTGCACATCGCAAAGGTATTGCCCGTTTGTCGACAAGTTTGTCTTCTTACGCGAGAGAGACGAGACAGGCAAGATTATCAGGTATAAAACTGGTCTAGTAGTCCGTGGTTTCTTGCAAGGAAATGTGGATCAGACTTTTGCGCCGGTTGTTGACTTCACGGCGGTGTGTACCTGCCTCGCTGTTGCTGTTCAGATGGGTTACTGTATCCACCAGATGGATGTTCTTACCGCCTTTCTCCTCGGAGGGATTGATTCAGACGTTTACGTGTAGGCACCTACAGGACTGAAGCTATGTGATAACAGGAAGGAAACAAAAATGAATCGAGGTCTTTACGGGCCAAACCAGGCTACCAGACTATGGCTCGCTAAGTGAGACGAAGTCATGATGACGTTGGGCTTCGTTCCCTTGAAAAAAGACAACGTTGTGTATAAGAGTGGCAAAATCTGGTTGCTGCTCCGCGTTGATGATATCATTGTGATTGGTACAGAGGAGCGAAGGATCATAACAATTATGCATGATCTGGGTAAACATTTGGACGTCAAGGAAATTGGGAGGTTTCGCTCTTTTCTTGGTGTGCTTTTTGTTGTGGATGCAGACGAGGAATGGTTATCGCACACCCACTACATTTCACATGTCGTAAGCAGATTTGCCATAGCAACTTGCAAGGCAATAAATAACCTAATGTCGGAAGGTGCTCTTCGGGAATTAGTCGAACCTGGTAATGGTACTGAGGATTTACGATGATATCGAGAGTTGCTTTGATGGTTGCTTTTCATCTCTACGAGGACTCGTCCAGATATCAGTTCAGCAGTGCCAATCCTGTGTCGGTTTGCAGCGCGTCCTATGAACGTCCACCGGATCGCGTTAAAGAGGATTCTGAGGTACCTCAGATGTTGATCACTGATTGAGGATTTGCGAAACAAAACGATGGCGTGTTCCGAGCTTACTGCGACGCAGACTGGGCAGGAGACCAAGCAGAGCGAAAGTCGACAACTGGAGTGTTGATTCAGTTAGGAAAGAGTTACATTGCATGGAGAACTGTCAAACAAGGAGCTGTTGCACTCCCAAGCACCGAAGCGGAGCCCTACTCGCTGATCGAAGGAAAAAAATGGGTCATATGCCTACGACATCTCCTGACCGGGTTGGGTTGCAGTTAAAAAGGGCCCACTGTTCTTAAAGAAGGCAATCAAGGCGCTTTGGTCTAGGGTAATCAAGGTGTTCGACATGCGAAGCACGTCTCAATCCGCAGGAATTTCGTTAAAGAAAATGTGGAGCGCAAGGTCATCCAGTTGGCTTTCTGTCCCACGCAGGATATGGTTGGAGACATCTTAACAAAGCCACTTGGACTGATTTCGAAAAGCACCGGACTGGACTACAGGCACTGTCAAGTACACAACATTCCTGACAATCGAACCGCAAGAAGGTGCGTTGATAAGCACCACGCAAGATATGGTACTTCCGAGGCCGCCCAGCATGTATATATATATCACTGGAGGTACGGTCCTCGCGCAGCCGTCCAGAAGCAGTCCGTAATGATACTATAGACCAAAGCGAAGTGTTTAATTGTACTTTTATATTTTGATGTCGTTCTAGTTGATATTCTAATCCGTTTATGCTTGTTGTAATGTGATCCTTTCCTGCATTGTCATGTTGTAAATGAGTCTTTTCAAGGCAGGAGGAGTTACACCAACTGAGGGAAACGAAAGGTACGGATCAAAAACGGCTGACGTTGGACACATGACAAACAGGTGTTTGGTGTCAATCAATGGGTTACTAGGAGACTCCGACGAGCCAGCATTGATTAAGTATAAGAAAGTTGTTTCACAGTTTGCGTCTTGTAAAAGTTGGTCGACAATTGCAACCAAGCAGTGCCCAAAAAAGCCTCAAGCCTCGCTTACCTTCTGGTCCTCTCCTTCCTTTTGTAGTAATGCTCACAATATACGTTGCAAATGGGTGATCTTAAGGGCTTATTACTAAGCAACCGTGTTTTTGCCCTGTCAAGGAAATTTTGGCTTTGATAAACTGTGAATCATGGCCCATAGTGTCCCCTGTCACTTCCGTGGTATTCTAGGTGTCCAAATACTCCAACGCAGCGGTCCCAACGGATTTGGATGGAAAAGTCTTCATTGCAGAGTCTTGAACATGATAGAGGATTCGAGTCTAGGTCAGGGACATACAATAAGTCATGTTTCACGATGATTCTTCCGGACTTGTCCCTGTTTTCGGCCACCAAAGTATGTAAGACGAGCGTTCCTCGATGATTGGCGAGCACTCTGATGCCATCTCCAAGCCTTTTGCCTCTTCGTTCAATCTATTGAACATTATGAAGCCATTGAATGTTCCAGAACATGTTTTGCCTCTTCGTTCAATCTATTGAACATTATGAAGCCATTGAATGTTCCAGAACATGTAGTCTGATGCGCCAGAGTCGAAGGGAAAGGTTTCACCCGACCTGGTATGGTAAGGACCCATCACAGCAGCTTGGTAAGATTGAGGATCGTACTGTTCGTGATGGATCTGGTAGCCTACATCTACTGTACATAACCAGCAGTCGTTTTTAAGACACTTGTTGGCACCCTCAGGGAGCCGGAGGTTATCATTGTGATGCGATAGCCCGGCCTCCAACTGTGCGGTTATCAGCTGTGCTTCGTTAGAACAACTACCATTTCGGTCAACATTGGCATTGTTGAATGGTACCTGCTTCTTACCATCTTGAAGCGAACAATTTCTCCGCACAGGACCAACTTTGTTGCATTTAAGGATTTTAAGTTTCTTAGGGTGAGCTCCTTTTTTCGTCCGGTTGGAATTCCAGGAGCTTTTTCACGCAGTCAACGCATGGTGATGATCGTTCGACCCGGCCAACCGCTCGAAACTGGAAAGGTGATCTTCAACTCCTCTGACAATTGTGGTTGCCTTCCCGAGCTTAGATTCTCTTTCATTGTCTCTAGAAAGGTTATCAAGAGACCAAAGGGTGACTTAATTTTATCCTTTAACGAAGCTAACAGCTTAGCAATTTAATTTTTCATTTCTGTAAGGCGAATGAAGATTTCTTCGTAGTGTTACACATAATCTTGCATATACTCACTTCTATAGCTCATTCTGGATAACTTCGCTTGAAAACTGTACCTTTTTTGCTGTATTAGATACGAAATAACTGTCTTACAAGCGTCTGCAAATGCGAAATGGGGTTTCTTTTACTGATAGACAAAGCCATAGTGGTCGATATTCCAGAGCTTGGATGATGGTAGCGCGGGCAGACGCCATCTTCCACTTCAAGTCAGGATCGATATTATCGTTGCTGCTAACGACATCGGATTCAATCATCTCCAAAAGATCCTTCGCCTCCAAGGCGACTTCAGTTCTTGCATACCACAGATGAAAGTCCTTCTCGGCTTTCCGTAGTACTTGTGGACCTTGTTGCTGTCTTCCATTACGTTCAACTCCGACTTCACTAAGCTTCTATTCAACAAATAGACGTGGTGACAGGCTCTTTAATAAGTCTGTATTCAATGAATGAACAGTAGGAGTACTAGAATGAGCGTTGGCTGGGCTCATCACTCGTGTGTTAAAGAGCAGGTGGTAGGTATAAGAGAAACAAGTCGGAGATTCGAAGCAGACGCGCAACTGTACTACATAGAGGACAACAGCCTTTGACGGGGAAAATAGTTGTAATCTGAAGTAGCCGTTTTCGGTATCCTGACTTTCTTGTTTTTAATTGAGCCAAGGCAGACTTAATAGACACAATGCAGTCTGCCAAACCCACCTAAAAGCAGAACTACCCCGCGCCCCCTAAAATACCACGGAAGTGGCAGGAGAAATTTTGCGCCACCAATAACAGTTGATGCAAAGCTAGATCTTCCCTGCTAGTGTAACAGCACCGTTTTATGAGGATAAACCCTTAAAATCACCCATTCGCAGCGTTTATTGCAAGCATCTTTGCTTTTCCTCGTTTACTCCCCCTCCGCTCCCACCCTGCTCCCAAGGCACTAGCCTAACCCCATGCACGGCCGCCGACACCAGCGCAGCCCTATAAAGATCAGTTACCCGCGCCCGCCCCACTTCAACCCGCACAACCAATGCCCCTCATCGCACCACACCCCTACGGATCCTTCCCGACAGGTTAAGCGCTACCCTCTACCGTGTCGCACACTACCACGTGCCCAAAAGAACTCCAAGACCTTTACGTGTATTTTCTGCAACATTACATTATGTAATTACAACCAGTTACAGTTCCGAAAAGACTGGGACCCCCACAAGCGAACTTTACAGAGACTTTCCAAAAGTCTAGGCTTACACCGTACACCGCCATCATGTATTACAATCTGCAAATGTGCATCACCTTCGAATTTGTCCAGCATAGACATCCCATCATCCAGAACAGTCCTCGTCATTATTCATGTAATGTTTCGTAGACACTGGTGGTCGTTCCCAATGTAGTCAGTGCAACCCAAATACAGAATCGTGTTCCGCTGTGCGATCGCTAGTTTCGCAGTCAACACGACCTGAAAACCACGAAAGTAGTACACCTCATCGCCGCCGACTTCGATACCTGCAAGGCCGTCGTTAGTTGATTTTTTCTATCATTTTACATTAAAAAACCAAAAAATGACAAAAAACCCTCGAATCAAAAAATCAAAAGTCAAAAAAGTCAAAAACAAATCAAAACCCAAAGCAAATCAAACCATCCAAAACATTAGGGTTTCCTCTTTACTAAGTCTTTTTCGCTGTACGACTTACAGCGCTCTATACGGCTTACACCTCGCACTGTACACCTGAAGTCACCGTTATCACTGTACATACTACAGTACCTGGACACCAGAGTACATTATAATTCTTAATTTGTGGACAACAAGTCAAATTTACACAGTACGCAATTACTGCAAGGCCCTCCTACCGTACTGAACTTCTCAAAACGGACCTGTTGTTTCTCTAATAACGCAAAAAAAGAAAAGGACAATATAGGAGGTAGCCATATGATCAACAGTAGACCTACGGCTTTACGCATACTAAAGCCGTCGCGTACCCTCCTCTTCGACCGACGGGAGGATGGATAATTTACAGCCGCCTCATGGAAGTAAACCGTCCATACATGCACCAGTCGCGGGGCCGTTCAACATGGTTGCACCGGAGAATCTCCCATCTTTTCCAACCGTCGCTCTGAACGGCTCCGCATCTGGTGACGACCCTTCCCCCGGTAAGCGAACGTACAATACACCGCAAATTCAAGTTCGAACGCAGGTAAATAAACACATTAACTCATCCCCACACTCTGCTCTAACTCGGTCACAAAACGTTCCCTGCCAAACTCTCCCTTACGGACAGCATGCCGCTGTCCCCAATATTAATATCTCTTCCGCACCACCCTTTCCTTTACCGATTCATACTAGAGTCCCTATTCCCCATGTCATCCCGCCGCCACCCCTTCATCTTCCCTTACCCAGTCAAGCAAACAATCAACAAAAATTTTTTTGCTCAGGAGTGACCTTCGCAAACGAAGAACAGTGCAATTTTGTCGACACAATCCGTGGCTACGCGTCTGACGAAATTCTCATGGGAAATGAGTTGTGTGACGTCTTCCGCGAATATTTGAAACCTGCATTCTTGTTCGAACGAAAAATAATCCCAAATCCCATAATTTACAGAATATTAAAATCATTCGTTCAAAGTCGTAATGTTACCGCTGCTAGAAACTTCGATAACATTTTCGAGAGTACAGCCTCCGCTATATTCCATGGCCGAGAACTTGATGCATTTATCAATCATATCAAGGCAATACTGTCAACTGAATCTGTTCCATTAACCCCGCTTTCTCCATCTCCCTCCCCGTCCAACGGAAACAACCAGAATTTTCAAAATTTGTCCAGCGTTATGTCACAGCGTCTCAATGGGGCCGCTAGGAAATAATACAGTACGGAGAGATCATAATCCTTCGTCACGGAGTACCAATAAGACGCTTGAGATTTCCTTTTCTCGCAAGAACAGAAAATTCAATTCCTCCATTTATTATTCCGCGATGATGCCGTCGCTTATTATCAAAATAATATTGAGAATTTTTTTGTGATTTCGGCGCAGCAGTTGCCACGATCGACAAGCACCTCAATCCGATCTCACGTCAAAATCAGTTCCACCGATACCTTAGCAACTTCCACATTGAAGACCATCTTGCGTCCTCCTCTCCGCTTTCGGCAGCTCTGGACAAAACTAATTCGGTTATTATCAAATAAGAACCGCGTATCCCACTTCAAAAGTGAGGCGAATAGACAAAAATTGAATTGGTCAGAGGCGCAGTTGCAGGATGTTCTTGTTCAACACACTTCCTCACGCACGCAATAAACTACGAGATAACGTACCAAGACCTACTGTCGAAACTGCACGGTGCAATCCTGACATAGGAATAATCTTCTATTGCATGCAATTGACGTTCTAGACCTATCGCATCTGCTTCCACGTACTTCGCTTCTGGGCAGCCCATGTACTCTCTTTCCCTTCCTCAACACCTCTACTCCCAAACCAATCCATGTTGACCACATCAATGTCACTCCAAATTGAAACCCTCCTCCTCACCTCCTCTGCATTGCTGGAACTGCGGAAAAATCATTTTCTCAACAAATGCCCCATCCCGAGAATATAAAAAAATTACTGAAAACCGTCTTCATTTTCCAATAAATACCCGAATCAAGAAACTCAAGTCTTAAAACGAGTACTTTTCGAAACTATCGACAATTTTCAGAACTTGAAGATGGATCCCATCCAGATAGTATTTATTATACTCGCCTATTTGAAAACCCAGAGAAAAACCTCGTCGAAGAGTCCAACGCTGAACATGCATTCGATCCCTTCTCCTCAGACCAAATCACTCATGCTAAGCCTCCAATTTCTATGCCCCTTGATGACATTAAAGAAGATTCCACGTATGGTAGACCGGGGATCTACCAATAAGCCGCAGCAAGATCCTTTCTTCCACCTACCTGCGCCGTAATATCACTGATACACCCTGTAGTGCTGCCAATGTCCTCCATACCAAGATCTCAGATTTCACACCCTCGTCACTTTCTCGCCTTAATGGTGCCTGTATAGACCTTGGTGCTCAGAAGTCAGTTATAGTACAAAAACAAGCAGCTACATATAGGAAAATAACTGGACGCAAGATGACTCCTAACCAGTCAAATACCGTTTTTCGCTTCGGTGATGGAACCTTTGCTTCTTTCGGGATTCTTCCAGTTCTCATACGTAACCCTGACCGTTCCTTTATAGCGATCAGTATAGATGTCGTCACTGCTGATACACCTATGTTACTTGGTCTCGACGTCCTAGAAAGGGAAAAAAATTGTCGCCGACAACGTCTAAACTCTCCTCTTTAGCAAGATTTCAAATTGGTCATTGCCCTTCACTCGAAATCATGTACGTTTGTACCTAGAATGGGACTACGCCTCCGTCCCTTTCTCCAAACGTCAGTTTCGTCGTCTCCATTACCACTTCTTTCACCTCTCTTTCCAAAAACTTTATTAACTTATCGCTAGAGCTCACCCTGACAAGGCAACCCGTCAAACAAAAAGACATTTTCCAAAAAAATCACAGATTCATGCCGTACTTGTCAACATTTTTCCCCTAGACCCCAATCATTCAAAATTTCGTCTCCAGAGGAAATAGTCTTCAATTCAACGATATCTCTGGACCTCATGTTTCTCTATACCAAAACCTTCCCAAATATGTCCTCCACCTCGTAGACCTCGGTACAAACTTTTCGGAAGCCCGCTTCCTACAATGCGAATGGATTGAAGATATTTGGTACACTTTTCTTCAATGTTAGGCCACCGTTTACACCGATTACCGTAACACAATTCGCACTGATCAAGGCTACTTCTTCACTTCGGCTCGCTTCCAAGACATTTTTTCAATGGCCGATATCAAACTTGATCCCTCAGGTGTTGAAAGCCATAATTCTCTTGGAGCTGGCGAAAAGTACCACGGCCCGTTGCGCAGAATGTATCTTAAAATCTCCCTAGAATACCCCAACTAGACCCTCATATAATTCTCTCCCTTTTAGTCAAAACTATGAACAATACCATGAATGCAGATGGTCTTGTCCCCTCCCTCTTTGTCTTCGGCAAATTCCCCGCTTCCCTCCCGTCACCACTTCGCTTCCCGACCAGGCAGAAAGTATGCGCGCTTTATCCCTCGCTAGGGCGGAAATGGAAACCGTTACCTCCTGGCTGCATATTCAAAAGACATTTCTAGCGAAAGTTCCCTTTTCCTATACTGTGCACTTCGAACCAAGTGAAGAGGTATTAGTGTATCGTGAGGAGCATATCAAATGGCTTGAACCCTACAAAATCTTACGTATTGAAGGAAAAAAATCCTTCATCGCCAAGGATGGAACTGAAGCTCAGTTTTCAGTGACTGATCTTCGTCCGTACACTAGAAATTTGAACCACCTCCTATCCGCGGATCACGAATTCGTTGCAATTCTATACTCCATGTTAACATCCTTCAATCATAATCCACCAAAGCAATTACCCGCCTACCTCTCAAAGACGCTCCATCCTAAAGATCCCCGAAGATATCTCCCGCAATTTATAGACTCTATATGTACAGAAATACAAGGCCTCCTGGATCGTAAAGCCTGGACCACTGTTTCAAAGTCGCATGTTCCAAATAAAATTAAACTTTTGAATGGCAGATTCGTCCTTACCATCAAAAATTTCGAAACAGACGTAGCCGTCTACAAAGCTCTATTCGTTGCAAAAGGGCATCGAGACAAGGATAAAAACTTATTGGTTAATAAAAACAATAATTTACGACAATATTCAACCAGAGTCATCTCTTCACTTGCGGCAATTCATAAATTCCGCATCTTGAGCAACGATGTCAGCCAGGCTTACCTTCAGTCTTCAGAGGGTCTCTGCCGAAATGTATATTTAAGACACCCTCCTCAGTTTTGACTCCCAAATGATAGGATTCTCAAATTACTCAAGCCCCTCTAAGGTATACTGGATGCTGGAAATTACTGGAATCGCACAATGGCTGCAAACCTTATAGAAGACCTCGCACTTTCACCGTCCTTGAGTGATATGGCTCTGTTCTCCTCAAATAATTTTGGTGGACTACAAGGCCCGACAGATGTCTATGTTGATGATACGATCATTTCTTGCTACAACGCGTTTCTTGGTCTTTCGAGAAAAATACCTGAGAATTTTGATTCTAGGGAATCAAAGTTCGACAATGATACGTTCGCTAGTGTTCGTATCTCTACTACGCCCAATTGTATCGTCCTCTCACAAAGCTCATACATCTCTAAGCTTTCCACTCTTGCTGAAGACTCATCGCTTGGGACTACCGCTCACTCCGTGCAAAGCTTGCTTGGGCCATACACTCGCCCGGAAATTTCTTGTGCCGTCGCCCTAGCTGCCCAGGTTACCGAAAGCAAATTCAGTTCAGACAAAATCACAAATTTGAACGAAATAGTGACGCACGTCCAAAACATCCCAGCATATCTCTTTCGTACTCTCCCCTGTATGTCAACTCTCTCCGCATCACTGTGTACTCTGATGTCGCCTTCTCCAATAATGCTGATCTTACCTCTCAGCTAGGGTTTATTATCCTATCACTGGACGCTTCGGACAAGTGTCATATACTACACTACTCCAGCAAGAGAAACCATCGCGTTGTTCGCTCTGTTCTAGCAGCTGAAGTGCTTACCTTCGCAGATGCAATTGATTTTGCACATACACTCCGAATGGATCCCCAAAAATTCTTTCACGGAGACATTCCTTTGAATATGCTTACAAACTCAAAGTCTCTCTTTGACGTCATTACAAAATGCTTTTCAACGTCTGAAAAAAGGCTTATGATAGATATTACCACACTCAAACATGCCTATGATCGCAAGGACATTCTTCATCTACCCTGAACCTCCCATCCAATGGCTTCTATGCACCAGATGAGGGCTGGTGCACAAATATCGCTGCAAGCCTTGGAGCCTCGGTCTTCCTCGGCTCAGACATTTGCCGCACCTGCCTCTCCAGTCACTGCAATTATTCGCCTCTCCTCAACGAATTGGGATATAACGCAGCTGCATGCAAGGGTGGTATCAGGGCTGTGCGCAAGGACAACATCCTGGGCGACATTCTAGACCGCGAAATCTGCTATCCCGCCATTTGCCATTCCGTCAAACGAGAGCTTTTCCTCGCGTACGATACTCACAACAGCGCTATGAAGGGCGAGCACTTGACCTTGTCATTGACGACACGCCTTCCTAGCTGTAGACGTCACTTTTTTCAGCGTCTTTTCTGCCACATACCGCAACCTCGCTGATAATGGGCGCCTCCGAAAAAAACAAAGAAGTATTTGGTGTAGACACAAAACAGCAGTATATCAATCAAAATGTTTGATTTGTGTCTACAAAAATCACACTTTTGCTCGACGTACTGGCACGTACGGAGTTGATGTGCCCTGGACACAAACGCACAAATCCCAGTAGATGTGCCTCCAATTTTTCTATCTCTAGCACTCGTGCTACCACCTCAAACATCCCACCTCCCCAACTCCTTCCTCAACTCCCTCCTTTCCACCTTTCCACCCACTTCAAACACATTTAAGTTCACACAGTATGGCTACTTCGCAATTATCAGACCCTGAGGGGCTGGCAAAGAGCTCGACATTACGTGAAACGGAAAAAGAAAAATCGACTTTCGCATCGGTTCCTGACCTATCAATGGGAAACGAATCCGCTGTTCAAGCTGTCCGACAAATTTACGGTTACGGCGGCAATTCATCATATCAACCTTCCCAAACTCCCACTCAGAACCAAAGCCGTAATCCGGTCCGATCTGAGGGAAATTTATCCAACACTGGATCTAAAATTACAGCTCGTGGCACCCCTTCCCGTGTCACTCTACCTAGAAAGGAATCTATGTCTAAAAAGGGGACTAAACACAAGTGTCAAAACGGTGGCGCTGGTGGTAGAGGATCCACTTTTACCAAAATGGAACTTCATGCTTTTTAGAGGTTCTGCAAGAACATCTTCCTGTTGGCGGAGATGAGTGGTATGCGATGACCAGACTCCACAAAACGCGTTACCCGGAATAGAATCGTACAAAAAATTCAATTCACTACGTCGAAAGTTTTCTCTTCTCTACAGGAAAAAAGTTCCAACGGGAGATCCCAGAATCCTCCCTACTATTTTGTTGGCGAAGAAAATTAGAAACTATATGACAGCACGTGTTGATATTGGGGAAGGTGCGGATAGCGAGATTGATTTGGTTCTGTCAGATGATGAGTCGACGAAAAAATGGGTGGAGACACAGATCCGGGAAGCAACGTAGACGCACAGGGAGGGAGGAACGCACAGGGAGGGAGGGCTTCGACACTATCGTCAACAGGAGTGGCGTTTCCAATCGTACACAACAGATCTCGCAAAAATAAGGATGAAGATGGGGCGGATCTTATGGAAGTCTTCAAAGCATCCCTACTGCAAGAAATACAGAATCGAGCAGCGGACAGGGAGAGGGCTCAGCAAGAGAGAGAGGAAGAGAGAGAGCGTCGATGTCATGAGGACAAAGTAAGGTTGGAAATAAGAGAAGAATACCGTCAAAGGCGACAAGAAAATCGCGAGGAGCCACGCTTGCAGCGGGAAGAAGAGCACAAATCTCTTGAGTCTTTCATGGAGATGATGATGATGTTTACTGCAAATGGACAGATGCGCCATTAAGAAGCTCATTAAAGGCAGAAACCTTTCACGCATCAGTTCATGCGTCCATAACATCTCTTTCAGCTCTTTTTGCTCATGAGCGGAATAGATCTGGGTTTGTAAGGAACAATGGTCGAATAGTTTATCTAGATCTGTAGGAACAAGAAGGAATTCGCTTCAACACTTAGATGGGGCATGTCCGAGATCAAGATCTGGTTCACACCAACCATCCTTGTCCTAACATTAAAGAGCAAAACAACCAAATGCAAAATTGGCCTTCTCTCACCGCTTTCTTCGTAGGTAAAGCAATCCTTAAGCCTTTGAAAAAAGCCTTGAAAAGATCGCAATCCCCACTCGGATGCTTGGCGTGCTGACGTGACTTGTCTAGCCTTGATTATTGTGTTTTGATTGTACGTGTCTAGTACATCTTGAGATGATTTGATTAAGAATGGATAGTGCCCGCGACTAAATGCAGAATCCACAACGCATGTCCAACCTGCCTTGTTGAATACAACCTCCAACTTTTCATAAACTGAACCCCATTCTGCTATAGTTGAGTCATGCATGGATTAAGGGGCATTAAATGCGCAAGCGATGACCACTCCTGAAGAGGCAAGAACGAGAACGTTACTCACGTAGTGATCGTGTGTCCATCCGTTATAGAGAATATTCTGGATGATTGCGTTACTACTTTGCTGCAGATATAACTTGAGCCCATCTGAAACAGCATGGACGTCAAACAACAAAGAATGCTTCCCAGAAAATGGATTTTTAGACTCCCTGACTTCTGCATCTGTAGGCATCTTAATGGACGCTTTTGGCTCATTACCCAAGGCTCTGAGCAAAATTCGACGCCCAAACCGCAAAAAATGGAACAGACAGAACCTTTTATTCCAAATAACATACAAAGTATCATTGAAGATCCTCTGGTCCGGTACCAGATGAGCGTAGACACCAAGCATTGAAGAGCAGTAAGAGAACGACGTCTGCCTCTTTTCTTTCTTGTAGTTGAAATAACTCGGATACAACCCTTGGAACTATAGGGACTATGATTCAAATACAGTGGCTCGAAGCGAGATAGTAGATATCGAGTCGAACAATAATCGAAGCCGGATAGCGTTACAAGGGACTTGTCACAACCAAATCCAAACAGGATCTGGAATGCAGAGAGGGAGGGATGTTGTAGTGCTTTCCTTGTGATTAGTCCATCACGACGGCGTTTGGCGGACAGGCTAATCTTTTGGCGGAAGTTAATCCATTTGCTTCTTCGGTTTAATTGTAAATGGCAGAGAAGCATATGAAGAGGATTCATTCGGAAGATGTCGGTGAGCAAAGGTAGATTAAGAAGGATGACGGGAGCGGAGTTGGAAGCAGATGAAAGCGTGTTGTACACAAAGATAAAGGTCAGGAGCAGTTCTATTTGCGCAGCACCCATTTTATGTCAATGTGAGTTTTTCGTGGGGAGCACAAATTGTTCCACACAAAGACAGATCAAAAATCTTTATGAGATTATCTCCACCCATAGCATCCAACAGTCGGTTTGAACTTTTTTTTAAGTTGTATTGAAAACCGACAGGCCCACCAGTAAATTTCAACTATACGTACAATTGGATTTGGAACGCGTTTTCGTTTTTCGGGTCCAAACCCCCTGATTTTGGACCTTTTTTCGGAACGCGTTCCAAATCCAACGGTACGTACACCTGTATTATCGGTAAAAAATTGCAGGTAGAAAAGGTCCCGGAGAACAATCCAAGCACGGTGACAGCGCGGGAAAACGCGAGTTCCCGCGTAAACGCGCAGGAAACTCAAAGGTTAATAACCTCTCCGATCCTTACACAGCTCAGCAGTACCTCTACCACTTTAGTAGGAACTAAATCTGAGAAGAGAAACACTTCACATATGTATATTCACGATTTGGCATTGCAGGCAAGAACCAGGATTCTTGAAAAACACCTGGTCCACGACGCAGTAAGACTATCACCACACACCGCAAGAATGTGGGAAGCGGACGAGGACGGACTTCGAAGGAGACAGTAGCAGCGTGTAAGGCATACATTTCCGCTTCTGAAGACCTCAAAGCCGGATTTGGAAAGAAAAAGATGTTTTGTCAAACAAGTAATGAATTTCTACACTCTCTTCACGACGGAAGTGAAGAAGAAGAATCAGTTTAATAAGTAACCGAGAGTACGGGCGACACCATCTATAGGTACCGGAAGACAAGGTGCGAATGCATCAAGTTCGAAGGGATCATTTTTTCTCTCAAGGCGAAAAAACTCACCGGAGATCCTACGGAAGAAGATATTGAACGGGCTGCACTAGCGGTTTATAGTGGAGACGCAAGGTTGTGCGACATGCACACATATCTTAGTGACCCATCTGTTCCTCCTGGGTCGGATTTTCTCTACAAAGAATCCCTTTGGTACCTCCGCCAGACAAATACCTGGTCCTATATCCTATTGTCACGCCAAATCCGAAAAACGCCGCCAAGTATGAACATCCAAGAGGCGGGTCCAATGCAAGCGATCCATGAGGGGAAAGCCCAACAATCAAGGGAAGTTGACAAGGAAAGCAATTCCTCCAATGAACAAACTTTAACGCCCCCGCTCAACAATATTAAGGGGGAAATGAGCCGCCGTCCAACGGGAACCAAGCGCACATTGGAACTTTCAAAGCAGATCTCAGCTCTCTATAAGGGCGCGGAAGGAATTGAGAAATTGGCTCTCGCCGCGCATAAGCGAACTAAGGTTGCTGAGGAGATAGTAGCGGTCCAAAAACAGCAGTCCATGATAGCCTTGTTTTCTATGCCAGGAACGGATCCGAATAAGCTGCAAGAATTCATCGGCATTTCTCAGGAAAGGGCATCAGCATCCTTGAAAGGAGGGCATGGAAACGTGAATTCTGCAATCAAAGACTGCAAGCATTCGGCCTCGCCTCTCCAGCACATATACCCTGCATTAAGTGGCTCTACACACGTTGGTGAGATGTCGGTTCACCGCAATGGGAACGACGAGGAAAAAGTTCGGCGCAATAACTTGGTTGGGTTGCTCAACTGAATTGCTCACTTGAGATGAGACCTCAGTACATCTCCAGAGACATGCGGCGCAGCTTATCCTACGCAACGCTGCATGTCTTCTGGCAGGTGTTACCATCTAATAAATTAGCCTGAGTTACAGATTGCGAGGCGTCGCCACGCGCAGAATTGACGAGTTTTACGACAATTGATAGGGAAGAATAAACTATCAATGTATGTCCCCCTCAGAACTTCGATTGCCACCATATCTGTTCCAAACATGGGTAGCCAATGCTTTCATTAATTTCACATGGAGCCCTCTCACCTTGATTCCATCTTGCATGGGTGCTTCAAATGTGTGAAGTAGATCGACCTGATCATGTACCCTTTCAAATGCAATATCGGAAAGGTCTTCTTCCTCACGAAAGTAGGCACCGGAAACTCCAGATCCATCAGACGAGTAGTAATCCCGTCGGCATTCCACAATCATGTTATGCAGTACCAGACATGCCGTAACGAGCCACTGCATTTTTGCGATATTCCAATACTCGCAAGCAATGAAGAGGAGCTTAAAGAGACGAAAAAGCACCCCGAACATTCTTTCGACACATTTGCCCACGCATTCCTTCGTCTTCGCAAACACTGAGCTCCTCATGTTCTCTGGTTCAGAGATAGAGTGGATAAAGATTTTCCAATCTGGGTATATACCGTCCGTTAAGTAGTAAAACTAGTTAAAAAAATCTCCTGATACAGTATAGCTTGGCTGTAGAGGGAGAAATCTACCCGCCAGAACTTACTGAAAATGCGTACTGACCTCCAGAATGTTCAAATCATTCATAACCCAAGGTAGTCCAAATTGAAGAGACCAAATCCATAGGCCCAAAGAGCAAATAAACTCCATCCAAACCGTCTGCTTTCCGCCCTGCTCAACCATAATCCCTTGTAACACCTTAGGGCAGTTCTTCCAATCCCATCCTGCACAATCCAAACACCTAATACATCCAGGAAAGCCCAGACTCCTGAACGTCATCTCTATTCGGGAAAGATCGGAAGCAGTTGGGGCCCTTAAGTAAACTGAAGAGAGGGATATAACCACAGCACGGTAAAAATCTTCGAGACACAAAGACGCCGATGTCTCGAAGACATTAAACATGTCATCAGAAATATCGGCTGGCATACGACAAAGTTCGCACTACGCAAATAACTTCCAATAGCGGTGTTATACCAAGCCTCTAGGTAGCGTCTGGCCTCAGTCCCTGTCGTAAGTAGGGAGAGACTGCAACCGCTTCGTTGAATATCCGGTCAAAAACAACCCTCGGCATCCTAAATCTCCGCTCAAAAGCGCGTTCCGGTTGTTCCGGCCCCTTGTGACATGTCTTTGGGCGAAAGACATCCACGGGCCAGAAGTACTTTTTCATGTAATGCAGGTGGGAACCTACATAGTCCCTCGGCACGTTTGCTGCCTTCCCTGGACACGATCCTCTATGTTGGTTCCTATTGTGCGCAAACAGCGCCAGGTTTGTCATTTGAAACCATAATGAGACTGCAAGTTATTCAATATCCTCGTGAACATCATCTTCCTGGAAATGAAAAAGGGCCTTTGGTTCCATTGCCCTTTAGTTCGAAACATCTCTCCACAAGCGAAGAAGGAGATGGAGTGCTGCCGACGGGAGTCTCAACCTTTAAATAAGAAACGTTTTCCTTAGACCTCAAAAGGAAACCCCAGAAGATTGATGGTGTTGCAGGGTGCCAGTTGAAGAGGAGAAAGAAGTGTTGGGAGATGAAGGGAAGTGCTCTGGGACAGGGGCGAATCGGCAGATGAGACAGGGGGGAAACTCAGTGGATGTGTTACCGAAGGGTTCTGTGGTGAAGAAACATGAAATGATGAGACAATGACGGTCGTGTCAAAAGTAGACGCGAAAGGAGGTGAAGAGGAGCGGTGGGGAGGGTGGTGAATAAGATAAATCATTGCTTCATGAGCGTACAGTAGGTACATTTTTTTGGATTTCGCCGGTGGGGAGTGCTGGTTTCCAACAGATGTTATTAGAGCACCACTATCGGCGTGGGGAAAAGCCAAAAATTACAAATTTTAACATCAGGAGTCCGTAACGCATCACCACCGGTAGATGTATATCTAAATTAGGGAGCCAAATAGCTAAACCAGGATGTAAATCAGACGCATTAAACATCTTCTTTTGGCTTTTGGCTCTACACAACGTAAACGAAGCTCGCAAATGAGCTCTGTACACTTGGCACAGAAGTCCCACTCTATAGCTCTTCCGCCAAATGTTGAAGGACAACCCGCCTCTTATTAAGCAAAAAGAAGGCGCGCCTTCCTCCCTTGTGTGATAGAACCCCCATCCGGTGCACCTCACATGGCGGTCGTTCTTCCGGAAAGCGGCTCTCCTTCGCAAATGCCTACAACTACCTCCAGGGGCTCTAACTTCTCCCCCAATAAGGATCTCTTGCTGTGCAAGGTTTGGGTGAATTGATCTCAATCTGTTATCGACCAAGACTCTGATGAATTCTGGGAAGTAGTTTGTACGTCTGTTGCCAGTCAGTGTTCTGGAACACCAAGGACTGCGAACAGTCTGAAGGGCAGGTGGACTACTGTGCAGCGTGTAGCGCAAAACTTTCTTGTGGTAGAGAAACTTTATCGCGCAAACATACCATCTGGCGAAAGCGAAGAGGATACATAGAACAACATAATGGAGATGTATCGCCAAAAGCACCCGACAACCGACAAGAAGGGTAAATTCAAGCTAGCGTCACCGATCAAGTTTCTGGAAGCCATACATTTTTTGGCGCGTCATCCAAAGTTTTCCTCACGTTACGGAGGGCCAAGGCAGCCTTCTTCTCCGACAAGTCGTCAAGAAAGTGATCAAAGGATTGATAGCAACAACAGCGGGCCCAACTCTACAGTTTTGAAGGTGGTTTCATACCTTCATCTCCTCCGTCTCGTTCTCGTCCGATGGGAACAAAGAAACGCAAAAAGGAGGCTCTGATTGAGTCAGGAGCAAACAAGATGTCAAAGTCGCTTGATAGTATCAGTCGGGCGATCAGAGATGGCGCTTCCTCAAAAGCGAGAGCCGCCAGCGTGGTGCTTCTTTTCAAAATCGTCAGCAGAATGTCTCCTTCCGATGAGGAAAGAAACAAGCTGCTTGATGTTTTGCTGAGGGAGCCGTCAGAGATTGGTGCAGAGCATAATAACGGCGATAATTTGGGCGACGGGAACCAGCACGAAGTCTCATCCTCTGTTCCCCTTCCTCCGGGCTGCCAGATGACGAAAGGGAAGGGGACGCGGAGGAGGCATAGGATGTCTACAGGTACACTTTCCCCGACTCTCTTACCGTGTTTCGCTCGGGAAATAGCATTTTTCACCATCGGTAACGGGCGCTAGAACCATATTAGCGCAACCGCAAAGAATTTTTCACTTAAAATTTACGTCTGAAATACTTTTCAGACTACTCTCCACCTCTCACGGCCCAAAGGTGATGTGAAAGAGCTTCAACCAGCTCTTAGTAAACGCTTTGATTAACAACCAGAGCATTACGTTCCATGAGTGCGACAAGGCCACTCGCGTGTTGCGTTCCTTCTTCCTCTCGAGTAATCGGTGTGTAAGCTGCTGTTGTGCCATCTGCGAATTCCTCGACTTGTTGAAGTCTCCCCATAGCTGCTCCATCAACGTCTACCTCGTCGTTTAGATCCCCCGCAGTTCCATCGGTACTATCATGTTGTGAATAATAACGCACACTTCGCGGATAATCATCACCATTTCGTCGCTCCATTCGTGCCTTTCTTGTCGCAGGATTCTAAAGCGACCCAGTAGGCATCCGAAAAAATATCTCCATGTCCTTCCTTATCGATTCTTGTCGCTCAGTCATCTGCGCTTCTCTCTCGTTGAGGGTACTGCGTTCGGTCCTACAAATATAGCCCAATCAGGGTAAATGTCATCGACAAGCATATACAAGAGCCAGGACTTTGTAGTTCCGTTGATTACATAACCTTCTGGAAGGGCCATCTTACGAGTTCCTGATAGTATGTCGCAAAGCAGAGGGCTGTTAGCTAGCACCGTGAGGTCATTGTTTGTGCCTGCTCTTCCGGCGAAACAGTGCCAGAAGTGAAGATTACGATCGCACAGTGCTTCGCAGCTGGTTATTACATTATTCCCTATTTCGGATTGTGGTATTGGCCTTTCAGGCTTCTTGGACAGTTTTTTCATGAGATATGTATGCAGTCTAGGCAGCCTACACATCCTGGGAAACCAACTTTCGCGTATGCGGAAACTATTCTTCTTGTCTCTTCTATTTTTGGTTCTCTATTTAAGAACTGAGGACCAAACCGTCTTTTCACGGCTTTCAGAAAGCGATAAAAGTAAAAGCGCTGCGTTTTCGGAGCCATGTGACACTTATTGTCCATTTGCGAAAATGATAGTCCGCTTTCAAGTCTTCGGAGAGCAGCGAGTATCTTTTGGTGTGTTGAATGTCCAAAGCGTCCAGTTGCGTCTTTTTTCTGCGGAAACAAGGGTCAACTTCCAAAATAGCTCTTTGTATGAACCGATAGAGTTGGATTGGAATGCGAAAGACTTGCCTGAATGACGAAGGCGGGTAGACAGGACTTAAAGAAAGGTAGTCATCGTACCATGAGCATGGCCCTCTGTGTAGATTTCTGGATGTTTCAATCGGTGGTGTGGCACTGCTAGTGCAGCCAATGTGGAACTGAACTGCAGTCGCAGCAGAAAGCTGACCATAAAGATCGTCGCTGTCATCAAAGATCTCATCAATCGTTGCATCTAAGCTTGAGGAGTTCTCCGAAGAGCTAGAGGGTGATGCCATTGCACATCAAAGTCGTGATGAGCGATGAAGGAGATCGACGTATACTCCAAGGGGTAGGAATTTCAGCAGTACAGTAGCTCTGCGAATTAGATGACCACAAGTTGTAATGTACAGTAGAAATCTTTTGGTTACCTGACCGGTGGTGATGCGCCCCAGTGTGTATTTTCATCTTGAAATGTATAGCATTTTACATACAGGAAATAGGCGAACCGGTGGTGATGCTCTAGTATTCATCTTTTATCACTTGTGTACAGTACAGTCCAAATGTGCAACGTTGCAAAGTACTTAATTAAGTTGGAATTGGGTTAACGAAGCTCTGCATGTTGCGGTGCGCGACAAATTACGGATGCTGCACATGTTGACCAGATTGAGTAGCTTACGCTTCTAATACAGGGGAGTCTTCACTTCTCCAGTCGAGCATCCGCTACGAGACGCTACTGCTGCCGCGTATGTCTCTATAACCTTGGATGTTTCTAAAGAGGGTGTTCCTAACGAGTCGAAGGCTAGTGGTACAGAATCCCATCCTAGCCTTGATCGTCCCGGCATTGCCTCGCCTGGAATCGCTGCCACTTTCGTAGCTAAGTCTCTCTTCTTCCGCTTTCCTGCTGCGTTTGCAACAGCTCACGCTTCTCGTGCTGCCATTGACTTATTGCTCTCTTGGAACGGGGATGATACAGTCACGTCATACGCCACTGGGAGAGGGGACTGGGTGTTTGTTGCATCAGACCTTGGTACACCAGAATGTCTGCGGGTCGCGCGTTCAGTCCAGGAAGTAGGAAGAAACTTTACTTCATTCAGTATCTATCGTGTACACTGCAGGACTGACTATACGGCTAAGAACCAACCGGATGTTCCACGTCAGGCACGTGCAGTGGGGCTCGCGATAGAATCGCCATTGCAACAGAAGACCACAGTGTGCAACTAATGCGCTGATAAATACGTCTGCGGATCACTGCTGTGGTTGTGTTGTACTTCTCTGCGATGCGCGGGATGAAGTTTTCGAGGAACAAAATCGAGGCAGGGGATGGGGCACCCAAGGAGTCGAAAGCCAGGGGCTGAAACTTGAAGTTCGGTTCCTGGAGGGTGTTGTGCGAGGGGGGCGGGATGCGGCGTACCAGTTTGCGCTCCAGGTCTTTGACTTTGTCTCGGTGGGCAATGTCGGCGGCGTCGCCTTCCACATGTGTGGCCCTTGTGCGCACGCCTTGTTTGAACGGCGAGACAACGGTTAGGTCGCAGGCTATGGGGCGGACCTGTTGGCCTGTGGGCAGGGGGGGGGTTGTATGATAATGTCCGCAGGTTTTATATTCGTTCCCGGGACAAGGAGCGGGACTTCGTATTGGCAGTCAAGGCCCGCAGCGCGAGCAACGTGGTAGGCGAAAACGTTGCGTAGCGATTTGTGGCGGTGCGGGCGGCCGAAGCCGGCAGGGCAAAGGTCCGCCGCGTGGTCTCCGAGTGCGTCCATAGTTTGGTTGCAGTGGGCGCAGGTGAGCGAGCGGGAGTCGTTATATACGGGGAGGCCGAGGTGCCGGCGGATCATGGTCTGCCAGTGGGCCGCGCACACCAACGTAGCTGTTGTGGGGTGAGCGATGAGAAAAGCGGCGGCGGGGCTGTTCCGGAACGCCAGGCCACGCATCCGATGTCGAACTTCTTGAGTGCTGTGCTGAGCCGGTTGGGGTGTGTCACCCATGAGTCATCACGCCAGTGGACCCTTGCCTGTGCCTCCTGCTGCACACCATTTAAGAAGGTTTGGAGGTTGGATGGTTTGGCAGCAAGCAGGCTTGGGTCAAATGGGCCAATGTCGACGGAGTACGGGCGCCCAGGGATACATTGCAGGAAGTCACGGATTCGCGGCAAGGCTTGTCGGACCAGGAACGCCCTGTCACCCCGGTATCGGTGACCAGAGACGGCGGCAGAACGTTGCGTGGTGTACGATGCCGACCTCTCACGTGCCGGAACCGCGTCGATGATACTAGCTGCGACCGAGCCGTGTAGAAACGGGGAGACGAGGGTGAAACCCTGACCTCCGTGTCGAATCGGTAGCGTGACTTGGTCCCATGCAGCGTCTGTGAGGGCGATCCCGTGTAGCTCCGAGTAAGACGACCTCTGCAGGGCGTCAAAGGCTTGTGCAGCGGGGGCCGAGTGTTGTGGGTCGGCGAGCCGGAACGCGTGGGTGACGAGGCATGCCGACGCGCACAGCCGGTGCATGTGGAAACGGGCGCGGGGGTCACTAACGTGAGTCGGCAGTCGGAGGGTGCGGTGGCACCCATCGACCTTGCCTCGTAGGAATGCGTCGGTGACGGCCCGGTTGCCCATCGGCGCTCCTAGGAGCTCGAAGCCGTCGCGCGAGCACTCGGACAGAGGAAATTCGCGGAGGAATTCCGTGCGGTCCGGCAGGAGAGTGTTCGGCCAGTGAATGCGCGTCTTCCTGGCGTTGACGTACAGGCCAACAGCCGGACCCTCAGCCTGCAGGAGGTGGACAGCACGGCGCAGACCCTGGAGTGTCCCTATGAGGGTCCCGTCGCCCGCGTACCATTGATTCAGCACAATGTTGCTGTCCTCGGCGATTTTCCGGATTAGTCGTTGGATCGTGCGGGAAAACAGCAACATACTGGCCGGGTCGCCCTGCTGGGTGCCCTGAGCGCTCGAGATGGCAGTGTTCTGGCGATTCGGTACTTCACGGATTTTACTTGCATTTTTCAATTGGAGCGTTTTCATCTTTTAATAGCGTGGTTTCGTAACTCGACAGGTGTCCTCAGTTGAAATTGAAATTGAAAACGGGTGGAGACGCTCTGATACGTCTACACAAATTATGTTTTTCGGAGGCTCCCATTGCTGTATTATTATGCTAATAAGGAACTGTTCCTTCCGGGCCTTGTGACTGCGCTCACATGAAAAGTCGCTGTCGAGGTAGTCTGGCAGAGAGGGGTGTTCAGCGCGACGTGACAGACAAACCAACACGGATTCAACATACAACTATGAGCAAAGGTCCGATCCGTGCAGACTTTCTACCGGCGCTGGCGTATAGAGGGACATCAGCCCTTATGCTGTTTCGCGATTGGACTGACACGGGAAACGCCATTCCATTCCAGCTGCACCTCGCCAAGTCGCTCTACACAAGCTCCCCAAAATTCAAAGTGCTCTACCTGTCTACCAGATCAAGGACGCAATACGTCCCGGAAGACACCTGCCACATCTACCCAGTTCCATCCCGCTCGATCCAAACTTCCACAGCTTCGTTCCTAACTCTCGACCCTTATACCATTCAAGCGCCGGACTTCTCCCTCAGCGGGCGCGACATGCAAATGGAGTTGACGAAACGCGTTGTTGATGCCGCGCAGAGAAACTGTTGCGGCATCGTGGTAGTGGAATGCTTGCATTCTCTCAAGATGGTATTTGAAGTGGACCCCTCTGCATTTGTCCGAAGTCTCCTGTACGCAGTACCTCAACTTCACGTCCTAGCCGCTTGTCCAACTCTTTGCGGCATCGACGACGACATTCGCAGTCTGTCCCATTTAGCAAGTTTTATTCATGATCTCTCGGACCTCAAAACGGGGGCCTCAACTGACATTGACGGTATCGTTACAGTGGCTAAAGACCGCGGTCGATGGAAGCCGGGCAGTTCTCCAATGAGATATCAACTAACAGACTCTGCCCTACGCTTGACCTCTTGAAATTCCCATCCAGGTGGCTGTTTAAAGTTTCATGTCAGAAGTATGCACGGTTCGAGAAAACGGATACGGATTTCAAGGCAATGCTTGCTCTTCATTCCAATTAAAGCTCGACTTTATCTTTGGTATGGTGCTAGTCTCATAGACAACTAAACACGTCAGCATCAACAGGTCAACAGCGAACGAGAGACCAGGACCTCAAAATCGCAACCTCTTGGGTATTTTTGTTTGGACGCTTAAACCGCCCATCTCAGTCCTCTTGATTAACAAGCTTTGGGTAAACACGTTTGTACAAGGTCATGCACACAGTATCGTGGTGCAAAACGACGTTATCAAATATGCACTTCATGTGCCCATGCGTCCCTACCGGCTCCATATATGCCCAGTTCGACCCATCTTCGTCCACAACTCTACTGGCTTGAACCATCGCACATCCTCTGGGTTGAAAAACATATATTTGCAACAGCTCTACGTTTCTGCGTCTTGAAGGGATAGCCAGACAATATGATCCTCTTCAAAATTATTCGATCAGGATCCGCCCCAAGTGCCGACCCAGTTGCAATGAGAGAACCTCCAGGGTGGCACAGCAGGGCCGGTGTGGGTGCATAAATCGCAGGACCGTAGAATGAGGCCACGGTATACCGACCATGTCTCAAGAACCTTTCCATCTTGTGCTTATCCGAGTTTGCGTTATGCTCGGAAAACATGGGCCTTCCATCGAAGCGCACAAATCCACAATGGAGCTCAAGGTGATCCTTCGCCTTGATGTTCACCTCTTGTTCCTCACAATCCACGCGCTTCAACGCAAAGTGTACCACGCTTCTGCGGTTCTCATGACGCAACATACCGGATCCCACAAGCGGTCCACATCCACAGCTGCGGGCAGTCGCAATAGAGTGTTGAATGTCAGCAGGAACATCCATCAAGTAAATATGGACCAGCTGGCCTGCGAGCACAAAGTTAGAATCGGGCTGAGAAGCACTTTTCGCAGCTATCTCCTTTGCCTCCGCAAATACTCTTTTTCTAGTGGCGGCTAAGTTTCGAAACTGAAATAGAGATGCGTACTCCTTAGGAAGCTGTTCTTTCGGATCCCAATCACCCGTTCGCAAGGATTTCAGTCCACGATATCGGGCAAATCTCACTCGTGCCGGCTGATCAGTTGGCGTGTCGACCTCATCTGGAAAGAGAGCATCATCCCTTGCTGCCTGTCGTACCTTTTGAATCTCTTCCTCGTCGATGGACATTTCGTAATCGTCTTCCCCATCCATCTCACCTTCGTCTTGTTCGCCAACCTCCTCCATAGAAACAACAGGTTGGTCTTCATTTTCCCTTCTGCTCGCAAGCAGAGCGTCATCTGCATTACTGTCAACCAGCTCATCGAATTCCTTGGCTATTCTTTCGGCGGTATCTTCTTCCTCGTCATGTTCCTCCGTCACCTCCGGAGGCCACGTCTGCTCTCCCATCAGGTGGTCTACCTCTGCCTCGCTCTCGACCGGCTCCGCCTCGGCCATAACCCTAGTGCTTAGGATGTCGCCAGTTTTAGCATTGACAATTCGCGACACGGCAAAAGACCCAAACCCAGTGACGTGAAGCAACTCATTTGCGGTAAGCCCTCTTCCACGGATCCATCCCGTTAATCTAAGGGAGCTACCTTCCTTCTCAACCTCCTCTACTTTGAGATACCCATACCGTTTTCTCCAAGCAATAGCTCTCGGTTGCTTTCCCAATATTCTCCTGACGGCCATTTTGTTAATTTTGTCGACGTTCTCCCCTTGTTGCAATTCGACATGTATAGGACGTAGGACGTGATCATCCCCCAGGCTCTCCGCAGCTAAAACCCTGCCCTCATCCTCCTCAATGCAGGATCTGCACCCCCTTTCCTGTAGCCATTGCAAACACACTCGGTATACCTTGCTCCCTCATGGCTATGACCAATTGCACAGCCGCGATATTCATCCTCTCCTGCATTCCCGCAAACACCAAAACCACAATGTCAGCCACCTTTGCGGCGTCCAAGGCTGCAATGAATACATCTCGCTCCGAATACCCGTCCCGCCGAACAACAAGTGTCTCCAAATGGCGGGCCTGCTTGTCGACTTTAGTTGTCTGCAATACCTTTGCGAGTCTGTGCAAGTCCTCATCGGAAGCAGAAGATACTGAAAGAAGTGCTACTAGGAGTGGGGGTTGCGATGCTGACTTTTGACGGGAGGCTTTGGCGGAGGCAATCATGGCAGCTTTTTTCTGGGCACGGTGGTTGAGACGATTAGCCTTTGTAACACCGCGGTAAGACCAAGGCGTTTGGAATTGGCCGGGAAGACGGGTTGAACTCGGCCATGAGAACGACGAGACCGACGAGAACCCATGGCTGAGGTAGGAGAGGGGACGAGGGGAAGAACGTTTGAAAAGCACGTGAAGATTGTCTGCTTTGCTCCTTGCGACCGCCGTCGGTGTCGGTGCGGCGGAAAAGCACCAATGATGCGCAAAGCAGTCTGATTCAGCAGTGCACGATGATTGGCTGCATAGTTCAGGTATGGTCCTGAACTTTTCTGTGGCTAAAACTACCTTCAAGTATTAATTTTTTCTTGGTCTTTTGCATGGCAGTCCCTTTTTTCAGGATGCTATTTCAGGATACTTTGTGCACCAATGAAAGTAGCACACGTCATCGTTTACCAGGGTTTGGCGCCGATATGCACAATCAATGGCATTATGGGCTTCACGCTGCAAACTCATGGCGCTGCCTTCTCCCAGCTAAAGGGACGGAGCTTGATATGTGATCGTACTACATGCCTCCCCAGCAACGTCAACAGATTCTGTTTCAAGTCTCATCTTCAAGTCAACTAATCTGCCAAGCATGGGTGTCCAGAGAAAAGGCGATGACCGCTACAAGAAAATTAAGGTCTTGGGCGAAGGAACTGTACGTATATCCCGATCCGTCTGCTTTGTCCGTCCATCCACGTCGCTTTCGAAACTCTTCTCTAACATCGCTCTCTGCCGCTTATCCACTTGTCTCAGTTCGGTACGTTTCACTCTGGGTCTGCGAATATCCTTCGTGTGTTTGCACATGCTTGCTACGTCGGTCACATACTCATCGGATTGATTTCGTTTTCTTTCGGTTGATACCCATCCCACATCCGCAGGCGTCGTGTCAAAGGCGAGGGATCGGACAAAGGGACTCCATGACAAGGACAGGATTGTCGCCGTTAAGAAAATTCGTATGGTAAGTCAAAAAGTCCTTTGACCGCCTCACTTTCCACTTAACGCAGTCGACTAATCGTATAGTTTCTACAGGGTCATTACAAGGAGGGTATTTCTGTCACTGCACTTCGAGAGATCAAGCTTCTGCAAGAGCTCAAGCACCCAAACGTCATTGTAAGTTGAACCCAATCTATCTCGGCATCGAAAATCCGATCTGTCACATGTCAACACCAGCAGACCACATTATTCAACTCAAACTTACATTGTCGAGCTTTTCGCACTTTCCATCTCTTTAGAACCTCATTGACGTATATGCAGGCCCGAGCAACGTCAACATGGTTATCGAATATTGTATCACCGACCTTGAGGAGGTTATCCGCGACCGCTCGATTCTTCTCACCCCCGCCGAGGTCAAATGCTGCCTTCGCATGATTCTAGACGGTATCGCAGCCTGCCACGACAAGTATGTTCTGCACCGCGATCTCAAGCCGAGTAACATTCTCGTCGGTTCCGATGGCCAGTTAAAGATTGCTGATTTTGGTCTCGCACGCATCCACGCTTCACCGAATGCCCGCATGACCCACCAGGTTATCACCCGCTGGTACAGGCCCCCTGAGCTCCTGTTCGCCGCAAGGTCGTACGGTCCATCTGCCGATATGTGGTCTGTGGGTTGCATCTTTGCAGAGCTCATGTTGAGAATGCCATATCTTCCTGGTGACTCTGACATTGATCAATTGGCAAAGATCTTTCAAGCTAGGGGGACTCCGTCCAAGGAAGACTGGCCTGATCATCACTGTCTACCTGCTTACATTGAGTTTACCAGTACACCAGAGCCAGACCACAAACATTTGTTCACGGCATCCTCACCGCAGGCTCTTGATCTGTTGAACCAAATCATGCAGCTCAATCCTCAGAAGAGGATTTGTGCCAAGGAAGCCTTGAAGCATGGTTATTTCACAGAGGAGAGTCCCCCGCCTTGTGATGCCCAAACTCTCCTCGCGAAAATTCGTAGCGGGAGTACAGTCAAGGACGGAAGTCTGGGCGCTGATGAGGACATGAAAGACAGTGCCGAGGAGGATGAGGCCATTGCAAACAATGTCAGCGCGAAAGCCATTGCGCTGGGAGGTATAAGACTTAATTTTGCCTGATTTTGCGTTCTTCGATGGATGTATGCCTGGCTTTTACTGCATGACACCTCCACGATACTGCTATGTGGCCTTTTCCGACTCTTAGCGCATCAAACGGACCATCTCTTCGTTCTGGTGCATTGCTAATATCCACTGAAGCAAGTAGATAGGACTAGAACCCATAAGAGTCGGTGGGATTCTTCTCACCCCCAAGTGAAAAGTCTTCAAGTCGGTAGAAGTTATGGAAATGACCTCGGGCCTCCTTTTTGAAAGACTGCCTCCAGTACACAACATTCCACGAGAGAGAAGAACCGAGACGACCAAGGAAGAAATGGCTATTCACCCCGGTCCACATATCGATAAGCGGGGAAGTGTACCTCTTGTCAAGCCCAGGTCCCATTGCGTGCAAATCTCCATAGTCGTGTGCTGTGATGATTCGAATGGCACCAAGTCGTTGCCTTAATTGATGGACAATATCTACGGCGTCCGTGGAGCTTACTGAATAGGCAATGTACACATGGTCTATTTTTTGGAGCTGGTGGTGGAAATGAGATATCAAAAAGTTACAAAAGCTGCTAGCAGTGAACTTTTTGTTGTCAAAGGGAAACAGTCGCAGGTGAATGGTCATGACTTTTCCCCATTGACTCATGGCATTTGAAACCAGGTGTCGAATCTCGGCCCTTGGTTGAAGATACCTCCGGAGTTGAAGCCAGTATGGGTTGGTTGCCGTGCAATTTAATGAATGACTTCTGTAGAGTTTTGAAAGGAACAGGAAGTTTCCATTGACGCCAGCATTATAGGAAAGACCCCGAAAATGATCAGACACGTTAAAGTTGCAATCCAGTTGTCTCCTGCTTGCTGGAGTTTCTCTCACGTCGGGATCGTCGCTCACGGTTTGACCACGTATATTGACATTTGTTTCTAACAAAGTTCGTTTTCCTAAAGTCATGAAAAAGAACGGGGCATCTCCTCTCCTTGTTAAAACGTGTGAAAAGGTACGCAAGTAGTGGCCACCCCTTGATTTTCGAAAATCCATGATGCTGACGACTGGTTGACTTCTATTGAGCAGAGTTCCATCTATGTAATCTCCCACGAGTTGATCATGCTTGTAATATAAGCCAAGAAACTTCAACATAGCCTGATATACGTAAAGGTCAAAGGATTGCATGATGCGAAAAGGAAGCCTCTTCCATTCTCAAAGTCCAGGTACGATTCTGAGCCATAAAATGCAAATGGAGCAACAAGTGTGGCGTTTGCTTGTTTCGCTATTGCCAGTGCGTTAATGAAAGAAACAAGCTGATTGTTGAGTTGTCCACTTCGAGCCTTGTAGAAAATATAGACCGGTAAATTGTGTTGGCGAGCATGTTTATGAGCAAAGTCGAGAATATTTTCATTTTGTTGTGGGATGACAAGCTGCTCCGATGGTGCGGGATATGTGGTCGGATGTTGCTTTGATCGTCCAAATATTAAACACAGGATTATCAAAAGTAAAGCCGCGCGCAGGCTGGCACGGTTGTTTCTTTCAAATCGTCGTAATTGTTTGCACAAGAGGCCGCGAGGATTCCGCAAAGGCGAAAAAGAGGTTATGCGCTGTATGGAATGCATGAATATGGTTATTCAAAGGTGAATGCAATGTCAGTGGACGCCAGAGACTTGATGGAATTTGCATGAAAGGGGATTTGGAACAAGGACAAGTCGTGGAGCAGAAATTACAGTGTGCAATTTCGGGCAAACGGTCAAAAACGGCGGTCAGTGTCTCTAGGTGTTGTGGCCAGCTGATTTATTGCAGTCACATCTCGGTGCGCCAAGTGCAACTGTTGAAATGATCGGGTTTCATCAGAGTATGGCAAGATTGCTTGAGCCAAGGCCAGTCTTATGTTTGGCTGTGGGTACATTGCGTACTTGTCGGGAGCCAAGGTGGGACTCAATCAACTATGTTTGTCGGGATAAGCCGGCTGAGTGGAATTTTGTCATGTACTTGAGGGCAGCGACTTGGATCTAACCTGCAGCGGTAAATGGGTTGAACCGATGTAAAGTACTGTACAACAGTTGGCTGTGGCTGGTCGGAAGGGGTCTTGCAGCAATAAGAATTGAACAGATCCCTATCCTTTCCGTAAATGGAGATTACACGTGTTCAAAGGCTTCTTATTGGATAGACCCATAAGAGTATTACAGTACTGTATTCCTCTAAACCGGATACTATTGTTGATACGTACCGTACTGAACTGTACTGTACTGTACTGTACATTATGGTACAGTAATGCTACCTTGTTCATCCCACCTTGAAGCAACCAAAAGTCCTCGTTAGCAATCCGTTATCCATCCATCCTGTCGCGGTCAGCAAGAAGAAACATATATATTACCGTTGAGCTCAGGTACACTCTCACGCGTTGTATACGGTCAATTCGTCCTGTGCTTCATAATTAATCAGTCCTATGCCTGGAACACACCACTCTTAACATACTAGGAAAAACAGATATCCTCTCCGTGCTAGTGGCTGCTATCTTCCGTGCATTCATCAAACACCCTCCCATGTGTTAATCAATCCTTTCGCTTTTTTCAGGAGTGCGCGTCTGGCCCAATGCTCTTCAAGTGGAGAGCATTTCACGACTCTCTGCTCAAGCCCCCTCCGCGAAAATTGAAGAGGTTTCTACCAACCATAATTCTCCTGCTGGCGTCTACAGCCATCTCCCTTCTCACATTTTCTTTTCTCGGTCCGGAATGGATGACCCCGTCCTTGCTTTCGCAATTACAGAGGGAAAGGCTTTCAAGTGTGGTCCTCAGTTCCCATTACCAGCATTACCTGTCAGCCTGCGTTATCGTCCGTGAGTCAAGTGACATAATGCCAGAATTTCTCATTCGAAATTTCGCAGCTGGCATTGACCATTTTTTCATCTACGGAGACGACGATGATGAGCGAGAAGTTCAACGTTTGAAAACTATTTTTAGTGTCGTCGATGGACTAGTAACCTACATCAAAGACGGTAGGGGAGCTCCTCATGATGAAGAAGACCGCGACCATTACGTGCAAATGAGAATGTATCGCCATTGTCTCCAGGAATTTGGAAACTCGTCAAAGTGGGTCACATTGATTGATACCGACGAGTATTTTGAGACTTATTCTCTTGCATTTCCGAAAGCAGACCACCCAGCCATGCATCGTCGAGCCTTCTTGCACGACGTCCTCTCCAGCTATGAGTCCTTTCCAATACTTTGCGTCAGATGGAAAACTGCCTTGACGAATGGCCGCATCCGTCCCTTGTCATCAGGTCAAACACTCCATGATCTCTTCCCAGGAACATGCGCCCTTCGAATCAATAACAGAGACAAATTGGCCCTTCGGAAAACAATACTGCAGCCGAGGTTTCTCGACATGGACCGGTCTCCAAAGTTGGATGTTGCCATCCACAAGGGCTTCTTTTTCAAGGGTCCTATGACAAATTTGCACTGCAAATGGGGAATAGGGCACGATTTGGAACCACCACTCTATATTCTTCATTATTGGAGCAGGGATCTCCTTACGTATCTGAAGAAGATACGTCGCGGGAGGCCGCGAAAAGGCGTTCCTGCACGTAACCTGGGAGATTTATTCGCAAGGGAAAGCGTATGTGAACTCGAGGAGAGACCTGGAAGTCAGGATATTCGGTTACCTTTTTACCGGGAATACATAAAACGAATGCCACAGTTCCAAGAATCTGATTTTCAACTACCCAGCGTTGAGCAGGCAACGGGTGGCGCAGATTATTCTAGTTCTAACTTCACCTTTTGTGCCACCAGAGTGGCTAGACTTATAGAAGAGCTGAGAAATGGAAAGGATTTCTCTGACGCTGCTTACTGTAACGGTAGGCAATCTCCAGCATGCACATCACAAGGAGTCTCGAGGAGACACACATGGCCATTCCCTTGGGCTGAGTACCTCACTGATTGCGGGGACGAATCCATTGAAGATCATTTTTTTATCTAACAATACTTAATTTGTTAAGACATTCACTGCAATAAAAGTCTCAGTTTAAACACTGGGTTTATCCTTTATTTACACAGTCTTTGTAGGTTTTTTTACTTTGTCGGTTTGTATAAAATTAGAAAAAGTTTGGAATTTCTGCGGAATCTCTTAGGTAACGCATGTTGTTAATCTCCGACGTATATGAGGAAAAGCGGTTTCCAACAAACTGCGAGGCACGACTTGCAACAACCTGGCTTGCGAAAGAAAGTATATCAGTCCTTGCAAGCGCCCACTCTACACCTCCCGGAACACCAAAGTCCTCCATGAATACAACTTTCACTCCACTGTTTGCAAAGATGTGGCGACATTCTTCACTGTGGGTTGTGCTTATAAAAACAGGCAGTTTTTCGGCCATGTCCTCTGCCCTCTGCAGCAGGCACTCAGAACTCTGAACAAAACTGTCGTTTCCAAACTGATCACACATCGCGGGTAGCTCATCACACTTGGTGTTAAAGTCCCCCCTCCTTACATGCATGGCGTTGTATCGGCCACCTATTCCACTTATGACATGATCAGCAATCATTGTGACGACACGGCTTGGTTGGAAAGCGGCACGTATGTTGAAGAGAGCACGGGATTCTCGAATATTATATCCTTGTCCATGGACTTTATAGTCTGAGTATGCTCCAAAGACATCCGGCTTATCGCATAAACTGTCGTCAACGCAAACGTAGCTAGAGAGGTCGTGAAAGTCGTCAACGAATGAGAGGTTGAGCGGATATCGCTTAACATACTGCTGTTTGAGCAATCTAGGAATTCGTCTAGCATTGGCCTTAAAATGGCGTGAAGTTGCAAAGTATAGTGTATCGCAAGGTACTTGTTCGACGTCCAGTCTGGCAGGGGTTGTTAATTTCACTATCTTCTTCAACGGCTCCAGGTCAAAATAATCTTCAAACGGAAACGGGCCGTCACCCTTTGGAGAAGTGTCCGCCCTGACATTTTCGTAGATCAAAGGCAATACAGCAGTTCTTCCATGTTTCTGTGCGCAGTGAATAGCCTCATAAACAGTGATTAATTGATTGTTAAACCCGCCAGATCTCGGCGTGATGAACAAGAATGTTTGAGTTGCATAATTTCTTGATAGCAATGAGAGAATGACAAGTAAAACTGTCAATACAAGAAGAACGGATAGGGAAGATGCAAAGTTTCGATTGCGCGAGTGTCGAAAAAATCGACGGCCTCTCACCAAGGCCGCCATGCACTGTGCACGCTTAGGGAGGGAAGTGTGCAAATTTGAAGGCAGGGGTCATAGGCAGGCGGGAAGATGCAGAAAAGGCCAATTTGGTATGTGAAAGAATATAAAGAGAGTCGAGTTATTGAGGAGGAGGGTATCGAAGGTGATCGCTTTTGGCTCTCGAGGTGCTGGCGCTACGCCGTTGGCTGAATCGTTACAAAATGGAGATTTTTCATTGCTGGCCAGGGCGTTTCTATGATTCTCGAGAATTATTGCATTTGTACATGTTGAATTCAGTTTCATTTGCTATACAGTACACGTTGCACTACGTGGCTGTTACCGATGATGGCGTTGTGGCGATGCCGACGTCAACACCTTGTTTCCCTGTCAACGTTCATCTCCAGTCGCCGATCCTTTGGCAACCAACAAACCTCTCCGCAGTATAGTACACACCGTGGAGCTACTGTAGCTGTTGCGACCAACAGAGCCAACCGGAGCTGCTGTATCTTTACTAGTTTGCTGTGCATAATGCGCCATTTCAACTGTAATTCAGCCACTTTACAACGGCGTTCAAAGCTACATGTACTAGGCTAGCTAGGGAAAAAGGAAAACTGAAAGGTCTCTCTTTAGGGATTTCACTTGCAAACTTGCTTGTACCATTCCGTTTACAAAACATTTCGAAATGGTATTCAACACCACCCTTCAAACAATTTCTTGTTTGTCCGAAAATGCAGGGGGTCATACGCTTTTCTGAATGATAATTATTCACTCTTCCCGCGGAGGCTACGGTTTCTGAGGGACCCACTGGTCACAACCATTTGATTCAACTCAGTCTCTTTACAATGCTCAAGCTTTTCCTGAGACCTCGTGTACTGCGAATTTGCCAGCTTTGTTGATGCTCGCAACAATGGCCCCATGTCGAGCAGAGTCTCTGGGGCGTCCTAGGGTAGAACCACTCGACAAAAAAATTCAGGCCGCTTGTCCACAAGGGCTGTACTATGACAAACAGCAACCAAAACTGCTACTATCCAGACCTAGTATCGGGCCAAACACTTGTTTGCACTAGTCTGATAGAGCTTCTGCGTAGGAGAGGACAAACAGTTGTTTTGTGTCGACTATTATTTTTCAAGCAGGGGAAAAAGTATTGCCACCTCTCGCTTCGGTTTGACTCTGACACTTTCTACTCTTAAGAAAACCTTATCATCTACATCAATAAATCTGAGACAATAACACACAACCGCTCCCGTGTTCCCGTCATACTCTGTCCCCTTTCATCCGGAGAATGGGACACAACGATTTCCAAAACATCGGCCCGGAGGCGATATGTGCCTGCATTCCGGCGCGTTACGCGTCGTCACGACTGCATGGAAAACTCCTCTACAACATCGGAGGCCAGTCTGTTTTGGAAAGGACATGTCGTAGAGCGTTGGAATGCAAGTGGATATCCAGAGTGTTTATATTGACAGACCATGAGACTGTAGCAGACGCCATGAATTGTCTGCCATTCGGGGACCGAGTTGAGGTCGTACTCAAGAAGGTAGAAACTCGGAATGGGACGGAGAGAATCGGGAAGAACTTGGAGCACATCCCGAAACGTTTTAAGATCATTGTTAACATACAGGGCGATGAGCCGTTTGTAAACCCGCGCAACGTCGATTACGTCATTCAGAAGCATATCGCCGCTCACAGTGAAGATAATAGTCGAGCCAAAGATATATTCTTTACTACGCTACATCAGCAAATCGACGACATGGAATATCTGCAAAAGACAAGTTGTGTTAAGGTTATCGTCAACAGAAGACATAATGCTATGTTGTTCACTAGAAACGTCGTGCCATGGAACAAGGACGGGGTGGTGCGGCCGACAACCTGCTATTTCTCATGCACGGGTCTGTATGTGTACAACCGCGAGCGTATTCAGCAATACAACGCACTTGAGGACACCCAGCATCAGATTGAGGAGGATGTCGAGCAGCTTAAAGTTTTGGAACATGGTTACATCATCAAATCTTTCGAGTGCCCCTATTTCAACGAAATATCAGTCAACACAATGGCAGACTACGAGTCACTTAAGTGCAAACATGGACTTGACGATAAAAGTACCGGAAGAGAATCACCAGTCAGTTCCCTCTCAGGGAATTTTTCCGATAGCGTGAGTGAGGACCAGTGAACAGCTCGCCATTCTCCCTGCACATCATCAGCAGTAAATATCTGGTCCTTGTTGCATAGAAGCTTCGCGTTTCGATGTTTTCGTAACGTCATCCTTGTCGTCCACTTACTTTTCAGCAAATTTCCCTCTCGATTCAAGTCCAGGACAGCGGAAAAGTATACTACGCAACTCTCCCAACGACCCACAGTTCTCTGGTGACAGATGCACATGGCGGCAGTGATTGTCAGTACCGCACAATATTGTCGTCGACCGACAGAGTCTGCGGGGTCATGTAATGAGTAGGTCAGGAAGACTCCATTTGAATACAAGCATACGCCGCATGAAATACTCTTAATTTTCCGCCTGTTTTGGACCACCACAATCACGCTTCTCACAGAAACTTTCACTGGGAACCAAAGTTTCTGATGAAGCAACGAGCAATGTTTGCTGCCTGAAACAGAGTACATCGCTCTTCTGCGCCATCCGCCATCGCATATCGTTTCGTGGACAAACGAATTCTTTCTTGCCACCATGCCAGGCGCATTGGTGACTTTGAAGTGGATCTTGCGTCAATAGTGTCTACTTTTGTTGCGGACGTAAACTGTTGCCGTCCTCCGATGCGATTCTTGCACGATCCAAATCAGGCTCTTTCCTATATCCCCCTTCCCCAATATACTTTGCGCAGATGCCTCCGGTATTCCTCTCGATTGCCTTCTGACCAAGTGACTGACTGGATGAAGACTTTCCCGGAAGGACAGATGACAAAAGGCGTGCAAATTCCCAAATCCCCCTCCCACCTCTTCCCAACGCGAAACCCTACTACCTACCCTGCGAAGCTGCTCATGAAATAAGTAACTTGATCCCCATTACCAAACAAGTTGCCAAGACAAACTTTTTGAAACTCGAGGGATTCATGCGATCTGCCAAGGCCTTTCCCAATACAATGCCTACTATGGTTGTAGGAATCGCCCATTGCACAAAGTCCCAGTAATAGTAATCATTCAAGCGACCGGTGAACCAGTCCCACAACACGACCAGAGTACTATTGACACTCACCACGGTCAAAATGTTTCTGCGAAAATCTCCGTTTTCATTCTGCCACTGGGCAGCCTCACCATGCACGACCAGAGGAGGTCCTGTGATATCGAAGGCCCCCCCAAGGCGCCGGCGAGAAACCCCAAGCCCCAGGCACCAGAGCGTCCACCTAACTGCGGTGGAATTTTGACACCGCTGGCTGCGTAGACGACATAACCTGCAATCAGGGCGCCAATGAGGCGGATGACGAGATGAATGTCGACGTAATCCAGTAACAAGGCGCCGACTGGTGTAGTGAGGGAGCTAGATATGAGGAGGACTGCGATATCATTCCATGAGACCTTGCGAATCTCTGGAAGTATGAGTAACCAGCCTGTCAAGGCTCCAAGGGTGGCAGCGACAGGCTGAACAGCATTAAATACCGAGGAGTGGACGATCCACGGGACCTGTGTCAAAGCTCCAACGGAGACGATAGCAAAGCCAAAGCCCGTAAGGGCCTGGATAAGAGCGGAAAGACCCATACCGACGGATACGGCGAAATGGGGACCTGAGATGAAGTCATTGACAAAGGTTACAAAGACATTGGAGGTGGGCGGCATTTCGAGAGAGGATGGGTAGGTAGTGGCATCGAGGTTTGTGGAGAGCAGGGCGGCGAGAATGGCGGAGGAACCAGCGGCAAGGGCGGCGAGAATGAGCAGGTCATTGGAGTTTGGAGGCGGGGTTGGAGGTGGGGTGGGGGTGGTGTGGAGGAGAGAGGGGTGGGGGGCTTGACGTCTGGGGGAGAGTGCTTTTCAGTGTGGACGGCGGAGAAGCGGTGATGGAGGACACGGAAGGGGGTGGGAGACACATGACGGATGTGTCGGTGGGTGCGCAGACATGGGGGAAGTCGTAGACTGTGGCGTGTGGTGGGTAGCAGCGGGGGGGCGAATGCGAGGTGGGTTTGACGCGTCTTCATGGGAGGGAGGGCAGGGAGGTGACTTTGTGACGGGGATACGGAAGCGGTGCGATGCGGCGTGGTGGGACGACAACACGGGGGTGGATTAAAGTGGGGAAGGGGCGGATCAAACGAGATATTGTAAGTGCTTGAAGAAGAGAAACGGTGAGTGAGGATTAAGTGCACATGAGACATGTGAGTGGTTGAGCTAGATATGGTGTGGCATAGTGAGTCGAACGAGGTTGAGTTGGATGGAGTCGAAGGTGCCACAATGAAATGAATGCAAGACAAAAGGTCATGCAATGAGCCGTCGAGATGATGATGAGAGGCGCGGTAAATGAATGGCGGCGTAGACCGGAGATATATATTGGCAAAAGAATTGGACTGAGCAAGCAGGACTAATTTTGAGTGGGTGGCGGAAGTGGAAGATCACACACCCGCCATAGGCTCCTGCTGGCCATTAGTTACGGGGTTGCCCCTGGACACCGCCCAATCACCGTCCACAAAACATCAAATTAAACACCGAAGAAAACCACTTTTGCGACAATTCCAACGACCTATCGCACAGTATTTACAATATACTGTAATGAACTGTAAGCATTGCTTGTCATGTTGATACCACTGTACAGTATTGTACAGTACAGTATAGTTGTTAGCATCGCCGTTGGTAGCTTTACGTCATACCTGGGATAAACAGGTCATTGAACCATTTTGGTGGGAATTATTCACATGGCGCACCGGATCGTGAGCGGCAAGGATGGCGCGAAAAAAAGAATGGAAAATTCATGCAGCACTGCAGTCGAATGGAATGGAATGGGCCGCTTGTTAACCTCCCACGTGTCGGTCGGTCACCCTCCTGGCCAGGGACATGGACATACACTGTATGATACTGTACTGTACTGTATTGTACAGTACAGTATGGTACAGTACCAGATAAAGTTTGGACCTGGTGTGCTTCCCAAACCTGGACAAATCACAAATCATGCCAGAGTGAGACACACCTCCAACGCATTCTCAGGTTGCTGACATCGCCACCAACAACAGCAAACGAAAACGAAAAGCAAACTGCCACGCAGTCTGACTTTTGTCCCAAACACCTCAAAAGAAAAAATTCGTTCCAATAAACATACTGCTCCTCCGCCAGAACAGCCACCGGCCTCACGTCCGTCCGTCTCCTTCACCCCTCTCTCATCTCTCACCCACCTCCCAAACTCCCCAAATGTCTTCCCTCCCGCCCCCTCTAACCTCCCCCCCCCCAGCCCTCCCTTCCATTCTTCATCTCTCCCTTGCATTCGTCGCCTTCATCGCCTCCCTCCTCCTCGTCCTTCTCGAATCCCGTCTCAACCCCCGTCCCCCTCGTCTCCTCCTTTCCGGCGACGCCACAATTTCCGCCCCCTCACCTCCCACACCCTCAACCACAACAACGAAAACCCCAAAACGCGCCCGAGCATGTATCGCCATTCTACGCCTCCTGCTCTCCATCTCTCTCGCCGCCTCCCTTGCACTCTCCACCCTCTCGCTCATCTTTTTCATCACAAAACCCCATCTCAACATCCTCTCTTCCCCCGCTGCAAACTCCTTTGCATACTCCCTCTTCCAATCCGCCTTTCGCAAGTATCTCACCGATAACCCTTCCAGCCCCATTCAATCCTCCGCTACAATCGGCCTATCCTCATCCCTCATTACCCCGACCTCCACCCCACCAACCACATCCTCTACGCAATCCTCCTTGCCGCCATCATCATCATCTCCGCCGTCGGCCTCATCCTCGCCGTCCTCCCGGAGAAACTCCACGCACATCGTGCCGTCGCGGCCATCATCTTCGCACAGGCTGTCGCATGGCTCGTCGCCTCTCTCATCGCCACCCTGGTCACACCCTCGAAACTACCCCGCGATCTCGCCCCATTGCAACGTCACTGGATGGATCGTGTTTACTCGGACAACCCACTCTGGATCAACGAAACTCGACTCATCGCAAACTGGTACTTCCAAGACACCAACCACGTCCAACCCCTCTCCGACCTCGAAAACTTTCAGGTCGCCTTTTGCGCTCAATTCAACACCCTAGTTGCAGGCAGAACCGGAGCAGAAGTCATCGATACCCGTCGCCCCACCTCCCCCTCAGCCACCACCCCCGTCACCACCACTACATCCGTCAACGAACAGGACGTCACCACCACCACCACACTCACCACCACCACACTCACAACTACCTCCACCCCCCTGTCCGAGGATCCCGTCGCCACCACTACCCTCGCAAAACCCGCCGATAACCTCCCAGACGGCGTCACTACAGCCCCGACCTCAACCGTCGAGCGCCCAACCAGAAGGCCACCCGTTGTTCGACAGGCTGGTGACGCTGGCGTAACAACGCAAGTGCAACCGTTGGAGAGGGACCACGCTGGCGAATTCATGTTGGCTTATTTGGTCGGCAAACCGGCAGGGGATGAGGGCATCTTTCGGGTTTTGTCGTATATGGCATTGGCGGCTATGGCTGGCGCTCCGGCTGTGGTGGGGCAGCTGTGTCGATTGTGGATTTTGACGCCGTTTGTAGCCGTGTGGGCTGCTATGTGGTTGGCGTTCATGTTGTTGGGGACGCCCTCTGTGTTGAGGGTTTTGACTATGCCGGTGGAAGAGGCTGAGGTGTTTGAGGTTTGTGGTATGGGGTATCGCATTTTGGTGGTGGATCGACTGACGAGGGTGGTTGCCATTTTGGATGCCACGTTTTTCTCAGTGGTTTTGATGGTCGGGTTGGTCAATGGGTTCCGGTGGTTGAGATTCGCGGAGAGAAAGATGAAGAGTGCGGATGAGAAGGACGTCAAATTGGTCAATTATGAGGACGTTTATAGCGGGAGTGGGGCGTTGAGATGGTAGCATGGTAGGGAGGGACGCAGGGGTACATCTAATTTTCGAGGCAATCAAGGAGTTCGGACGAAACTGAACCCGTACATTGCACTGCCGAATTGCTGCCGTTATAGACACTGTACTGTACAGTACTGTACGTACTGTACTGTTGTGTGATCTTGCCTGCAGTACGGTATGATGGCTGGACACTTGCTTCTGATTTTCGGTAGCCTTTGTTACCCTGTTTAATGGCGCGGATAAAAGACAGTAAAGTACAGTACAGTTACAAATTTTTGGCGCTGAATTTGAATACATGGTACAGTATTGTACAGTAACAGTACAGTACGCAAGGACTTGAGCCCTTCACAGTGAAGGTTACAGTATGTCGTCTTGGTATCCTATCGATAAGAGAGGAAACGCCAAGTAATCAAAGAAGAAAGAAAGAATGAGAAAGAAGTTTAATGCGTTCAGTATCTACTGGGGACTGCGCACAACCCACATTCTGTATCTACCACAGTAAATTAACCCCCCATTTTCACTAAGTACACGTAATCAGCTTAGCAAAGGCTTAACCTGAGCTCTTGTCAAAATACTGTACTGTAGTGCTCTTGTCACTAATGTAAATCCGGTCCAGCGTCTACAGTAGTCTGATCATGGAGCGGACACCCGTTATACTAATGCCGTAAAGTTATGTAAACTCACCCCTACAAAATAAGCAACCTAATAAGCAATAATAGGAAGTTGAAGACAAGGACGGAGATTAAATTCCAGGCAAGGGCATTACATGCGCAGGACCCAAGTGATTTCACCTTTGCTCAACAGATCAGTAGCCTAGAGTTTCCTCTCTCACCGACGATACTGCAAGGCATGGCAACACAAATATTAGCGTGAAGAAGGATTAAATAAAGGACAATTTGAGGATAAGCTTGAAAGCGCGTCCAGTACTTTTCTTATCTCTACAACAGTGATAGTCTTGTCAAGTATCACAAAATAAGAACCGCCCCAGACTACCGAGAGCACTACATACTGTAAAGGTAAAACAGACACAAATTGGTACCTGATTACCGTGGGTCAGGAAAACTCTGCGTAACTACACAAAGTACGTACCTAATAGTAAAAACCCAGAAAAAGGTGTATGGGCCAGCCGGAAAAGGTAAAATCAGGCATGAGCAGTCATGAAACAGAGAGAAAAAGGAACCGGGGCTCTGCTAAAGGAATAGTAGAGAAGATGACGGTGGTTTTCGGAAAGTTGGGGGCAAAGGGTGTATGAAATGTACCTGGATTTTCACAAGAATCCAGATGAGCCCCCTTTATATAGATAGTACTTTAGCTCTACTCTAGAAATTCTATACTTTGATAGCTCAGTAGAAATTACTGGAAAGTAGAGGTGTAACTATAGAATTGTATTATCTGGAATATAACTAAGTAAATAAAACGATGACGCGGGGCTCCACGTCAAAAAAAATATTGAAGGAAAATCAAACTTCTAAATTCTTTCAAGACGATGCAGTTTCTCTTTACACCACTGTGTAATAGAGAACTGAAATGACAAAAGCGAAAAAGTCTCTATTACACAGCGGTGTAACAGAGACATTGTTACTCACTATGGACAAGGGAAGGGAGCGAGGAGGGAAGATTACACAAGGGTTTCCACTGGGGTGGTGGAGGTAGCAAATACTGCTAGCGAAAACGGAAGTCGAATACCAAAACGACCTCAGACTGGGGGACAACCCGCCTACCCAAGCCATTCACAGTGGACTGAAACTAAGGTAATAAATAAATGGCTGGAATTGGAAAAAATATTTTGGACAACTGACGGAAGTGAGGTCAAAACTCGGTCGATTATGAGGGTTAGTGTTGGATTGACTGAATTAGTGGAGTTGAATCTGGAAATTACTTCTAGGTTGGGCACAGAGATAGTCAGGCGTGGTGCCGTTTACTGTTAGTCGGAATGAGAGTAGCAGATCTTGAGATAGTAAATGAAATCGCTTTGTAGATGGCAGTTGTTATGAATAAAGATATGCTGTAATTTAAAATTTATTGACATGTCTGGTAAAACAAGTGTTTTTATTAGCCTGGGAACCATATGGTCCCACAGGATCGGTTATGTATTTGAACAGGTGTCTGGATTAAAGTTAGCACGGATATAGTGGTCGATTACATCGAAAACGTAGCGCCTCGATGTCAATTCCTTGACAATTCTGACGAGAAATGATGGCCCAGCGTTTCATACCACAGATGAAATCCCTAATAACGAGGCTCCCCCGTAGAGATCGAGCAAGAAAAATTCGTTAATGAAACTTATAGCCAAGGTTTTGAATGAAAGATATTGAGAAATAACAGAGGAACAACATCTGTTGGTTGGTGATGTTTTTATAGGAAAGTAAAATAAGCTGAAACAGAGTAACCCTGAATGTCAATCATTGATTTCAGTTAATAGTGACCTTTGCCATTTGGTTTGTCTGATCTTCCAAATTGCCATCGTAACCCAGTTGCGGCATGTCACTTGAACAACAATACTATAAATTCTCAACCACCACCCCTGCCATCCTATTATCCAGAGAGGACTCCAAAATATTATATAATTCAACCTGGTATCGATACTTCTTCATCCAACTGCCAAAGTCGCTCTCCAAATCCAGCTGCTTTCTGATTGACCACTGGCCATCAACCACCCTTCTGAAGATATGAAACGCAAATTCACCATATACGAACTGAAGATGAAGTTAAGAGGTTGCACAGCGTCGGCCGAATACATGCGGGTTACTACTATTCAGTATGAACCCGTAATCCTTCTATGACACCAAATTGGAATTCATTGACCGACTCTTGGGTGTGAACGGAGTTCAAACTGCAAATAAAAACTCTCCTATTAAATAGAATCCCATTGTTTTGTGTCGATGGATTACACATAGCTTTGCAGCTACCAGATAATATGAGAACATTCATGCGTTACTAATTTTGACGAAAGAAAAGCTCGTAAACACACGAGGAGAGCAGCCCCAGAAATCTGAATGACCTGGAAGCAACTCATTTACTCTATTCGAGTTTCTCATCTCTTTTGGTTGTTTTACTTTAAGTTGACTAAGATATATCAAAGATTGTAATTTCGGCTCATAATGAAGCATATTTGAGCTTACCGAAGTGATATTTGCCATAATTTCCACGAAAATAGTAGTAATAAGCTCCATTTAATCCCTTTAAAAAGCGCTGCATGTGAAGTAAAGTCTAAATGTAAGGAGTTTTCAAGTTATAGTTGTTCTAGAGGTCCATTTTAAATTTTTGGCTTTTTTGTCATACAATTACAGTTGATGGTTAAAGTCGCAAGCATATGACTTCAAATTAAAAATTTAAAAGTTGGCCATACAGATAAACAGAGGAAATAGAGGATTATGGGCTGTAATTTATCTTATGTGTTGCTATGTTTGTCAACAGAGGCGTAGATAGGAAATAAAGTCTTATGTCATTTAGTTAGACTTGCAATAGTGCAAAAAGTCATCAATATATGACGTATTTCTCTGAAGATTCATACGGCCATCATTTCATGCTGTTTACTCCCAAATCTTCTAGTAGTGTATGTATGAGGCATTCATCAATAAATTTATACGCCCAACTATGTTTAAGGTATCATTCATCATCTTCATGCAAGTTTATGTTTGAGGCCTTCGTCAAGAATTTCAAACGGCCAACCGTGTTTGAGATAAGTTCCTAAAATTTCGATGTCCATTGAAGTATTATGAATAATTGCACAGCCCATCGTCCTCAGAGTTGAGCGAACATGTTTCTGATAAAAATAAGAGTACTTTGCATAATGTAAGATAATTATTCCGGCATAGTGTTATTTCGAAACCATCATATTAACTATCATGGACTTTCAATAATAATGTAAAAAGGAGCGATAAATTACCGTTTCAGCATAAGTGTAACAGTAAAACCGTTTTACAGCTCCACACGAAACGAATTCCTGCATTTCGTTGAAGTTTTGCATAGGCTCAGAGTTTTGTCAAAGGTACCCCACTTGGCGAGCAGTAAAGTGTAGGGGCACCAGTAAGGGAATGGAAAAAGGCGCGGAAAATAAGCGCGAAAAGCTGAGGACGATTGAACATTCGGGGGGCTGTCTCAGTAAACAGGAATCTATTTCTTGGTCCGTCAGGTCGTATTTTTCTAGAGATAACTGCATTTTGGGAAAAAAGGGACTCTAGTTGGACGGGATGTAATACGGAATCCATTTACGGTACAAAATGCCTCACTATCGGAATGCGATTAAATAAATCCTCACTGAAGAGAACAAGCCGATTTTTCTCTCACGGAGTTCAAAAAATTGTTTGGAGATTCTTCCGTACTTATTTTTTATGCTATACATACCATCTACTAGGTGATAATGAGCCCGGACACAGATGAAATTTTTGCCGAGGTAGCACGCAATCTACGGGATAGTCCTGGCTTTTTTGTTTGAACCAATTCAAGAAACAACTGATGTTACCTCGGATGCCAGTGGATCTTCGTCTGAATTAGAACAAATAACCTAAAGGATTTGGAGAAAAATAATCCAAACGTATCAGAACAATATTAGAATCCCTTTCACTACAAGAAACATCGAAGGAGAATGATGAATGGAAATACTTGAGGACTATATCCAAATAGAAGAAAATACACACAGTCTTTGCCTCCAAGAGAGTTTTTCGTTCAAATTGACTCTTTACTGGACAATTTGGAGTCTGAAATGGACCAGAGAAGTGTTAGAAGACTCTTCAGGACATGAAATTGTTGATGATATGGCACGCAAGGTTAGTTATTGGCACAATCGCCAAGAACTCGCTGTCAATGAAGTTTAAAACTGTCATCATCTTTTGTTCGAGGATGGAAGGGCAAAATGTATATTTATGGGGAAATTCAACGGATCCGAATGGAGATGGATTTTGATCGGAACCAGATGACCAAGAATCGCAACAGTCTCAAGGAGTCAGAAAATTGCGTCAATCTGAAGGACGATTAGAAAGAACGAATGCAGATAGACTCATAAAGTCTAAGGGGGCCAATCTATTATGTTCAGTGAGGAGTGCAGGAATCTTGAGTTTTTAAGACGTCTGAAAATGACACGGGACAAGATTTTCTCCCTATGAGTACAAGAAAAATTATAGCCTGGTCAGTATGTTACTGTTACAGAGTCGAATACTAAACCCCTGGGGCATTTTTAATTCTTCTAGAGGAACTACAGAAGCTACTAATAGCTGCCGAAATCATATGGTTCACAATATTGTTAGAGTTCATCAACTCCTTTTTCCCAGTTTAATTTAATTCGTTGCCCCAAAATCTTAGGATAACATTTCGCTTAGTACTTTGAAGGAGGCTTTTTGGATAACATTACACATTGGAGGTTACATCAATGACAAAGTTTTCTCTGGCCTTACTTTCTGAACAAGTGTTACACCAATATTTCCACGTGACTAGTGTCTCGGTATATTCCACGTTCTATTTCTTGTGAAATATTTGAAACGGATGCACTTTTACGTCAACCAAACTGTTTTAAAGTCCTTCAGGCCGATATTACGTACATGAAACATGTTGGACAAGGAAAAAAGAATATGAAAGAAACAGACATATAAAAAGAATTAAGCATACAAGCAGAACAAAGCGCAAGAGATAATAACATGTTAAAATGGAATATTTTGATTCAAACGTTTTGAGCCTTCAAACGACAGCCCCTTAAACTAAATAAAAGTTTGTATTGCGACATGTATTCTAGTTCTTTCTTACATCCCAATTCCGACCATTGTCACAGATACTTGTTAAACGCCTAAACAGTCCCCCTACTCCTTTATTTGGCCCCTTTAACGCCTTTATAGAATGAATAGACGTCTGTGAGCCAAGTAAGCAGAAAAAAATTCGTCGAAGATTGTCTGCCTTTACCCCCAAGTAGTCTTATTGTATCCGTACCATTTGATGCGGAGGTGACGTTGGCGATTCAAATTGTAGTAATGGTCACGGATGTGGTCAATCTCATCGCCAAAGACATAATCTTTTGCTACACAAGAGACTTAAGTATCAATGTTCGACGTGGGTTTGGAGGCCTGGGAAGAGGCTGAGTAAAATATTGAGAAAGGAAAGTGAGGTGGTCGAGAGGCTGGGTAACTCAATCAGAATTGACCCATTCTAAGACTCTATTGCTGTAGAGTGTGGAGTTTCTGCCATCTTTTAGATGTAATTTGTAGGCCTCCGCGCATGATATTACAGTTTCCGGGAACTATGTTTCGGGTTATCCAAATGTAATTAATCAACCATGCGAAGTCTTTTGTTTATCAGACTTACCCCTTTATTGCATTTGAGCTGGTACTGTATTCTGTAAGTCTCTACATGAAGTCTGGTTTCGATCCCAGACTTGATCTAGCTCAATATATATTTTTTTGATGCAGGGAAAGTTCAGGCGGGGGTCGACTGAGTATCAAATTGAAAGGAGTTATGCTAGTCGAACGATGAACGAAACAGCGGTATGAAAATATCAGCCATGATTGAAATCGACCCCAACCCGACTTATGTTCATTCACATGTCCTCCTAAAATGGCAGCAAAAGTTCTATTGAACATTTAAAATTTTCCATTAGTCTATAGGTAGTAAGATGTGAACTTGTTGGCCATTTGAAAGTGTCCACAAACAGCCTGAAAGAACTTGGCCGAAAACTGAATTAAATTTTCAGCTAAGACAGTCCCCGTCGGCCAATAGTTAAATACCAAGTGGTTGCAAGACGAAATTGCTACCTTACATGCTGAGATGACATCAAGTGAACCTATCGGGTTAGTTTTGAAAAACGGCATTTCATCACCAATGGAGGCTTTTTTCCTGATATCGTCTCCGATAGGGGTCCTAGCAAGTCAATATCAAGTGACAGAAACGGGTTGGTGGGTGAGAAAAGCTTCAATTATTCTGTATTATGATGGGAGCATACTAAATTCGTCGCGCAAGAGTTACAAGTTCTAACCGTCGCTTATCATTCTGCGGCCACATATGGAGAGTAATATGTCAGACAGATGGACTCCCAAATACCCGTCTAGCCTCGATTTACTGCTAGGGAGGAGCTATGTGACAGTCTTAACACACTATTGCGAAATTTTTTCGGAAGCACAATGTTATGTTGACAAGCGCCTGGACTTAGTCGCTTAAGGAGACCACGATGGCGACGGAAATGCGATTTCTTGGCCAAAGAATCTGAAAAACCTGAAAATTCTCGTTCTTTTAGTACCCAACTGTATTTTATGGTGCTCAGTAAATCCTTTGACACGAAAAAATGTTTTCTTTTCTTGTTTTGATGGTAACGTACGGATAATATCTGCATAATCAGGTTCAATGCTAAGTAGTGAGTCCAAATGCCTCGGATCCGCAACATCATACTTTTTATCACATTAGTTGCCGTTTTACGATTCACAAACGGATCTTGGGTAAAAAAAGACTGGAATTATATCAATTATATCGCCATCTTAATACTTCTGAAAGAAGTCAAACTAGAAAAAGCGTCAGAGAATGGGTGCACTCTCCTTGGATTTTATAAAATAGAAAATTAGAATTTGGATACACAAGAAATCCAGCGAATCGACTCACCAAGTATATATATGTGAAATATATGAGCCACATTAACGCTTTTTGATTAGGTCGAAGGGCCCGCTTCCTTTTATAGCACCAATGGCAGCAATAGAGCGATACAAGCGAATCCTTTGACAAAACTTCTATATACGTTGCAGACTATTATTAAAGAACGCAGTTTCGTCAAATTAATTGGAAATATAGCTCGCTTCACGGCATTCCTTTTACCTGCACAAGCCTGCAACTTTCTTTGATGACTACATGACCAAGATAATTCACTGAATACTGCAAGAAGGAACTCTTACTCAGTTCAAAGGAGATGACGGACGTATTTCACGGAGATAAAACTGACCTAATTGGGAAATATGCTACTTAATTTTCCTTGAGGATAAGATAAAATTACCCAAATAAGAGAGGAAAAAATTTCATCTCAATCCAGATATTATGATATAAAGGCTCTTTAAAAGATTTATTTTACAGTGTCAATCCAAATAGAATCCGTAAGAAGCAAAAAATTCCTAAGTGGAGCTTTAAAACTTTTTTGCCGGTCGCTTTCAGCAAAAGTACTTGCCAGTAACTAACATTGGGATATTGAGTGGGAAAAAAAGTACAATCTACAAAGCAATTAACTGCTATAATCTATTATTGGCATGAATCAGCAACGATTTTTGCATTTAAAAGGCCATAGTTCACGAAAGAAAGGTTCGAACTGTCTACCATAGGTACTCACAAAATCCGCAGGCCCATATGAGTAGGAAGCTACAATAAGTAAAGCTTATAGATGTTGTCTAATTTCCTCTAACACTGCTTTCTTCTTTTAGGACCTCGGGAGTAGGGAATAGATCTTATAAGCCGAGTTACTGCTTTCAAATCAGTATGATTTTTTTCGCCTAAATTTATACCAAATGTACACTATACGCAGATGATTATTACCTTAACAATTCTATGGATGAGTCTCACAAGTTCGAAGCACATTAGGACAAGTATATGTTAAACACCCAATCATACTGATAACTTTTGGATGATTCAATTTATTGATTTCGAATGTCTGCGTCAGCATTTTTCGATTATTGTAGCTGTTGCGGAACTGTATTAAGATATCTTCCCATTTAATCTCCAATTTTCCAGAGTGATAAATTAATGTGAAGCGGGAGGCGGGTGGCAAAACAGACCGCTGAGTGAGCCGTCAAGCGAACCTTCTTCCTAACCCGGTTCTCCACCATCAACTCAAACTAGTGAGAGATAATTATATCAAAAACAAAAATTATTAGATGTGCAACATTTCTCGCAACCAGTAGCCAGCGAGGCTCCAGCATTCAAATTACGACGGCATTGCTATAAAATTTGGCTTACATTTGAGTTACTGCCTTAATTTCAAACTATTTTTCTAAACGTACTCTATCTGCATTGTGTTTCCTTGTCGTTGGGGTTATTTTGCGATGGCTTGACGGTATATATCATCTAACTGGGACTAAGGAACTTCTGGAAAAGTTCAAGGAGATGATTTATGTGTCCATAGTGGAAGTTAGCTTGAAGACCTCGAAACTGGATATTCTGAACATGAACAGTTTTGAAGCATATCCCTAAAAGTAAATGACGCAAAACCTTCTTGGAACAGAGACAATCAACTCTTTAAAGTCGATTTAACAATATAATTGTAAGTTTCATGACACCAAAAATTCAGTGGATTCGCGTTTGCATCTCTTAGGAGAGGATAAGCCTCCAAAGACTTGATGTGGTTGAGCCGATTCGGATAACTAGGATAAATCCAATTATATTTCGTAGCGAATAGGTGTCAAATATAATTATGGTTGAGCTAATTTAACGTACTCTAATCCCGAATGATATATAAACAACACAAATAGTCGCAAACATGGCCAATAACGGGGTACATTTCTCATTTTTTGGCCCATAGGCCGCCTGTGTTTCTCTCAAATATTAATTGATCTGTCTCATTTTTTTATTAGATATTTTGTAATGTAATGCGGGGATGGTGGAGAAAGTTCATTATTTATAGGTAATTAGGACTCAAAGGTAATTAAATCTGCCTTCTGATGTAAAGAAAACCCAGAAAATATATGTAAAAATTCATCCAAATAAACGATGTTTGTGAATAATACAGGAGAGTGATGCTAACCACTAGGAACATTATTCCCGAGCGCAATTGATACGACTCACGATACTTCGTACGCCTCTAAAAGTATCTTCACTGCCTTTTCCCTGTTAGTCCTCAATTTAGTCCATGACAATCATTATCATCGTGCTTTGTGACCGGTGTAACTCTTTTTGAGAGCAAAAAAGTGGCTTGGAAATAGCCACATCTTTTCATCAAGATTTTTACTCTCCGTCTTGACTTTTCTCACGCCTTTTTTTCTTATAATTATGCTTGAGAAATACAATGAACATCCTTGTTGATAATGGAAGATAGTCATATTTATTAAAGTTATATCCTTGTTCATGACAACCCCAGCATCTGGAGTTTGTCCTTTCACCTTAAAGCATGAAACAGTCTTGTTTTAATTCAAAAAGGGACAAAACTGGTAACCTCTTTACCATTTAATCTTGTAAGAAAGATCTATTAAATCCTAAAATGTAAAAAAGACCGTTAAATTAGATGAGTTACCAGCAGTTCTCATCCCGGAAAGATTTCATAAAAAAACGGATGATGATGGGGCTTCTAGACTTGACCACCTCATGTAGTCGTAGTAACCCGCTGTTAACTCCAATAAAGCCATTAAACTGCTATGATTTTTATTGCCGATCTACACATGTAGGGGATCCATGCCCTGTGCGAATTTCCGGCCGATGAAACCATTTTTCCTGCTCCCGCTCTCATAATTAACCAACTGCGGCTCCCGATTTGGCCATCTAGAAGCGTCTAGCCTCAACCTCTAAACTATTGGTCAGCACCGTAAGAGCTGCTCCCTCATGAATGAAAATGGTATCGGAAAAGATAGAATTTGAGTAGGACGTTACACATCAAGATTGGCTAGCTGCGGAAACGAAAAGCTGATACTTCGGCGAACTCTTGCCACTCGATCAATCACTTAGAATGTAAGAGTTTTTCTCAAAGCTACCAAGCTATAAGTGTTACATTACAATACATGCTCGAATTATTCAAGTAATATCGTCATTTACACTACTCAAGATATAGCATGATTCAATAATTTTCTGGGGAACTACTTGGTCATCATTTAGAGCGAAATGCGAACCTTCAAGTCGATTGATGAAAACATCAGCGCATGTTCGTATTCCTTTATTACAGATAGATGGCGCAGAAGCCTGCTAAGGCGCTCGCTCGGCGAACAACTGCACAGCACTATCATTTTGCGTTCAACGGCTTCGGGGGTGATTTGTTGGTCACCACTAGGCCGATCAATAATACTTCCCACAGTTTTAGGTAGCTAAAGAGTTTTCTGTTTCGCTAACTATTTTCATAGATTCTTCTTCGCTATCCTCATTTCCTCATAAATAGCATAAATTGATTGATAAACGCGAAAAGAGTCCATAATATAACGACACTTGCACAGACTGACTTACTGCAGCCGAAAAGGAACTATTAAAAGCTTGTCGTAGATAAATTTGAAACACTATAAGCTCCTTGACTTGAGCATCGGCTACATATCTTATTAGCTGCGCTCTCTAAATTTTTTCTTCGGAAGTGAGTCTAATAATAATTTAGGTATCTCTTTGAAAGTAGTAAACTCGAATCTTTGCCAATGAGAGGGATCTGACCGGTTACCTAACCTGAATATCAGTCCGGAAAGGAGGGGATTCAGATATAACCAGGGAATGTAGACCTAACTGCATCGATGAAGCACGGAAAAGTTTATTAGATGAAAGAGCTATCTCAAAAACCTCCACTTCTGGAGACATATTCAAATGTACACCAGACAGAAAATGATGTACGGGTGTCGTCACAGACGTTAATTCAACTCCAGGAATCAATCAACTGGTCCTCCGGAAACGTCTTGATCATAAAATCTTCGGGACATGCTTGAATAGTGGATCTAAACATAAAGAAAATGACTGAAAATACATATATTTTTAGAACGAAATGAGAGCGTTATCAACAGATAATTTTTGTTTTAAATCAAAATTGGTCGACAAACGCATCCTCTATGTCAGAAGACTAATGTAGTAACGGGTGTCTGGCCAAATATATTTAATTCTGCGAAGTACATATCTCGCGGTAAAGACCAAGAAAGAGGTACATGGGTAAGCCTGAAAAGAATAGCAAATAAAATCACTTCATAATAAGTATTCTCCCACCGACAGAAGGCCAACACGACACAGTATGCTAATCGATGGCCCCAAACACGGGAGTAGAGGCTCGAGCCTGAAAAGAAACGGCGGGGAATATAAGTGGCAGAACCAAATTGATAAAAAAGCCAGTGATGATGAAATCATAAATCCAGAGGACCGTACGAAAGAGGGTACCCAATAGGCACTCAAACGTGGCACTAAATCAAACTCAATCAATTGAGATGACGCAATGGCGCAAAGGCTTGCGCAAGAGGCGGCGCCCTCCCCAGCGTATAGATACTATATCAAACCATCCTAGCCGAAAATGTGATTCCCTGGCTCCAACACAGGAAGATAAACACTCAAAATATCGGCTAAAAGCTACCTCCAGAGGGATTTTTCTCACCAGTCAACAATAGCAGCGCAACAACTGCCAAAGAACCAGCGAAACAAAAACAATCTCGCAGAATACACGGGAAAATACTTACAGAACTAAACATAATTCCAGAAAAAACCAGACATAACATCATAAATGTCCGAAAAATATCGCCACAAGGGAAGAAATTGGTATAGGTCAAAGGGCTCGCCGTCGAAGACGAGAGGGAAAGGTTGACGAAGATTTCGGGAAAGCAGGGAAGGAAACGTAAAAGGCGAGGTAGCAGGGTTTAAGGATAATTTGAAGCTAAGTGTGAGGAATATGTTATCACTGATGGGGACTGTAATGTAAATGGTGTGGTGGAGGAAAATTGATTCATTGAGTCTATCATCTTCAGCTAGGACTTTGCATTGAGAGCCTTAACTTCGTTACAAAGGCTTGATATGTAATTGCTGGTAGTCCTAGTAACCCTTCCTGTTACTGCATGATTGCAGAGGAATCATTCGCGATTCCGCGCTTTGCTCGAGATGTGCTGGAAATTACTACATTAGTCATCTGTAATAGGGAGCACATCCCAAGTATACTTAGATGTTGTAATATTTTATCAAAAGATGAAAAGAACTTTGAGACCAGAAAAAGTTGCTGGCGGGTTTTAAATTCTTCTGTCGGAATTATCCAGAGGTTGTGGTAAACAGTACGGGCTCGGAATTCCGGGAAGCTCACGAAAGGCTTTTTAAACACCTGTTGTGCTCGATTGAATTTGTAATTGATTCAAAAGGGAACTTAATTAGCGTATTTCGAGGCAAATAGAATGCCCCACTGGTATAACAGGAGTTGTTCCGGTCAACAGTCCGCTACAAAAGCCTCTATGAAATTGTGCCGCTCGCGCGAGAGTTCTGGATGAGACCAAGTCCTCTCAGGCCGTTTGCATGAGCTCTGTTACTTATATAGCGGTGCAACGACGCTTTTAATATAACCTTAAATTTTTCTAGTGAGGTTTAAATTGATCTCCTGAAGCGTGATCTTGTTAATCGAGTTGAACATTTCCTTTTTTTGAATACTAACTACAGGGCGATTATGACCTGTTAGGGTAGCTTTGCGATCATCTTGAATGCAGATTAACTCAGCTTTTCTGCTAAATTTTGGACGGAAAATTTATAGGTGACCGAGTTATTTCAACTCCACTCTAGTTAAAGTAGTTTTTCACATCTTCTCTCTTGAAATTATGATATAATAGTCCAATTGCTTATATATCTAGCCCTTCGCCGTGATTGACCAAATTACTGCCTGGTTCATTAACTTGCTGAGCCCATCTACGACGTTTTTTGGCTTAATGCGAAACAAATTTCGAAACTTACTTTATCTCACAATACTTAACTCTGTCCTGAAAATTTTTCCTCGAAACGCCAGCTTGCCACATCGTGCACTTCTCATAAATACGTGAAACTTTCAAAATTACGCGGAAGAGGCTCTTCTGTCGATCAAGAGTTGGAATAGGACAGTGGTAATCAGAATCACACCCAATTATGAATAAAACGCAACTATTTCAAGCATATTTCTGAAGAAAATAACTTCTAAAAAAGTTGAGAAACGCGAAAACATCCGATATATGTGTACTTGAAACGATTTATGGGTTATGTTGAAGTCGGAAATGGAAATGAACAAAACGTGACCCAGTTGCCAGACAAAACACTGATTTTTATGAAAGAAGGGTCTGAAGTCCCGATAATGCGTAGGCTATTTAGTTTTAGCTTTGAAATCTTGGAAGTAACAAGGATATCGAATGCGTAATTGATTTCCTTGCTTATCTTTCTCACTATTGGATAATTATTGACTCGATCACCATATCCGTAATCTGCACCAGTTGCGCTATTTCGAAAAGGCAATCGTGTCTTGAGTTTTAAAGCCACGCAAATTATATCTATTACTATCTAGATTGCTTTTAATTATTCCATGACGGGCATGAATTTGAGTTTATGCAAAAAATAATAATAAATTATTTTCCGCATTCATTTCTGGAATTCCCACTCGATCATTACTCTTGTGCATTAGATCTGTCGCCAACATCAATTCATCTTCAGGAGAACTGCCTTAGTAAAAAAATTCCCAAAGTCTGCAAGATGTGTGGAAAAGATGGTTTCAAGAGTGGGGTAGAGCTTGAAGTGAGCTGGATTTTTTGGCGGTCCAATTTCGTGGTCCTGCACATAAAAATACTTTTTTTCCAGCCCAACCGTAAAAGTTTGAAAACTTTACATTCTCCGATTCTCTTCACAGTATTTTTAGCTTCTAGCACGTTAAAATGATAACAATATTTCTAATTTTATGCAAGTTTTGGTTTTCTGCGTAATTTCTGGACTTTCCGCTCAGCTAGGGACAAACTTGTTAATATTTAGAATCATTTTGAGTATTTTTTCGGTCCCGAGAAGTACTAAAAGTATACATGACGGCCCCAACTGGAGATAAAGCATCTCAAAGTAGAACTCATTTTCCTTGAGCTTCTTTGATATCATTGTGTAGTAATGGTTTCATCTTTACTAGAAGTGGAAACGTAGTACAAGCATTCATAGTTTGCATGTACAGCGCCTTCATGCAGTGAATTTCTTCGTATCAGTCCTTTTATATTGAAAACAAAGGTATATACAGCGATATGGACCAGATAAAAGGTCCAGGAAACTTTCTTAGTTCAACCAAATTCCTAATTTTCTATGTATAGAGACGCGTTAATTTAGCAATAAATCCTCCCTTCTTTTTGGGTTCATGCTCCAAATGACCAGTTCTCCTCACTGAATCGATAGGATTCAGTAATTGCCTGTATTCGACTCTTCACATTTGGGCTACCATGGATTCTCATTCAATTCCTCACTAGCTTCTAGATAATTGTTGAAACCCGCTGCAATTTTCCGATTAATCTTAAAGAAATAAACTTCAATCTGGGCCCAAATTTTAAGTCTCTGATGTCCTGTTCATTTATTCAGAAGATTTCACCTTTGGGATCAAAACCTGCGTGAGGACACAATTATCATTATTTACATTGTCCTGTGATCAAATAGTGAGACAATTTCATGTACGAAGCTCAACATGTTAGCCAAACCCTTAGCCAATTAGCCGAACCCATCTAACTCCAATCAAAACAAAATTCAAATCAAAGCGAACACGTCGGTAATCACTTGAAGGTAATATATAGCAATGATATTCAGTTTAGAATTTGACAGTATGTATGTAGTATGTATATACTTATCTGATATCTTGTCCAACTGCGTTGGTAGTCTAGGAGGTATAACTTTACCGTCAGATGCACGACTAGAGTACCAGCTACTTCGCCTGAACTCTATGGTTGGACTCTGACTTTTTCTGTCCGTCGTCCATGCGCAGAGTCTTTTAATCTCTTTTGACTGCTCCAACTTCAATTTTACAATTTCTTGTCCAGAAATCCGGCAAAATACGTCAGATTTGTTTTGGGTGCAACCATTAGACTCTTTTCTTATCCTATAGGTCAATTTCAATAGTTGTTCATATAAGACTCTTAATTGTCCGTATATTATGAGATCACTGGTTTCGGGAATACTTCAATCAGACTAACGAAGATCTGCCACAGGAAGATATATCTCCTCCATTTCAATTTAACTGACATGGAGAAGATCCAGAACTGATACTAGAGTACTAGAGTAAGCTTACGCTGCTAGAAAAAAGGGCTTGCGATACTTTTCATTCCGACCTCAGAACTCTCTACATCTAACTTGTAATTAAACCAGTACTTTTTGCTGAACCGCATGTAATTTCCTCGACTTCCGTAAGTCGTAGAGAATCAGACACGGCTTCTAAATAGTATGGTTTCCTTCAGTAAATATTATTCTATGCACATACCACTCGTCTGGATTCTACTACAATTTGCGTACGTCTTTCCTGCTTCTCTCTGAGTGTACAGATGGGTACAGTTTTCTAGAGAAGAATAAAACATAGTGAGCAAAGCAAAATAACAAAATACTCTCTCTACTTAGATTTAACCACTTTCAAACCTTCAGCCCTCGTTAACCTGGCTCAAACACTCGTTACGATCCTTTTGCGAGTGATTCGAGGCCTTCTCCATATTTTCGGCGACCTTATCACAGCTTATGAATCAAAACATCATATCTGAAGGCGTCGTTTCATGCCTGAATGAAGACTCCAAAACATGACGGGAGCAGTCTAAATTATCTTACTTCGTCATCAGCTCATAAAATAGTAATCTCCTAATCAAAATCTGATATTCAGCTTTCAATAAACGTTCTTCCATACTCTATGGGCTACATGGAAATCGACAACACGAGACTATCAAGAAAACTTGTTCCAATTATGGTCTCTATTTCTTGAAATTAGGTGAAATCCATGATATATTGACCTATTTTGCCGTTCTTTCTTTCAAAGGCGGAACATTTCCCTGCCAAATTCTAGATATGATCCACGATTCGATTATCTTCTTCGAATTGACAGACTTCTAAGGTTAGTAAGGTTAGAAAAGTTAAGGATAAAAATTAATTGACTTGTTAAGTCAATGAATGAATAAATACATCCAGGTGGTACCATTCCATCCTTTTGAACTGAAAACAAAGTAATCTGCTACAAAAGCAATTGCACAGGCACAATCTTACATGGTAGTTAATCAAATAGATGTGTACGAAACTCTTCTTATAGCGTCTTTATCGCACTTTCTTCCCCAGAAACCCAACCCCAATATTTCGCTCGATTTGACGTGCGAGGCGCCAGAGTCTTACCAATATCTATATTGACCACGATATGCATTTCATCTGCATTTTCCATGTCTTCTTTTAACTCTTCCGATTTAAGCCCTCGCTTCAGAACGGGAATTAACCTACAGTACAGTACTGTAGGTTAATTCCCGTTCTGAGCGCACGTGAGACAAACTGGGAAAGGTGTATAAGGATAGCTCTACTACTCAAACAAGGTTTGCGAAGTCCACCATACCCTGCCGCTCTTAATTCCACCGTCACTTTGACTTGTAGCGAGGGGTTGTGGTCTTCACAGCCTTGCGGGCTGGTCGTCAAGCTCGCTCGTCCGGAGTTCTCGCCGTTGTCGTCGCCGTCTCTATCTGTAAGCCTGTGCGCTTACATCGGGAGTTTTTTAAGCCTCCTGAATCTTCGGTTCAGGTGGTGGAGTTTTCTTCCGGTCCCTTCCTCGCTTGAGTGGGCAATTGGTTCAGCCATTGCCCGGAGTCGTCCGTCTAGTAGCAGAACCCGCGGTTCTGTGTAGTGCGGACTTGTCGACATACAATAAAGCGGAACGCATTTTGGCTACTATACATTACAGTATTCTTGCACTATCAATATTTCCTGAAGCAAACACGTATTTCGGTGATTGGTGTTGGTGCAGTTCACAAAGGCATTGAAAACCTTACTGAAACAAACCTTGAGAAGAACAGGTTTGGATAGGGCGGCTTAACTCTGCCTGTTGCGGGGCGCAACTTATCATAGACGCCGCGCACTCGGACCAAATGGCATAACGAAGATATTAATGGTCACGAGTCGTGTACCCAGCAGAACCCGAGGTCTTGTTTAGTCCAGACTGGTCTACAAAAATAAAATGGGAATGCTTGGAAGGTGTAATCAGACTGAGGTCCGAAGGAAGTGCGGGACAGTACCACTTGTAATAGCTCGTACGTAACAGTGCCAGCCATGCCTCCTGCTTTCCTATGAACAGCTGCTCTAATCCTGCCACAACGTTTCCGGAACCATCCCTTTGCACAGTACGGAAACTACACCAGTCCATCAGGGGGCAAGCACCTAGCGCAACTCAGTCCCTTCAAGTCCCAGCATGAAAGACCAGTATTCTTCTCTGTGGCCGTAATTACCCTCCTCTCGCGCCATGACGTCTGCCCATTGACGACTTCGGGTCAAAGAAAAAGTGCCACTTCCACAAATAACGGCCGGATTTATTGCGGAGGGGCAATAAACGTATGCATCGAGGCAAAATTTGGCCGTTGTTGGCCTCGGTTGAACACTTTACAAGATGCGGGGGCCGGGCTGCATCGAATTTCTGAATATATTGCCTCCCGGAAAGGCACTACTCCGGTTTCCGAACGTCATCGACTCCTCGTTCTCAGCTCGCTGTTGCAACCACGGACTTCTGTTGCTATCAATCGCCGGAAGTTGCATCGCGATGTTTCTTAATATTGTATTCCTCTCATGCTTTCAAATAGTCTAAGAAAGTCTCTCTCCTCTCCCTCTCTGATCTCGACGTCATTCATTGTCGCCTCAAAATTTCTTTGCTAGGGATACATTTTTTCCGTTTGAATGGGTGCGCAGTGCCATGGCCCAGGTATTTGGCTCATGCTGAAGATGCTGTTACTGTAAGACTACATTTATTTTTGGTCCAAATTTTATTTTGGGGTGTGTACATTGCTGTACTGTACAGTACATTTCACAGGCAATGAATTGGTTTTTCTCGATCGCCGCACGTGCGCTGCGTGATCTACAAATATGCAGGACAGAAATCTCGCTACGATAGCAAATTGCCAAAGGCCGAGTTCTGCTCTTCGCGCACTCACGCATCTTTTCACACTTTGTTCAGATTCAACCCGTTCCCCTTGTCCAGATCCTTCCGAATCGATGATGGCAGGTGAAAACATAAAAATCCGTCCCATATCCCCAGCGGACGGCGAGAATGGCCTGTTCTCGGTCTATTCTCAACTGACTAAAGCCCCGCCTATCGCCCCCGAAAAATTTGCTCATCTAGTACACGAAGAGCGTTCAAAGGGCCTGCGACAAACTCTTGTTGCAGTAAATGAGAAGGGCATCGTCATTGGAACAGGGGCTGTGCTGTTTGAGACCAAATTCATACGTGGGGGTGGCATATGCGCACATATTGAGGATATTGTCGTCGATGAGCAGGCTAGAGGAATCAATCTGGGCAAACGGATTATTCACCGGTTAGTGGATATAGCGAAGGAAAAGGGCTGCTACAAGGTGATTCTCGATTGCGCTGACAATAATATCGGCTTCTACCAACGATGTGGGTTTGAAGTCAAAGAAAGACAGATGGCCTTGTACTTTTAAACTTTGCTGCGTTCCATCTCAAGCTCATCCCAGAACTCATCTGCGTTGTCATGTAGAAGCTTGCTCACATCTATGTTAGTCCAACTGCCGTCTGCGCACCGGCGCTTGACGCCTGCCCCGCTCTCAAGGGTAGGAAGACTACCCAACCACATTCTCACCATCCGTACAACTGCTACCTATCATTCTATCTGCGCAACCGCACCAACCCTCTCCGAGCCCGCGCTTACGTGCCTACCACCCTCGCCCTTCAAAAAGAATATGTCATTCGACATCACCAAACACCGCCTCCCAAACCTGTTCTTGAATCTGGCTCACCCCATCCGTATCATACAAGTGGCACCTTCCTGTCTGAAAGTGGTCCCCTACCCAACCGTCCTCAAACACGGTCACACACTTCCAGCAAAACGTGCACCCACACGCACATCTCATGAAGTTACAACCCCACGACTTCACCACCGCCGCCTGACACTGCGGACAAACCCTTGCCCCCTGCTTATTCAAACTAATTGCTAGCTCAACCCGTTCCCAAATCTCGGAATATCCCATCTTTTGTGCTTCTTCCTCTTCTTCTCCACCGTTTCCCCTCCCCTTCTTCAATCAACTGCACCAACTCCTCCATATTCATTCCCTTGCAGTATCCCCCGCCATGCCATGCCTTTTCACACATTAGACACACCGCGTATCCACACTTGCCACACCTTCCCAATTTTCCCTCCACCCACATCACCTCCTCGCAACCTACTCTCAAGCACCTTCTTCCCCCTCCTTGCCTCTCCAGGGCCCTTTCCAACGTTAATCTCTCAAACCTCTCAAACATCTCCCCATCTACCACATTTCGAACTTCATCCCCTGTCGCCCCTCCTCGACAACCTTCCTTCAAGCATCCCAAGTCCCGCTCCATTACTTTTCCCTCACTGATTCTCGCCTCCCAAAATCCCTTCCAGCACTCTCTGCATCCCACATGTCCACACGACATCAAACCCATGCACTTTTCCCCGTCAATCGTTTCCCAGCACGAAGGACATTTCCACCACCCTTTCCTCACCCTCTGTCCATCTCTATCCTCGCGTATCTTTGCAACTCTAGTGCCGCGCTGCTCCCCCTCACACGATCCCTGGCCACCCTCACATCAAGCTCTCCCACCTCATTATCATCAACCAGCCTCAAAATGTACTCCTCATCCACCATCTCCAGAACTCTCTCCTCTACAAACTCGGCAACCGCATTCATCCACTCAAACACTATCACTTCCCCTATTTCGAATAATTCCTCCAACAAGCCCGCCAATTCTTTCAACCGCTCCAGACTCGCGTAATCACATGTGATATGTAACTTTGGCCTTTCATCGGGGTAGTCTGGCGAGAACAGCAGCTTTAGTCTCACCGGCGGTAAGACAGGAATCGTTTGCGGTAAGGATCATTACTGGGAAGCACCAGTCGGATAGGGGTGTGCTCAACAAGCAATGGAGCTATGGAGAGAAGCAAGACCCGAGGCAAGGGATTGGAGACCACTGCCGAGGAATAAATCTCTTGCAGGGCTTCAATCTCCAACTGCAAGGAGTTTGTTCCGTGCTTCCAACTGAGAAATGCTCGGTGCGGGACATGCTCAGGGAGAGGACTGGACACTCCTGTGATCAACGGAAGTGCACTACCACCACGGAACCGGTGGTACGGGTGGGGTTCAAACTTGCACAGGCAGTGGGGTCTTGATTTATTGAGCTAGAGGGTGGCTATGAATGGAAGGTAGAATTTCAAGGAAAAGACCCTTGTCGGGTCATCGTGCGCTGGATGTGACATTAGAAAAGTAATAATAAGGTGGTGTACTTTGGTAAATTGTACCCTTGAGCGCCTCTGCAATTTGTCAAGGCTTGACCTTCATCTAAATCACGACTGAAATTGCAATTTGAATGCCGCAATCGTATTGGCCTAATTCCATTAAAGAGGCCAAGCGATACACGCTGGAATAGTTGCCTTGACATTGACTGGACGATTTGACCTGAACTAGCAGTGGGTCCACCGAAAGCACACTCCCGAGCCAATTGTTGCCACAGCCCAAAGTGCAGAGGAAGGACAACAACAGAACGCTTCCAGGCGCTGTCAAATCCAACCTCTCCCCTGTTCGACCTGAATCGTTGGGAGCTTTGGAATGGTGCGTTCCTGGTCTTTCGCCGATATCAGCCCGCAAACACGTCATCTTCGCCGGCAGCCAATACGTGTATCAGTCCATCGCAGCTCCACCAACAAAGGAATGCGCTCACGACATTTGCTCCATTCAAGTTCAGGCCGTGCGGTACAGGTTCTTCAACTTGCGTGCCATCTACAGTCCTACAACTATGTACATCACGTCTCCCCCAATCTGCTCCGTTCCAACACTCCAAAAATCTGTACCCGCATGACAAGTTACCAATGGCCTTCACAACTCTCCATCTCCACACTTCAACTATTTTTTTCCAAAACACCACACCCTCCCAAAAAGTGTTAATATAAACAATCTTGAAACCTTGACGGCAGTCTGCTACAAGGTAGAGTCACCCTCCACATCAAAGACGCTCGCAAACGAGGTCGCGCTTCTCCCCCTCGCCCAAGTCGACCAAATGGACTTGAGTCACCGTCTCCCCTTTCCGCAAACACATCATCCAATCTCGACCTCGAGCCACTTGCTGGCTCACTCCATCCAAATCTATGTCCACTCTTGCTCCGAACAAGGTGAGCCCTTCCGCCCAACGCGAATCCCCCACTACCGCCTCGCAAAATCGTCTTGCGTGTGGATCCAACCCTCCAAAAAATCCCCCAAAACTCAATCCTGTTCCTCGCCCTTGTTTCCTGCTGGGTTTGGGTCCGCCAAGCAACTTTCTTTCGTCCGACATCACTTTTTGCTCGACATCTTGCCAAAAGGCGCGAAACTCTTCCAATGTGTCCTTCCTGATAGCGTCCTCCACATCTTCGCCGGCGTCCGCTTTCATGGCAATCCAATGCTCTACACAACAAGCCATGTGCAGCACGGCGGACAAATACGGCTTCTCTGCTATATCACCCGGCCTGTCCCACAGCTGAGCCCCCCCGAATCTCTCCATATTCGCATGACCTGTTCGGCTAGTCTTGTCTTTTTCAACCAGTGCAACGCAAATTTGCCTCCACCTCGATCGGATAGCAAACTCCATTCCACCCCCTGCAGTATAATCTGGTGCAACAATGAATTCCTTGCATGCATGACGGTCATTTTCAGGGCGACCTCGCCCCATCGCACGGCATCCAGGCATCGCACAATCTCATCGCTACAAATCATTTGCACCTGGACAAAAAACTCCATAATCTTCAAGCGTGTCTCCCCGAATCGCTCGGCGAGAACAACATCCATCAAGACCTCCATCAACTCCCTCAACAAACTGCCGACATTGCTTTCAAACCCGCGGACATCCAGGGGCTCGGGTTGTCGCATCATGTTTGGAGCCCTCTTCTCCCGATCCTGCTGCACGTATTTCAAGGTCTCAATCGCCCCTCCCAAAGCCGTGTGCAACTGTCCCACGTGCTGCGTTCGGTGCCGCGAAACAACTGGATGCCCACTCTGACAATCTGCATCAAAGTAAGAGCCGTGTCGTGATCAGAAAAGACGCGAAGCTTCCGTAGCTCCTCCTTTTCACACTCCAACCTCATGGCCCTGACTGTCTTTTTCACAATGAGCGCAAAGACCCGGACGACATTATAGGACATTTGCTCTGCTTGATACACCTCCTTTCGACGTCCGATATCGTTGCCCTCGCTCTGCAACTCGTAAATGGCTTGTGTAGCGTTGACAAAAGCGTGAGACAGGAGATGAAATATACCTGCGGCGGCCAAGACGTGCAAGGCGGTTGCCATGGGGGCATCAAAGGAGACATGGCCGGGGTCCATTGCGGTGACATCGTCGACACAGCGATCAATAATCATACTATTGAACAAGGTGGGCACCGATCCGATATGCAACAAATTGACCAAGGCCGGGAGAAAGGTAGACCTGTGGCGAATCTCCGCAAAGAGGGCGTCAGGATTGGTCTCCATATTGGAGACCAGGACCTGAACGACATTGCCGACGATGGTGGGATTGTCGCGAGCGTAGGTACAAGGGGCTTGATGGTTGTGGTGGGGTGGTTGAGTGGTGGAGAGAGGGAGATTTAGGTCGAGAAACGAGAGGAGATGGTGGACGTGTGTGGACGAGGCGATGAAGGGGTCGCGGAAGCTCATGGGACCGTTGGCGAGTATGTTTGCGACGAGATATGGATAGCGGTAGGATTTGCGGACATCGTTTGCGACGGAGGCGGAGGCGGCGGAGATGTCGGAGAGGAGAAAGATGAGGACGGTGAGACAGTTGGGGTGAGAGAGGGCATCGAAGAGGCTGTTTGTGAGACGGAGGGTGAGTTGTTCGGAGAGTGCGTCGAGATGGTCGAGGAGGTTGCGGATTTTGGCGGCGAGGGTGGGTAATGGGAGGTTGGAGATGGGGGCTGGGAGGCGATGAATTGGTTGAGGACTGTGGTGAATTGGGGTTTTGTGACGGATGTGAGGGGAGGGGAGGGGGAGGGGTTTGCTAATTGAGGGTAGTGGTAATGAATTTGAGTGAGGGAAGGGGGTTGTGGAATGGGATTGGAATCGGGGATGGGTTTGGGGGGATGGGGGTGATTGTTGGATGGTGGCGGTTTGAGGGGAGGATGGGGATGTGGGCTGAGGCGGGGTGGTGATTTTGAGGGTAATGTCGTCGTCGGAGGGGGAGGTGAAGAAGCAGGGGGATGATGGGAGAGGATGTCGGCGACGGAGGTGGGGCTAGGGAAGCAGAGTTGCATACCGGAGGTGGAGGCGGGAGGTGTTGGAAGAGGGGAAGCGGTATCCGGCACTGAGAATAGACCCGGTGGTAAGGGCATGGACATTTGGTTGGGTGGTGGGAGGGGAGGGAGGAGGGAGGGGAAGCGAAAGAAATTGGAGTGTTCAAGAGAGGGACATGCCGTAATAATAAGGCAAGAGTTGAGGGGGAAGGAAGGTTGTGGTTGTGATGGAGGGGAAGGAAGATGTCGTGATGGGAAGGGATGTGAGAAGGTGTGATGGATAGTGGCAAAGGGCGTGAGTGATATTGAGAAGGGTGTTTGTTGGGGGGGGAAAACTGGGACGGAGGAGGGACGGAGGAGGGACGGAGGAATGGAGGGACGGGAAAATGAGTTTTGACTTGCGACGTTGCAAAGCGAAACGAAAAAAAGGACGGTGATAAGGGAATGAAAGCAAGCACACTGAAGAGCGCTAGGTGTGTTTGCTGTGTGTGTTGTGTAGAGTAGAGGTGAGGGAAAGGAATGTGGTGCCCACTGGGCCATTTGTGAGGTTGGATTGTACAGTAGCACTGTCTGGGTGGGGGGAGGCTTGCCGCTTTGGCCCTCGGGCACATCCGGGCCTTGTTTATCGGGCCTTGCACGTATCATCAGCACATGTCGTTTTTTAAATTTTTACTGTTTATTTTTTTGGGGGGGGAACCATGACCCACTCGAGCCTTGGTCCACTTTTTGCTCCGCCAATCACAAGCACATATACGCAATGCCCCCCCGCCCTGGAACGCCTCATTTGTTATTATCATCTCCTCTGTTTCAATAAAATCAATTTCAAAATATTATTTGCAATGGCTCTTCCAAAATTTTTTCATCTAATTTTCACAGCTTCTAACGTTAGAGCGACGCAAGTCCTCCTGATTATCAGCTAAAGGCATCCGTAATGGCCATTCAGAGGGCCTCACTTTCCAATGCTTTTGACATGCAGTGTTTTTAATTTTCAATCATGTTCCGATTGATGCTCAAAGGGGCATATTCAGACCACCGTTCGCCGCCCTTAAAAATTACGATTTTTCATCTACTCAGCATTATGAAGCGCGAGGTGACGTGTCACACATTTGGCATTGTCTTTTGCACGTCGACCTAGCCTGTCTTACCCTGTAAAAAAAAAACATACCTTTGCTCCGTTTATTGTCAAAGTTTGTGCAAATTTGTGTATTCTGCAATCCACTCGTAACCACAAATAGGCACAAAAGTGTCGGATGATTGGTTGAACGGCTGCACTTGTTGATGTGATGGCTGCCGTCGACACTGCCCAGACTGGCCATGGAGATGGTGTACACTGCAGCATTTGGAGTTGGCTGTAAAGTTTTACTTGTTATGAAAGGCATTGAGGGGATGCGGCACAACGGGAGAGCCGCAGTCGCTTGGTATTCATACTGTACGTGGCGCAGTACCAAGTGACGTGACACAGATTGTCTCCAGCACTCACTGTACCGTAGCTCAAGATATACCCGTACAGTACTGTACAGTACAGTACAGTAGGTGTACAGTAGGTGTACAATATCTGTGATTACCGGCCGGCAACTGTTCCTCTGCTACTGTACCAACTGCCGCGGCCTGCTGTACAGTACTGCACTATACTGTATACTACTGTACAATACTGTACCCCACACCGGCCCCCCTTACAGTACCACCAAAGTCCATACATTACACCCCAGTCCTACATATGCGACCCGCCACCTCACACTTTACTTGACAACCCGCCTCATCTCCTACGCGCAATAGCTCCAGGAATTTATGGTGTGTGTGTGATGGTTGGTCACTTGGTAGCTAATGGAAATGGGGAAGACAAAGTGAGCTGAGGCGGGGGGTGTTGTTAGATGCCACGCCAGGCCATGCCATGCGCTTTTTGTTTCAAGGTTGGTGCTTGAGCTGTTATCCGCGAGTTGTGCATGGTGCATGGTCGTCTTGTGTACTGCCTTGCAGTGAATGATGCGTGATGCGCGTAATGCGAATGCGCCTAGTGGGGCGGGGGAGGGGACCACTTTTATACCCTGCTACATGCAGTAGGGTAAGCTACTCGACGGGACTGCCACCGTGCCTGTCGCCTCCTAGCCTAACCAAGACTTGCAAATATTCCATCCACGCGATTCAACGCCGCTTTGTAACTGTTCCTACGACTTGTCGCAACGGTCCGCTTTCAACATGCTGCACCCCCTTCCACGTGCATCTTCCGCTTTCGCGCTACTGCAAAAACCTCATGCGCAGCGATCACAGGGCTTGCAACCACTCTCACTGTGCAAGCATTGGGAAAATAAGCCTGCGCTTTTTTGCTTGCTACAATGCTCCCGCTGATGAGGACGCAGCGAAAATATCTGCCTGTACAACACCGCCTATAGCCTCATGGTGCATACTGTTTGTTCTATTGTGCGCCGCCAACCAAATCCTGGCCCGCTTTTGAAAACACCCAACCAATCTCCCTCGCTTCCATCCTACCCTCTCGTTGTACTTGTCGACAAAATAAAAAACACCTCCACTCAAACCATCCCCACTGTCATGGCTGTGTGCATTTTTTTACTTGCTTACCACCCATGGCCCACTGCCCGCCGTGTCCCGTTCAATGTCACAACGGGACGTAACTTTCTGCGCCCTCGCGTCATTTCCCATAAACTCGTATTCGACGCATTGTGACCCTCAAAATGTTAGACATGCAACCAAACCACATACATACTCTAATAATCCCCGCACACACCCGACCTGTCAAAACCAATCACCGCTGCACGCACGCGTGTCCAATTCCTCACCACCATCTCCTCGTTTTCACAATGCCCAACCACTTTATCAAACAAGTTTTTCCGCCTGTAGCGCCTGTTGTGTCAACCGCTGTCTCTGAAAAGTGTCTTATCGGACACCTTGTCACCTGACCCACTTGTTGTTTCAAGTGAATGTACAGCATGCGGATGACGTGGCCGAGTTGCATTTGCATTGGATGCCCGTAATAGCACAGATTTACCGCGCATGTGCAGGTCGAGTGATCGACGTGCCCCTGCCCATCTCTTCACGTCCTCTCAACATGTGCTCTACCATCCATGGGTCCCGCAACGTTTAGTTTTACAGTCAAAGCGACGGTGGGTGGCCGTTGCGGAGTATCGATTGACGATAGACGGAGAGGTGTGCGGGGGGTCTTTTCGACTCTGTTGACCGGATCTGTGAATATGTGTCTGTTTGCTGATTTCAAGTCCCCGGTCATTGCTGTGCCGCAAACATATTTGAAATGGGGTAGCGAATGGTTGACAATGAGCAATGGTTGCTGCGATTCTCGTCAATGATTCTCAGAGGGCTACTGTAAGTCATGAAGGTTCAACCTGTCCTCTCGACAATAGGTGCAGAAACAATCTCCCTTTTTAGCGGTCCACCTTGCCCACCGCATGGCTGTAGAAACTTTGCTACACATTTTCTTCATTGGGTCTCTGGGAGAAAGAAAAGATTTTTCCTTATCTACAATGAATGGATTGCAATGCAGTTGCTCTTGGCCTTGGCGTTGCTGAAAGCTCAGATGCCTCCCTGCAGATGGATGATGACCACCCTTTGAAGGTGTGCAGTGCCCCACTATGGTAGAGTTGAGCATGAAAATGATTTTTTGTGCAGAATTGTACAGTACGTGCCCATCGTAAGCTAATGCTACTGTACTGTACAATACTGTACAGTATTGTACAGTGGTAATTAGAACACCTCATGTTTCAGGACAGCAAGTTAATGTGGGTTGCGGATTTTAGTGCTCTGGCCAAGTGTCATTCTGGTGGGTACTTTAGTTTTGATCAAAACGCGGCAACGGCAGAGATCTCAAAAGTGTCTTCGCAGTCCGTGCTCGCATGGCTAGACTGGATACGATAGAAGTGTGCTCAAGTGATTGATCGTCGTCAGGTCTGATGAGGGTGCCCTTAATAATCATACCAAACAGGACATCATTGCACAAAAAACAACCTGAACAAGACTCAATAAATGCAACTAAATTTAGCACACACTCTTGGAGCCCTGTGGTGCCGTGATCGTATAAAGGCTATGCAGACTCTCTTCGCGAGAGACTCTTTGCAAGTCGAAAAGAGTCATGGTTCTTGCAATCCTGCGAGGCTCGTCTTCAAGCTGCTCCGTACTGAGCAATTGTCAAACCGCTATATCTTTCTGTGACCATGCCTGTTTACAGAACAGGTTTTCAAATAGGTATCCTCGCTGTGCAGATGCCGATTCTGAAAATCATCTTCCCTGTCCAACCTTTTCTCGTAGGCGTGAGCACTTTGCTTAGCGATGTTTTATCTGATTAGCAAGGCTAGCCTTTCTTGAGATCGAAACGAATCGCTACATGTTCGAGCGGGAGTTTGCAGCAATGAAAGACCAGCTGTGACTCGCACGTAGCCTTTCTCAGCGACCGCATCTACGGTATTCCTGTGCGATGCTTGACCTGCAGCTTGAGGGGCATGCTGGAAAGCTGATTACGGTGCCGAATGTAGTTTCTCGAGTGCATAGTATGGTAGGGCAGGGTAACACGTCCCCTTATTCCGTGCTGGTGTCCTCCGAGGCGCTGCTGGTCTACACGTATTTCCATCGGACAGCAGGATGTTAATATCAGTACATAGCATACATCAGCAAAATACAACACTTACATACCCAAGGATGCACAGCAGTTCATATTCTGTATGCCTGATACTGTACTGTACAGTACTATGTGCAAAAAGTCCCCACACTGCCTCTACTAGAGGTCTTGTGATCAACAAGCACTAGACATTATGGGTCAGAATCGTCTCTTGCGAGTCTCAGTTTCCACAAAGACATATTGAGGTACGGGAGCTGCAGTGGAATAGCCACTTATCCACTTGAAAGGCCACAGAGTTGGCGCCAAATCGCCATAACTGGAGCATACCGTACCCCAGTATCAGTGGCTCTTTGACGTTGTCTACTACCGTACTGACCCGTTTCCACAATAATTTAGATTCTGTAGATCAAGTGTTTTCTATACCCTGCTCGATGGAATCGTGAACACACAAATCCTGGGATACCAAGTATACCCGTATTTTAACATGGAAAAGAGCATTCTGGAAACGTCTACGATGCTCTGCACCCTCGAAGAGTTTGGCATCACAAGTTGTGTGCACCAAGTCGCACCTTGCTGCACCACTTTGGCCATTGCCATGCCGCATGGTTCCACTCATCTTTATCATGGACTATTGTGGAACGCCCGGCACAATACCTTTCAACATGCTCTTTATGGAATGCAACCAATCCCATCCAGATTTAAAGGCGTCCCATGCAATTAAAACACCTTGATTAGGATCGTTGCTTGTTTACAACTACATTCACCACCCATTTTCAAACTGCTACTAAAATTCACGACGACGGGGGAATGCTCGCGAATCCATGCTCCAGGTCCACCACTTTTACTGAGCCCTCAGCGATTCGGACCAGTCGCTCTTGCTAAATCTGGTCCAGGTCAGGCCCTCCACTTTCGAGTGGTCCTTGATCAAATCTTGCTCCCATTTCTTTGACAACTGCATCTCTCAATGAAAGATGCAGTTCACATTTCATATTGTCTATGGCCGTCGCACTGTCCCCGTGCCTTGAACATTCTACAAATCAGATTCAGTTGATGTTGACGTTAACAAATTATTCCCTCCCCGCATTCCATTCACCACCTATCATCCACATGAGAATTATCCACCCATCCCAATCCATCTTTAGCCTTACTCCATACAGTTCACAAACCGCCATCCAATTCACCTGCACCCCAACTTTCCAGTACAGATGACAAACTTGATCAATACCTCGCCCCGCCCATTTCCTCCTCCAAATCCACGTCTTTCGCAAGCAATTGCTTCAAATCTACCTCTCCAACCACGTCCGGCGCCTCTCGCCTGAGGACTTTCAATGCCTTGTCAAACGCCCGATATGTCGCTTCAACTCTCGCGTCAAACATTCGATTCCCACTGCTCCCTTCCGCCGCAAATCGCTTAATCCTCTCCACCATGACCCCTACCTCGGCATCCCCCCGTTTCATTCCTTGCCCCACATCCCCACCACCGTTTCCATCCCTCACCACATTGAACTCCACAAGCTCTCTCCCGTATCCCCCTCCCTCTTTCGCCCATCCAACCAGCAACTCTGCTTTCCGTTTCTCCCCCACCCCGAGTCCTACAGTTCCCTCCATCCCCTTCCCGACAATGATATAGCCTCCAAACCCGACCCCCTCCGCCGCTGTCGCCATCAACTCAACATACCCCCCATGAAATGCACTCCCCACAAACAACCTACTCCCACCCGGCGCGCAGTCCACATACTTCTCCGTCGTTGCCACGCTCGGCCTCTTGACCACAATCCTCCTCACATCCACCCAACCATCCAGCCCCGGACTACAATCCCCTTGGTCCACAGCCACTCCAAACTCCCCGCCACTCTCTGTCACTTGTTTTCCGCTCCTACACATCGTGACCCCCAATCCACTCACCACATCTCTCAAGTTTGGCCCGTATTTAGGCCCCGCCGATCTTCCTACCGCCATCACCGGCTTCATTCCATACACATCCTTCAACCTCTTACATAACAACGGCGTGAGCAAATCGCTGCCCAACACCCCATCAAAAGGCTCTACAACATGAACGTATGCTCCGCCATCACTCTCACCCCCCAATCTTCCTTTAACGTGCGCGATGCGGCTATGGCCAAGCCGGTCAACTCATCTGCATTCTCGTGTCTTACGCGCATAATGGGCTATTAAAACACGGAGAGGCCACGTGCCTACTGCATCAGACTCGACAGCGTACAATAATGAGCCTAGCTCAGTGGCACGCTCCTGGTCAAACGATGGCCCTGTAGCAAGGATATGGCAAAGTGATATAGCGTTGGTGCAATGTATGCATGTTGATAGCCAATTGCGGCGACAAGCTGATGCGGGGTAGGAAAGGTAGTAGTGTTGGTGGCAAAGGAGAGAAGGGCGAGTTCTTCGGGTGTGTGGTTTGCTTTGACGTACAAGGTTCCGAGAAGGGAGGAGCGGAGGAGGTGGAGGGGTAGGTGTGCCTTGGTAGGGGGGGATCGGGATGCAAGGGTTAGCTCGTTGTAAAGGGCGGGAAAGAGATGAGTGGGGATGGGCTTTGTTCCAAGTTTGCCTACAGCGACGGATAGAATTGCCTCGCGAAGGGCGGAAGTGGAAGGGTTGAACGGGGTGGGTGGTGATTGTGGTTGAGGGGTGGGGGAGAGGTCGAGGGACAGGGACGGGGAGCGGGATTGCGAGGAAAGCTTGAGCGGGGGTGTGAGTGACGGTGAGATAGCCCGGAAGGAAAGGGGCGAGTGCGGAAGATTGGGGGTGACGGAAGGAAGGCAGGCATCGAGAAGGAGAAGGAGGCTGACGGGGGTGGTGGAGGAATGGCGGCGGTGGGGGGGAGGGTAGGGGAATGAAGCACCGGCAGATGGGAGATGGGTTTTATAGGCAAAAGATGGGCAAGATGATTCGATGGTGACGATGACAAGTACTGTACAGTACACAAGGCAATTGCATTGAATTGCGTTGTACCGTGGCAGTGATGTTCACTTACTGTTTTTAATTTTAAAAATTACTTACTGTTTGATTGTACGCTGTACAATTTCATTTTTATGTCAATATGACACCTGTGTAATTTTCATTGGTGGTGTAAATATTGAATATCTAAACCACTTGTTTTTGTTACACGTGGTTGTCAAGATGACAATTGCTTGGAGCGGACTGTGACAAATGACACTTTAGTTGCAGCGAAAACGGATCATCTCCAGTAGAGTAGCTCTGCCGTATACATTTCCCTACCTACAGTGATGCAACGACATCCTGTACAGTACAGTACAGTAATGTAGCTGCAGGAATACCATAGCGGTGTGGCTCATCAACACCTGCAACATACAGTACAGTATAGATCCGTTGATCTATTCTTCCTCGAGAGTTGACTCGGGCGTCACTTAAAACTTGCCCGGTCAATGGGCCACATTCATATTTCCCGACAACATCGAACCCTGCCGCTTCAAGCTCCAAAATTGCCTTCCACCGCCGACACTCACTGCTTGCTTTCTCCTACCATTGTCAGCACTTTTGTCCACCTACATTACTACATAACTCTACTCCTTTACCCATAAAAACATCTCTAATGCCTCACTCCATCTGCACCATTTCGACTTTTCTTAAAACAACATCGTCCTACCACCCCCACCGTTATTGTCAACACTCTGCCAACTCTTTCACCTCCTCCACTCCCTACCAAAACATGCCATTTTCCGCCTTCATTCCTTTACATATACTTTTCCTTCTCCTCGTCCTCCTTCCCTCCACACTGCCCACACCCCTCAATGTCAATACCCCGGATCTTTCACTCAGTCCCACTACTCGCCTCTTCCAGCCCGCTCAAATTCTCAACTTAACCCTGAACAAAGGTGCCGAAGCCTTAACTCCGGCCCAATGTGCCGGTGCCACCATTACCTTTACATCTCTCGCCCAGTGCACATCCTCCAAAAACACCATGCTAATCATCCCCCACGCATCCATCTTTCATAACGGAGAACGCTGTGGTACCGGTCTGAGAAACGAATACGTCATCCTGGTTCCCGGTGAACAACTCTCAGATCCCCGTACCGCATTCATCAACGGTCTCGGCCCACTCTTCTCCATCCTTTCATCCAACGCCCGAGCCAGCAATGCTTTTAACGTCCTCCAAGGTGTTGATCCAGTTTATGTCGGCTTTGAGTACAAATCCCCTCGCATCTGCGCAGGCATCGAGCGATTCCCCGTCAACACCATCTACTTTTTCATCGTACCCTCTCCGGATGATCTCGATCTCAATTTCGGCTTTGCCTATCTCGGCGTCAATGAGGTCGGCATGGTTTCTGTCCGCGACGACGAAGAGCTTTGTCTTTACAAAGAAACTCGTAATCTAGGTCCTGGACAACCTGAATTTGCCACCCCCACACCGTCTCCCAGTCCAGCCAGGGATTTGTCTCTGCCCTCTAATTTGTATGATCTCGATGACCCTGTCGACATGGATCCATGTTTCCCGGTTACATCGCCAGCGGCATTCGTCCCTCCCAGCTCTCGTCCAACTCCCTCTGTATCAGCAAGTCCTAGTCCTTCTCTAGGCCCTACTGTTTCATCTTCAGTCACCCCTACGGTATCGGTATCCCCATCGCCCTCGTATTCTCTAGGCTCGTCGCCATCGCCATCAACATCTAGCAATTCGATGCCCGAGGCTACTGGAGAGGTCGAAATGACTCCTGAAGAAGGGGACAGCACGGAACGGGCGTGTTTCCCTAATAATGCAATGGTGCAGTTGGAAGAAGGAAGGGTGGTCAAGATGAGCCAGTTGATGATAGGGGATCGAGTGTTAGTGGGGCAGGGTATTTATTCTGATGTATTTCTATTCACCCATCATGCAGAGGAGGTTTGGGCGGTGTTTGTGAATTTGACGACTCGATCAGGCGATCAGTGGCTTTAAGTAAGTCACATTATGTTCAAGTGAATGGGACTCTGAAGACTGCCGGAATGTTGCAAAGAGGGGATGTTCTGACCCTGGATAATGGGCAACGGGATGTCATCGTCGGGAAGAAGCTGTTGTGTTAAAAGGATTGCATAATCCGCAAACATTACATGGGGAGATTGTCGTGGACGGGGTTGTTGTGTCGACATATACGCAAGCAGTTGACCCGGTAGTGGCAGAGTCATTATTGGCACCATTGCGGTGGTTTTACTCTTTGGTTTTGTCGCAAAGACCATTTGCAGACATGATGCATCGTGGTGGCAAATGGTTCACTATCTCGTTGCTAGAGGCTTTAAAGCGTAAGCCGGTCTAGATGTAATTGTCTGCATTTCTCGGTAGTCGAGTAAGGGTACCGCAAAGTGCACCTGGTATCCGGATAGTCAGACTTGAGTATTGAAATACGAAATAAAGAGACCCCACTCGACTTCACGTGCTTAGCAGATACCTCGGGTTGCAGTGAGAAATGGAATTCAACGGAAAATAGCTGTTGTATTTGCTGGAAGAGTTCAGAGGACTGAAGACCCGGGGGGTTCGAAAAAACGGGGACACCTCATGAGGTGCGTTTTCTGGTCGATCATTAATCTTGCCGTTATTTACGGTAATAATTAATATCATGCATGTTTGCCGCTTAGACGCCTGCCGGCATGTCCCAACTCTACTTCGCCTCTGTATTAACTGAGTCGAATTGAACATCAGTCCCAGTGTCGGCGGCACTTGGCTACAGTGCTATATTCCTATTCAATGAACGTGCGACAGTTTCGTTCCAATACATTACCCGCGCCCGGAGGATAGCGCCCGAATACGTTATCACCTGTCGCGGAAATGGCACTGTCGATCACTAGCAGAGTTTGGGCCAATACCCAAGGTGAGGGCTATCCACTTTCAGCAGCATTCCGCGTATTTGGTTAATCCTCAAATCACTTGCTTGTTGACATCGCCATTAGCCACTTTTTAGTGACTGCCGGGTTCGCACATTTGTACTACACATTTTTCCAAGTCGATACAATGCAAGTCTTTGGGACTACATTTGTATTTGTTACTCTTCTTGCAGTAAATGAACCATGCTTTTCTCCAGTACAGAGGTGCTAATGAGGTTAAATGGGGGGTTTACTTAAATGTTTGGGTAAATGGGGTGTACCGTATACTTAATTTGAGCTAATGGGGTAAAGAGGGGCTAATGAGGTTGGTTTGCTGTGAGTGGCGCAAGGCTACAGTATGAGTCCTATGAACTTTAATTCAAACCATGTGGCAGGATCTGCAAGACAAACAATGGAGCATGTCCACCAACTAGATGGTAGCTGATACCCTATTCAACAAGCAGGGCGCGTTGGAGGTGGCCATCAACGGGGCGTATCCCTGGAGGAGAATTGCCCTCACCCTGTAGTATGAGGGGAAAGGGGAAAGGTTTGGGTGTTTTATTCTTCTAAGATATACTCAATATATCCTAAGGTTTTCCGGTCAACCACAACCGACTCAAAAGCCATGTCGACACAGTATTGATGGAGGAACTACGTTCCCCAAAAGGCCACCTAAAGGGCAGCCATCGAGCAGGCCGCATTGGACATGACGGCTGCTGCAGAGTGCCGTTACATCAAAAACGCTTGAACTTTCCGTACTTCTCCATTGCCCTCACGGGCCATGTTCCTCGCCACATCATTTAGTACTGCGCATGAATCCGGGTACCAACCCCCAAGAATGGACATTGGCACAGGCACGAACCTACTTCTGGTGGAGGTCGCGATAAAAGATTGGTATCTTTTCTGCTTCGCACTTCGCGCTGCATGCGGAGAGTACATCGGGTTGAAGGCCCTCACTCTCCTGTTGGAGAGAGCGAGGGGATTCACAAAGGTGACATCCAGGGGGAAAGTGGAGAAGGTTTGGGTGTTTTACTCTTGCAAGTTATATCCGATCTATCCCATAGCTTTCCAGACAACCACAATCGACTCTAAAAGGTATACCGCCACAGTAATGCGGGAGGAACTACGCTCCCTAAAAGGCTACCTTCAGGCCAGCTGCCAAGCAGGCCGTGCAGGGGGATTCAATATTGAATGGTATCGTGGCTGATAGCTGGAATGTTGATCAAGGCTAGGCTGGCGACCGATAGGTCCACCTCCTTGATGTGAGAGAACGCATCGGGATGCTACCCTCTAAGTGTAGAGATAGGAACGGGGACGAGCCTGTTCGAGCCAGGTAATCCAGCTATAAACCACCTATTTTTTTTGGTAGCTTGTCCGCGGGACTGTGTTTAGCCCCCGTGCAGTTCTGTGGGTTTACATAAAGAAAAGCAAACAACAGTCCGGCTGATGATTTCTTAAACTTCTTCGGGCCCTTGTCGCATCTTGCCGAAGGGCAAGATGTAAACAGTTGAACGTGGCCGACATGGAACACCCGATTAGTTCTTAGCTGAATTAATCGGATTCAGCAGTGGATATATGAGAAATCATTTCTTGAAACGGGGACTTTTTGCATCTAATTTGTAATAATAACAGTTACCGCCCTGGTCGTGAGGCCGATATGAGCCCGAGGCGTCAGACGAAGGCCGATACTAATACCGAGGGCTCATATCGATCCCGAGGCCAAGGATGGTAACAAAATAAGATTCAAACCACTTCATATGCCATCTCTGAGCTGAGAGTGCCACGTCAAGTTCAAGGCATCCACGCATACCAGCACGTGCATTCCCGAGTGCGAATACCACCATGGCTCGCCCTAAATCTCCAGATGCTGTTTGCTCTTGCCACCACAAATATTGATCCCTCCCAAATTATTGATGAAAGTGTTTGAATTACCGGCACATCATACCACTACACTGCCTCCTCTGTCCCTTTTTTCGAGAGCTGTACAGATCCAAAAATGATGACCTCAAATTGTCTTCAAAGGCCACTGCTCTTCCCGGGCAGCGAATACCCAAGATACTCGACGCTCCAACATACCTACTGAAGAGCATTCCGCGTTCGTTTCCAAGCGCTACTACTTTGAAAGCCAGAATATTAGGCTATCCTGAAGAACCGTATAAAGAAGTCATCCCACCGCCAATCCTTCTAAGATCAATGAATTCCGCTTACTAATTTGCACGCTTTCCCAGACAAGCTGGGAACTCTCATTTCGGAGGGTTACAGGGATAGAGTGATGTTCACATGAGGCGCACCAATAACGTCTTAATGGAGTCTGATAGGGGTAAATCGTCGGGAGAAGAGATACTCAGAACCAACTACCCCAAGAAGGAGGTGTTGCAAGCGACAAAAGTGCTACCGTGGTATCGTTGAACGAGCAAGAAGGAGTGTATATGGAAGAGAGTTGAGAGGGCTACAAGCAAGTATGAAAGGGGCAGGGTCTACTACTGATGCTCTGTGAGCAGCGTAGGAAAAAGGTTTCTAGGGTCTGAAGTTGACTCTCAACTTCCTACTACTCGGGACTTGACTTGAAGTTGTCTGCCAACTTGCTTGACCTCCACAAGAGGAAGCAGTTCACTCAGCTTATATAGACTTTTTGGGTATCCCTAAAGTCTCAAAGAAACATACTAATAACCATAAAATGCATCAAATGGAATCGTGTGAAGGAGAAAGACTAACAGCAGATACTATCAGGATAAATATCTAGATTCTTTCCTTCATGTCTTAGTCCTCCACATTAGAGCCAAACAGTTACCCCAAAATATCCATTCCACCCAGGCAGTCCACAAAAATATCCGCGAACGGCTTAGAATTCTCCATTGCCTCCTGTGAAATATCTGGAACACTGAGGACGTCCCCATCCGGTTCCAGAGTCGGAACCACCTGGTTCATATTTTCTGGCCCCTTCCCCACTAATCCAGCACTTTCCATGTCTCCCTCCCCCTCATCCTCCTCATCCTCCTCTTCTCTTCTCTCTTCATCCTCGTCAGAAGAGTCAGAGATCACAATTACTCCCTCAGTCTCCCCTCCTTTCTCCATGAGAGCCACCCCACCGTTATACACTAGTGGTTCCCACGGATACACCCAGTCCTCCTCTTCATCCTCTTCATCCTCCTCTTCCTCTATCTCCCCTTCTCCCTCCTCCTCCTCCTCTGCCTCTTCTGCCTGCTCGAAGCAGTTACGGCGGACCCACTCCCGAACGCGTTCCCGGTCCAACCTTCTACAGTAATCATCGTAGTCGGTTGGACCATTTGCCATCAGGGCCAAAGCGTTGAGTGGACGACGGCCTCGGGATGACTTGGTGATGGTGAGGGAAGGACGGAGGTTGGTCATGTTAAGGGCTAAAAGAAGGGGTGAGCCGATGGGGTAGTTGATGGCGGGGGGTTGCCTCACCGACGTCGACTTCGAAGTTTAAATACTGCGACGTCATCGAAAAGTATGTCGACCTTGGACGTGTACAGTAATGACATCTATTAATTACACTGCGTCTTAAAATAGAAAGTCAACTCATGAATTTGCCACACTCATCCAAATTAAAAATATCTTGCAAATTCAGGAACTGTAAAAATACCTTGAAAATCCCGATACTGTATCCAAATTTGGTCCTCCTCTAGATTTTTTTTCGTGTGCAAATTTTGCGCACATCAGAGTCGTCACCAAAACCTCAAAAATCGTGACACCGGGGCGCCCATCAAGCGAACGAAACTAAAGTCCTGCATCTTTGGACTGCAGAGGCCATTCGCAACGGAGTTTGGATATGAACTACACCCTTTAAGATATTCTGTGTTTAGAGACAAGCGGACATATGTAGTCACGGCCATTGACAATAAGACAAGGCAAAAAATTCGGCAGATGTGGCACTGCTGTGATTGGACTTGCTGGTTTCGCATCATTTATAGGACAATAGTTGATAAAATGATAAAAAAATGATCGGAGACACTTGGTATAGTAGTTGCGAGGCTGCGGTGTTAAACGGATTTGTCATCTTTGTTGGTCTGGCCTTTTTCGAGTCAGACCTGCTAAAGGAACGACCTTTACAGACAATCTATCGAACACCTCGAAACCGGGATGAGAATTTTTGCAGGCTAGTAAAGGTCTACAGTAAATATTATTAGACAAGAAAAAGGGGTGGAAGTGAAAGAAGGATCAATACTCTAGTAATCAATTCTAAACGAGTGGGCTCTTCCGCATCGCTTCGAGGCTAGAGAGCTGATCAATTCTTTTTGGTTCGAATGATTCCCAACTTACCTTGATCTAAATAAGAACAAATTTGTCCAGAAATGGTCTTAGAATTATGTTAATCAAAGTTTGGAAGCATTTAAAGGCTCCAGTAAGACCAAATGATGTGACCATGCATTCAAACTGCTACATCTCTTTGGAATACCATATAATTTTGTCCTTACATGGTGGTATCCAGATCGCAAATCAAGGAAAGAAAAGTATTTCGTTCCACCTACTTGATCCCATACTTCATCAATTCGAGGTAATGGAACTTGATTTTTAATCGATTATTTATTAGTGCGCTAAAGTCTACACAAATGCGAAGAGAGAGAGATATTTTTTGTGAGCAACAGCTTAGAAATTCCTCGTGGACTTTTCCTTCGTCTAATGAGATCCAATCTAAACAAGTTTTCGAATTTTTCCATTCCTTCTAGTTACACTCTTGATAGTTTACAAACCAGTCCTTTAGATTTTTAAGTCACGCAAAAGGCCAATTTTTATTTTAAGATATCGTTTAGGAAGCATTCTTTTTGGCAGATCTTCAGGAACTCCTTTGGTTGACTATAATTTTGGTATTATAGATCTTCAGGTATGATTTATTTTCAATCTACTTATTTGAGTTTTCCTTTTTCTTACTAATATTACTTGCGAACTGATTACTAAAGAGTAAGCATGTCTGCTAGGGAAAAACGTACCCATTAGACTCTACTTAAAGAGTAATTGACCTTTTTGATGAAGTTACGGACGGTTCGACTTCCAGTCGATGATTGGATCTACGTCGGATAAACAGAAATTAACTAGTATGATGTAGTACGAAATCTAGTCCACTGTGTATGCACGTATAGTAATAATCGCTTCGCCAATCCGTGTATGAAGGTTCTAGGTAAATAGTTCCATGTTAACTAAATTAAAGTCCCAGAGTTCTACCTCCAGTTTAGTTACCCTTCTGTCTGTATTTAACCTAATATATTGCTCATATGATATGAATATATCTTCACAACCACTATCAACCAAAATATTTAAGGAAAAATTGGTAGCCCTTACTGTAGAAAATTTTCCTTTGAATACTTATCTAACGCCTGCCTCCTTGAATTTACTCTTCTCTGGACGGAGATAAGTTGCAAACTTTTGCTATACAGCAATATGTTTTCCTTCGATTTTGCATTTTTCAATTTTTCCCTTTCATTTGTTTTTTGATTTATTCAAATCATAATAGAGTCTGCAAGAGTACAATCGTCCGGAAATTTGCCCTTTTAATTTCGCAGTTGAGTTATTTGTTTTTGTACAGCTAGTAGCGTAGGTTTTCTTACCGTGTTGTCCTTAGTTATAACGGTTTCGGCAACACAATTGGGTTTTACGCAAATGAAGCATAAATTGATATCAAAACGTCGCTTCTTCTCAGCATAAGTTTATCCTTTTAGTTTATCGTATTGAAGTTTCTTATCTGCATCGGCGCTGGATCAGTACTAGGGACTGCAGAATTGTTACCCCGAAATAAAAATCTTCCAAAAGTAAATTAAAAAGAGTACCCATTTGGTCCGGGACTCTCATAGCATCCTACAGATGGGAATTGTTCATTATTTCAGCTTCTACTTGTACCCTACTTTTCAAAACCTGCCTATAGTGAAATATTTGCACAGAACTAGACAAAATCGATATCTGTAAGGCCTATTTTGAAAATTATTGATAATAAAATTTTAAATAAGCGAGGTTACCAATTTTCCTTGAAATGCTAAGATTTTCCGCGAACTAATTTCCCCGTTGAAGGCTCAAAATGGTAACGTAAATTTCTAAAAAAATTATAATTATGAATTTACGATTTTTGTTGTAATTAAATTATCTCCCACCATTGCAGTTTATTAGCAACCATATAGCTGACAACATGTATGATCTTACATCCATCGTAATATCATAGTTTGCGCAGAAAAGTAATTGTAGAGGATATGAAGCCAACATTGCGCGTTTTCTATAAGATTTATCAGGAATAAAAGCTTTAAGTCCTCCTGTGGACTGTGCTATTGCATGGTATGCTTGACCAAACAGTTTAATTTTCTGGTTATCTGAAGCTAGTTGTTACAGGGAATCAATTGGTTACTTCCTTTTTTGCAGCGGCATTATCAATGTGTGTCTTGACCCTAAATTCAAAAATAGAAACTTGCCGTAGCAGTGCTGTTATACGGCAAAGTTTTAATAAAAGTGGGTAAATTGAAATTTAAATGACTTTTCAGCAAAATTTATTTTTCTGTCTTACCGTAGTATAGGACTAGGAAACTATATTTTTTTTGTTTGAAACGATTTTGATTTTAAAACAACAGAAAGCATTTTGTAGTCTACTAGGTTATAATACAACCTGTAAGTAGTTTCCTAGCAGTTTTAATTCTCTTAGAGAGTTTCATTAAGTTGTATACAATAAGAGAACCGGTATGGGGAGGTTTCGCTATTTTTGCACTTTTGAAGTGAACCTTTCTACGAAGCCTGGTTGGATAACTTTTAGAAATCCCCCTTGAGGTGCCGATGTTCATTTTTGGTACAATAAATATTGTGCAGTAAAATTTTCTCATACCTTGTGTCGCAGAAAGCACACCTCTTTGTCAGATATTTGTCGAAGTATCGACTGAGCTATCCGATAGAAGGGTGAAACGCGCATTTCCATATAAAAATATGCCAGTGAACAAATTATCAGTTGTGAAACTCCCACGGCTGATGTCCTATATTTTACATTCCATGGTGCTACACTTCTGAAAGAAAATGTTGTCAGTTGGTCTGAGTGGGTTACTCATATTTATCCTTTCAAGTAACCATAAGGCGTCCAAAAAGTCCCCATGGGCCGGTAAATCCCTGGTCAGGCTCACGGGGGTAGCAATTCTTTTTGTTGAATCAGTAGCTGTAAATTATTCCACTGACAGCTCTATTTACTCGAATTTTGGTGTTTTCAGAGTCATAAGCTCCTCAGACGAACTCTTATGTTCAGAAAACTCAAATAATTAAAATTTTGATTGGACCCCTTTGGCTTTACTACAAATTTGTAGCAGTACTGTAGTTGGACTTATTGGTTTCGCCTCGTTTATTAGACAAACGTTTGTAAAATGATGAAATAAAAAGGTTACGAGACACTTTGTACTGAGTTGGGAGGATCCGGTGTAAAACGGATGTGTTGTCGTGTTGTCTTTGCCGGTCTGCCCTTTTTCGCGTCAGACCTGTCAAATAAAAAATGTATAGAAAATCTATCAAGCCACCCGAAGACCTAAATCTACACTGTCGGTACTGTATACACATGATATAAAAATAACGTGACTATAAACATCCATAGACGAAGGATTTTTCCCTTTGCACATTCCTTGTACTATCGTAGATTTCCCCCAAGGAATATTTCCATCACTCGTTTTTATCTTAGAGTAGTAGTATGTAGAACTGCAAATCTGCGCATACAATATTAGCAGGAATACCCGTTGAAGATCACAACAATCGTTATTGAGAGGAATTTTTCAGGCTGTGTGAGTCTTCATATCTTAAGAACGACAATCCGAAAGGGTTCATCACTCGCATGATATTTAATATATAATTTTCATGAGTTCCTTTTGTCATAGCGAACTGGTTTCTTTGCGAGTTTTCGATACCGTTTCAAAGATAAAGTTTGGATTCAGAGAGGCGTGGAGGATTGCTTGGAGGATTGGGTAGATTAATGGCTCTTCGAGTTTACAGGTTATTAGCTTTAAAGTTTTAAATCTAAAGCCGAAAGAGGTCCTCATCTTGGACGGAAATCAAGTCGGGGATATCGTGAATATCTACGAGGGAAACTAATGAAATATGAAATTAGACTCCAAGTTTTGCAACATGAACGACAGTTTTCTCTGTAAACTTCTTTCGTGATTCCACGGATATGTAATTGAACCTGTAAGTTTGGAATTTTCTCAAGTGAATGAAATACGTTTTTGTGGATATTACAATTAGAATAAAAGGAGTCGTAAAATGGATTAAGACCCACGGGCTACGGAGAAGAGCCACTAGACAGCTTTTCGAAGCCAGGAATGCAGATTCCTCAACCAAAATTTCAAATATAATCCCAAAATAGTGTTTGGTGGGACCTGGTGCTGTCTCTGAAAACTAAGTATTCTGAGGATGATGGGCTGTTTTGGAGAGTGCCGCTGGAGAAGCGCATATGCGTGCCTTTGTGAACTCAACGTGAAACGGGCTTCTGATTGGCTACTGATGCAGTGTAGTGCGTACAAATGTTCTGGCTCGTTTGGATGAAGCAGGCATGTCTACGTCTCCACCTAAGACAGTGTGCAGCGTTTGCACGACATAAAGGTATAACCTATAGACACATAGTGCAGGTGGTACAGCGCAGGCATTATGATGAATAATACAGGTACTGTAATGAGGTTTACAGATACACGTGTTTGTGGTATGGGTGAGCTGGCACATTTACATTTCGGCGACGTGCAGGAATATTGTAATATGTATAATTACGTTAAGCTGGCATGATTATTTTGGGTGATTATTTTGTTAAGTGAGTTTTTGTGCGTTCTTGGTTAGGTTATTCTTGGAGTTGGCATTAACGGTCAGTGTAAGTTCTTTACGTAGTATACAATTTGCAGTTCTCTGAGACTCCAACTAAAATCACAGCCATATCTGGCGAATTTACTTGGAAAGGACCGTCATTTCGCTTCAAACTTCCCTTTGCTACCATAAACCCTCTAAAATAGTGCATAAAAAACCATTTCTTAGTTTATTGTACAAATCTACCATCAATTTATCGTTCTATGGGGAAACTTAGTAGCAATAATGTATCAAAGCATGAAATCTTCGGTTTTAGTGCGAAAAAAATGTTTGAAAAAAGAATAAGATCAAAAGCTCGTAGATACTCTTTTAAAAATGTTTTGAGGCTCTAACACTACTATTTTTTGCATTCTTTTTTACTATGAACCAATCGCGGTCCAAATAAAGAAAGGAAGAATATTTTTAGAAGTGTCAAGATATCATTTATGTAAATAAATGTACTGTTAAAAACATTGAAAGAGGAGTTTGTTGGTTCATTAAGAATAATTACTGACTAACAAGGAATGTTGGGGTAATTTTTATTCCAAATTCAGATATGGAACTCTCGAATTGTCGCATAGCAAATGACTGCTAGTAAATAAGCAGGGTTTCTATAATGATTACTGATTAACTATAACTCCTGTCATTGGTCAATCATTCATCTCTGTTTTGTTGTTGAATCAATTTTATAGCCCCCAAATGTGGTTTTTTTCATTTTTTCATTTTTTTATAATAGAAATTCTTACGTACTGTGCGACAAATAGGAAATGGAGAACCTTCTCCTCTTGACATCAATCATCCTACTTGACATTTGTGGTACAAGAAGACTCGACATTGTTCAATTATGAGCAAAAAAAATAACTATGGACTGTATTTTTAATTACAGAAGTATCCTTAAAGATAGCAGTAGAAAATTATTGCAACCCGGTTATCCTATGCGATAATTAAAAGTAAAATGGAAAAAAACTACTTCAGTTCTTTACAATCAAGTAGCTCTTCGACTTCCAACTTCCATCAATAGCAAGTACCTATCTATTTGGAATACTGAGATAGAGATTTAATAAGAAGTCAGACTCTATCTCTCCTCGAATCTTCCAAATATCCTCTTAAATTTTCTCTGCACCGTTACACCACTTTTTATGCTTATGAAACCTCCTTTCCATAAATGAAACTACATTACACAATATTTAGAACCACAGAGAAGTTCAATAATCGTATAATTCGCATAGAATAGAAAATGAAGCAATTCACAGGTTTCTAGGGCCTTTTGAGTTGCGCAATTGCCTTACTGAAAAACATGTGTTTATATTTACTCGAAAAAAATAGGCTGCAAGGCAGCATTTTTCCCGAAGCATCTCAAAATGCCTTGCATTCTACCTTTTTTCAAAAAAATCAAATCAGACACTTCGCAGTAAGGTTTGGCCTCCCAGACCGTAAAAGAGGTACCCACGTTCTAACAGGGTGGAAAAAGCTTCTCTTTAACCCTGTGATCATTCCAATAGTATTTAAATCATTCTAGAACATCTAAGCTGAACTTTTATCATTGAGGAAACGTCATCTGACGAAGAAGGGGTGATCCCGAAAAATGTTGTGATACAAAAACTGAAATTTTTTTGAGTGATCAACATTGAGCTATAGCACTTGAATCCTATTCTCGTAACAAGAAAAAAAAATGCTCGAATCAAAAACACGCAACGGATCAATTTGTAGATTTTGAGGTGCATTATTAACTACACGGCACTTTTCTCCTTTAGAGGCTTCTCTGATTTGGCATCTAATGGGCTACACTGAAAGTTTAGCTTTCAGAGACTTGTAAACCTGGATTTTACATTGTCTATACGCGATAATAGGCGATATAAAGCGGATTACTTGCGGTTTACCATATTCATAATCTCCCTGGTCTATATTTTTACGTAGTAAAGGACGAAAATGTTTCTGTTTCTGAATTGGCTAAAATGCCGTTTCCCTGAAGACATCGTTCCTGTGATGGACTTTCACTGCTGTTTGGCGTTATATAAGTAAGTTTATATAAAAATGTTTGTATTGGTCCCTTGCATTTGATCTACATAAATCGTTTCTGGTCTAGCTGTGGCATTTTAGATTTGCACCAGAAATACGGGTCAAATTATTTTTCTATGGATTTCTCCTGAGTAGGGAATCTATTCTCAGATATGACATAATCTCTAATATTCGTATTTTTTTGGTTATTGTTACGGCATATCATGCCCAAAAGTGCTACAAGTACAATGAGGGGCGAATTTACGTGAAGAAGAGGGGGTTTCCTTCATGAACTAGCGCACCACATGAATGAATGAGGAATTTAATGAAGAAGAACATTTATATACTCTGCTAAATATTTAATCTGCTGAAAGTTTGCAAAATTACAAAGATAATGACATTTTAAATCAGTAATAGGTAAAGCTTTGAAGAATATTTCAGGATGTAGGAGAATAATATATGAATGCTGAAAAAGCTGACCAGGAGCGATATTTAATAGGAATCAAACTGTGTCGGAGAAAATAAAAACAACTGTTTAAAAATTAAAGGCGAAAACCACGAATCCCGAACGAAATTATTTACCTTTAACATGTTCTGTAAAGAAAAATAGGATGGTATTTTACTTGGCTTTGATATATAGTCGCTGTTAAACAACCAGTTTAACTCATTAATAAATTAAAGAAATGAAAAAGTAGTTTCAATCCTGATAGGTTGAGAAGTAACGAATTAGGAACTGCAATTTAATTTTTCAATGAATTTGAAGCTTCAAAATTATTGGGTAAAACATTTATTGTTGAAGGCTGTTTATTTCCCCCGATCTTCATCGTGAAAGAACAAATTACATCAGCTTCACCTCTTTTTAAACTCAATGCGAGCCTCTTTTGTGCCTTTTTTTACGGAACAACATGTTTTCTTGCCTTGCAAATCGAATTAGCTAGCAAGTGGGCATTGAGTGCCAAGTGGTTCACCGCAAAAGAAATACGGGGACGTAAATTGTTCGAGAGGTGTATAAAAGTATTGAGTAGCTACAAGTATGGCTTACTGTGGCGTATTCAGCCTCTTTTCGTCTCGCACCATCTCAGATCACCCAGAAGCGATGAAATAGCACTATTAAATAACTTTATCTTGACTAGGAAGAAATATCAGTTTATTATGTTATAAGGACCTCTCTCAGACTTGTGTCTCTCTCTTGCAACATTACATCAACTATTTTTCCAACAATCTGTACCAACAATCTCTAAAAATAATGATTTAGAACGGTTCTTTGAAGCTGATAACCATTGAAATGACTGTAATCTGCTTTATTGAAATAAATCTTAAAAGTATCTTAAAAATAAAAGAAACGAAAGTCATACGAAATTACGATAAATATATAAAGTAAGTTTAATAAGACCTTATTTCGGAACTCAATCGGCAAAAAAGTTAGGTCTATATGATAATTTATTGATTACTAATGCAATTAGTTGGAACCTTTCAAAATATTAAGGCACCTTCCCAGGGTTTTCTGCCAGGAAAACTCTATTTTACAGAAATGTTTGCTTTACTTAAACGGTTTCATAGAAAGAATTTTACGAAATTCAATAAAAAATATTTCTATACCCGTGATCCATGGAAAGATGTAATCGTAAGTTTCGAAACAGGCAGGAATATCTCTGTGCTGTCGAATCCTGAGTATTCTAGGGGATGATTTCGAAAGAGTCTCAAAATATGAAGAAATAACCCCCTATCACCTCTCATAAGATGATGTACAAATACTTCCATGATAAATTTCTTGATCTCTTTAATCCTCAGCAACTCTCACATGAGCGAAAATTCTGCTCGAGCGAAAATTCTGCTCGACCAAATATATAATTAGAACAAGTTAAACTAGTGATTTGAGTTTGATAATTTGAAATCTTTTACATTTTCCATTTAAATTTCCTGCTTATATATGAAGACTACTTTATCGCAGCGCCAGTTGCCTTTTGTCTATTCCAACCCTTCTTTCAACTATGAATAGAGGGAACAAAAGAGATCTCGTAGAGTTTGCTCGAAATTTTTCCATCACAACGCGTAGCTCGGGGAAATTTTCTTCTACATTACAAGGAAGGTCAAGATTTTAGCTCCTTCTTGATCTTGAGTGATTCCAGTCAGCCGTTCCGGAAAAGAATTGTTCTTAGAAGCTCGGAAGTGTCTTTCAGAGGTTTAGTATACCGATTATATAGTAGGATTGCTGTAAAAATGGCACGTTTCTGTTGTTGGTTCTGGAAATGCTGTGCTTCCCTTGTAATTTATTAGATATCTATAATACCTCGGTATCCCCTAGAATCAGTTTTCGCTCCTCATCATTGAAAGGAGTGGTTTACACATGTAAATTAAATAATTACATAAAAGAATTATGTGAAAAGTGCTTCAGGCGTAAACAAGAGGCAGAATTACACCTTCCTTTACTAAAGTTTCGTAAAGAGAGCTCCCCCCATTACTTGATTTTTTATACTAATGAATCATCCCAGCCTGTAGTCCGAGAATTTACATGGGCTGGTCTCTTCAGGAGAAGTTTTTTCTCTCAGGTCTGCTATAGGACTACTCGAATAATGAAAAAATTAAATTCTTCCTTAGTCTTGAGAATTTCCTTACTAGAATGACCTGGCCTCAAGAAAGGTATTGAAATGGAAGAAGATATTCCTATCAAAGAGGACAGATTATCCAGGGGCAAGGCAAGTGGAAAATAAAGAGAGGTACAAATGTGTGCAGGTAGAGCTCTTAGGGTATAGGGAAGGACCTGTTGTTCCGCGAAGATGTACGAATAGTGAAGACCGAAAAGAAAAGTATATCTCCTACGAAAACAAATAAAACAGTGTAAACAACTAATAAGGACATTATTGATGGGTATGGAAGTACTTAGATGCAATTAATGGATTTTCTCAAACTTACGAATAGAATCAATAAGCAGAAAACCCCACAGAAAGCTATTTCTCAAGGAGTTACAGATCCTGGAGTCTTTTGAGAATTTTAATGTGATATCCAGACTTGGAGATCACGGACAGCGATACATTGTATAGTTAGGACTAGGTCTGTTTCTTCAATTTTTAACTGGTATATTCAACAGTAATAAATACTAAGAGGAAACAGTAGAAACGGAAAATCCTCCTCAGTCCTTTAAAAAATTCTTAAAAAAATAATCAAGCACTGAATATGTACCCTGTACATTTAATTCTATTTTATTACTTTATTTACTGGAAAAAGGCGTAATGTAATGACAAAGGTCCCACATGTTGAACCTTCAACAAATTGAATATAATGTAAAATCAAATACTGCATACAATTAAGATTATATTTCCTGTGTTTAAATGGTTCCCTTTTCAAAACTCTTTCCTCTCCAAAAAGTATGCACTAGTCACTAAAAATCCCCAGTGTGCCCTTTATTCTTCGGCAAACCAATCGGTTATACATATTTGTCTCTACTTCAACAGGAACTTCATTTCCCCTGAATCTTACCATGAAGATACATGGCTGCATCATTACTGGGCATTATTAAAAAACGAAGTTGAGTGATAGCAGATGCAGTAAGGTAGCCTGTTTTTAACCCCTCACAATGCAAGTTCAAAAAGGGCGGTCCTGAATCTAAATTTTATAAAAATATTTTCTCTCAGAAAATAACTGTCGTAGGAAGTGGAGCATGATTTATGAATTTGGGTCAAGAATTAATTTCTCAATAGTACTTCAAGATGCATTTTAATTTTATTCTGAAGAAGTTAGAAAAATAAGAAGATCGCTTAATGTAGCCGATTGTGATACTTCACTCTTTTAGTATATTCAACAAGTGGGGAAATTTTTGGGTTATTTTAATGCATGGAAGATGTGGTCAGTTATATCCAGGCAGCTAATGCGTTATGCGGGATAAGTCGTAGCTGATGGGTAACACTACAGTACACGACTTTCCTTACATCGCCGGCGCAATGCTGGCGAGCAGGCATGCCGCGTTGGACATGACGGCCGCAGCAGCGTGCTTTTGGGTAAGCACCGTTTAACAAGTTCCCGCTAGATATGATTCCTTTCTAACCGAGAAGATCAGATATGAAAAAGTACAAGGAAATATGTTTTTGTAACAGTTGCACTTATTTCGCCAGAAAACCATTCAACCTGGGTCCGGAAAAGACTTTGAAAGAGAAGTGATGTTAATCTACACTGATTCTTCCTGGAAAAAACATCCAATACTGTAATATGGGGAAGTTTAGTAAATCGTTAAAGCAAATTAACGAAAAGAACAACTTGTAGGGGATACTAATTTCACGAAAATTTTCGTTGAGGTTTCTCCTTACCTGAACCCAAAAAAACGAAACGATTATCAACTAAAATCGTAAATTGCAGTTTTCAGAGGAATTAAACAATCAAGTATTGTGTGTAATCCTTTACTACTCTGGCGAAAAACAAGAATATTTTATACATACCTTACCCCGAGGAGGCAAATTACATCTAAAAGGAATATATAATCCAGTCGAAGGTGAAATGAGGACAAAAGCTGAAGTTCTAAAAACCCGTATTTTCAGGAGTGCCAAAAGTTTTTAAATGTTTCATTTCACTTTGAAACTATAGAGTATTTCAAAAATTATTTCGGCGCACTGAAATAATTTATTTAATGTACCGATATGCATAGAAGATTTTCTTTTCTGTGAAGAAATGGGAAAATAAGTATCCACATCTATAAATCTACATATTATTTTAGCAAATAATAATAAATTTCCAGAAATGACATTCTGTTGGTAGCGTCATCACTGATGCAAGATTCGTATAATTTTAACTACTTGACACATAAATCAACCAATGAGAGCAAGCCGACATAATTTGTAAACGTTTACATCTAACTTGATGAATACTTGTTCAGAAAATCGAACTAGAGAATATCCAACTGCCAATAAAATATTTCAAAACCAGAAAGCTTAAAATAATACTAAAATTATTTAGCTGCCCGGCTCGTATAGAGAATAACCTAAACAATACATCAAAACCCAAAAAATATCTATACCAGCAGAAATAGACCTTTTATTTCCCTGATGCACAGACATGAAAAACCTATCTATGTATCCCTTAAAATTGAAGTTCAAAGAGCGCAAACGGGTGAAATGATGATTGAGTTGCAAGAAGTGAAACCCGGTTGCCTTCCTCCAGTTAAACAGATACCGTGCGAATTCTCAGAGTTCAAGTTGTCAATCGCCACGATTGGCTGACAATTGATGGTATTGAGTCATATCAGACGTCTCGTGTTTTAATTTTTTGGTTCTACCGTTTAGCTATACATAATAGCGCCCAAGTATTAAAAGGGGGATTTTGGGTTATTTTAATGCATGGAGGATGTGGTCGGTTACATCCACGCCGCTAATGCATTATGTGGGATAAGTCGTCACTGATGGGTAACAACACATGCACTTCCTTACAAGGCCGGCTCAATGCCAGCGAGCAGGCATGCTGCGTTAGACATGACGGCCGTGGCAGCGTGCCTTTATGTAAGCACCGCTCTAATCATTCCATTGGTCTCCATTGCTCGAACGGCCACGTTCCGTGCGGGATCGGTTAGCACCGCGTACGCGTCTGGGTGCCAGCCTCCAAGGGTGAATATTGAGATAGGCACAAGCCTTCCTCTAGTAGCCGTCGCGAGCAGTGGTTCATACTTTCTAAGTTTGGCGGAGATAGCTGTTTTGAGGAAGGTTAGTAGGTTGAAAGTACGCACTCTACCATTGGAGGGCGCAAGAGGATTGACGGAACTGACGTCAAAAAAAGTTCATTCGTTGCTATCCATTGCCTGGATGTCCGGCCTTGTGCGGTAAAGCCCCTGTCGCCGCTTGATGGCCGGATGACGCGCTGCCTTCTGCAGGTCTTGGGCAAGGAGGACGACTCGACAGTCGTGTCGTCGGGTTCGGTGCACACCATGCAGGCAGTGCATGAGTTGATCTCCGTAGCAGTAGAGGACCTCAGGGTAGTTTGTTCGTGGGCACGGCATGTCGGGAGCGAAGAGCGGGACTTGGAGGTAGTACTGGAGCCACAATGAGAACTCACGGGCGTCAATACTGGTCTTGAGGCCAGGGAACGGAGGGAAATAGCACCATTCCTTTGCGGCGGGAAGGCCCACAGAAGCCCGGAAAGCTTGCCTTCGTTGGTCGCCGAGAGGGATCTCTTCTTGTACTGCGGCGGAGGGGTTTTGCTTGAGCAAAATACACTAAAGGGGAGGAGTCGTGAGGGCAGGCAGGAGATGGCCATATTCGATGGGCGCGGGCAGCATCATTGTACGTCGTAAGATCCGTGATAGGTTCCGGCAAGATTCCGGTGGCCAGCCAGTTGGAAGCTGCACTGGAGGCAAGGAAAGCGGCCCCCGCGGTGGTTTTCGCCGATTTGAACCCTAAGCGGAGGTTGGGTTTCTTAGGGTCCGGGGGTTTCACCAGTAGTCGGAGTTCTCGGAATATATCCGAGTCCAGTACTCCCCAGCGGGTGTCCGGAGATATCGCCCTATCATGGCGTCAAAAATAGCGGCGCCTTCCGCTGTGCAAGAGGGTGGCACCACACGAAGGAGGTATCCTATCTTGCATAACCCGAAGCAATTGCGCAGAAGTTGAAAAGCTACTTGCGTATTGTTAATGTCTATGACGGCTTCGAGGAACGGTTCGAGGGACTGGACGTGAGTAGTGAAGAATTTGTTCGTCCAGTCCGAGGAACCGACGGGGGCGTTTAAGACACTTGTATCATCGCTATATTCCTGCTTCAGCTCCTTCGGATACAGGCATTGAACGGGTGCCGGCGGCGCAGTAGGTAGGTAGTACTAAAAGTGAACATAAAATATCTCGAAAATATCACGGATCAAATTATGACGATAAAAATGTCGATAATACAAATGAGTACTGAAGTGTGTCCAAATTTGATCTAAATTTGTCATTTAAGTACTATTTGGTCATAAATTACACTTTTAGAAGCGTAATTATGTCATTAAAAGGTATGAATGGTAACGGAGAGATCACTGCTAACTTATTACTTATAGTTAAATTGTTTCAGAAGTCATCGAATTATGGTATCCAGTATTTACATCTTGCAGTTACCTTGAAATCGTCTTTAATTGCAAAATATTTAGGAGCAAAATTATTATAAAGAATATTATTAACTGTCAGAACCCGCCCGGAAAAATATTTCAAATATTTCAAATAATGAATAAAGCAGGCTGTTTATAAGAGATATATCGGTTGAAAAGCAAACATCCTCTTCACAAGAAACGACCGTTGCTCATTAAATTTCTTTTACAAATGCCACATCTCTATAGACATAGAAAAATAAATATTCTTGTTGTAACGAACGTTTTTCCTCTGCTCAAATATACCTTTAGTTGCAAAAAATTAGAGAAAAAAATAGAAGAAACCCATTGATTAAGAAACGTATCTCTACAAGTCTATAACATTCTAACTTTTCGGAAAAGCACTCTCATTCCAGAGAATCCCATTATTAAACAAAACATAATCCGTGATACTTGATTGGTTAATATTAGAATTTTTTAATCAACAGTTTTTCTTAACACAAATAAAGTAAATCTTAATAGAAAGAAATATTGAAATATTGCATATAATAATACTGTTGGTGAATAAATTCACCCCTAAAGAGCCTATTTCATGAGTTACAGATTATTTTGAAAGCGTTCAAGAAGTTTGCGTTGGCAATGATAAAATTGCACAGGACCATGGGGAGAGTAAATATCTTTAGTCTCATTTAAGTTATCTTATGTCTTGAAGTTCAAAGTGCAACGAATTCTCCTTATGAAGAAAATGAATTGAAGATGAATAAAAATGACGACAATTACACTTTGAAACGCCTTTTATTGATGAAAAAAGTAGTTTCCAGGTTTAAATCTATTAGAAACCTAATCTTTGAGCTCAAAATTTTCGTCCATTAATGCTCCAGTCAACACCATACAAAGCCATTCAAGAACACATATGACTAGAAATGAGGCAAAATCAAAGCTTAAGGCATAATTCGAATAAGTGTTTGATCAACAAGATTTTTCGCAGGCTTGATCGAGATAAAGGAATAATTTTCCCATTCTGAAAGTGCTTTTGTTCATCTCGCTCTGAGTTTGATTAGGCACCTCATTCATAAAAAAAATTACGAATATTTTTCATTCATCCATTCATCTTCTCTTTAAGTTTATTCAAATTCAAGTCTTGGGAAAGATTTTTGTGAGTGATGAGCAATGCTGTACGTTTAAAATGCCGAGATTTTAATATTTTGCTTAGAAGATAAGCCTAAAAATATGTATGCTAGACTAGCTTTTGACCTCTAAAGAGTTCAGATCAACTATTGAGGCCCATAATTTCCACCCTCTCTACAGCAAAATTCTATACTGCTATTAATTATTCAGTAAAAAAGCTTGGACTGTAGATTCGGGACCTGAATATGAAATGGCCTTGTTTTGGACACTACAGAAATCGCATTGGCTTTCGGTCATCAGAAAAAATCAAGCTGTAGATAGCCTATCTGTAAGACAATTTAAGCTTAATAGGGAGTCTAACAGAGGAAAACTTCAGATATAAGCTGCGCTTCTGCGATAAAAATAGAAAGAGGAATGGCGGAAGAGATATAAAAAAGTTTTAAAAATTCAACTGAAGATCACAGAATTTGTTGTAACGGTATGATAACTAGACAAAAACGCATGAAGAGAGCGAAATAGTCTGCGATCCTTCCCGTCGGAAAATCCAAGAAAAGGTACGGAAGAATGGCAAGTGCCAATAATTTATTTAGGGATTCCTTCGTAGATGCACAAGTCCAAGTCGTAGGATCGGAGAGTGTACTGACATCCACAAAAAGGATGGAAAAATGATCAATATCATTCAAATCTTCCATAATTACACTTGAATTAGGAGTAATTTTTATTGAGTAAAAAAAGTGCCAGAGTGTGAAAATATATCCAGAAATATCCTAAATAACATCTATTGCATACAAAATCTTGTAACAAACAGTCTAAAAGGCTTCACTACTGTATTAAGACACCAGTACAACGTTTGAAAGGCAAAACTGCAAAAATAGTTGTCTTAAAGCAATGAAATGAAGCCATTATTGCGACCTCGCCTGCTTTTCGAAACTTTTCGCGCTTTGCTATCCAGATATTACTTTATCCTTTGTAGCCAAGTGGAACAGTAATATTTTCAATCACACTGATAGAAGCTACGGATATCTTCAGAATCTTGTAGTTTGATACCGTTATGATCGTTCTGCTAGTGTCTATCGGACCATTGTCCTCATAAGAGGACAAAAGTGAGATATTGTATATTTTCAACAGTAGCGAAGCTCCGTCAAAAAAAAAATTCTGGTAATTTTAAAGCTGATCGGAGTACGAACCACTTTTTACTACCAGACAAATTTCGGTTTTGGTGCTAATTTTCTATATTTTACCCTTTTGTACCTGCAAATGGATTTTTAGCCAAAGTGATGTAGATTTTTAAGCTATTGGGTAATTTTTGACTAAAATTCTGTGTCTCTTGGGCATCTTTCGTAGTAGAAATTTACGGGGCCCTAAAAGTTCTTTAATCTCCTCAGTTACTGTAAATATTTATATTACAAAGAAATTTGTACTCATATGAGGACAATGCTATGGCGGATAGACACTAGAGTATCTTTTAATTTAGTACTGCCTGCTTACGATATATTCCTGATCTAGATTAGTAATTCTATAGATAAAAGCTGGTCTGAATATCAGACCTGTTCATCAGATGCATAAAACATGAGAATTAAGCATATATTTCTACTTGCATACCCAAAATGATCAAAGAGCTACGTGATTATGACTCTGATATCATCCAGTAAATCTAAATGAAAGTAAAAACCGTACTTGGAGATTCAAGCGAGGAAGTTCAAGTCTGAGAAATAAATATATTCCATCATATCTTTGATGTAATGCGAAATCAATTCCCTTATCATGACTGTTTCAATGGAGAAAGAGAGAAAAAGAACTCTACTGATTAAACATGGTACAATTTCTGAAATTTGTAAAATAGAATCCTTTAATGCCCTTGTTTTTCAAGGATTGCAGAATTACCACGAAAAAGTGATGCTTTTAGCTATTTTAAGATAGTAATGGAAGAATCAAAAGCTCTCAAATTTATTTATATTAAAGGTCAACGCATGTATTCAAAAAATGTGGGAATAGTATGCCCTTTAAAAAGAAAACTGCTAAGAATGGATCATCAACATGTCTCAAAATAATGAATCTTTAGGGGATGACCAAGAAGGCATTAAATGAATGTAAGAATCAGTAAGAAACAACTGTGCGTAGTCTTATAGTTTCAAAGAGGCCATACATACAATTTTAGAGATCTAATATTTCAATATCACATAATTAACTATTTTTGACATAGAAGCATTCGCGCGCCTAGTTTAGCTGCTTCCAGAATGTTTATCTGACATCTTAGATACTTTCACTAGATTTTCGGACACCTTTTATGATAGATAAAAGAAAATTGGGGAGAACAATATATAATATTCTTGCAAATTTTTGGTGTAATGTTTTAGTTTATCGTCCAAAAAATTTCTTATGATTTTGTGGGTAGCTCTCACAGATTGAAGGATGATATTTATAAAAACTGTGGAAATATCTCCTCTTATATTCAAAACTGAAGCGAATATTACACTTTAAACCAGAAGCGTTTTACCAACCGTCTCAACAAGGTATGTATAGGAATATATCAGATGCATATTCATTTATATCAAAGCATTTATGTCCAAATCTTGAGAAAAATATGATTTTATCATGAATTACAGTGAAATAGATACAGTGCTCCTCAATTCCACAACATACCGCGATTTATAATCAAAACTTTGGTTTTTATAGCTAAAGAAAGAAGGATGCAATTCTAAAATTTGCTCAAAATTAAGAGAATGATATTATAGACCAAATATGTATCATTTTTGAAATTTTACTTTGTAAACCAAGAAAAATAGACAATTTTCTCATTATTAGGGACCAGTAGATGGCACTATTAGAAATGTAGAGCAATTGGATGGCGACTTTAGCGAGTCATGTACTAAAGAAGTTAGTACATGAAAAAAGGGAAAATGTAACCTGTAATTATGCAAAAATAAGTTGGAATAAATCAAGAACATATGATAGGTAGTTTCGTGTTTCTGTCCAATTTTAAGGAATTATAAATTAAAAAACATATCTGTATCAAATGAAATATAATTTCTGCAGGATATAGTTACGTTAACAGATCTCGCGATTGTATTTAGTACTTCTAAAATTGAAATAATTATACGATATAGGTGTTTAAAATTATTATTGGAAAGTACAGAACTCGAAATTCTATTTTTTACTAGCTTTAAATTTAGTTTCGAAAATGGGAGATGAAATAATTAAAAGAAATTTCAGCATTAAAGTTTCTTTGTTCAAATATGTAGGGAAAAAATGAAAATATAACTTTTCCATGACAATTTAAAAATTAAAAGGAATTAAATTATCATTTTTGCTCATTTAGGGTCCATTTTTGAATATCTAATATTTTATGCATATTTAAAAGCATATTTAAAACAAAATGAATGGAATTTAAGTTATTCGTACATGGAGGCCACAAAATAATTTCATATAGCCTCAATAATTGCAGAAAGGCTTGAAGAGACTCTACTTACTAGCTTTCAGTAATAAAGTCTTTGGGAAATAATGGAAATGGATCCTATTAACATTTTAGGAACTTAAACATGCTTTTTGGATGATATGATTTACGGAAAAATCTCATTTTTATACGAGCAACTCAATGGGATGCGGTCAGCTTACGTCCACTACATGATTTGAGCTTTGTGCATGGAATATTTGAGAAACTTAAAGGAAAAGAGTGAAATTTTCAGTGAAAATTCTAGTGGCGGCATTCAGATCTCTTCAGCGCGTACAGAAAATTGAGAAAATTATGTTCGCGCGATTCGCCCTCAATACATGATATGCTTAAAATAAAGAAACCAAAATCATAGTTATGGACTTCTTTTTGGTACTATATATTTGAATCAAAGTAAGTGTAATATTATTTCATCAGGCGTAACTTAATTAAATTCACAGAGTCATCAAAGATCATTCCTGTTGCTTTTAGACGTGAATAAATTTACGTATGTATTTAATCATAAATCTAAGAGACTAAAAGATCTTGGTGGAGTACCCTTTCGTTGGGACTTTGCGATGATGACGCGCAAGGAGTGGATTTAGAAACGCACCGGTGGTGGTACTTTATGGACCATACTGCATGGTTACATTAAATTGCATGTCTCATCTCGAGTCTCTACTTAATTTTAAGAGCTGCTTTTGGTTCTTCGTGATGGGAGGAAGCGAGATCTCGGAGGAAATAGAAAATAAAAAACCATTCATAAAAATAGATTTTCGAAGCTCAAAAATAAATAACTTGTAACAACTTTTAGAGCGAATTTGGAATAAGTGGGAGCAATGTTTGAACTAGAAATATTTATGAACTTAATTATATTCTTTTTTGCTTAAATATACTTTTTTCAAACAACTCCATCTACGATTCCTCGAGAAAATGATATGACATCCATACTATATGGAATAAAAGTTCTATTCTTCTCTTCGATCAAGAAAAACGACCCATTAATGCTATGGTAACTTTAATTTTATCGCCACTACCTATTTTAAAGAGGTGACGGGGATTCGAGAAGGTTATCAATACATACTTGAAGGATTCTGCAAGGTTGAGGGCAAAAAAGGAGCGGAAACCCCCATCACTGCAACGAGGCCACCCATATCCCGGTCATAAATGAAACATCAGGAACTATTAATGAAGCGAAAATTATGAACACGAAACTTATCCTAGAGCTATCATTGCCTACAGCCCTACTAATGCTTTAAGTGGACTACATCATAAAGTGTAGACAAAGAGGTCTTCTCAGAGTGAAAAACGTAAAAAAAGTCTTCGCTGTGCAAAGATAATGGGAGAATTGGAGCTTTATCGATGGAGAAAGGTATTTTCGTCGAATAGGAACAAGTCTAGCCTTGGTTGCCACGATGTGTTGGCGTTTATTTTTAGAGTATTCGAAAAATGAAACGACTATTTCTTAGGCGATAGGTATCCCGCAAGTGTACTTAAACAATCCAATATAGAAGAAAAGGATATTAATAGCTCAAAAGGAAAACCTAGAGATGAAATAAAATTTATCAAAATTGAGAGCTCTGCGACTGCTCAATTCAAGTACCCCGCAATCGACACAGAGTAAAATTTGTGATGAGAAGCAGTATTGGTCTCATGTAAAGCAAAATGGGAGATTTAAAGTCTTTGAACTGGTTCGCGTGACGTAATCGAAATCGAACGAGAGAAAATCAGTAAAGCCGGTGACAGAAGGGAAATATGAGAATGCAGTGGATCTGTATTCAAATTGTATACCGAAGATGGGGATCGTAAACCAAACTTGCAGAATGGCCACTCAGCAGATTTATTGGATATTTTGGAACCCTCAAGCAATAATTCTACGATGATTATAACTCAACAAGGGTCCAATACGTACATCAAACTGAAGAGCTGACCCAAGGAGGTACGTGGCAAAAGTAAGATAGAATCAAGAATGTTGAGGAAAATGAAACTGAATGTCTCGAGGACATGAGAGTATGGAATGAGGTCGATCTTCTCGATCCCCCTAAGGGCTGTAAATTGATGAGTTCTAGGTTTTGGTACTTTATCAAAAATAAAACATCAAAGGAAGAGAAAGAAAACTCGGGATTGGTTGCTCAAAGAGCACACGAAAGGGGAGTTATTCAATCTCGTTCTCAGTAAGATCAAGCTGCACCAAGAGTCTAGTAGCCGTACTGCCTCCATCCCACCCATGTTTGATTTACAGTTGTTACCGCATGAAATAACACAAGCGTCCTTAAAATAAGACTCAATGTTGCAGCGGGAAGTTTAAATGCGCCCACCAAAATAAATAGGCCTCCCTCGCGCGACTGTACTCCCAGTCCTAAAATAGCTACACGAAATGGACGATAGTGGGAACTATGGGGTTCATCAAGTTCCAAAAATCACGGAGCATACTTTTGAATGCAAAGATCTTGCGGCAAATTTAGTTGTTACTACAAACGTATCCAAGGAAAGCTCATTAAACTCTCAGGGTTACATATATATGAGACTTTAAAACTTTTGATTCCTGAATTCCAAAATCTAGAATAGCGGCCTATTTAAAGGTTCAGCTTTAGGGAAATGGTGAAGATGGATGTGGTTGTTGTGGTTGCTGATGTTGAAAAATAGATATAAGATACCAATAAGCTCAAAAGATTGCCTAATGGGGCATAATTTAGGTAATTTAGGTCAAGAAGAGCTAGCTTTGTATTCATGTGTCACATATGCGAATGTTATCACTGAAGCATCTTTCGCGAAGGACACGAACTAGACGGTTAATAACATCGTCTCCCACGCATCGACGTAGAGGAAGCTGGAGAACGAAATACCTAACTTGGACTCAGACTCAAAGCACAATAGTGTAGGACACATTATGGGCTTGTAAACAATATTGAATTATCCAGACCGTTTCAATCATCATTCTTATTCTCCTTAGTAATCCTTTTTATTGGATCAGCCTATTGGAAGCAAGGAGAGCTCCACTCCGACCAGTCTATTGAAAGCACAGGAGGGCTCCACTCCGAAATCATAGGAGAGGCACGAAAGGATATTAAACAAGAATTCTATGTATTTTAATACTTTGGAGAAGTTGAATAAGGCCTTTGTCGAATATTGGTCGTAAATACCCGAGATAATATATCAAAATTTTGTAAAAGCTATGTCTCATAAGTTTTTACCGATTTCAATTTTCAAAGTGTCAAAATGTCATATTATATTGAGAAAATATTCAACATGAGTGTCTGTGAGTGTTTGATTTTAAGTTTTTGGTCTTATCAAATTACAATGTACTCAACGATACCATACAACAGTACTGCAAGGAATTGGGCATCTCCGCGCTCGTCGAACGCACTCTTCCCCCTAGTAATCCAAACCCGTCTCCGTCTCTAGGCATTGAACTCTACATTCCGGGTGCCTATGAGCTCGACTCTCGTGATATCGCCCTCGATTTCACAGTGGCCCATCCTCAGTCCGTCAATTGCACCTCACAAAGCGCATCTTCCGCCGGCGCCGCTGCAAATCTTGCTGAGCAAGCGTAGTTCCGACATTGCGGTGCGCACTGTAATTTTCACGGCATCTTTCTCCTTTCGGTATTTTTTGACTCCTATGGAGCTTTAATAGCCAGCGGAACAAAATTTTTCCGCCTCCTCGCTTATTTCGCTTCAAGCCGCCAGAATTCGGCGCCAACGCCGGAACTTCAGGACTTATTTACCCACTTTTCGTTTTGCCTTCATGGGATGCAGGCCCGTCGCGTTCCTGAGTAGTTATTATTGGTCTTCCCCCTAACCCTTTCTTGTAAACGATTTCCACACACATCAAATTATCATCTCAAACTTTCTTTGTTTGTTTTACTTTCAAGAAAGTATTGCATAGCATTATTGCATTTACACCTTAATGGCTGCTTTTATGTGAACTTTTGTTTAAGGCACAATATTTAGCGGCTTATTTGATATAAAAAATTGTATAATTTTTAACGTAGCTTTGCAACGGCTAATTGTTTTCATTAATTTGGGTTTCAAGCAAGTATAGTTTTATCATTTGTTAGTACGATCAAAGAAAAATAATTATAGAGAAAGAATTTTAATAACTGATATATTTTTTACACCTTATTGGAGTAGTTTAATGTATTAAAGTGAGTAAAATTTAAAAAGATTAACAAAATTACTTCGTGTCAGCAAAATGATACAGCTAATTGTACCGCACTTTTTTGTCAAAGTTTAAACTTCAAGTTTCATGTTATCGGACAGCGATGTGATACCTCTATTATTTTCTGGTTGTTCTAATTAAGTGCTTTATTGCTCATGTTTTAGCATCCTCTTCGCAAGCATGATAAATATTATCGCCATATCCAGCTCTTCAAGCGTATCTCTACATCTTGTTTAAGCTTCAATTTCAATGTTTTTACTGACTTTTGCTGATTTTCTCCCTTTACAATGTAAATTCGAGAAAACAGATGAATCTAGAATATTATCTATCTTCTCGAGTAACAAGCAGCATACTGATAGAATCATATATGCAGAAAGTTTCTCACTGCTACTAGTACATTTTGAGCCCTCTAAACACTAATGCAATCAAGAGATACTTGGAGCTACTACAGGCCTTGGTCTTCATATATCGATTCTTTCATATATTTTTCGCGATTAATTGGAATAGGGTATGGAACGAAGATGTCATCTGACTGCTGCAGGAATATACTCAACCTTGACATGCACGCGAGGTGACGCAGAATCAAACATGTGTAAATATGCAGGTCTCCATAAATTATTTCTATTCATCGATTTAACTATTGTTGCTATCTTTCAGCGGATATGTAGCGCTGTAGAAATATACTCTATAACATCCATAATAGTAGAAATATGGAGCTATCAGGGTTCTTCATGGATTTATACTTAATGCATCATGTGTATTAAAAGTATTTAGACGTGATTGGACCTTGTGCTACGCAGAAGTCTGTAAGAGTTAATTGCTCTACCTTTGCCTCGTATCTGTTTTGAGTAAAAAGATAATTAAGCCATACAATTCATAACCGACGTCTTAGATCGCTACAAGATCATTTTATTGGTGGGAAAGGTAACTTTGCTGAGCTGTAACGGCAATGGAGGTATAGTTTAAATAAGGCCTTCGCAAAAATAAGATTTTGCTCCGTATCAATTAAAATTTGGATCCATCTGGTACCCAAAACTAATTGCAGTGCCACTTCGGAGATAAAATAAAGTAATAAAATGGCTTTAATGTTTACTGTAAAGAAATAGAGTCTCTTCCAGACTATAAAGCTGAGACAAGCGTGAATCATCCGAAAACCAAATGGACGCTCGCCAAAGTGCAGACCGATTCTTACTAGTAGGATTCAAAGAATTATATTTAAGGGTAAAAAACCAAAAATGGTAGTGTGACTGTATCGGCCAACAGAAAAAGACATTTGAAACTTCTGGCATTACGGTAGAGTCTGGCAAAAGCGGTAAGCGAACTCCAACGTCAGCTGTCAAAGGCTCATAACCAGATCTCTGCACAACATAACCAGCTCTCAGGATGCGAATGCGGCCGCCGCGGGTGAGGTCATTCCGAGTACGTGCGGCTCTCTCACGCAAGACGGACACCCAATGAAGGGCCTGGGTTTGCTCGCCGTGCCCCGTCACGGCGTTACTAAGAGAGGAACCAATGCAACCGTGTTTGTGGTCTCTGAATTGGACCGGCTGGAGGGAAAGACAGCTGTGCTGAATTGGATCCGAAACGGGGCCTCTTGAACGCGTGTAGGAGAGCTGGAGTTTCCGGTCATGGTACTTATGACACCACCGATGTATGTCGTTAATGGTCTGAAGGCGGCCTTCTCTGCCCAAGACAATTTGATCTCCATTCACGGCCGGATCGTGTTCCCCGGAGAAGCCATCTAACGCCATCGTGTACAGGAGCACCGTGTGCTCTTCGCCAGTGTCGTTGCCAATGGCTCAATCTGCATTGGCGCCGCTGTGCTAATAAATTGAACGTACGCACCAGGCGGAGGGTGGAACAGAGGAATAAGGTTCAGGGTCTTCTAAGTACTCGGTCAGGCCTAAGCTGTAAGCGTCGGTCTTCGTGAACTCCCGACCCGCGTGATGGCGCACGAAAGCTTTGATGTGACGACCGAAGAGCGCCGTGTGCTCTTCCTCGTTCATCGCGATGGGACGGGCAAAACTAGTACAGTAGACGGCGTACTTTAGGGGGCGTTGGTTATGATAGAGCTATCCTCTGGATATCTTGGCGGCCTCGAAGTCCTGACACTTCGGGCAAGACCATAAGCCGGCATCGGGACGAGGGAATCGGGCCGCCTTTACAGCGATGGCCTTACGGGGGGGCCTTCCCCCTGTGCTCAAGCTGGCCTTCTGTTTAGTACGTGCCATGGTCGAACGGGAAGGGAGTCGATAATAGGGTGAAGGCAAGGGAATCGATGACAAGGAAGGTGAAGCCAAGTGCGATGGAAGGGCGATAGTGAGGACGAAGAGGGAATCGTTAGGACGAGGGGGGTGAGGGTAGGATGATTTGGTGGAAAAGGCCCACGGGGAGGTGGCTGCAACGACACGCCAAAGGGGCCCGCAACGAGTACACCAGCTGGTCCACAGCACGTTAGCGCTTCTCAAGAGGCAGGCAGGGATAGTTGAGGGCGTGCCGAAGTAGTTGGTGGTTGATAGACTGGCCTTAGATGGGGAGGGGATGACGGTGGTAGGAAGTAGGGTGGGGGATTGAGGGGGTTGTACTTGCCATCTGTGCGCCCGTGTCGCACTTTGGGTGCGGGGCATGTGGGCTGTGCGAGTTCACCCCTTGATCTGGGGAGATACTGTGCTGTATCTCCCCAGTTGGTGTAGGGTTAGATACTGTATTCCCACCACTTCGCACAGTGCAGTATATTGAAAAGATTTCTTTTAAAGTTTAATTCGGTAGTACGTACCGCAGGATCGCGCTATTTGTGATTCTACTAAGATATACGACCTTAACAGACCGTTTGAATGTGAAAAGGAGTGGTGGGTGGGTGGGGTCACAGCCCGAGGGAAGGATAGAGGGTTTTTGCCGCCCCGTAATCCGTGGGGATAACTATGCTTTCCCGAGAGTGTCCGCTTGCGTGGAATGCAATCCTTTCCCGAGATCTCTTTTCACACTTTGGATTAAAAATCTATAATGCATGAAATGCCAAGTATCACGGCAACTAGTTTGGCCGTAAGTCGCCAAAACAGACGCTCGCTCGGTCGTCAGTGACGTAAGATGGATCCCAATAGGTGCCCTCAAATTTGGTTCCGTCGAGCTCCCAATCAGCGAGCAATTTGATTATTGGTAAGTTAACACCCATGGCAAACGCGCATGACGCTGCGCCTGGTCTGCAGCTATGACCTTCATAAACGCCACCGGTAGAGCTGGTACCCAATCTCTGAAGGCACAATTTAAGACATTTGTCCATGGTATTCGAGTTAGGTTGTATCTCTCGTTGTCCCTTGATTTCAAACAGATGGGTTGGTGGTTCCGTTTCTCATATTGACTGCGGTACCATCGGAACAGTAAGTCTAACGGACGCACTTGGTTCATTGGACAATTTCGAGCTCGTTCTAATCTCAAGGCTTTTCGGTGCTTGGCTTTCGTGCCAGATGTGATGGTAGGGACGATAAAAAAGAGAAGTGGTGCGATATTTCTTGTATCCATTACAATCTGAAGCTCTCTATCAACCCTGGGCGACCAAATGTATAGTACTGTAACACAACCGCAGTGCAAGCTCGGGTAAGCATGTAGTCCCGTGATCGTGCTGCATGAATGCCGCGTTCTAACATCGAATGTATGTAGCATAATTTTATAGGAATACGAGGTGATTTCGTCCCTGACTTATCTCAATTGCGTATGTACCCTTTCTTGGCCATGTTTTCCTCGCGCCCCGGTCGCGGGAGGTGGGAGTCCCAATGCTCTTTATCTTGAGTTTATAGCGGATATGTAATTTCCAATCGATCCGGATCCAATCTTACCTTCCCCATGTAGCCATGCAATGTAGGCCACGATGTCTAATTCTTTCACGTCGAACATGTTGCGGTGATACTCATCACAAAAGCGAATGAATTTATGCCATTTTGCATCATAGGAGCGTAAAGTAGTATTCTCCCATCCGGCAACCATAAGGTCCCCCCATTTTTCAGGGAATCTGTCGTGGAGCTACCAGCTTCTGACATGATATGGCTTTTGGCCCGCTTACTGATATCATACAATCGCTCTCCGTGCTATAGTGAACGCAAGCAATTTTCCATTTCTTGGCTTGCTGCCGAGGTGCTGGTTGTATGTTGTTGATGTATACTGCTGCTTCTGAAATCATCGGCCACCACGGACGGCTTGGCCAGTACGGTAGCAGCATAAGCCTTGTGAATTTTTCTCTCTTGACCTTCCTCAACGCCAAGTGGATTAGCTCCAGGTTGGGTCTGACATGAGAAGCACTCCTCCAGCTCTGGTTGTAGTCCGACTCTATTATCCCCACCTAATCGCTCTCTGCGATGTGGTCCAACGTGACAGGATATGAGTCGACAATTCTCCTCCGTCTGGAGAGACTTTCTGCGTACAAGATCAATGCTGAGGGAGTGTAATGAGCCTCTAAGCTTATCCCACTTCGCCATAATTCTGCGTGAAGTTTGTGCACCTCCTTCAGAAGTTTCTTTGATTTTTATACCATCTTGTTCACTATGTACATAGTACACATGTTTTCTGTGTAGACCTTGACCACCTCCCCTTTCCGCCCCAAAACTAGTGTTTTGAATCCCCTTAAGGATTGCCTTACCGCTCGCAATTTCTTGTACGTGATGTGATATGCGATCCTTATATTTTCGTCCCAGTAGTCTGATACTTCCCACATACCTTTGGAACCGGGCTCTGACTCCTTAGATGACAACGTGATCCCCCAAGTAAAGCGGGATGAGTCGGTGTGTAGTGTGGCCGCCACTCGCCGTTCTGGGCGGTGTATTTGACGAGAACTTAGGTGGACCCGTAGTCCTCCCCACCACAGAATGGAACGGATTGCGGCACCACTGACACGTGTCCGTCCTCCTTTGCAGATTCCAATGGACTCTTAAATTGCTCTGAGGTTGAAACGCGTGTCCGGTACCACAAGGCTTAAACTTTGGCAAAATTCTGCAAACGACTTCAGCTTTGTAACGCAGACTTGAAGCCTGTTCTTGTGTACTATACGCATTAGGAACCGCTCAGATCACTCTACTTTTGCCATCTTTCGTTCGGGAACCATAAATGTCATCCGTTGTGTATCTATGATTAGCCCCAAGCGCTCTAGTCGGAAAGTACCATTCCCAAGGACGCCTTTTTCCGGGTGTATACGTAGACCATACCCATGCATCATAGATCTGATTATATTTGTGGCCCTCCTGCAGTTGGATGCGTTTGATCGTTTCTGCCCATTCGGGCACAGTAAAAATTTTACGACATTTAATGTCGTCGATGTAATCTAGGAACCTCCAGCCGAAACGGTTACGTAGATATATCCACATGTGGGTGGTTAGTCTGACGAACCAATACTCGCTCAGCCTCCAGCCAAAAGGTAACGCTATATACTGGAAATAGCGGTTACCAAACTTCACTGTAAAGTACTTCCACATAGCTGGGTGAAGCCTGAAGTGGTTATATCCACCCTTTTGGTCGAAGGAGATCATCCTGTCTCGTGTCATTAGCTGGGCAACGAAGGATTCCAGAGTTGACACCTTTTTGTGGCGAGGATGCCAGTGGCCTGATAAGTGGTGTAAGCCTGACACAGCGAGCATTTTTCCATCGCTGTCTCGGGATATGAACTCTGTGTATACGTACTGCTGGGACACTACCTTTTATCGCGATAGCTCCCTCCACACTATCTCCTTCAACCTTTTTTCGATCGTTAGTTTGGCGAACTCCGCCTCCTCCTCGGTCCACCGAGGAGGTTTTTGCGATATTTGTAGAAACGGAGAATGGAAATATCCGGAGGGTCGTATATTCCATATTTTAATGCCTCCCATTCCCGTTGGTCGCAATCCAACTCGGCCCTCCATATCGGCCGCTTTTTTGGTACCTTCTTACGACCAACTGGTCATACATAAGGAGGCACCAATCTTCGGTGAGCTTTCTTACCTGAGACCACTCCCCGCGTGATTTCCACGCAACACAGGCAGGACTTACTGTCTGTCGCCGGCGCCCCCCTTCTTCGGGTCGCCTTTTGTGTTATCAACCCCCTTCGTTTTGCCCTTTTACAGGGTGATCAGTTGGGGTTGGTATTTTAACTGCTTTGGTTTGCTTAATTTGAAGACCCAGAAGCACTAGGCTTTGAAACTCTCTTATCTGTGTGCTTCACATTAGTCGAAGCGTTGCTGCTGTTACTCCTTACGTTCTCCCCAGCCTTTCTTATTGGCTATGGTCTTGGTTTAAGCCTCAACGACCTTCTCACCATAGACCTGCGATTTCCGAGCCGCGGGTCGCATGCGATTTGATACTATCTCTGCTGCTGGAACCTTTCGAGATGATCAGCACCTGCCGCATCTATAGATCTGTAAGAAAGATAGTCCCTTCTTTCTCTCAGGGCTTCATGAGTGGTTTCCATAGATTTGGAGACTATTTTAAATAGCTCTTCCAGTGTACTATTATTAACTCCGCTAGCAGATCATAGCTCTATGGCAAGATTAAAGGCTAACATTGCCCGCTCAAGCCATACCCCCGCGTTTAGAATCATAGTGGCCTTCTGCAAGTCCGAGCGGTATCTAGTGGTGTAAACGGCCTTTCGGGCCCATTCTTAACTCCAATTGACTTCTTTAGGATTTAAAGACCGCTGGTGGGTGAGTAGGAACACCGTTGGGGAATTTCAAATGCCGCATAGCGAGAGTAATCAGTGTCATCGTCTTCTTCGATATGGGTGCGTGAAGCCAGGGATTCAGCCGCTCTACGAGCATCATTGACAAGGTAAACGACGGATGGCACGTCCTCTTGCCGAAAACGCCGGTCGTATGAGATCCTCTGCATCGATTGCTTGTTCTCGCCCACCATTGCCGTTCGGATTCTCCAGCGCAGCGAGCCTTTCTTCAAGCGCTCTCAATTTCTCTGCACTATCCATTTTCCAGTTAAGTGAACGGATTGCGCTTAGCGCGGAATCTGTACTATTTGGATTAATATTCCCTCGTGGGACGTTGCTCGAAAATGCTCCCGCGACGGAAGTCACGACGACCGAAGGTCAGAGGCCGGGGAAAGGATGGAGGAAGGTTTCCGCCCCGCAATCCGTGGGGATAAGTATGCTTTCCCGAGAGTGTCTGCTTGCGTGGAATGCAGTCCTTTCCCGAGATCTTTTTTCACACTTTGGATTAAAAATCCATAATGCAACACTTTATGCTGTACTTTGTCGAGGGTGCGCGGAAAAATGGAAAAACAATGTTACGCTTGGCCGAGTTAGGTGAGGAAAGAATAAAGGACATTTTCAAGCATTTCAGTAACTGTACAGAAAAGTCAAGCATTTCAGTAGAGAGCTTACGCAAGCACAATAGTGGGTTTACGCCATCACTTTCAGAAATAAATATGACTAAAATCAGGATCAAAATTACAGTCTGTAATTCAAATGCAAATTTCTTCAATTGTCTTGTGACTAACATCCCTGAAATTCCAGTAGTTAGTGAAGAGCAGTGAGAAATATTACGCGGGAACACAACAGTGCCACAGGTATTTGGTGCGGCGAAAAAACACCACCCCCGAACGGACCGACACATCTCCCAAGCCGCCCCCAAACCATCACCAACTCCGCGTCTTTCCCTTACCTCTCCGTCAAAACCCCGGCTTTCAACACCTCCCACTCACCATGTTCACCAACAGCATCTCAACGTTCACCCCCTAGTTACCGAGTCACCAACTCAACCCCAACAACAACAAACCGCGGATGATGTTAACCACCTGACACCGAACAAAGTCCACCCAGCAACAGCCGGGCAACCTATATCAGGTGATGAAGTTATAACCACTCCACCCCCCTCTCCCGAGAAGGAAAAGAAGGGACGTCACCGGCGGTTTTCAGCTGAAGAAGATTTAATCATCGTTCGAGAGGTGGCCGCCGCCAAGGTGCATACCGCGTCATACGGTAACGTCTCAAAGCGCTTTAAGCCGTAGCGGAGAATTTCAGTGCGAACCCAAACATATCGCAGAAAGTCTCCGCTAAATGCGCCCAGGACAGGTATAAGAGACTTCAAATGTCCTTTGACAAGTCTGACCGACGCTATCAGCTTCGCTCCGGGGTTGGAGGGGAGGTTGGAGAGATTGATGAGTTTCTTTTAATGATGCGAGAGGCTAGAGAAGATATGGACGCAAGTAAGGGTTCAGAAAAGAAGCCGGCTCGAAAATTGACGAGGAGAAGGAAAGAGTTGGTAGAAACTCATGAAGATGGTCACCATTCTTCCAGCTCCGATAATTCTGGTGATGAGAGCCCTGGGAAAACAAGGGAAAGGGTTGTTTCTCAGCGTCCACGTAAGGCTCCTAGGACGATTAATTACTCTCTCACCGTTTGAGAAATGGATAGGTTCGCTTTGCACTTAAGGGATTCGGATCTGGATAGAGTTGAGGTAGATAAAGACCTTCTCAATTTCGAGCGCGAAAAGCTTGTCTTAGACTCGTCTGAATGTGAGAAAGATCGTGCTGAGCGCGCGTCTTAAATTAAAGGCGTCTCAGAAGTTGGAACTCGAGAAGTTCAAGCTTTTAATGAAGGGGCTTGCTCGTAAGTGAAAGCGCTATTTCTGCGGTTTTGCGCTACTGGTACCGTTGCGATATTGTAGAATGGACTTCAGATTCCGCTGGCTTCCCCGCGCGCGGGCCCCTGTGGGGCTGCTCGGGACCTCGCGCCCACAAATGTTTTGCTCATCCTTCTTTCATATCTTCTAGTTCTAGATATTCGCTAATTGTTGGCGGTGGACACGAAAAATACATTGACGTCTGCGGAGGTATACACATACCCTGATGTTACAACATCATTGCAGTCAAGTAAAGTAATCCTACCGGTGATTCCATCACCTTCATCTTTCTTTTGAAACTAATGGTGTTAAATTCGCTTTGACCTCCTTGATTACCATTCAACTGTGACACGACCGACAGCCGTGCCCTTATTGAACGCGGTTTGAAAAGCATGCAGATTGCTTCCCGCAAATGGAACCTCATGAAAGGCCTTCGATTGTAACCGTAGTCTCCATATAAGCATTACTGAACTTTTCGACGTTCAATACTGTCGACAGAATATCATCCATTTCACCGCGGACATACAAACCCAATCGTGACGGCGACCTTCACCCGGGCCAGGCGCATGTAAAATAAGCTCTCTGGGGACGTGACTGACTGAAACTTCATAGCATGCTTTCGTTTATGCCCATTATACGCCACTAATTGCAGCATGTGGCTCCTACTAGGCCTTGCAATCCCAATTACAGTCCCGTCGATGAACCCGGCACAGTTGGAGATCCCGTTTGTCTTTAAACGAATTGACTCAGCGTATATCCTTTTGCGGCGATTAATGAACTCAGCACTTAATCAACTGTTAGAAAAGGTCGTCTTGTGGGTCAGAAGCCACTCGTTCCTTCCCAAAATACTTCCGAAAGCTGATAGCATGCTTTCCAGTAATTCCAGATCCGACCAACGAGCTGGGCTAGCAAGTCTTCTCAGTATCACGCATGTGACCAATATGGGGTCCACTGAGTAGCGCTTTCTTCTGGTTGCTGTTTGAGTGGCCGGCCATGAAAGTATTTTGGTGACCAATTCGACATGTTGTTTCTCAAACCTGAACAGCTGCAAGAACTCTCTATTGCTCAAGCCATTAAAGTTGAACGCGAAGGAAGAGTGCTCATCCGTCAACTTCGGAGTACTGCTCCCATGTAATCGTTTTGTATTGTGTTAAGTTGTACGCGGTGACGAGAACTGATAAAGAGCTTGCAAATGCCGTGTCTCGATTTGTCTGACGTTTTCTTCCGATGAGTTCCAGTGCTTGCCTCCATTTTGTTGCTCTCATGAAGCATGTGGACTTCGTGAAGTCCTTAATCCTTCCTTTAGTCATCCTGTAGTAGCTGTGTTGAATTGGGGTGCTACGGGTTGAGTTGAGGGGGGTTGTGTAGTGGGTTGGTACTGTACCACTACAGTATTAGCACTCAAAGGTTCGACCTTCCAATGCAATACTCCAGAATAGTCTTATTGTTCTTAACGTAATGCTTAACGAATACGTCATGAGAATAAATTTCTGTTAGTCGAATATTATGACTAGGACACAACATAGTGAAATTGTCGAATGAAGCAATTACATGTCTCGTGAAACTTAATCAATTTCCTTTCAGTACAACAATATCAGTTTTACCGACATCTCTTTTACATGCTCAAGTCAAGCCGTGGATTGCGCTACCCACGATTCTGTGGTCATCGCTTGTTGCTCGGACAGTCACTGGACTTTGATGTATCACACGCTGTATCGCATTTCAAGCCATCGGTTACCGGATTGTCCTCTCTTGGGTCGCTGTTTTCCTGGTTTTAGAGTCCTTGAGAAATGTGTAATGTTTTTCTATAGTTGGCGTTTGTTTTTCACTTATTTGGGAAGACCTTGTTAGATGATGGGGCTATTAAGTTCCCTGCAGAGAAAGGTGGGGATGGAAAAAAGGGCAAGACAAGTAAAAACAAAAACCATCAACAACAACCCCGGACATCCCTCGACTTGTGGATCCACAATTCGGCCACTTCCAACTGGAGCGCCGAACAGCGCGACAGAAATTTATTCTCTGTTCATTAAGCGTTAACTGACAAATTCTGAAAACAGAATTTCAAATTTCAGAAATGAAATCACAGTCTAATTCAATTGCAGAATGCTGCAACGTGTAGTCGTGAGAAAAATTGCTGAAATGTGGCAAGTTAGTGAAGACCCGTGACAAAATATGAGTAACCATGGACGGTGACTCGACTTTTCGCGGGTATTACTAGACAGTACCGTACAGTACCGCACTGTAAAGTAGTCTACGTTTTTATCCGTCCTAACACTACAGTATGGACGAAACTCTGCAACATCATCGAGCGGATGCTAACTCCCTTCCACCTTCACCTGCCCCTGCCCCTACCCAGCCTGTTTCCGCTCCTGCGTCCCCCACCCCTCCCCCCTCCCCTACCTACAGCTGTGTGCAGCAATGTGCACCATCATACCAGCAAAAGCAGAGTTGCACGGGAGGAAAAAGGTCGACACTCGCGCTTCACACTAGAAAAAAATAACCTTCACAAACACAGGGGGGAACTTTTTCTGTAAAGGCATCCAATGGCTCCTATCCCAAGGTCATTACAGCAAAAGGGCAGTGAGCTGGTTGTGAGGTCAGAAGTTCGACGCGAGGCCAGCCAGGAGGCACACTGCATTGGACATAACACGCTGCAGCCTGCCGCCGCACAAGGGCTTGTGTACTTGCTCGGAATATCCCTGAACACGGCGTACGCATCCAGGTACCACCTCCCAATTGTGGATGTAGGGAATGGTGCGAGCCTGGATCGCGTGGAGTGGGCGATGAACTCCTTGTACTTTCTGAACTTCGAAGTCCTTGCCGCACTCAGGGATGTCGGCGGGTTAAAAGTAAGGACTACTCTGTTCGCAGGAGCAAGAGAGTTCACGCAGGTGACGTCGAAGTAGTCTATGCCCCCACTGCTTTCGATGGCGCGGATGTCCAGCCTGGTCCGATGTTAGGCCTGGCGAGGTTTCAGGACAAGATATATGGCCGTCTTAGCCATGTGCGAGTCTAGCAGTGTCACCTGACAATCATACCTTGTAATGCGTTCTGGCCCGTGTGCGCAATGCTTGAGATGTTCTCCGAACACGTCGAGAGTTTCCGGGCAGTGGGTCCTCGGACATGGTGTGTTCGGGGGAAGAGCGGGGCTTGGCAATAGTACTAGAGCCACAGATTAAACACAGGGAATCGATGTGTGTTTTGAGACGCGGGCGGGGCGCAATGCACCCAGCACCTCGCTCCTGGAAGGGCATCGACACCCGAAAGCTCGGATCACGAACTAATAATCCTATTTATCTGTAATAGAGATTGTTTGTCAATGCGTAAACGGCATAGTAACTGTACAGTAAAGAGCATACTGTACATTACGTACTACGGTTTGTACGGTAGCTACTGTACAGTACAGTACTGTACAATACAGTAGTAAGGGATCTGGCAGCGCCAGCTGGCTTGAGTGAAAAAATAGGCAACAAGTCGTTTCTTGACCAGGCTTCAAAATGGAGTAACAGTGAACGAAAAAGACAAAACTCACCCAATCAAGACAGCATCGCTTTTGCAGTTTCACGTTCCCTATTGGGCATGTTTGACCAAAATTGCTGTAAATTTACAGGACAGTTTTGTAACTTTTTACACAAGGAGCTCTAGAGTGAGGGACAAATACTGTACTGTACTGTAGAAAGCGATGGACGACGGTGCATAGAGACTGCCTATGCTGTCCAAAAGGTGCAGTGATCTGCATCAAGCTTGTAATACTTACAGTGCCAAGAGTCAATAGATGAGTGGCATCAAAAAAAGTGTAATGCACAGGAAGATACAGATATCTCATACACCTTTTCGATTGCATGTACATTTCCGTACAGTAAACCATCGGTAGTGTACTGTAGGCTGTTTGGATGGAGAGTCGAAGCAACAGGTGCATTGAGACACTGTCTTTAATGGAGGCGGATAGTGGGCAAAAGAATCTGGAGATTCGCAGTCAATGGAGTTAACGAGATTGTAGGTTACAAGCCGTTGAAGCGTTGTTTTATTTGCGGCCTTCGTGGATTAAAAAGGGCAGTACTGTATAGGAACCTTGTTTCTCGTCAATCCGCCACCCATGGCATGTCGTTTTGTTGATTGTTGGTTTATTTTTCGCCCCTTGAATCATTGTTATAAAGTGACATGTAAAGTCAAACCATTTGGCGACATGAAGAAACATGTGGTGAACAAGTCGGGACGCTGCTTAGTTACACTTGCCGACGCCATACACAAACCGTCGCTCAAAGGAAACAAGCGAACAAAAGTGTGGACAGACGTTTTCCTACCTGTGAAATTATCAGCACAAGTACCAAGTGGTCCACTTTTGCATACCGTGGTTAGCATCTGCATACAACTTTGGTGTGTTGCGTACAGGTTGTTGAATAAGGTGAGAAAGTTGCAAAACGAGGTGGAAATGAGGACGGAAACTACGAGTCCGACGGCGATGGAGACGACGGTTTTGTTGTTTTCACCTTTGATTCTTGGGTTGTTGCAACATTTTGCGTTTGAACCGGGAGCACGAGGGGCATACTCGGTTTCACACAAGTCGCCGTACCGGCGCACCGAACTTTGTGTTTCCGTTGCATGGACGTGGTGTTACTTTCGATGGATATGCATCGTATTGGTGTATGTAGAGTCGGTTCGAGGGTGGTCAAGGTGGGATTGGGGGTGTTGTATGGGGTGCATATGGTGTTGCTTAACGGATGGGGGTTGGTGGTGTTTGTGATGAGGAGGTTGGATTGGGGGTTGAATGTGTTGGTGCGTTGGATGTGTTGGTGACGGTGTTGTTGGTTGGTGGGGGAATTGTGGTACCGTTTGCGGCGGTGTTGTGTTTGCCGTACTTTTGTTGGTTGTTAGAGTTGACCTACTTGAATATGTATATGTATCGAAATAATGACCGGGAGAGTGTGGCCGAGTGGGGAGCGGTGAAACAGGAGGTGCAGCGGATCGTAGAAGGGGAGGTGAACATGGGCGGCGAGAGCAAGGGGGAGAAGGAGGACTAGGTTTGCTTTGCTTCCTCCTAGGTAGGAGAGTTGACTATATTGAATGAGTTCAGTGTAAAAGTAGGGATTTGTGATCTAGGATCATTGATCCACTTGTGTATCACTAATATAACACAACATGAACTGCATAATGGCGAATGACATTGAAGCATACGGAGCTATTGTACTGTACTGTACAGTACTGTTGCAAACTGTAGATATTTGCGGGGTAATACTGTACGGTAGTACTGTAACATCAATTATTATACAGTACAGTACAGTACAGTACGTAAGTACGAGATGATGGTTCGAGTTTCCGTACGTCACAAGTGTATAGTACCGTCCAGTTCAGTACATTCTGTACAGTACTGTACTGCACAGTCCTTACTGCAAGTCTACAGTCAAAGACTGAGAAACTATGGTAAATGAAAAGGCAAAAGCCATAAAGATACAAAAATCTCTGGCACCACCATTCAAGCGCACTTAATCAAGCTGATGTCAACCGCAAGGGGTGCTTACGTGACCTTTAGTTCGATCCAACCTCTTCACTCTGCATTCGTCCTCCTTGGTCGTAAACATATAATTCTCCCAGAGCACCCAATCATTCCAAGCGACACAAATCTTCATTCACTGCTCAAACCCTACCCAAACGAGACCCCCTATTCGACCAAACAACACACCTCCCTCCATCAATCCAGCTCCTGTGTTCCGCCAATTCTGCCCCCCCATCCAACCCATTCCAACCACAACGGCATGCCCCATCTCTTGTGAAGCAGCCGTCGAGTCTCCACCCTCCCGTGAAAAACATGAACACCGGGTCAACATGGTGGTTACCTTCTCTTCCGCCGACCCCACCTGATTTCCCGCTGCGCGCCGTATTTTACCTCACCCCTCTCCTCGGTGGATTCCTATCATTTCTTTCCTCGGACTGTTCAGCAGCTTCTGTGCAATGGCGGCGCACGCTTCGCAAGTCTCGACTTTCGCCGCCGGCGGGTGTATTTGCGGTGATGTGGATTGGGTTGTATGTTTGTATGGGCCATGCGAGTTTTCTTGCGTATTGGTGCGCAACGGGCGGGGAGTACGGTGTTGTCGAGTTGTTTAGTGGTGTATTTGACGCAATGTTTGTTGAATCACTTTTATATCATTGTGTTGTTTGGGTTGCAACGGGTGGATTTGGCATTGTTGATGATTGTACCGTTGTGGGTGGCGACGGCGTTGACGGTGGTGTTGTTTGCGGAGGTGACATGGAGGGCGGGGATGTAATGATGCCCGTGTTGGGGTGGGTGACGTTTAATGTGTATTTGAATGTGGTGTTGGTGTTGTTGAATCCCGTGTATACCGAGTGGATTTGAGAAGGGAGGAGAGGAGGGCGGTGGAGTGGGGGGGATGGCAAGGAGGGGAAGAGCGCTTGAGTTTGGAGAGTTTACGGAGGAAGGCGAAGGTGTTATGTTGCAAACTGTCGGTGGTCGCAGGGTGGGATGACTGATTGTGTGGTAATGTACAGCAAGGCACGAGTTGTTGCACTCTTGTCAGGTTTCTTGTCAGACTCGTAAGCCGTTTGTGATGCACATGTTGGATTGAGAAGGATCTCAACGTACAGTACAGTACAGTACAGTACATACTGTACATGTTGTACAGCAGGGCAATGCGGCAGTGCTTCAAATATCAATGAGATGACTTGAGATTTTTTCACTGTACCTGTCATTTGTACTGTGCAATACGTACAGTACGACACTTCGAACGCACATACTGTACAGTACAGTATTCGGGCCGCTACTCCACCTGGCAATCCTCCCTTCAACGTCCCCATCACCATCCTCTCCTGCTCTCCTTTCACCAAACTCTGTCCCTTGACGAGTCATGTCAATAGTCGTCATTCACCTTCCATCTCCGCATCACACCATCCTCCCCCCACTACCCCAAAAACACTCCACCTCCCTTTCTTCACTTCATCTCACCCTGAAGCTTCCTCGCTCCATCCGCCGCACCGCCATGCGTATGCTCGGCACCCCTGTACCCACCACCCCACCCCCTCCTGCTCCTCCTCCCAACCTCCTTCCCCCTACCCCGGTCTACACCCTCTGGCACACACGCAATCCCTCCATAACGCCCCCTGCATGGCTTCACACACTTGTTCTCGTCACCTTTGATTGACCACGGCCAGCAAATGATGCCGTCTATCCATCCAATCTTCTCACCGCTCACCAACTAGAGCTCGTCGCCGTTCTGGCCATGCCTGATTCCGCCGCCTGTGGTCATGGCATGGAGGATGTCTACTATTCCTTTCGTATTCCGCAACCACATGACGGTGCTTCCGTCCTTCTGGCCCATGTCTTGTTTCGCCAGCGCCCGGATGACCGCAACGCGAGGGTTTTTTCCAAAAGGCTATCGTCTTGGTCACATCCTTGCCATTTGTAGGCTTGTTTGACACCTCCTTCACGTCCTAGGAGAACACGTTTTGGAAAAAGGCGAGGCCGCCATGAGGGATGTCTGGGCCTACATTGCAGAGTGGCCCCCTGTCGATCAGGTCAAGGGAGGGCGGAGGTACGTTTGACATTGGGGGGACTATTCTCCGACTGCAGATACCGGATTCATGGATGCGTTCTTTTGCTGCCCCTGTCGTTCACGTTGAGGGGAAGCCAGTTGTGAGTGATCACGTCGGTGATTAGGAAATGGCCGTTGTGTGAGGCGGGTATGGCGGAGACCGTGGCTTGGTATCATGAGATTGAATTGGGATGGCGTTACGGGGGTTCATGAGAAGGTCCCGTCTTGTGGGAGTTGGTTGCCTTGGGCGAACCGCTCTTAGTCCATGGCGTTACGCCTGCCCAATGCGCCGCAGCTGTCATGGCAGTCGTGGGTTTGGTCCACCCGCTTCCGTTTGTTGGCGAGTGGAGGCCGTACATGTGCATACAGGATGAAGGATGGAGGGAAGTTGTTGGGGGGGAAGAGCGGAGGGGGGCGTATACGGGGTAACGAATGGACATTTGGTGGGTTTGCTTAACTTTCCACATGTCTTGACATTGGGTGCGGTTGGAGGGGTTGGTGGAAGAGGCAAAGCGGCTTAGAATCGGCGCATAAGACCTCGTTACATCGATCAAAACAGTTGATGGGACTTTTGGCAAAGGCAGCTGTGGAGTGGGAAAAGAGTGGAGGGATGGGTCATGGGCGCATGGGAGCAGAGGTCAGAGCATGCGTCTTTAATCGAATAACACGGCCGTTTTTGAGAGCCTTTGATCGGTATTTGGTGCCGACGTGGGATAGCGGAAGGAGTGTGACCGAGGAGCCGTACGCATCGGATCCGTTTGGTAGAAAGTTGGGGTTGGTTGACTTGGAGCTGGATCGCTTTCCGATGGCTGAGGATCTAGCAAGTCCAGGAGTCATTGCTTTGTTCAAACCAGGTGCGATTTCAAAGAATCGGGTCAAGACATTATACAAGAAATTTGTGAACGGCCCAGTGTTCAAGATGTGGTGGAAAAGCGCGCGCTCAGCGGCTGAAAGGGAGTGCATCGTTTTGCATAGGACAGATGTGATGGAGGCGTGCATGAGGGGGGTGGGGCGGTAGGGTGCAATGGAGGGGAGAAAATGGATCCGTCCAAGGTCGAAGAGTGGTGGACTTGTGGTCACGGATACAGTGCGAGCTAGCGGGTTGCCAAAGGAAGACTACTTGCTTCGTGGGAAGCTTAAGGAAATCTCTGAGTTCGTGGTGAACGAATTGCCCGTGGATGTGCAGAGGCGCGGATGGGAAAGGTGCACGACGCGATTTGACGTGACCAGCGGGTTCATCTCAAGACAAGAACCACCGCTCGCGCTTTTGTCGCTGTTTTTTTGACTCGGACGATGTGGATAGTAGCGTAGAAGCAGTTAAAGAAATATAGCACGTGCATAGCGAAGGACCTGTACATAAGGTTGGAAAACTTGAAGCAGATTTCCCCTAGACAGAGTGGATGAGCCTGAGCATAAACGGCAAAATGAGGTACAACCTAGGAAGGCGAGGAAGATGAGGAAGAGGTTGGACCGACATCGTCGGAAATATTGTTCCCAAGGGCAGACACGATGGCACCCTTTGCGGCAAGCTCTTTGACAAACGGTTGCAGACAGCGCAGGGCCTCTGACAAACGATTGGCTGTATTAGTGGACATCATCAAGCTGCGGCGTCCATAAAACTAATACTGACCAAATCGATAACGACAAAGCTAAGCAACTCCCTCCGCAGCTGCGGACTCAAGTCAAATATCCAGTGCTGTAACAGCTCACGGGGGTCAGGGTCTTGGTGGGTTCCGCAAAAGGCCTCGACACGTTTCAAGGTCTGGGCCAGGGCGGTCTGTTTGGCCTCATCCTCGACGTCACTAATCTTAATACTCAATTGGACGATCTGCTTCATAGTGTCCACCAAAGTGTGTTCCAATTTTTGCAAATCCTGCTCCTCCGCTTCGACCGGTGGTTCATCATGAAAGACCTCGACTCGTGCACGCTTCATTCCGTCACCTAAATGTAAGACTCTAAATCGTTCGACGCCTGTACAGAGCAACTTTGCTTCATCCATTTGTGGTTCAATTCAAGATCATCAAGGATGGCGACTGTGCCGACCGGTGCTGGGTCTCCCCAGGCATTGAGGGGGAGATAAGCGAATTGTGGTGGTTCGGATTCAGATATTTGCTTCAACCTGGCGGCCATGTCCTTTCCGTGCAGGGACATGACATGGCGGCCACCGGGAAAAGAACATCACCTCCCTGCGTCATTGGCACTGCTAAAAGGGCCATATCTCGGATGGAATGGTGTGGTACGCGACGAGTATTGTCTGACATTCGCCATTTGGGGAGATGGATATGAGGCTGGCGACATTGCGGTGGAGTATGGAGGGTGTTCCAGAAGAGGCGTGGTGAAGGAAAGAAGAGAAGCGACATGGCGGGGTGTCTGTGGTGAGAGGTTGAGGAGCAATTGGAAAGGATTCGGCGACTTGACTGTCGTGAGATGGCTCTCCTACCTAGCTGTTTGTACGAATGGACAGGCGGAGATCGGATTGTTGATCTTCTTTCCCGAGATTGTGCAGAGCAGCATAGCCACGTGTAATCTGTCAGAGATGTTTACAGGAGGCCTTTCGCTTAACAACGGTGTTTACAGTAATCCAGTGCTGCCTTGGGACTTGCAGGATTCTCCGAGGAATTGAAGTGGAACAGAGAGCAAAAAAGTTACGCTACAATTACCACGCGATCGAAGACAGCTACACGTTAATTACAGTCAAGAGATAGTCAATGCAACTAGAAAAGCAGATTTCAAATTTCTTGTCCATGGCCAAAGATATGAATCCACTTGTAATCACAAGTCAAAAAATCAGACGAGAAGCAGTAATGCAAATAGATCAGGTACTTCTTCCCGCCAAATATGCAATACTCCATGCATCCTTCAACTTCAATGGCCTCTTGGGAGCCACCCCCCTAACTCCGAAAGCCACACAGTCAATGCCGCGTTGAGTTTGTCACTGAAGATGCCCAACGGAAAGATACTGTCAGATAAAAGAAAGAAAGCAAACTTCAGCTTACCTTGATGACTCCTTTCGTCCAATGCAGCGGGACTTACGGTTCGCCTTTCGCCAGTCTTGTAAGAGCACCCCCTTCTGCCCGTTCCTAGTGCATAGATATGCGTCCTCCCTCTAGAAACAGCCGTAAGTGCCTCTAGGCAGTAAAGAATGCAAACTTTTCCCCTTCGTGCGAATATGTCAATGGAGGAAACTTTCAGAGAAATACAACGAACCATTACGTTCTTTAAAATTTCTCAGTGCTTTAAGGAAATCTATCCCGGAATAACAACCACGAAAGTTGAGAATGTTTGGTGATGCAGGAATTTGAGGTAGAATGTCATCTAAAGGGAAGACAAATTCAACTCAGATAGACAGGATGATAGCTGCCCAGTGGGAAGATTAGGGAGCTCCTTGACAGAAAGTTTCTATTACGGCGATAACCTGATGATTTGGTGTCAATTTGCAGAAAGCGAAAGAACTTGGAAGATACGCTGGGGAGTTTGGACGATACGTCGGCCTACATCTGACGAGAGAAGGACTTTTTGCTACCGCCTGCTCAGAATTTGCTGGTCTCTTTGAATTTTATGAACGACGATGCACAATGTCCCCAAGCATGTAGGAGAATGAATGTTAAAAGAGTATATGAATATCGTGGTCGGCGTACTCCTCCGGTGTTGTCCTCCTTGAAAATGTCTTGAGTGTCTGGAGCAGTTTTTTTCATAGCCGAGAGAGTCATTCCGAAACGGATAAATATCCCCCAGAGAGAGAATAAAAAATTTCTGGGCGGATATAGGGGACGAGGTTTAAATTGCTCCCCGATACCCTGGCACCTTTTTAATATCTGTTATATTCGATGACCAAGAGTTGCAATCTGGTTTACAAAGCTATTAAAAGTTTATGTTGCCTCCATGTTTTATGGTGATTTCGCGGCTAGCCCTGAGTACAGGTGGATAAGCATCATGGGGCATTTCTCTGCACGTTTTATTTTGTTTCTCTGGCGCTTTTGTTGCGACGGGTCACTGAACAGTTAGTGACGTGCCGAAATGATCTGTTGCATGGGGATTCTCACGTGTAACGTTTACCTTTTCTGTTTACCTTTTGTATTTGTCGTCAACCCTTGGACGGTAATGTGTTGTCACAATGGAAACTACTCTGACGCATTTGCATGGCAGAAACGTACCGTACGGCAAGGGATTGCGTTGCCCCTCAGGTCAAAAATTCAAATGCGGCAATGATGACACTTTTGAGAGGGGTGCGATTTCATTAGTTGGTTGTTCAGGATCAGTACAAGTACAGTATGATACTGTACTAATAAATGCAGCCAATCAGCATACAGTACAGTATTGTGTAATACAATGTAGGAATACAGTAGACTGCGTACCGAAGAAAAATATAATATAATAAATAAAAAGGGCAAATTCGGAGCTATTATTTTTACATGAAATTTCCGACAACGGTACAAAGCTACTGTACAGTGGAAAATAATCTGCTTGATGCATGATCTGACCTTTCGAGTAAGAGATCCGTCTTACGGCTGCGTGCCTTGTGCGCTTCTGGGCAGCATCTCGCAGAGCTCTAAACAATTGCAATCCAACCCGACGCCGCAATTTACTCACCCTTTATTCGACGCGAACAATTTTTTTCAGGAATCTGGCAATGACACATCGATGATTGCAGGGAGAATACGACTTTGCAAGTTTAGCCATAGTTAGCCCCTGTAGCATTGCGTAGGCGTGCATGGCTGTGAAACGCGGACGATGAACGTACACAGCTTTCCGCGCAGCTTGCAGTTGTGCTTGCTGTCTGTTGCGCGGGTGATAGATTATGGCGTGGGTGGATCTGGGTGAAATTAACAGTGGTTGTAATTTGTAAATTGTTTCATTCCAGAGCGATGATGATAGCATGGTGCGTTTCCACACGTTTCCAACACGTTTCATCTGTTTCTGGCGAGCGCAGCGTTGGATCCGTTCTTTCTCGAGACCCAATCAAACTTTGATCCTCCACAACTCTACTCAGTCCCCGCCCGCATTTCTGCTACTGTACCGCAATATTTTGCCCTGTACCAAAGTAACACTTGTAAATTTTCCCCAGTAAACACTTCAAAATGGAGCCCCCCGACGTGTTGACATTACAAACAAAAGTTAATAAATACCACCAAAAAAAAAATCCTAACGGGTTCAATGAGTCGAGCCATATCCTCCCCCACCGCCATCTATACGTTCCTAAATCTCGGCCTCCCTGCTCATCAGCACTCTTTTCGTTGTTTACCCACCCGTGGTCCTCCCCACGTCCGCCTTGCTTTTCTTCTACAAGTAGCTCACCACCGCCTTTCCACCCTGCATTTCACCATCCCCTCTTATCTTACCCCCTTCCCTGCCCTTCCCAAAGTACCGTTTCCCCTTACGCAAACATGGTCGCCCCGACCAAAAACCCTCCTTGGTCTTCAACACTAGTAAATCTCCCCGCTCCGGCCCGTCGTTCCATACCTCTCAAGCCGCATCACAATCCGCGACCCTCCAATCGCGGCGAGCTTCTCGCCGCCTCACTTCGTCGTGGTTTCATCTCATCCCGTGTTCTTCATTCACGTTATGCCACCTCCACTCTTTCCGAATTCCTCGGCCCCGTCGCACCCGATCGTTACCGATCTCTTCCTCATCGCTCCACCGCTGCCGCAAAGGCACTCACCGCAGTTGCATTGCGCAAAGGATTGAAGGAGGTTCAACGTTTGGAGAGTTTTCGTCGTTCCGGTTCTTGAAATTGGGACTTACGCACTTTCGAGATGAAGATGCGAGGATGGTGATGACTGTTGGTTTGATGGAGTCGCCGCCGCACTTTTGGGATGCAGATTCGGTGCGGGTGTTGAAGAGACTCTAGAGGCTACCAAGACCTGGAGGTTGGGCGACAACCCGGCACCGAGTCTTCGAACTGCCCATCTACCCCTGGAGGCTCATTGTGTCGAAGTTACTGGCTGCCGACTATTCAGATAGTATTGCACCTGCCGCTTTTCCTCCAGGAATTCTGCAGAACCCGTTGATATCCTCGGAGGAAAAGCCTCATGCTCCGCTAATCACCCAGAGGGATTGGCTTCGCGAATCCCCGTCCCCAGATGTCGTCCTGGTAGACAAGGTCGATCAGGTGCATCGTGACGCCTCTACTCCATTCCAGGTTCCGCCTGATCCGGCGATGGCTACCGCTGGTGATGTGGTGTAGAAGGATTGGAACGCACTCTTTTGGGAGGACCCATGGACCGAGGCACCGCAGACGCCGCGGCAAAGATCTCGCCACAGGATGCTGGCTCCTCGACGGCCGCCGCGTCTTTGGAAGGAAAGACTGGAGTGCAACAAGTCGCTCAAGCAATCAAGCCTGGGGAAAGTGCCGTCCTGGTGCGGCCTGTGTTATTTGCAGATCCTTCTTCAGAGAAATTCTCATTTGATATTGATATTGTTGAGACGACTCCAAGGATCGAGCCCGTCCTACGAAAATACGACTTCCGCATCTTTTGTAGGTGGCTTCCACGAAAAACCCGAGCCGCAGTTGTCAAAGGATATAGTTCAAGGCGAGAGAGCGGGAGGGAACGTAGGCAGCAATGGAAGATTGGAACCTATCCAACTCGATCAAAGCGCCCCTCTTGAATTGAAGCATGATCCCATAGAAGCTGTGGAACTACCCTGCAATGTAAGGCAAGATGCGCCAACAACACTTCTGCAAGAAATGCTCGAGGACATGAACGACGAAAATGACTCCTTAGCAGGGGCAAGGGTAAAGTGGAAGTGGAGGAGCACCGTGCAATACGCCCATGGATGTAGTAAAGCCGACGCTGGGAATGAGAAGGAAAAGGAGCATGGCCTATCGCAGGCTACAAAGCTGAAGCGCGCGCGCTTAAAGCGAAAGTTGTCAACGCGAGCAGTTCATGACAAGCATGCCTTGGAAGACAGACGTGATCGAATGAAGGCAACAGTAATGGAAACACTCCAAGGGGATGCGGAGAATAAGAAAAAACTTAGTCGCCCTAATGCACACGCTGTCAATGGGCATCGCTCTCCGCGGGCTCCTAGGAACAGAGCGTTCCAGCGGCGGTCGAGTCGGCGCACTAGACGATCCACAGCGCCAACCATCGATTCCTCCAGCTCCGACAGTAATGACATCGATAATGGGATGATGAGGAGTTTCTGCCTTTGGAGGCAGAGGCTTCAACTCCAACACTACCAAAGCGCAGCTGCTAATTCTGTTCCAGCTCATTCTCCAGCCGGACCAAGCAATGACAGAGACGTAATCGTCCCCCGTAAGCGGCCGGACCAAGTTGCCCGCGACTTTGTAGGCTCTAGGTCAAAGCCGGCCACTACCCGAAAACCGGATGCATTGGTTCGTGATGAGACCGGAGCCATTATCGTGCTCAAACCGGACCAAGCGGCGAAAGAAAGGGAGAAAGCGCAGAGTACATGGGAAGAAGAAATCTGTCGTATTGAACGTATCCTACACGTTAACGATGACGTATCTCCTGAACTATCCTCAGCCGAAGAGGAAAGCGATTGGAGCCGTTCGATGGCCTTCCTCTAGTAGAGCGGCTTGTTCATGCATGTGTCCAGGAGAACCGCGACGTTCTTTATGCAGAACCATTCGACGAGCACGGAGAGATGATGCGATTCTATAAGGAGACAAGGAACGAACCAGCCTACGCACCTGGTGTTGCATCGCCAGGGACCCAGTTTGTTGAAGAATCTTGGCGGCTGAGCTTCATTCGGCGCTGGATGCCGAACCAGATGAAGGGCAGGCCGAAGAAAACGGTGTCACGGGGGAAGGCAATATGGCACTGGCAACATTACCCGCCTCTGCCGAAACCCAGGTGAAGGCGCAGTAGGGCACACAGGTAGCAAAGTGGAAAGCGGTGAGGTAGCTCTGAAAAATCAGATTCTTCGGAGGAGGAAGTTGCAGAAGGTGGCGCTGGCCGCAAGTGCAAATTAAGGCCAAAGCTATCAGAGCAAAGGAGCTGCAGACCCGTGTATGTGGAGACTTGCTTTCGAGCATGGAGCCGGAGGCGAGGAAACGAGTACTACGTTGGGCTGAGAAAGACTATTCTTGGTTCGATGATGGGCGGACATGATGGAGCTCGTGGCAGCAAGACGTCAAGGCCTTGCTCGCACTGCGATAGTTTGGACGGATGCACTGAGCTGCGATGTGAGGAGTCGATTTTGCTAAAGCTTTGGACGAACATGAAGTGGCGCAAGGTCAGGCGCATGAGACACAGGGTTCGCGTTCCGTCTGCGTAAAAGTTGGAAGTTCAACAAGGAATGAGGCTGGGACGAGTGAGTTTCGAGAGCAGATCAACTCCACTGATCTACGACAACGTAAAGGTAACTTTCAATTAGCACGTATAAGTCAAAAGGTTTCGGGGCGTCTGCCTGCAAAGTTGAAACAGTTGGCAAGTAGTAAGGTCAGGAACGAAGGGTTTCGTGGCAAATCAACTGAGCTGATGTAGCACAGGGAAGATAACTTGGAACAGCACGTGATCTGGGCAATTCTTTTCAGATTCCGGAGGAGTGATTGGCCATTAGGTGGATTTGGATTGTTTTTATGTACAGAACTGATGGTGACACAAGATTATCCCTGTCGCAAGTGAGGCGTTACAAACTTGTATGGTTGAGTGTAATTAGCGGATCACATAGCACCCATTATCCAGGTGGACCATTGATCCAGTTGTTGTTCGACTCCGCTTCTAATACCCTGTGCGAGGCCAGCCTCCATGCTCGGTCGCAAGGCGTTTTTGAGCACCGGCACGAGAGAGTTGTACAACCAGGAAAACGTGCGTTATTGGCTCGAAAGGAGATAATACCGCTAATCTTACAGGCGCACCTTGTACGGTCATGGAAGCATCTGCTTCGTTGACTCGGAGTAAAATATCAGCTTTCGCCAGTAAACTCAAAATCGGCACGACCTGAATCTCGCAGTGGAGGAAATTTGAGACGGTAGGACCATTGACCGACTCTGACGGCATAGCGATTTGTGAAGCTATGATATGAATATCTTTCTCCTCGGTGACGACGATGCGTACATTTTGCGGATTTAGATCAACGGAGATGAGGACGAGATCGGAAAGGGAGTACTTAGACGTTCGCGTTCAGCCTCGCCGCCTAGGTCGGGAAACGTGAGGCCGGAAAGCTGAGTTAGAGAGGGGAGCACAATGTCTTTGATGTTTCAATGAAGCGAGTGGCTTGAATGGTATCTGACAAGTCGATACGAGAGGGCTGTAAGTCTGGGCGTTGGGAAAGAGGAGAAGGAGTGTAGAAAGGAGAGGAATTGGATATGTAGGAGGTAAACGTGTCGGATCTGGTCGTGACGAGAGGTTCAGGATGTAATGACAAGCCTGGGAAACATCCCAGAATGAGCTGCGAGAATGTGTTGAAGATAGTCAGGCGGAAGGGCAGGGTGAGAGGCGAATATGGACATAAGGTGTCTAGGTCAGAGGTGGACATTGCTTGGTTGATGAAAGCGGGTGAAAGTACGGCAGAAAAGTGTTGTGTGTTTGGTGATCTGGGGCTTTGGGGCAAAGAAAGGTGGTGTAGTGAGATAGAGATGAGAAGAAGGAAAGACAGAGAGAGTAAGTGATAGATTAGGCGTGGGGCATAACTGGGAAAGATGGCCAAAGGTTAAAGGGTAAAAGTGGTAGACACGTGAGGAGAGGGGAGGGGGTGAGGACGGGTTGAACGATAGGAGGCTGGACGGCGATGGTTGGGTGCAGATCGATGATGAGAATGGAATTTAACAAGAGGCAGGGAGAGTGTGTGTTGTATGTGCGCGGAAAACACGTGTGCCAAGGGTTGCTGGAAATGGGCTCCGGCCTACCCGGTCGGCAATGTCGGTCGAATTTTTTAAAACTTTTTTGGTGGTTGTGCCAAGGCATCGGCGGGGGCTAACTCTGGGCCTCTATGGGTCGTGTCACTGTAATTACAGTGCATGTAATAATTAGTAATGACCTTTGACTATGCAGTCTTTACAAAATTGTCCGCTCACTACAGTATTCCCGTCAGTAGCTCCGCGAGCCGTCAAAGCTTGAGATGCTGTGTCGCCATAAGTTGCATGAATCCATATCTCGACGTTCTTATTGAGATCGGCTGACCTGACAGTGGCTACATACTTGCGACCATGTACGGTATTTGCCAAAGAGCCCAGCTGGGTGGAGTAGAGAAAATGGTGTGCTGGGGTGCCCGTCCTTCATACTTTGTTCGGGTCTGTAAACGGTTTTGTAAAATATTTCATAATCCGTTCCCTCTGTAACTTACGAAACTGTACATCTCGAGATTTACAGAAATTGTCAGAAAGAATACATGTTAATGCTTTAATCGTGATCCCATCATTACCATCAACAAAGCCAAACAGTTCCGGTGATGATTGCCACAGACTTCACAACTCACGACAGCTTTCTTCAGCTGGAAAAGTCAATTTCGAAACCATTCAAGTCCCTTCGGACCAGACGCACATAACTTCCGATCCATTATGGCCCGAACGGGTGCAATTGTGCGTCTTAAGTATGGAATCACCCAAAAATCGGGTACCAATTGTGGAAAGCAAGTAAAATGGGTACTGGTAGAAAGGTACCGTTATGCTAAATCTAGTATTATTAATAAAAATTCTTCAAAACAATTACGTTTGAACTTACTTAAAAAAACTGTTTAGCGCATCGTAAATGTGGAATCACTTCAGATTTTTCCAAAATCATACTTCATCGATTCCAACTTATTAGTAAATTTTTGCCCCACCACTTCTTAAATCCCGCATAACGCATTAGCGGCGTGGATATAGCCGACCACATCTTCCATGCATTAAAATAACCCAAAACCCCCTTTTTCAATACTGCAATGTATCGCCTCAACATTGACTTTACGGGGTTTTTTCAGCTATATTAGACCAGCAATCAACGATACGCTCCTTCTACTCTTGAACTAATCCAAACTTCCTCTCATATTCATGAACAACCCTTGAAATAATTGCCCAAAGATTCTCTATTGAGTTCAGATCTGAAGCTCAAGAACACCAGTAAAGTATGGCTACTTCCTTTCCGGTAAGCCATTTCCGGTTGTCTTGAAATATGTATTCGTCAGTTATCATATCGAAAGACCCAGGATTCACCAGGAGTCCTCGCCGCCCATGACAGCAAAATGTCGTATAACGTCCTGATGTACTTCGCAGAGTCTTGAAGTCCCTCCGACAGCACTAAATCGCAATGTTATGAAGTACGAAAAGAAACTTCATTACCTAACCACCTCCTCATTGACGCTTCGAGAAAATTCGTTTTTTGTTTTCTTCATGATGCCGGTGGTTCATCCAACTATCTGTTCAATCCATATTCAATTTGTTCTTATCGCTGAGTATCATAATTTTCCAATTGAAAAGCTCGCTTGCTTCTTTTTCTGAATTCCAATGTAGTCAAGCATTCCTGTGGCTTTTAACCAGATAGAATTATTGTTTGAATAGAGAACGCGGAGAACTCTTTAGCTTCAAAAGATTAGATTCAAGTCCCTTTTAATCTTTCTTACAGTGTGCATTGTCAATTTCGTCTTGCAAATTATTTTTTGCTTTTTTGAAGCATTTGACAGGCCTACCTGCCCTTTTGCAGTCCGTGCTTATCTAGAGTCTTCAGATAGCTGCCCATATCTTTGCTTGACCTCCCAATCTTCTTTGCAATTACTCTACCGGGCAATTTGGATCATAAAAAAGCCAATTATATTGATGGGTTTTTATTAATAGGTATAGATTTAGGATAAGAGGTCCTTTCGTCTAGTATCCAAATTTATTGCTTAACACTATTGCGATCCGAGTTTGGGTGATTCTATACTTATGGCCTGAATTATAGGAATGCGAAACCAGAGATTTTTTGTAACGGGATGAAATGGGGGGGTTAATTTTCTTGTTGTAACGGTGTGAAATGCTTGGGGTAGGGCTGTTTACTTAATTTCCTGATGAACGTAGTAGCACAAACGATGCTTAATTTGAGTGGCTGCTGACATGCCCTGAGAACGGAGATACTCTGGAATACACATACTTTCAAGTCATGGCCTAAGGTGTCGCTCTAAACTTCTTCAAACAAACAATTGGTGTTACTCTGGACGATTATCGTCGCATAGCGAGCGGGAAATGTCTGGAAACCTAAATGAATGAACATTGCTCATCCTGATTATCCTAAAATTAACTGTTGGCAGTTCCATTTGCAGTACGGTAGTTGTCATCAATATTGGCCAAACCGGTTACGCGATAGCGAGGCCCCAAAGAATGAGGCACATATGTGTTATTCAGTCCAAGTAAACTGGCAATAATGTAGATCTGCGCAGGAAAGCTGTTACAGAGTAGTATTTGTCACGTTAATCCATCATTTTTGGGCAAATATTTGACTTCTCCCAACAAAACGTGGGCACCTCAAAATACCAGATCACAGTCATTGTCAATCCAAAATTTCTTCCTATCCAAAATTTACTTGCAGTAGCCCATATGTGCACAATTCACGTGCCAAGTATGGGCTATTGCTCCTTTTTCGCCCCTTGAGGAAAATGTTTATTCTCTTTCTTGGTTTCAAAATGAAAATTCAGAAGTCAAACCAGATTCCATTTCTGTCAGTGATGTCAAAAAATTGATGGTACTGACAGCGAGCTCTCAGTTGGCAGCGAAAGCTTGAATTATCAAATATTATTGTCAGCTCATGATACTATGTCACCCGACGTGTCAGCATAGACTCCTGGAACTGATTATTCTCAGCGTCTATTGATTCACGATGAGGCAATAAAGGCGGATACGGATGAAAGGGTTGGACACGTGAAACTGTGGACACCTGTTGACACCTGTTCTACTTGTGAATCAAGCTGGGACAAGGAGTTGAGGAGTTAATCAGAATTCTATTTATTCTCAATTAAAATGAGGGATGGAAATTGTGCGGGAGTGGTTCAAAATATTCCACTTGTTATATTATTAATATATTGTATTGGATTCATGGAAACCAGCTTCCTATGACGGGTGCTTTTATCAAGTGTAACCAATGCGAAACAAGAACTGTAAAAATGGCATCTTCCCATTCACGTGGCTTATGTTACAACCTTGAAACGATGGAGTGATATTATGGAATAGAAATATGTGTGCATAATAGGTACATTATTAAGGTCAGAGTTTGGAGGGGTTTCTATGACGGTATGTGAAGTGTCTCTAATGTCACGGCACTGGTGTGTGGACCGTGTGGACACAAAGGGGAGGTGCCTGCTGCCAGTCGGGCTGGAGGGTACTGTGAGGTCACGTCGAAGTGGGGAAAAAGAGCTACTTGATAGCGGAGTGGTAGAGCGGGTGCGAACCAGGGTAATCACGTGACTGTAAAGCGGGACACCGGGCGCTGAGTACGAACCGCTTGAACACGCTAAATGATGCACGAAGACGAGGTACCGTGCTTGCACTAAAAGAGCTGCGGGACGGAGCGATCAATGGGATAGAGCTGACTTTCCTGCACTCGGCGTTGTAAAACCGAAGCTCGGGGATCAATACTCAGGTGCTGGATTGATGCCTCTACTTGACTAAGGGATTTTGAAGACTTAAATACTATGGTCCACGACCCCTGACTAATGTTAAACGAAAGCCCTAATGGCGGTAAAATGAAAGGAAATAAGGTAAATTAAAAGCGTAATCTACAAACTAGGCCGTAGTTTCGGATCGCCAGTGTCAACCACGGAGAATGGAAATGTGGATGCCGCGCCGGCGGCTGGGCCCGATGGACCATGTGGGTCAGTTACACGCCCGCTTCAATGGCTTACAGGGTCAAGTGTGGAGGGGAGTATAAATGATATCTGGGCCCAGGTAGCACTGTAGTAGGGGTTTCAGGAATTAAAAGAAGTACAAAACTGCCTTGGTCCCGATATGCAGGTAGGAGTGACCTTAGAACTACAATGTCAATTGGTTGTGGCTCAACTTTTTTTCTGAAACCAATCTTGATATTCCGTACTGTTTTAAATGTTTCAACTTCATAGATGATACTGTATAAGAATCTGAGAACCCAAGATAGCCTTTTGATTGAATTTTCAAAAGGTATCCTTGATTCTCTTGGTCAAGGCATCGGCGACGTTGTCTTTTCCCCTAACACACAGCATGATGAATATATCTCCTGACTCGTATGATTCTCGAAATATTTTATGAGTGAAACAAATCCTATTGTCACTAACTTCATCAATTATGTTGGTGGTCGGGTAAGTTCATTAGAATCAACTTTCAAAATAAGCGACAGGGAAAAATAAAAGGCACAAATATTGATAAGTAGTATAATGCGAGTCCAGCCAGGTCGGCTGACTCTGTCTCTGTAATTGTCTACGCCCTCATGGAAGGGAAGAGATCGGAGCCTGCTTATGCCTTCTTTAGTCGATACAATATAACATTCTGGAATACGAAAAGAATATCACCGCCAATTAACCTGTTCGGCCGTAAATCGATTTCCCTTGGTTTGAGTCAAAAAAGTCGAAATGGACGCGTCTTTATTACTGAACTGTTTGTCGGAAGGCACAAAATATGTAAGAACTGGGTTAAGTTTTTGAATCTCATGGAGATCACGATTGGTTTCAATCGAGTGGGGCGCGTTGCGACCGGAGGTTCGTGGCTGCAAATTGCTCGAAAAAATTACTGCAGGACTGAAAACTACATGCCCGAACCAATTGAGCTGAACAGAAAGGGCTTGAAACTGAAACATGTAAAGATCATCCGGTGAACATTTGGCTTTTTTCTCCTTCCTTCTCTTGCGATGTGGCGTAAATCCAATAATTTTGTCCAAATACTATTTTACTGAGTCAGTGATTTTTAAAAGATTGTATAAGAATATATAGAGTTTATTGAGTATAACAGGTTCGAATCAGACAGGAATCTGCCGACTTGGAGGCATTTGGAAATTTACACATGGAAATTGCGAACCATATCTGGATTTAAAACAAGTCATAATCCATCCTCAACTATGTAAATATTGAAAAAAAACTTAGATATTAGTTATATTTCAAGAATAATTGAGGTATCACAGTGACGCATTAAATTACATTTTAGAATATCGATTTTTTTAATTGCAGGTTTCCACAGCCAGTCTGACTGGACGTGGCTGTGCGCCAGGACAAGAAAATTCCACGAAGAGAAGCTATTATTGGTCCAGCAATATGGTTTGCGGACATGAAAGTTGCAAAATAACCGTCTACATTGAATAAATGCACAACGAATGTCTATGCTTTCCGCAAAAAGTCGAAATATCACTGTGGCGGAACGAAGAGCCCCCGTAACAGAAAGAGAGCCTTATATGAGTTCTTGCGGATATTATGTGTAGTAGAATGGACTTGTAAGGTCCACGCACTAGGTGGGGTTTTAGAAGCGGAGCTTCTTCGGGTGACCAGTCTAGCTGGGCTAGACAGCTACAGCAGTAGCAGGGCAGAGCTACCGTAGATCGCGCTCGAAAAGGACTAGGAAGACGCCCTAGGATCCTCCAGGTGGGCCTGAAGTGGGGATTTGAGAAGGAAAAAGGGGAGAAAAGGAGAAAGGAGGGGGAGATGGTTAGTTAGGGTAGGCGATCCTACTCCGGGAAACGCCCGAAAGGGTTAGTAAAATGTGACTACTCCGGTCACTGTGTCTACTACGGACACGAGTAGCGCCGCCTACTCCGGACGCACGCTAGTTGGTCTAGCTGTAGTGATCCCGTGCAGCGCTAGGCTTGCCGGTCACTCAACTAGGCAAAACCTAGACAAACTACACCGGACTACTCCGGTCTCGGTGGTGCTGGTCAGGGAATTTTGGTGATGGAAGTTGGTCCATCTGTTTTATGGTTTACTGGTAGGAATTCTAAGGCCGACGGCCCTAAGTAGTAACGGTGCCAACTACTGTGGCACTGTCAGCTAATTAGTTCTACAGTAATTACTAAAATAAAGGGATAATTAAGGGAATAAATGTAATTGCCTTGGCCCTACTCGTGGCCCTAAAACGTGACACTGACACGTGGCACGAAACGTGTGCCCGGGACAGGGTAGCCTGTCCGTACTGTAGAACAGTATGCGCGCGCGAAAATAAAAGGCCAGGTTCCCACAGTATGCATCTCTTTTTTCCAATATTCTTGTGTAATACGTGTGTTTTTTATTAAAGTATGCCAATTTTCTATCAGATTAAACATGGAAGAAGCAATGCGACGATATAAGATTTTCATCTATTGGTTACGTTCTGACGTTGGATACCTTTTCCGCTTTTCAAACTTATAATTTTGTTTCCCTCGCACGATATTTTCGTCAATAAGCCATCTTAGTGCGCTCGAAGCGATCTTACTTTATGTCACAGGTTCAACACAAACTCGGTTTCTAATTTGGCGCAGAATTGACGATTTATATGGCTTAAAATTTCATAATAATTTTTTTCTTTTCAATAAAGGAGTTTCGCCCAAATATTTATTCTTTTATTAGGTGGATCATCCTTATTTACGCCAATTTAGATGTCATTAACTTTAGCCCCAGTAGCGCTTTCCGTCACTACGAACTATTTTGATTCCGAAACGATTATTCAAGCATAATAGACGTCTTCAATACGACACGAGAACAATGAAGAACTACTTCCTTAAATCAACGAATGGTTCTGAGACTTTCAATCCCTGGTATTGGTGTTGGATCGGAAGCAGACAGATTGGGTACAGCACCAAAAAAAATCACCTTCATCATTCAACGGGATTTGAATTTTTTACCTCGTTCTAAATGTTCGGTACTGTTCAAATCTTTCAAAATATATGTAATTGGGTTCAGCTTTATTTCCTCTCATGCAAATTTCAGCCACTTGCTCCGAAAGATCTCTACGAAATGTTATTTCGTTTTCTGAACGTATCCTATATTTCAAAAATTACTTTTCTTTTTAGTATCGAAGAAGTGTACTGGAGCTACCTCCTGGCAGAGTATGTGAGGTAACAATATTGGGAGATCGAGATTCCGGAACCTTTGAGAGTGCGCGGCTTGCAATTTGCTCATAATGTGTCGGTTAGCTCTGAGTCCACCAGCGTCTGTGGGAGCCGGATTGTGGATTTTTTACGGTACATCCCTTGCAAGCTCAAAATAACTACTAAAGTTGTTTTCACGGAGAGGTTTTGTCGTTAGAACAGCTTGTGAGGCAATATCATGAACTTTGGACAAAATATTTTTCTTGTCTCTTTCTTGCATTTAATCATTTCAATACGCAGCGAAATGTAGAGCGAGGTTTCCATTTTTCGTTGAACCAATTCTTTTTGCTCCTCGCAGGATTATGCTTCAGTTTGAAACTATCTTTTTGCATTATTTTGTCAAAATAATCATTATCATATTCCTTATTCATTGCGATACAGCTTGTTTCATGGATTTCTTGATGCCTTTTCTGAATCCCTTTGTAAGAAAAACAGCAACTTTAAAAAGTGAGGGTAAGGCTATGATAAGAAATATTTGGAACTTCGTTAATTCAACCACTTGCATGGTATTTATTTGCGCCTCCATACTTAAGTTTTAAGTGGTATTTTTAACAATTTTTTGCACAAATTGAATGACTTTTCGGTCTTCTTGCAGGTGAAGAGCATCTGTGCGACAGTGTAAAGTGCCTTTTCTCAATCAAAAGAAATAAATCTGCCCTTGAACAGAACTTCCTAGTCATTCAGTGATAATTTCGATTATATTTATATATTTAAAACGCAAATATTGCGCAGATCCTCCTATTAAGCACGATTTTATTTTTACAATCGTCATTCGAAACTTCTTTTTTGCAAACAAGATCCATCTGTGACGCAAAATAGCTCTAAAATTTCGATGTTTGGCTCATGATATCATGAAGGTGAGTTCGAATTTCGATACTATCCGTAACTTAGATTAGACATTTGATTCGCAATCCAATACTTCGAATAAACCTACTGCTATTACAAGATCACTAGGTTTATTTGAATTGAGCACATCCTACTCTGCTCAAAACACAATTTCCAAGGAGAAGATTACGATCGCCTATCGTGACTTAGACCAGAATAAAGATTGAACTCACTCTCAAGTCTTCAATAAGAAGTCTCCACGTACATAATGATCTTCGAATCGCTTCAATTCCAAAAAAAACCATGTTAGAATGGCTCACGATATAAGGGCACCAACTTGAAGTCTATTTCCAACGCTGAAGGTGATATTGCTGACTTAGTTCGGTCGACAAATTTGGGGCGGCTTCCATCTAAAATGTGATTTATAAATTTGAGTTCCAAATGTAAGAAAAAACTCTTTTGTAACTTTTACTATTCCTTCTGCGGCAGTCAATCTGATATCAACCAATCTCGAAACCTATTTCGTCCATGCTAGAGAATCTTGGTCTGTTCAAATACCGGAGGAATCATCATTCGAAATCCTCTCCCAAGTTATTTCCCAGGGTCCATAACTGTAGTATGTCACCGTGTCAGTAAGAGGAATGCAAAGTTTAAGGGGACTGTAATCCTGGGTTATTCCTTTTTAATCCAGTAATTAACTTGTTTATCAGAAAGCGAAAGTGTATACTAGTCTGATTTACCGTTCTTCATCTCCTAAATGGCTCCGATTTTGCGGTGAGGGCTGCCTATATAGCCCGTCCGATAGCCATACTGATAGACACCCCCCCCCATTTTGCTATATTTGATTTAAAAAGTGAGATTAAAAACTAGACTGGCCACTCTTATTATTTTCAAAGAGCAACAATTTCACAAAGTTTCAGATAATTCGATCATTTTTTTTTCGAGAAAGCTTGAAAAGGCTACTAGAGGGAGTGAAGTTCCGTACCTATAGACGCAATAGACTCCCGGTTCATTTTCAAGACAAAAATTGCTTACAATAATTCTTTTTGCCTTGGTGCTCTAATATATCATTTATCGCTACTGTGTGCCTCGGATGATCTTTAACAAGTACTAACGATCCAGCTTTTCACATATTTTTAAGATGAACTTCTTAATGTCATCGAAATATTCTAACGTAAACAGCCATACACAGCACGCAAAATCACTCCAGAGACATTCTTACTGGATTCAAGTTCGGGCATCTGGCCGACAACCAATCACGTTAACATTTTTGCTCAGAAACCAATCCTCAGCGACCTTCCCAGTTCGGATTGAAGATTTGTCTTGCTTAAAAATGTAACCATTACGATGCCTCACTATCAAAATGGTCGCAATTAGCTCTCTAAAGTAGACACATACTCCTCTGCGTTCCGATTTCCACATAAAACTGCATATTGTTACACTCCATTCTCTGAAAATGCCCCCAAATTATCACTGATCCCTCACCTGCTTACCTCCGTGATAGCAACTGCTCATTTTTTCCATGTGGTCATGCAAACAGTACTGAGGTCCATCAGGTCATCTAGATTGAATTCTTTTCCATCCGAGAAGACAAGTCGTCCGTTTGTGCCATGTTCCAGACTTCTTTCTCTCGGGCCCACACTAGTCTCGCGTGAAGGTGGGAAGAAGTCAATACTGGTGCCTTCTTTACCTTTTCGTACTTCAAAAAAGACGTGGCGGAGAGTATCTGCTGCGTACGACGCTTGTAATGGTCAATTGAAGCTTTTTTGTTGACTGTTCTGCTGACCTTTTCCCCTTCGCTGCCTCTCGACGTAGATGACGGAGGTGTTGAGCAGTCATTTTTGAAGATCTTCCACCATATGCTTGTTTTCGTAGGTGTTTTTGTTTCCGGAGGAAGGTTCTTACGGCCTTTTCAGACCAATTCAGTCGTCTGGCTATCTCGCGGATAGCTACTCCCCCCCAGCCCATGGTGTCACCTTCCCTTGGTCAACGAGTCAAAGTCTTGTTCCCCTTCGCATAGTTGACGTTGTAATGGTGATAATAGGGTTCCTGTGCTATGCATTAGTGGGTTTTGTAAGCTTGATATCATGTTCTGTAGAGATATGGGGTTAGGCTTGGAGTGAGGGCTAACAATGGTCACACCTACAGCAGTCCCTGTGCGGAGGGCGCGAGTAAAGGGACGTCGACGAAGAGGTCCAGTGCACACTGCTTGGATGGGCTCTTGTGGAGGTCAACAGCAGACACCCCCGAAATCCGGTGAGGAAAATGGGCGGGCTTGTCAGTTGGCGGTATGGAATATCGCGAAGACGGTTGTAGCAGGGAACTGCACCCACACCACCTATGCAGGTTGTTGCGTGATAGCCCACATGGTGTAGAGGAGGGGGAATAGTATAGTTACCTTCAACTGAGGTAGGGGGCGCTGGAGGCCGCAGAATACTGCGTTGCCTCAGCGGAGGTCGACTAAAATGCGCCATGTCTTCCCGGAGGAGTATAGGTCGGTGGAAGGCAGCGGGAGTGTTGAGAAGGGGGCGGAAGCCGTGGGGGGCAGTGGAGCCCAGGCGAGTGAAAAGGTGCGAAGAAGAGGTGGTAGAGACCGATGGGTGCAGCAGGGAGAGGGGAGAGGTGGAAGTGATGGATGATCTCTTCGTGGAGGGAACGGGCGGAGTGGTTGCCGAGGTGGTGGGAGCGTGATAAGTTTGCCTCTTGTCGGAGTTGTGCGGGGAGATCCAAACTCGTGGCTAGAGTGTCGTCGGATAGGGTCTGAAGTCTGGTGACATACGTGTGCGTTGGGGTGTATCCAGAAGTCGTCACAAATGAGGGCATGTTTGTTACGTATGAGACTGTGTACGCGATGTTGTTGGGAGTGCATGGCGTGAAGCTGAGGCCGCCATGGCGGAAAGACAGCGCTTGAAGCATGCGATGTCGGACATCTTTCGGTCAACCTGCTCGAAACCTCTTTCGTGGATGTGGGGTTCTTCAATGCTTGAAAGGTATGGTTTCCAAAGTGGTGATGCACGCAGCGACAGCGACCACTACTGTACAGTATATTTACTAAATAGAATTTAGAAAGTTTCGCGTATTACCTATATATTTGCATAAAACCTCATGCCCCAACGAGGCGTAGAGGCATTAAAATTACTACTGTGGCTAATTTGTGGCAACACATTTATATTGACATCAACTTTTTCGTTGCCCACGGACCCGCGACTTACCGTCCCGCAGCCTCTTCCAACAATTTTCTAACAGTCCAGCATCATTACTGCCCCAGCCATCATGGCCTCCCTCAAGGACCTCCTTCCCCCCCACGCGAATCCCAACCTATCACCCCGACTCTGTTGCCCTTTCCCCTCGCGACACCCTAGTTGTCCCGCCGTGCCTTCCCCTCAAGCAGGCGTCTCCAAAGTCGTTCCCTACCACAAAAGCCACACGCTTCGCACCAAACGACCATGACATCAACTACTCCGCCGTCATTCTACGGTGAGAACGCCTCGCGTACCGTTCACACCGAGGCCACCGCTCTCGTCGAAAAGACTCGTTCCCAAGCGCTGCGTCCATTACCGTCACAACAAGACGCCGATGCCGCTACCGCGCGTACCGACTGCCTTGCAGCAGGTTATTGATGGCAAGACATCCACTTCCAAATCTTCTCTCGCGGACAAGGTGTCGTGTACCGTCAAGCCGTCTTTTGTGCGTTACACCCCTGCCAACGCGAACACACAGGGTGACCAGAACAGAATCATCAAGATGGTCCAAGCACCTGTGGATCCTATGTTACCGCCGCGCTTCTCGCATAAAAAGGCACCCGTCAATCCCCGAGTCCTCCCGTCCCGGTCATGCATTCCCCGGAGAGAAGTTATCCAAGGAGGAAGCGCCAATTGGCACATTCCCCCTGTCGTGTCCAAGAATAACAGAGGTTACACCATTTCTTGAAAAGCGACTCGCCGCCGATGGTAGAGATTCCATCGACTATTCCATCAACGACCGCTTTGCCCAAATGGCGAGGCCTTGTACAACGCCGAGCGCACCGCTCGCCAGGATGTAGAGAAACGTGCTCAAATCCAACGCAATGTCGCATTGAGGGCAAGGAGGCGAAGGAAAAGGAGTTGCGTCAGCTTGCAGAGCGCGCACGTCGCGAACGCAAACGCTATTTGGGGCTTTCTGAGACCACGGATGCCGATAGCATCGCACCACAACCCGAGTTGGCCAAGGCTACATCCGTGTCGCAATGGCAGGACCCATCGACAATGGGAGCGCGTCTGGTTCAGGATGAAGCTCCACCTTGGTGAATCAACGATCGGAGCAAATCCCCGAGGGTCGCGGGGCACATCAAGACGTAGTCGCTTTGGAGATGCGCCCAGTGTCGCTCCACAGCGGGGTCTTGGCGGTGGTAGATGGGACATGCACGGTCGCTGTTGGAGAGCGGAAAGTTGAGCAATGACGCAGACGTGAGGCGTCGTGACAGGATTCGTGAGGAGCGGAGGATTGAGCGGGAACATGAAATGAGGCAGAGCCGAACTGTATGTGATGAAGCTACAGGGCCGACGTTGAAACGCAGCAAAATGTCGAGAGATGCGGATCGTGATTTGGCGGAAGCTGTGGCGTTGGGGCAGAGTGGAAGAGTGGGCGGTGCAAGTGGCGAGATGCTGTACGACCAACGTTTGTTTATTCAAAATGGGCGAGCAGATGGGTCTTTAGCGGGTGGGTATGGTGCTGATGATGCTTACAATTTGTATGACAGACCGCTATTTACAGGTGGGAACGCGTCGGAGCATCAATACAGACCACAACGTGGGGGAGACGCCGATAACAATGCTAGCGGGGGTAGGAATTCACGACCAGGGCGACACTCTGGCACTGGGGCATCGCGCGGAGCACGACCACGGGATCGACCAGTGGAGTTTACAAGGGATACAGAGCTGAAGTCATCTGCAAACGATGACCTATGGATTGGATAAGTTTTTGAGTGAGGCGAAGCAGCATGCAAAGGCAAAATGATGCGGAATTGTTTCGTCAGGGATAGGGATTTCTCAAGAGGTGATATCTTGACTGTAGTGCGTTGCTCTTCCTAGGTTGGGTTCAGGGCGTAGCAGAATAGTACCTATTTGGTAAGGCGGACATATTGTTTTGTTGCTCTTCGGGATACTGATGTTGGCGACGGGAGACCTTGTCACGGGGAAAAACTTGGACTAAAGCTACGGGATACTGCTGGCCCGCTCATGCTGCAAACGCCTCAACTGTGTGTCTAGCCTGAAGAGACGACACCGCGGGATGCAAGCGTTCAGATTTTTTGATTTTCAATTGGGTGCAGGAGGGAACATGTGCGATTGAGAAAGAGCATTGGGTGGCGTGAGACAATAGAGCGGTGGAGCTTGCAAATTACGCTTGTACCAAAGCTCATCAAACGGATGGTTGCAGCAATTGCCACATTTAGCAATCTTCTGAGGGGTCATAGGGATACTCACTGTTACAATAGTTGCTTGCGTGCCCGGTGCGGTGGTCTGGATGCTAGTTTTGGGCTAGTCAAGTGCAAGACCGTTTTGCAGATACGCTGCAATGCGGGTAACCGTTTACAAAGTAATTCAACGCAAAAAGGAGGAGAGTGTAATCATGCTAGCAAGTAATACTAACGACGATTGACTGCCAAGGTTGCAATGCGAAACCAGTTGCAGTCTACCGACTTGTTACACAAACGATGGAGAGACGACAGATTCTGCTCTCAGCATGAGCAGCCGAGCAGGTGCATTTGCCCTTGGCGCACTTGCAGCCCTTGGTGGTAGTTTTGGTGTCATTTCGAGATGTGGAGTGTTTGGTTCGGTGTGTGTTGGAAAGACTGTGTGAGGCGGATGATGGTACTTGTATTAAGTTGTCTGAGTCGGCCAGACGTCCTTAAGTAGACGTTTTCTGCACCTCAGCTGTCCATTGCCGTTGTCGGGTTGTAATGTAACTCATCTACGTCTGGGAGATTCGAACGGGTCCTCCATATTGTGAATGCCCTAGCTTGATATTCTTTCGTGGGGCCATTGCAGTGCGTTGAGAAAGGCGGTTGCACCTTGGTTGCCGTTGCACCCGCTCGGCTGGACATCGCTCCAATGCTCATGTAATTTTCAATTTGGGCACAACGGTAATAGCGTGTATGGCCGGAAGCACTTTTAAATTTCAGGGGTTGCCGAAACAGCTTGGGCACTAACGGCAGCCACGAGAGTGACGAATTATGTAGGCTCCTTGGACATCCTTGGACCTCTGCGGTTATTTCTCGACAAATTATTTCTAACGAGATAATATTTACTCATGCAATAGCTATTGCTTTCTCGAACGTTTCGAGTTAACCGTGTAACAAAGTCTGTGCAAGCTTCACAAAGTGTACTGCCGATGGCTCGACCAATGATGAAGTAATTAAATCAATGAAAGTATGTAGTGCGCTGCTTTTCTGTCGTTCAACTCTGTTGCTTGCTTTGTAATCGAATGACATGGCGGGTTTGTTTAATGAAAGCAATTTAAGCATTGGTTGGCGTTGCTGTGTTAGAGGCGGTTAACAGCTATCTCCTTCTGTTTGACATGGTTCTCACGTAGTGGTCCTTGACAACGCAATAATCGCAAATGCCGGCCAAATGATTTCGACTCGGAACAATCACACGCAGCAGTAATGTAACATCTTCTAATACTTTTGCTCATATCATCGCAAGATTCCAGAAAAGCCTCAGCCTCTTATCACCTCTTATACAATAAGCCAAGTTACACAATTTCACGCCACCCAAAGGCAAGAATGAGGCGCATAGCAGTTTAGTACACGAGAACGGCAGCTTTCTGAATTGTCGAAACTGCCATTCAAGATGCTTCTGGAATTTTACCGGCTCCGCTCGGTGATGCCGGCCTCGGCGCTGCTCGCACCTTACTGAATTTCAATTTTGCGAGCCTGCCTCCCCGCTTTGCCCAAAGACAGGCACAAAATGCCGTCCTCAAACTCTCGTACCTTAACCTCTTCAGGATTCCACCTACTATCCAAGGCAAAGACAGACCTGTAAATAGTTAGACTGTGATGCCGCTGGTCCCTGGCCGGTGGGACGGTTTCCGGGGACTGATGGACGGGGGTGAGTCCGAGGTGGTGTTGTCCTCTCTTCGCCCCGGTTTGGAGCAAGAGAGTGTCGTCGGATTCATCTGAGCTAGAGTCAGAGTAATCAATGAGACCTTCGAGAGGGTCGCGTTTTGATTCAGAATCGGTGCAAACACTATGAGATGGTGGCAGGAAGGTTGCTCGATTTGAACACAGATATGGCGCTTGGCGGTGACGATAAGCATTGTTCCGTCGATTTCGATATCAACATCTTCCACTTTAACGCCTGGCAGTTCTACTTCAAGGATTCCGATATTGCCCTCTGTCCTGAACGAGTGATTTGGAGTCCTGGCTTCCAAATGAGTAGTTTCATTGCGAACGGACAAACGGCGTGGGAACAGAAGGATGTCGATACTGCTGCTGTCTCCAACAGAAAGTGAATTTCAGGTAGAGGTCTCATGACGATTCTTTTGAGGTGAACGTTGTTTCGACTGATGTGAATGTGTCTTGACGGTTAGGTTGTTGGGATGAAACTGGCTGCTTTCTTTAGAACGGAGAAGTGTGATGGTAGAGGGGGAAGGGTCGGGATTTTGTTAGGCCTTTTAAGCCATGAAACTGGTTGCGAGGCACTCTGGAAAAGTCCCGGATGGAACTGTTGAGCAGACTTGAGAGTTGCCATTGTATAACAGCGACGCATCGTTACTTTTGAAATCTGCATTGGAAAAGGGCAAATATGGTTTTTTGCAAGAGATGAGGGGGAAAATGGGGAGCACTCTTCGTGAGTAGTGGCTGTTTGCGCCTGAAGTGATGCCACGACTGTACCACCATGTAGTCGTGTAGAAGATCCAAGGTGTAGGCAATGGTCAAGCAGCCTGGGCTGAGTTTGGGCCTTGAACATGTGTCACTTTTACCTTCCTTGCTGGAGTCGCCAGTGGGCGATGAGTCAAAAAAAAGTCAATTAAGCGCATCCAGAGTGCATCACTGTCGTATTGCCCAAAACATCACCTAGTAAAAAGTACTTCCGATCGACGAGTCAGCCTTTGGAACTACCTTCACCGCCCTGATCTTCTTCTCTGTTTGCCTTGGTAGATTTCAGCACACAACTTGCCATCGAATGATTCCTGCGACGATATCAAGCGCCATTCCCACCGCAGTCTACAGTGCCAACCTTCCTAATTCAACCCGTCATCTGTCCATAATGGTTACTCACCTCTTCCAATCACCTCACTTCACCTTCCTTGTTCTTTTCTTCTTTCATCCTCTCTTCCTCGCGTCGCTCAACGGCGCCCCCGTTTCGCCTTCGCCTTCGCTTCGTCATCCGCCCAAATCATTTCCATTAACGGCACCGCGTCCTTCAAATCCCTCATATCCCACAACACTCTAACCTTTATCAAATTCTTCCATCCTCGTTGTCCCCACTGTCAAACGTTTGCCCCTCACTTCATCACCCTCGCCTCCCTCATCTCCTCCAACGACTCCCAGCTCAACGCCACAGCCCCAACCCAAGTCATTCTAGCCGAGGTCGACGCCTCTAACCAACGCAATCGCGACCTGATTACTACCCACGCCCTAGGTTTCCCAACCCTGAAACTCTTCTCCTCCGGTCGTCTTATCTCTGAATACACGGGGCCCCGCAAGCCCCAACCCATGTTTGATTTTCTCCAACAAACCCTTCGTATCCGCTCCGCTTCCCTTGTCGAGCACCTCGCCACTCGTCAAGACCTTACCATTTTCCTCAACCAAAGCGCCAACCGACCGGTCATTATCACCATCTTACATCCCAACTTTCAACCCGTCATCAATCTATCCCTCTCATATTCGCCCCTCTCTTGACGCCTGGACTCTGCAATCCGTCTCATGCGAAACACCACCCGCCCTAATGTTCTCTTTGCCTCCGTTTCAAACCCTTCTCACATAATCCCCACGAACCCCGTCAAGAAAGCTCGCTTCCAAAACCTCGCCCCAACTACCTACCACCCACTCCTGGTCGCCGCGCCAGACGCCTCGCGGTTTTGGGATCTCGCCCAATGGTGGTTCCCCGCCATGCCCCATGCAGATTCCATACACACTTTCATGCACCTTTCCACATTACATCGGGACGGTTCATAGTCCTTGGATCCTGTTCTGGCGCCAATCATATTGCAAACCAATCAACCCATCGCTATTGCCTTTGGTACATCTACCGAGCCATCTTGGACTCAACGAGAATTTTTGCTCAACGCGGCAGATCGCGACATAGAGCCGCGTATGGTAGCCGTGTATGCAAATTTGGACGACCATAAGGAGTTTGCAGAGCATGTTGGGATCATGACAGACGGCCCGATGGAGCGGAATTCATCGCAAGGTGGTACGTGGTATATCGCAGCGGCGTGATGAAGCCATTTGTGGATATCTTTGTACCAGGCGGGCAGAGAACGTGAACATGTGGATCAAGCGGCACTCGCAAGCATTCAAAAAGAGCAATGTTTCGCCAAAACCTGGCCAAGTTTTAGAACTGAGCCAAGACTCATGGTCGTCGTTATTTCAGCATGATGGGCGTGGCGTGCTGTTGGAGTTGTATCGCTCGGATTGCGGTGCGTGCAAGCGATTCGAAGGGTTTACAGTGATGTGGCGAGGATGCTTGCGCCATATGGGGGTCTGTTGTGGTGGCGCGTTTTGATGTTATTGGAGGACATTCCGGGTGAGCCAAAGCTGCCAGAATTTGAGAGTGTGCCTACCTTGGTGTATGTTCCAGCTGGAGGGGATGGGATTTTGTTTGAGGGGTTTCAATCGAGATGGTTGATAGCGAGGTTTGTTAGACTACAAAGTGAAGTTGGGGATGTGGCGTTTGCGAGTGTAGGGGTTATGAGTGTAGTTGCGTGGTACCTTGGGGTGGCGGGGCTTGCGATATTGGGGGTCGCGGCGGGGTTGGATGTTACGGATCGACTGAGACGAAGTGTTTCAAAGCAAAAGAGGGACCACTTGATGTAGGTAAAAGTGGTGAGTCGTGGTTAGAAACGTTTGATGTGAATAGCAGGGCTGGGGCGCGAGTCGAGGCCGAAGGTGGACGTGGTTAGTCTGTTGTGAGGAGAGAATTGGTAAGTGGTCGGCTAAAGACAACGGATGGGTGCGAGAGGAGCAAGGCGAAATAGTGACAAAGTGACTATTAGATTTACTTGCCACAAAAACCAAGCACACTGCCACGACTGGTGATTTTGCAGAGTAGTTCAAAAGGTAGAGGGCGACTCGTGCTGCCAGTGGACGTACGTGGAGTAGGCATCACGTTGAACGACGTGCTCGGGGCAGCTACATACAAAGGTGGAATCAAGTGGTGACAAGTGAGGACATCAAAAGCCGACAGTGTCTTGCCAGGCGGACAAACTCTTGAGAGAGGCATTGTAAAACTTGAATGCCTTATCCGGATTCTTTTCGACAGCGGCCTGGTCCAAACTTTCGAGGTCATTCTTAAATGCCTTGTATGCCTTGGTAGCGGCATCGGAGGTCTTCTTGTCGCCGATATTTGCATTGACTGCGAGCTGGGTCTTTCGAAGGTCATATGCCTCTAGTCGAATACGACTCCTAACATCCTCCCAGCTCTTGCCCTTGATGGAATCGATAGCGCCTGCCAAGCGATCTTTGGAGTCGCTAATAATCCTCTTGTACAAGACGATTTCATCATCATTAAAAGTCTTGTAAATAACCTTGCCTCCCTGCTGAACACCTGCGGTAAAAGGAGAGGACTGACCGCCGACACCAAAGACGGATATCTTGGGTGAATCACCGGACTTTGCATGTGCGATTAGAGGGGAGAGGGAAGCACCGGTGATAAAGGCGGCAGCTGCGGAGAGGGCTTGCCGACGGGAAACAGGAGTGGCGGTCATAGTAAGGATGGGTCGGGCATTGGTAGAAGGTGATTTGAGAGAGAGGCCCGAAAAGTTGGAGCGGACCGAGACTGGGGGCGTGGAACAAAGGTGGGATGCATGATAGAGATGGGTTGGGATGGACGAAATGGGGGATGAGATGGACAGGGGGATTGGGCGGGACGGTGAGAAGGAAGGAAGCTTGTGAATGTGCGGCCTCGAAGAACGGCCTCGATGGCGAGAGTAAAAGGCTGTAAGACTAATGGTGGGACCAATAGCGAAAGCGATGCCAGGGATTGATTCGATTGCATCTCCCCGTTGAGCTCGCACAGCTGTCAAGTATAGATAAAATCTCCTCACCCATTTTCCGTGTCTTCCAACAACCCTAGAACAATTTTATTTTAGATCCTAAATCCATTCACGCCCTCCTAAAACCAGATCATAAAGTCCATCCTATGTACAAGTCCTGTACTGTACAGTACTGTACAGTAGGGACAGTCTCAAGTTGCCACAACCAGCTTGGGATCCCCGACATGTCACCAACCTTGTTCATCTGGGACTTTGACAACACCATCGTTCTTGAAACACCGACACGCTCATCTTCCGCAGCCTGGCGCCCGACCTTCTCCCGAGCCTTCATTCGTCTACCCGGCCCACTGGACCGACCTAGTCAACCAAGCCCTCACCACTCTATCCCACCGCAACATCCCCGCCTCTCAAATAATCTCCGCCGCCGCACAAGCACCCCTCCCCTCCGACACCCGCCACGCCCTCCTCTCCATCGCCACCCATCCACACGCCACAAGCGCCATCCTCTCCGATGCAAACTCCCTCTTCATCACAGCCTGTCTCCAGAAACACAACTCCCCCCACCCGCATCTTCCAAGCAGGCATCGTTACCAACCCGCACACATCACCCCACATGGACGTCTCATCGTAACTCCATATCTCACTCAACACAACACACACTCTTGTAACACATGTCCCAGAAACTTGTGCAAAGGTGAAATCCTCGACCGTTGGCGCGACGGAAAGTATTACGGCTGGCGTATCGTCTATGTTGGTGATGGTGCCAATGATTCTGTCCCGTCGCTCGCTTGGCCGCATGCGATGTCGCCTTGGTGAGAAAGGGCATGGCCTTGCATGCTATGGTCAATCGCGCGCAACATGTCGCTCCGGCCGTCAGGATTTGGGCACATCCTGCCCAGTTGAGCCGCTTTATCGAGGAGGAACTCCCCGCGCCCGCGCCCCCGCCTGCATTCCGTAATTCATGTCAACACTGCACCAACACAACCCGCATGTGGCAGTAATAATCCCATGTCCTGATCAAACACGCTTTTAAACATTTCAATTCCGATTTCCAAATTTGACATGCTCATACCCACATTTGTGTTATACATCCTGTCACTGCTCTCTGATCTCTCGCCATCTCTGCCAATCTCCCGCGTCGCCGCACCACGCGTCCCCCTCATTCCTCATCAACCCCGCAACAATGCGCCTTCTAGTTCCCGCCTTCCTCCCCTCCGCCCCTGTCACGCCTGCCAAAAGTCCACCTCCTGCCACCAATGTACCCCCACTCATCTCCCCAACCTGCACCCTACGCCCCCTCCCCGCCGCACATTCCTCCACCTCCTACCCACCGCCCTCGTCCTTCCACTCCTCCCCTCCCCTTCCCTCTCCGAATCTCTCAACGAGCGTGCCATCCGCAACGACCTCACTATCGTGCTCCAGGGCCTCTCTAGGGCCAAACAACTCACCCATACGGTCAACACCTGGAATTCTACCTTATCTGACGATGACACGCTGTACATCCTCCGGTACATTCCGTCTGGCTAGAACCCGCACGTGTCGCCATGCAGAGTGTCGCCACGCAGCAACGCGTCGATGTAGGCGATGCCCAAGTCGTAGCTACCAAAGCTGCCGCTACCCTGGGGCATTTGTTGGAGTTGAAAATGGAGGCTAAACGCAAAAGTAAGGATGGTGTATTAAGGGAGTTGGACGAGTTTGTCGAAACCGCCAATGACTTTATCGCCTCCGCCGCTTGAAAGGTTTACATCTGCTAACTAGGTGGTTGGTGCCATGCGTTGTGGATCTTGCCCAGTAAATTTCTCATACGAAATGCTTGTGTTGCACACTACCTTGCGGCCCACTTGTTACCGATTCATGCGCATTTACGCAGTCTGCGGTCGATGCTACCTTAGATTGTGGCCTGTGTACTTGATAAAAGTCAGCAGCAAGTTGCAAATTGCAATCCCCATGCATGCACTCCATATAACCGTTGTCTTTGTTGATCCGCGGGCCGTCCCACAAAGTTCCGCACCCCGCACTCCACCTTCCGTCAACACAGCAACCCCCTTGCAGCCCTCCTCTACTCTCCGCTGCAGCCACACCGACACAGACTCTATGCCGGCAAACTTCCCCCCCGATCGTCCTGCCCACCACGTAAAATCCGTACAACTCCACTGTACGGGCGGCAACAGCGACTAGATCATTGACGGTGATTTCACGACTCGCCACCTTGGATCGGATGTGGATCCATTCCTTGGAGGCATCCGCGACTCGAGCAGGCATGGAATCCATCGTGGTGTAGATGTATTGACTTCGTAGTTTGGATGTCGTCTCCCAGGCCTCGGCTGTCGTGCCTTTTACAATCATGCCTGCGGCGCGCTTTGCGGCTTCTTTCATGAGTGAGGCCATGTCGCGGTTGATTGGTGGGCTTTTTTGTCGATTGGAGACGGTGGGCGGCTGAAAGATGTGGTTGGGTTGGAGAGGATATCTGCAGGGGATCGTTTGCGCCGCGGATTGCACCGTGGATCGTACGGCCCAATGCGAATCACATGGCTTTGTTTTGAGCGTCAGGAATGGGGAACATTGCAGTGGCAAGAAAAAAATTCCACAAAAATAACTACAGGGCCATGTCAACTTTTTCACCTAATTCTTTAAATAAATTAGAAAACAATGCATGTTGATATATGCCGTATTGTAGTTTTTTTCTCCCCTTAAACCTTCCGCCAACCATGGCTTTTGACTCGTTAGGATCACCTTCTGAGACGTCATCAAAGGTCATAGAGAAATACGCGACAGCTGTTGCATCGCGCAGCGGATGCTCTACGGGGTGATGAAGACACGCTTATACCAGAAACTAAGCTACGCTATTTGGTCCACAAGCGCGGCGTCAGTAATATGTCGTGCCCCGCAACACGCACAAGTTAGTCACCCTATTCAAAAATTAATTTTGTAGCGACTTCACAGTGTTGCACATACATATTACAGTGATAAAAAAAAAGTATTGTAGTGTAGTGGGCTCCGCGAAAACTTGAATGCTGGGGGTTTCCGGCGCAAAATATTCAGCTAGGCGAAAAAATCAGATTACCTTGGAAATATTCGATGTTTCACATGCATGCCGCCGCAAGAGCCGAGCCGATCAGCACGCTGTGGACCACTTCATCGACGACCCTTTATTTGCGCCCAACGCACAACGAGATTTGACCATTGTCAGCCCTTACTCCGTGCCATATCGCAACCAGGCAGATACGGGTCTCTCAGTACTGACCCGGGCCGAACGAACGGCCGAGAAATGAACACTATGCGATACCGTGTCTTGCCGAAGGTATTATTGGCTCTACCTATCGCCATCGCCATCTATATCTACGGACAAATCGGATCAACCGGGCTTCAGGATCGTCATAACCTTTACTGCTTTGCAGCTGATCGTCGAGGTAAGCATCCTCTCTCTGAGTTCCGGAATCTCAAGACCCGAGTTTCAGCGTTTATTCTGAAATACACAGTGCTCATTCTGACACACCGAAAACTGCGTCTACCCCCCACCTGACCTCAAGACGGTCTCTTGCGTGATCTTCCCACTGAACTATATGAAATGAAAGGTCTCTTCTTCTACCATGAAAAGAACTTGTATCGTACTTGATTATCTAAATCAGAACCAATGCACGCCAAAAATATAGACTCACAGAATTTCTCTGGAACCAGGCTGGACTGAAACAGGGACGACTTCTCAAATGAAAGCTACGGGAAAACTACACACAACACTGTCATTTTAATTTGAATTAAACGGGAATTGATTCAGTTCATTAATTTTTGAAAAGTGCGGTTCGGCTATCCCCCGGTGTATGCTAGACATGTTCAGGATAATGGGTAATGTGAGTCATGTGCCAGCAGGCATGATGCATTGGACATCACTGCTGCTGTCGCATGCCTCTGGGTTAAAACCGCTCGAACCATGTCGTCCTTCCGGTCATTAGTCAGATCTACCTCTACCACTTAACTGTTACTTTCTAATCATTTCGTGTCGGAGGAGAGTGAAGAGAGTTTTTATGATAATTTAGTGCCTCCAATTGAGACTAGTTGAGTCATATGTTGAATCATATGGTGGATGTATACATTATATATATGGGGAAAGTTAGACACATTGAGTAAAAGAAGTATCGAATAACTGAACAACAAACCACCAAACTGCATCAAGCAACCTTGTACTTTGTAAAGTGAACAGCCCTCCATAGGGCCGCAGATCTTTGCGGCGTACTGCCGGCCGAAAGGGCTCGCACAACCCGCGAGCCGGGTCGTACGCGAGGTCTGTCTTCCGGACCCCACACCAGCTCTCTGTAGGGCCGACTGTGGTCGCAAGTTACACTTGCCACGAGAGAGAACTTTGACAGTTATAACTGTTCTGTTCGCAGCTGCACAGGACAAGTGTAACTAGGCAAAATGAATGAAAATCGGCCGGAAACACAGAGGCGTGTTGCTGGCGAAGGAAATGGAGATGGCACAGAATTTGACGACGAATGAACTTTATGATGAAATTGGAGATCCAAATCCGCTTCCAGACACAGCTTCAAATGATGAGATTACGAGGTACAAGAATGAAGTTGCACAGTATGCTTCGGAAATGTGGGATGCATTCAATGCAACAAGAATTTCCGGTGAAGACATGTGGCTCGACTACACCTCCACGTTTCGTGAACATTCGATTCCTCATATCCCTAAAACGATTCAGATCAAGTGGATCAGTTTATTAACGGAAAGAGGCGTGTATGTCAAGAGAAGGCAGGGGTATCCAAGAACCAGAGCAATGATTGAATGTTTAAAACAAGATCGTTTCATACCTATGAGTGAGGCCGGAGTTAATAACAGCTACGCATGTAAGGTACAAGAGGGTTACACCAGGCCCCCTAACATTCTATCCTTCAGTCAGAGACCTTTCATCCAATACAGATAATGATGTCGTGGCTGAAGTCTCTAAGAAATCTAATATTGAGAGCAATAATCCTAGCAGAACCGGAACCTCCAACGACCCAGATGTGACATCTAAGGGATCAAGCGCATTGAACCCTGGTAATCGAACTGGAACATCATTGGGAATCAATGGTGTAATTAAGGCATATCAGACGAGGGATAAGTTCTCGGGATCTTTCGATGAGGACCTACCAGGAGCTCTCGAAGTCTATGATACTATGTGCCGGGTGTGTCAACTCAATGATGCAGAAAAAGCACAAGCTATTCCTGTTATGTTGAAAGACGAAGCACTGACATTTTATACTAAGTATTACAAACAGGGTCAATCGTATGAGGAGGCATCACAGCTACTCATCGATACATACATGAGTGTTGAGCAACGTAATCGTGCTTTGGTCGAATGGCAATCTATGCGTTTGTCGAACTTTATGCGCGAGAGTCCAGACAGAAGTGAACTCGAAGTATTCAGGCTTTACTGTAAGAGATTGTCACAAGTTCAAAGACAGTTGGATCCACTTTACAGGCACGATCAGTTTCTACGAGATCAGCTTGTGTTGTCCTCGGATAACACACGGATAACTCAATCCATGCGAGAGCGTGTCCCTATGAATTCTCGGGATGCCCGTAACAGGATAGCAACGTTTTTGTCTAGCGAACCCCGTTCTGCTGGAGCGTTCCATGTGTATACTTCAGGGGATAGTTCCGTTAATTACAGCCTCGGACAACGTTACGGAGGACAGGCGAGAAAGAAGGTAAGGGGATTTGGATCAAGCAAAAACAAGTTCCAGAGGATATCATCCCGATGGTTAGCTGGTCATCAAGGATGCTATGTCTGTGGTAAGAACCATAAGGCTCACACGAGACATTCCAGAGAGGAAGTAGCAGAGGCCATTGCGAGACTTAAAAGACGTTCACCAAAGGCTATGATTACAGTGGATGATGTAGCAATGATTGTTAATGGAATGGCAGACGATCAATCCGACGAAAACGAGGACGAAGAGGATATCCCGTTGTCGGATGAGGACGAAGAAAGTGACGTCTACGAGGATGCGGATGTTGCCTATATTTCTGAAGATGCAGTGGAATCACACAAGTCTGATGAGATGCACCTAGCCAACATTTCATTCTTGCACGGGAGGACATACAGTACTGACCTTGACTTCGAATTGGCTCGAATGCGTCGTGAGTTACAAACTGGAGAGACTACAAGATTCAAGGCATCCATATTGATACGTGTGCTAACCGATCCTCCGTCATGTCATTCACCCAGTACAAGGCCTATTGTCAAGAATTTGACGTACCTTGTCGCATAAACAAGGAAGACATGCGAACTCTGAAAGGGTTAGGTGGCAACCAGAATTCAATAGGAGCTGTTACTATTCCGGTCCCATTTCGTGATTTGAACTTGGTCATTGATGTTCAGTTTCAGATAGTATCAGACAATATTCCGAGTTTGTTAAGTATGAAGGACATGTTAGACAATGGATTGGATATTAGTATCCAGGACCGAGTGGTCCGTTACAAACATCTGAGTCAACCGCTGACATTCGAGAACTACTTCCTCATTCATAGATGGAAGAGGGGCGATTTATCATACTCTTTCTACACAGAAAAGGAATTGAGGAAGCTGCACAGGGTTTTTGGACATCCTTCCGTCACAGCCTTCATGAACGTGCTGCGACGAGCAAGACCAAATGAGATGACTAGAGAAGTAAGAGATTTCATAGAGGAACTGTCCAGATCATGCGAGACTTGCTTAATTAACTCATCACGACCAAGAAGATTCAAAATTACAGTGGGTACAGATGAACTTCGTTTTAATCATATCGTAGCAGTGGATGTAATGTACATTTGCTCCAAGCCGGTTCTCCATTTGGTTGACGAATCTACTCACTTCTCAGCGGCTTTATTTTTGAGAAATATGCAATCTTCCACAGTCTGGAAGGCAATCATGAAGTGTTGGTCCAGAGCCTACCTCGGTCCCCCTGACTTCCTACGCATTGACCAAGGGTCTAACTTTGTCTCAAAAGAATTCTTAGATTCCGCACAAGCGGATGGCATATCAGTACTTGAGGCTCCGGTTGAGTCACCAGCAACTATGAGTCACGTGGAACGTTACCACGGTCCTTTGAGAACAGCGTACCTCAAGCTAAGGGAGAGCTTACCACGAAGCGAGTCAGATGCAGATTGTCTGCAGCTTGCCGTGAAATGTGTCAATGACACTATTGGGCCGGAAGGTCTTTGTCCAACACTACTCGTTTTTGGTGCACTACCTCGACCTGCTGCAAGGACACCAGCCGCTACCCAATTGGAACGCGCAAGAGCGATTGAGAAGGCTATGGAGGAAGTACACAAGGAACAATGCCGGAGGAGGATTTCATTCGGCTTGAAGCACGTTGGACCTAAGGGTAAGGAACATAGTGAGGTACTTTCGAGACTTCCCGCTGGATCTCCAGTATATGTTTATCGAGAGAAACCGAAGAAATGGACTGGGCCGTATCAATTCATTCAAATTGACGGAGAAACTGTCGTTGTGCAAATGCCGAAGGGGAGGAGGATTTTTAGATCTCATGTCGTTAAGAGTCTAGTAGGATCTAAGCTGCAACCGCCCTGCCATGATTGTAAGAGCGCCAACGCGAAATCTGAGCACCCAGCGTGTCCAAATTGTTCAGTCCCCAATTCCGATGCTCGACCGCATATACAATATGACGCTGGCTCTGATACACAGTCTGAGAGCGCTTGCTCGAATTACTTTTGTTTCAACGTTGAAACGGTTCAAGATCTCGCTCGCTTAGCACAACAAAATCTTATAACATGAAATAGATGAGTCACAAGACTACAGTGCAGCCAGGAAAACAGAGCTTGACGGATTGTTCAGTCGAGGAACTTTTAAGATTGTTGATCGTAGTTCTGTCCCAAAGGGCACAAGGATTTACGGTTCTAGATGGGTTGATTTGATGAAGAATGAGGATGGGAGGACTTTTCCAAGATCTAGACTTGTCGCGCAGAACTACAGGGACCAAGGTGCAACTGAAATTGCTACAGGTTCTCCCACAATCAGCCGTGTCGGTCAGAGGATTGCAGTATCATTAGCTGCTCTACACCCAGAGAACAAGGTGTATCTACGAGATATATCTCAGGCTTACACTCAGTCGCGACTAAGTTGGATCGATATGTCTATCTAAAACCTCCCACCGAGCTTGGTCTCTCTGAAGACAAACTTCTCCTGGTGCTCAAGCCGTTGTATGGCGTCCCCGAGAGTGGGCTCCACTGGTTCATCACTTACCGTGATCACCACAAGACAGGACTTGGAATGAAGCAGACACGTGGTGACCCATGTTTCTTGTACAAAAGGGATAAAACCGGAATTTTGGGCATAACTATACTCCAAGTTGATGACTCCTATGGGCATGGTAAGCAATGCTTTATTGATGAAGAGGAAACGACGTCTAGTAAGTTCAAGTCTAAACCAAGGAAGTTCGTTCATACTGGGCAATCATGTGGCTTTAATGGAACTGAAATTTGCATTGACGAAGATGGGAGGCATCATATAAAGCAAATGGATAAGCTCAAATCATTGAAGTTACCCGAGAACGCAGATGATTTCATAAGTATGCGAGCCAAGCTCCAATATATTGGCTGTTGCTGTAGACCCGACATTTGCGCTCCGGTTCAGCTCCTTGCTTCACGCTGTAACTCTCCATCAAGAGATGATATACGTGCTCTACGGAAGGTCGTGAAACGATGCCAGGCTACAGCTGAGGTAGGACTTTGTTATGTTCCTATGTTGACATCTAGATTAAGGTTGGCACTCTTTACGGATTCTTCCTTTGCCAATACCGAAAACCTGAAGTCTCAGATTGGTTTCGTTTTAGTACTTGTTGATGATAATGGTAATGCCAATATTCTACACTACGGTAGTTCACGCTGCAAGCGCACTGCACGCTCAGTCATGGCCGCAGAAATCTTTGCCCTAGTGTATGGTTTTGACAATGCTTTTGTTGCTAGAGACATTCTAGAGGAAGTCCTCGGCAAGAGAATCGAAATCGATGGCTACGTGGACTCCCGCACTCTTTTCAATGTAGTAGCAAAGAATAGTGCGACGCTAGAGAAAAGGTTGCAGATTGACGTGAACGCTATGCGCGAGAGTCATTCTCGAGGAGAGCTTCGTTTCCTTGCGTGGATTCCCGGTGCTCAAAACCCAGCCGATGCGCTGACTAAGGAAGCATTATCGGACAACCACCCACTTTGGGAGCTTATGCGCACCAACAAGCTGGATGTGAATCCACAAGGATGGGTTGAAGAAGCCCGTATTTGAGATCGTCACAATCTCAAAAGAAAAATCTCCGAGTGTCGTCCTTCCGGTCATTAGTCAGATCTACCTCTACCACTTAACTGTTACTTTCTAATCATTTCGTGTCGGGAGGAGAGTGAAGAGAGTTTATTATGATAATTTAGTGCCTCCAATTGAGACTAGTTGAGTCATATGTTGAATCATATGGTGGATGTATACATTATATATATGGGGAGAAGTTAGACACATTGAGTAAAAGAAGCATCGAATAACTGAACAACAAACCACCAAACTGCATCAAGCAACCTTGTACTTTGTAAAGTGAACAGCCCTCCATAGGGCCGCAGATCTTTGCGGCGTACTGCCGGCCGAAAGGGCTCGCACAACCCGCGAGCCGGGTCGTACGCGAGGTCTGTCTTCCGGACCCACCCAGCTCTCTGTAGGGCCGACTGTGGTCGCAAGCTACACTTGCCACGAGAGAGAACTTTGACAAACCATCCCGTATGTCTCCATTGCCCTAACAGCCACGTTCCGCGCCACGTCGGATTTGAATTAAACAGAAGCTTTAAGAATAATTATAAAGTCATATTTTGGATGGGCAAAATTGTAGGCTCAAGGCAATCATAAAGGGTTAAGTCAGGATTTATTTGCCTTTCTAACGGATCTCTGTCCTGTTTGATTTCAGAACTACAATGAATGTCTCTGAATCGATTTGAAGAGGATTTGAAGCAATTCCTCCGAAATAATGGCCCAGAACTGCACAAAAGTCTCTTTGAGCTGTTAAACCGAGCTAACCTGCTTCACATCTTCGTATTTCGACCTTACCACCTTCCTTCAAATATTTTTGATTATATTTGAGTCCGAGGAATCCCAAAGCCAGTCCAAAACTTAAACACAGCTGTCCACTAATCACTTTATGATGACCTAAAAGCATGAACCGGACAAAAGTCCTGCCGAAAAATCCAGTTCCCCGTAAGAGATAGCACACCAAGGCTGCAGAATGCCTTTAAAGTCTTCTGTTACTTCACTCAGTCCTGATTGTTTCAGGATGCGAACTCATTACAAATACGTCGTTGACATATTTCATAGAGCGTTACAGTACATATGTGTGCAGGCGAGAAATTGTCAATTGCTTCAGCACGAAATCATCCAGGATTGCGTGGGTTTAAATAGGATAAAATTGAATCACTGAGATTTTTAACGACTTAAATAATTAAGCCCATTTCCGTCAGGCCTTTCCGGAAATAGTATTTTAGTTTGAACTCTACTTAAGCGAGAATACTGGTTATTTTGAAAAGTGAGGAAGTAAGAGTTGAGTACCTTACCTAACTGAAACTAATGTCCATTTAGAAAAAATAGATCGCATGAGCCACAAAAATGTAAATCTCCAAACATTGAGACTTTCACCCCTTCAACTATCTCTTTGAAAACGCAATATCTTCTTTGTCCATATTGAGCCAATGATACGCTGCCCATCCGATCCATTGAAATTATACTTCGTTTTGTCGAAGAAAACTATTGTTTGCCACTTTGAAAGATCTCACTCCGACATCTTTGAAACACACTGTATTATATGCATTTCTTGCTCCTTATTCAGATATAAACCTCTTTAACTAGCAGTAACTAAATTGAGCGTCTTGTTTACGAATTATTGAACTGTACGTCTGTAAATCTGCAAGGTGAGGTATCTTTTCGGTTGAGATGCGGCGTGTCTGGTCGGGGCTTCTCCTTTAATTCTAAATACTACTTCATCAGTGAAAACTCGGGGCATTCCGCTGCACTTTACCGCCCCATACCTCGCTAGTTTTTTAGATACTTTGAGATGACTGTTTCAAAGCGACCGACCTTTTTTCAATTATTTTGGTGGTGAGCGTTCCTCTTTCTTTTTGTGATAGGGTTTTGCCCTTTTAATGCTTTAGATTGCTTTTTCCGCCCTTCAGCAGTCTGAATGTATGTGTTACCGACTAAGTTGTCCTACCAATCACATTTTGTGTCAATAATCGGTTCTTTTCTTTATATTTACTCCAAAGAATGTTCTGAGCATAAATTTATGCCCATTTTAGAATAGTTTATTATATATACATTTTGCATTCTTTATTTGAAGTAAGATTAAATTTCACCACTGTAGCTTGTGTAAACGTAGCTTTCAGGCGATAGTAACCCTCGCTATAGATGTGCCTGGTTCCCGAGAAACCTTGAAGTCAATAAATATATAATAATATATATTCGGTGCGCAATTTTCATTTCTACACCGGCGCAAAATAGAAACAGATAAATCCATATATATGGATATATCTAATATTTTGCATCTCAAAGGCCGCTCATCATCCATGTGTCTCCCTTCTAGTGAATTCATACATCCCGGTCCCAGCTGTTGAGATACGTTGCTATTTATTACAACTCGTCCGCTGCGAAGTGCATGTTACTGGTGGGTAATTTCACGGTGTCTAATAATTGGATGGAAACCGATCTGAAATCGTAGTATGGTTAGGCATATGCGTACATTGTCCTGAGGGGGACTTGATCCTTTGGGGTACCTTGCCTAGGCCCTTGGTGGTTTTCTCCTTCAACTACTAGTTGACTTGCTTGGGGTTTGTCAGAGTGGGTTTGTGTCTATTCGAAGTGGAAGCTAGGGTTTTCTAGTTCCAACATGGCAAGGTTAATCTAAGTCTTTGAAACTTGGTTGGGTTCAAGAGTTTAAATACATTCATAGTCTAGAGTTGTGAAGAAAACGAGAGAGAGGTAACCGGACGATCAAGAAATACAAACCCACTACTAACAGTGGTAGTATCGCTTAGTTATTCGCTCATCTCTGCTCTCCTTCTTAATCATTTCAAGTCTCTTTTATTTCGTAGAATTCCCGTATAACTCAACCAGCGGACATGGACATGTTAGTTGAGGATGATGGCATTGGCAAGCGGCTGCCAAAGTTCAATACAAAGCACGCAGAGTACTTCACTGTTTGGTCCTTGCGATTTGAGGCGCTTCTAGAGTCAAAGAACCTTCTCGATGTGGTTAAAGAAGACAAAGTAGGTTCTGATCTGATTGCGCTCAGTGCAGAGATGAATACCAAAGTAGCCAAGGCGAAAATGTACCTGGTGCAATGTCTCGGCGATAAGCCTCTGCGGACAGTTGCTGGTGAACGGCAGAATCCGTTCAAGATGTACGAGAAACTCAGAGAAAGATATGCAACAGAGAACACGGCAACTCGTGTACAACTCCAGACAGAGCTTCATCACATTCGGTACAAGTCATGCAGTACTATGTACGAGCATATAGATAGACTGGAGTCTTTGTTCAATCGACTCGAGGGGATGAACAGTGCAGTGTCGGATTCGATGCAGGTCGCTACTCTTCTGGCTAGCTTTGGCCCGACACAAGAGTCCTCTTGTGGACCAGTCATCACAGCCCTTCAGACAATGAAGGACTCTGATCTCACCTGGGAGAAGGCGACTGCATTGCTACTGCAGGAGTACAACAAGAGTCTGTGGAAAGTGAGAAAGCATCCGAAAGGCCCGTCAGAGCTGAACGTGCCCTGAAGAGTAAGTCACATATACAGTGTTACAATTGCGGTAAAAGGGGGCGCTACAAGAGGAATGTAGGTCTCCACCCAGGTTCGGTAATGGTAGGGGTAAGGAGTCGCGGGTGTCCTGGGACAACAGGGCTCAGAAGGCACTCGTTGCCAACGCGGGGCAGATTTCAAGTGCGAAAGCTATAGTCTTGGACTCTGGCGCCAGCGCACATATGATGTTGAATCGCGACTTGTTTGGTGAGCTGGCCCGTTCATCCTCAACGCGAAGCATAACGCTGGTTGACGGGGGCACTACAGGGTCTAATAGCACGGATACAGTGCTAATTAAGAGCTAGGTAGGGATTGATGAAGGTCAGAGACCTTGGACTCTGAGGAATGTACTTTATGTTCCTGGTCTAGATAGCAACTTAGTCTCGGTTTCCGCTCTCGGAGCAGAAGGTTATAGATGCCAATTTGGATCTGTGAATGCCGTATCATGAGGGACTGAGAACTGAATGCCTGGGAGGGCTTCGGAATGGGCTCTACATGTTAGAGGCTATCGTAGCCACAGATGATAATGCCCGGAATAATGTCGCCCGTAAGACAACCGACAGTGAGAAGCTGTGGCATGCCCGGTTTGGGCAAGGCAGCGTTGATTAGCTGCGTGATATGTCCAGGAAGAAAGCAGTGACTGGATTAGACTTCACAGCAAAACCAGTGAATGATGCGCAGTGCGCGCCATGCGCGATGGGAAAGCAGGTCCGGTTGAGTTTATCTGGTCGGTCTCACACCGCTCGGAAGCCGGGAGAGATAGTGTATACCGATGTTTGTGGGCCGCTGCCCGTGCAAAGCATTGGAGTAAATCGCTATTTTGTCACATTTTCAGACGACTATCTCGCTACAAAGAAGTGCGGTTGATGAAGCATAGGTCAGAAGTGACTATGTGATTCCGTTTCGTTCAGGCTAAGTTTGAACGGAAATTTGAATGCAAGATAAAGCTACTGTACTCGACAACGGAAAGGAGTATGTAGCATTGCAGAAAGACCTGGAAGACCAGGGTATTGAATGGGAATATTCTGCGCCGTATACACCACAGCAGAACGGTGTAGCAGAAAGGTTAAATTGGTGCTCGGAGACGACCCGCACTATTCTGATACATTCGGGCCTGCCTGACAAGTTCTGGGGAGAGGCGGTTGTTACTACCGCAAGCCTGAGGAATATAAGGGACGGGTTCTAAACGGTCGCGCTCCATAGGAAGGAATTACAGGGAAACGCTAGATGTGCCTAACTTGCGCATTTTCGGTTGGGAAGCATGATTACTGACTGGGTCAAGACGCGGTAAACTGGACCCGAAGGCAAGGAGGGAAATCCTGCTACGGAGTTTGGCACATGGAAATTACCGCGTATATGACGTAGGGAACAGGGGCGTACTGTTGTGAGACACGTCAGAAACAATGAGACAGTATTCCTCGTTCGTGAATGGGGAAGTCGAGAGGCCTCTAAAGTGTGTGCGGTATTGGAGGAACGCAGTAAGCAACTTACACTGCTTGATTACGGAGCTGTTTGTATGCAAGTGGAAGGTATCGAAGCACAAAATGTTGGCTCAAAGAGTGTAGAAGCTGCAGATGATGATGTGGTGACAGATTTTGATGAAGAAAATCTGGGCGAAACCCCGACTACAGTAGCACAACCACTCAATGATGCTGTGATGGGGCAAATGCCGACTTATATCCATGCAAGTGGGGATGAAGTGGACGGTGAAACTCCTGTGCTCGAGTATATTCCTCTATCGGAAGAGGAATCAGCCATGATGGCACAAGCAGATGACGATCTGCCGAAAGGCTGAATGGAGCCATGGCAATGCCGGATAGCCAATGATGCAGAGAGCTATAGATCAGGAGATTGAAATCCTAAAACGGAAAAGGACTTGGGTAGTGGAGAAGCTTCCCAAGGGGCAAAAGTCCTTGACACAAAGTTTGTGTTCGATTTGAAGCGCAAAGCTGATGGGAGTATTGAACGGTACAAGGCGCGACTGGTGGCGAAAGGTTTTCGGAAGGGCCGGTAACGGACTCGTACGCGCCTGTAGTAGACTTTTCCGTGATTCGCCTGGTACTCTCTTGTCTTGGGAAGGGTACATTGGTGGATCATTTGGACGTGAAAGCCGCTTTTCTAAACGGAAACTTTGAAAATGCCAATTGCTGTATGTCAATCCACCCTTTGATTTGTACCTTGGCCTTCGTAAATGTCAGGCGCTTCGGCTTTGTAAGGCCTTGTATGGATTAAAGAAGGCGATGAAAATTTGGACCGAGACATTCGCGAAAGGGCTGAGAGCTGTAGGGTTTAAACAACTACGGAGTGAGACCTGCTTCTTTTACAAACATGTCGATGGATTGTTGTGTGGGTATTAGTATATGTCGATGACATACTGGTGATTGGGAGGACATCTGAACTGTTGATTGTATCAAGAATGAACTCCTGAATGCTTTTGAAATGAAGGATCATGGGCAAGTCACTTCATTCTTGGGTAGAGTTCATTTGGGATGAGAATGGGGTTACACTGCGTCAAACCTACTACATTCAGCAAGTTCTGCGACGTTTCCGTATGGAGTCATGTTCACCACTTGGGACCCCGTTGGTTCTCCGAAGCACAAACTTGCATACGCACGATGATCGCAATCTCTGTTCCAAAGAGACAAAAAATTATCAAGCTGCAATTGGCTCCTTGTTGTTTGTCTCTACTAGAACTAGGCCGGATATTGCAACAGCCGTCAATGTAATGGGCCGTCGCTCTAACAAACCAACTATGGCAGATTGGTGTAGAGTGAAGCGCATTTTTCGCTACCTGCAGGGACAGTGAATATGGACTACGTTTCAGGTTAAGGGACGAGATAAGTTTTCCTTGGTGGTTGGCTACAGTGATGCCGACTGGGCTGGTGATCTTGACGAGAAATCGACTAGTGGATCTTTGATTTTAGTGAACGGTTCACTTGTCAGCTGGCTGTCAAGGAAGCAGACTGGAGTTGCCTCGTCCTCGTGCGAGGCAGAATACAAGCCCTGTCTGAGACCACGAAGCTCGTGAAATGGGTACGCAACATCCTAACTGAGTTAAGTTTGTTGCAGGCTATGCGACTGTAATATTTGACAACACACAGGTGCAATCAAGTGGAGTCGTGCGGAGCATATGGCAAAGCAAGTTGAACTAAGATACAATTTTGCACAAGACGAAGTGCGAAATGCGACAATCGTCATTGAGACTGTCGCACAGAGGAAATGTATGCGGACCTCCTAACAAAGGCTTTGCCGAGGGTCAGATTGCAACGGTTGCGACAAGCCATCATATCGTCTAACCTTAACTAGCGAACTCGTTGAGGAGGGGTGTTTGATACGTTGTTATTTATGACAACTCGTCCGCTGAAGTGCATGTTATTGGTGGGGAATTTCACGGTGTGTCTAATAATTGGATGGAAACCGATCTGAAATCGTAGTATGGTTAGGCATATGCGTACATTGTCCTGAGGGGGACTTGATCCTTTGGGGTACCTTGCCTAGGCCCTGGTGGTTTTCTCCTTCAACTACTAGTTGACTTGCTTGGGGTTTGTCAGAGTGGGTTTGTGTCTATTCGAAGTGGAAGCTAGGGTTTTCTAGTTCCAACATGGAAAGGGTAATCTAAATCTTTGAAACTTGGTTGGGTTCAAGAGTTTAAATACATTCATAGTCTAGAGTTGTGAAGTAAAAGAGAGAGAGAGAACCGGACGATCAAGAAATACGAACCCACTACCAACAACAGCGACACAACTGCTTCTGTTATAAATTTTACACGATAGAGTTCGGCATTCCGCACACCACGTCATTGTCAATGTTCCGCGGAAGCAGAGTACTGAAAAAAAGATCAACCATATCGCGTGAATATTGGACCATTAAATAATGCCTTGTATCAATAGAATAATCTCTCGCTGTGATCTGTCGAAAACTTTATTCAATACCCACGTAAAGAGCCTTCCGGGGCTATGAACACCGGTGGAGGCCCAGGGAACGGAGTTTCATGATAGAAGTACATATTGTTGCTGTAACTTAAGCATAAAATAAAGTCCTTTTAGTCCCAGCGGCCAAGGTCCAAACTTGAATCAGGTTTCGGGCCTGTATTTTGGCAATATACGGGGAGAAGGTGTCGTGGAGGTGGGTTGAGAGTGTGTAGGATTGTCTTTATGGGCTTCGTAACCCGAAGAGCAATAATGGAGCGGTGTGAGTGTCGGGGGGACCAAAGAGAAAACTAGCAAAGGATGAGGCGTCTTTTTGTTCCCAAAAGGTGAAGTGTGTCAGGAAGCGGGGAAATTTGCCCGAGAGGGGGCGCGGGGGATTGATTATATCTAAACGAGGCTTAGAATGACTATGGACATTCCATATTGAGAGTAAGACATTTGGTAAGAGCGGACGCTTTGATAAAGTAACTCACACTAATGCCTTGGAAGATCGGACTGCACCGTCTAGAATGCGAACTCTGGCTTTTATCCTGCGCAGAATCTAAACATTCGGGATGTATCGTGCAAAGATGTACAGCCATGCTTTGAGTTTTCTTTGTCCAGTTATTTAGCCCGGTAAGCGGAGAACGTTACATGATTCTCTCTTAAATTGACTGCCCACTCAAACAAGCGAAAATGATATTATTAACTTAGCTGGAAGGAACAATAACAATTCTGGGAAAAAGTGGAAGAACGATCAGATTGAATAGAAAAATTAGCGCAGTGAGAATAAAAACCAAATAAACAGTCGGGCGTTCAACCTCTTCGATCAGGTCGGGTTTTAGATCTTCGATTTTTTGCCCATGTTTTCTGTTCAATGGATAAAATTAAACTAATATGTAAAGAAAAATGCTGAAAATGCAGGAAATGTACCTGCTTTAAGCATTTAAGCTTCGATTAGAATCAATTCAAAGATGGAATCATGCGTGATCGTTATTGACATAAAGCCTCATTTATTTCTATGCAAATTAAATCATTTAATAATATATTGAACAATTCACGGCCAAGATGTAAATAAAATTAAATCAATTAAAAGTTAGAACATGTCGCGGCTAATAATCTCATACGAGGCCTGCAAGCTTAAACCAGCAGCATTCTGTACGGAAATCTCTTCCCAGCATCCTCTTCTGGTAATCTCGGCGTCACAGTCACTACCACATTCTTCATGTCAAGCCATGCCAAAATCCCCTCTTTTTAGCCGAAATATCCGAATTGTACATTTAAAGCCGAGAAAAAGCCTCTACGCACACATTTAGAGATACATCCATCTAATATGAAAGCAATAATTTCAGCGTCAAAGCTCGTTACGCATACAAAAATAGCATCCTTATTATTTCGCGCACTTTGAGCTCTTCCCAAGATAGCAAGGGAAACATAATGGAAGCTGTGGGACAAATAGGAGCGGAGAATGCCTTAAAAGTTTATAAAAGGCATTTTCAGCTAAAATTGTATTGAGCAATCAGATGAAAGATGATGTAGAAGCTTGGTCCTTTCTTTATCTCATACGAATGCACATTATTTCATAGGGGCGGATTTTTTTACATGAGAAAAATATACAGCATTACGCAGTAGCTTTTTCCGTGGATGTAATTTTTATGACGAAGACAGGTAAGGCAGGGAGTGATTCGAGGAGTGGGTGGACCCCGATCTCGTCTAAGAGATGGAACAAGGGAGGACGAGGACGAGTCCGAAGAGGAGGCCGGGGGGAAGGTGAGGAAGTCGAGGAGTCCGCAGACGAAGAAGGGGGCCTCAAATCCAGTCATATGGGAGGAGAAGGAATGAACTGGTTGGATCATGTGGTCCCAGCCATGGACCCGGTTGGGGTGGATTCAGGTGCGCTGCATTCTTCGCGGGAAAGGGAGACAATTGTAGGCAATCTGCAGGTATATGTGGGGAGTACATGTGCACTTATTATGTCTTAAGAGAAGTGCTAGGGTCTAATCTAGAGGATGAAGATTTTGAGGAGTAGATTCATTTAGTTTCTTTCAACTTCAGACACAAGAACTTTTTCTTTACGCCATCCGCAGAGCATAGGTAGTAAAGCCTGTACTTTAGAGTTAGCTACTAGAACGGTCACTCAGATTTCACGCCTACTCATCCCTACCACCCGTTAAAGTATGCAGTAGCCCTTTAGACGCCCGCAACGACTCTCAGCCCGGGTAGTTAGTGGTTCCCTTTTCCATCGGCGCCATTTTCACCCTATCAATTACCATCAAAGTGGAAGGTAATCGCTCATAAAATGAGGAGCGAGAAAAAGGAAAGAGTATAAAGATATGTAAAATTTGTGATGCAAAAGAAAAATATAGTAAAGGTAGAAAAAAAGGAAAGTGAATGAGTAGAGAAAAGTAAAAGGGAGTGACTTTGTGCGCATAGGGATAACACCCCAGTTTCTCTCTTAACAGTACGTAGAGAGGAAGTCTTAATATAGAGAGTTGATATCTCTCAACTTCTTAGAAAAGGGAGATCGCCCCTGCTCATTTCCATAGACGATGGGCATGAATTAATTTCAAAATTCTCATTCTAATTCCGAATCAAACCACAGATAACTATAGCATTTTTAGTGGCGCTTTTCGACGTCTTTATTGTTTTTGGAAACTTCAGGGAAGTGTACAGGCCGTTTACGAGTATTGTGATTGTCTGGCTCGTTTTCAGCTTCCAATTTTATCTTAGCGAAAAGATAGGATGTTGGTGGGAGCTCTCGATGGGAAAAGGGAGAGAGGAACCTTTCAAATTTTTTGAAGTGATATCGGGAATAATGAGGTGATGTTTGATACTTTCATAGCGTTGGGCTTATGGATTGGTAGTGGAAGTAATTTCCCGCCTCCATGGGAAAGGGCTAATTGGGGAAAAGGGGGGAGTTCTTTATTGAGATGTATGGATTGGCTGGAACTCATATGGAGTCGTAAATCTGAATGTCATATTAAATACATGTAACGATGGTCGAAGCAATATACAAATCATTGCTTTTAATGCTAGCACCAGCAACAGTCTAGCAGGCCTAATACGCTCATCTCGCGATGAGAGTATCCACTAGAAATCAATGTTTGGAGTCGATTTAGCATCGGTGATTGGTTTCTCATCACGGAGCTGATGGTGAAGTTTTTCTATTGTAGCAATTCCGGGACGTGATTGAGTCCGCCTGATCGTGATAAGCGTAAAATTCTGTGACTGCATCAATTTTTACGTGAACCTGCCGCCTCTAAGGGTAAATCTACTGCATTTAGATATGATGCTATTAATTCTACTCTCTGTCCCGTGATTCATCTTAGTTAACAAATTGAACATCAAATCAGAGTAATATTCAGGATCACTCTGTAAAGGGGGAAAGATTTCGGTATTTTACTTTTAAAAGATATATTTGATCTATCCTAAAGTTTTCCAGACAATTAAAATCGTCTGTAAAGTGAAAAGCCAACACTCAGGGTTGCTAAACGATCACTGGGAATTGGAATCACCTCTGCGAAGTCAATCGCAGCTACAGCCTTCCTCACCTCAAACCCAGCGTCCAACAGGCTGTGCACAGCCCACCTTCCGGCGACATTTGCGGATCTCGCAATGTACCGAGACATCGTGGAGGCGCACCAGATTTGGTCCCTCTCTTGCCCCAATCAAGAATTCTCCCCCTCAGTGCCCTATGCCCAAACAAAACACCATCGCAGAAGATTCTATCGGACGCCATCCACGAGCGGGTGCAGGAAGAGATCGATGTTGGAGAAAACAGACGGCAGGCTTTCCGTGCCTCTATGGGGCTCCCCAGGGCGAAAGATTGTGTTCACTGTACCCCATCTCCGTGTCTTGAGACAAGTATTGAACCAAGAAAATTCTCGATACGGTTCCAATACTACTGCCAATTCCCCCTTTTCCCTCTGGAAACACCCTGCCCAAACGTAGCTGCCCCGAAACTCTCGACTGTTTCGTCTATCATCTCTTTGCACTGGTTGCACGGGGGCGAAAGGATGCGAAGACACGACTTTCAGGTCAGTTTGGCTAGAGATCTCGGGAAAGCTGCGCGACATCCACTCGTCGAGCCACGGGAAGGGCTCCACCGCACCCGACCTTATATTCGCGCAATGGGATGCACTGTCGGAACAGACTTCTTCGATGTCACCTTCTTAAACTCCCTGTAGAATTAGAACAGTAGATTAAGGACTTTCAACCCGCTCGCCTCGCTCAACGCGGCAAGAACGGCGAAACAGAGAAGATACGAGTCCTTCATCGCGTCTTCCGCCAGAAGTAGGCTGGTGCCCGTCCCCATCTCTTTCCTCAGAGGATGACACCCGGACGCTCACGCGTTGCTAGCCGACGTCGCACTCAACGTCGCTACGAGGGCAAAGGAGACCTACACAAAGGTCAAACAAGTCTTAACACAACTTCATGCCGCAGCGGCAGCGATTTCCAATGCGTTGTGCCTGTGTGGCCCTCCAGTATGGAACTTGTTAGGTTTGATAGTTTGCTTTATGGATGCCATCGCTTGTTTATTTTGAATTTTTATCTTTGATTCAGATTGAAGAATATGTAACCTATGTTACGTCCGTTTATGTAGTATGACTTTGTACTTATACCCAAATGACTGTGAAATGTAAAGGCACGGTCTTGGTGCCGAAAATTGTATAATGTCCTATACTCTAGCAACACAGACACTCTCTACCCCTTCGACACAGTCGACAACGCATCGTAGAGTTTCTCATACTATTCTTGTTTATTGTCACATCGCCCCAATCCAACATGCCTTCCAGGCCTAAGTTCTCCTGGGATGCCAAGAGTCCTCCGTGGACAGATTGAAAAGGCTACCAGGAAGAGTATCGAGATGATGTAAAGCTATGGCAGACATTTTACAGTTCATTGCCTCCTTCAAATAGCAACAAGATTCCCGCTGCTGTGCAGGCTGTTTGTCTCAAGTCACAGCTATACGTGCGTGCCAAGGACCTCTGCTCCGGAATATCAGAGCGGAGTTGGTTGTAGAAGGAGCTGGCAATTTACTAGTTGGCGAAATGTATCAAAAGGATGCCCTTTCGGTTGTTAGAGAGGCGTACTGCGCCTTCAACCAGCTCCGAAATACACGCCGCGGAAGTACAGAGACTACGAAAAATTTGAGTCTCGTTTCTCAGCTCAGGTAGCGAAGTACAATCCCATTTCGTCAAATACTAAGCTTCCTGAGTGTATCACAGCACTTATGCTGCTGTCTAGTTCTGCTGTTGATGACTCCCAGCGTGTCTCAGTAATGGCATCGATGCGAGCTTGAATGGTCAGCCATCAAACGATGAGATTCTGAAAGCAATTACATACCTCAGCCCAGTCGCAAGGTATCTATAAGCTCATTATCCAAAAATTTCAACGGAGTATTATGCGTTGACGACTTGCACTTGGATGATATTCTGCTAATTCACCCAATGGATTTTATCACGAGGTACTCACGTGTGTACGCTGTCTCATCTACAAGCCTCAAGTAATCTGTTGTTGGCTTTGAAGCCACTTGGGTATCCCAGTTCTGGTACCCAGACTTGAGTATGGCAGACAAGGCTTTTCAAGTTGGTGAATTCAAAGAAAATGCTGAGAGGCTCGGGATCCCAATTCAAACAGTACCGCCAGGCCTTCCCTCAAAGAGTGCAATTGGGTCCAAGCACTGCATTATTCGTGGCGTTTTTCTGCGGCTCAAGTCAGCTGCTGGAGAAAACTTTGATCCGTCGCTGGCGGCATACAAGGCAATATCAATCTCAAATGACCTCTACGTTAATGACATTATGGCTGCATTTGAACTAGCGAAAGGATTCACATGTCCTTTTGTTGGCAAGCCTTGTGACACTTGTGTACCAGATGAGGTTCGCATTGCTCGTGATCAACTACAAGCTCGACGCAAGCTCGCACTAATCTTGCGCTCAAAGCAGTTACCGAACCACCAATTGCTTTCGTTTATATGGTTGAGATATACCAAAAGAAATATAACGAAAAGAGAGGAAAATTGTCGGTTGGAAAACCGTTACTCTCCATTGATCAACGTGCAAGTTCTATTGTGGTTCCTGGACGCAAAGGTAGAAAAATCACTGTCGCCTTCGAAGACACTCTCAAGGCGCTACCTAACGAGAGCTTCGCCCAATTGGTTCAAGATGGTATAGACTCTATCGATAAAATTATTGAAAAGTGTTCTAATGATGTATCTGTACATGAAACATCTGAAAATGCTGCTACTGCACCGTCCATTAACAACAGTTTTCCTATCGATTATGACTTCTCAAAAGTGTCTGCTAACGTTGAACCATCAGTTAGTGATAGCATATCAGTGTTCTGGCCTTTTAATGATCACCTCTTTCCCGGTACGATACATTCGGAAGAAGAATATGGCCGTCTAAACTTGCACTATGATGACAGTGACAGAGTAACATTGTATGTCTCCAATGAAGTCTGGAAATTTAATGAGCCGATCTCTGCTAATTATAGTTCGACAAAAACTGAACTAAAAGTTACTAGCACGGACAAATCTGTTCAGTCATCGATGCTTGAACATTTTTTTAACAAACAGCTTCTCCGGCATCATGCCCAAGGCTTTGGTCAGTATATGCTGGTGAATGCTTACAAGACCGAGGAAGAGACCTTCCTGAAGACTTTTCGCCCCGTTCCGCACAGTGAAGTCCCCACAAGCAGTCACACCTTATATAAAGTGAAGACTTCTGATGATGGGTCGCTTTAGCTGAAAGCCCTCATTGCTCCACATCGTAATGAAGACTACCCTAAGAACGTGCTGAGCAAGGCTTGTTCAACATGCTCGCCAAAAGGAGTTCGTATCTTAGAGTCTATTGCATCTCTATGTGAATGCATTATTTACAGAGCCGATGTGAAAGCAGCCTTCTCTCCGACTGGAGAGGTCATGAGAGATGTTTATGTACGCCCTCCAAAGAAAATTCAAATGAAATCTACTCACCTATGGCTTTTGTTGACAGCTTACCATGGCTTTGTAAATGCTAATGCGATGTGGAAGAGCTAGTCTGATAAAGTCATGTTTGATCTTGGACTAACTTAATAATTGCATGTTTCTCATCTGTTATTCCGAAAAGAAAATGTCCATCTGGTAATAATTGTGGCAGAAATTGGTGATGACCTTAAAGTTGCTGGAGAAGGAGATCAGGTGAAGCATTTTATGGAGGAGTTTGACAGGAGATTTTAAGTTTGGCGATGTAATGCATGGTCCTGGTAAGTTTCGATTCTTTGTCGTCAGCAGAGTGCAAAATGGAGATCATACAATTGAGACTATTGCTGATGAAAAGCTTTACACAGTTTTTGAGTATCTCTTCACAAGGCTACGTCGTAAACAGTACGATAAGCCACTTAACCAGATTGAAAAATCTGTCTTTGCATCTGCAAACAGCTCGCTCGGTTGGATCGTAACTGCTGCCTCAACATTTTGCTCATTCTATGCGAGTTATTTGCAAAAAATGCTTCTGATCTCAAGTTTTGGCCCTTGATGGAACAGGCTAACATTTTCGGCAAGGTGAAGAAGCTTAGTACAACAACTGCTTATCCAAGACCAACGGATAATCAACCACATGAACTCAGCGTTTTGGTGTTCGCTGATGCTTCAAGGAGATATGAATGTGGATAACTTGGGGTACTTAATGGATTTCTGGTTGGTGAAATGGAGAATCAAGCAATCTATCATGCGAACTCTTCGATGTCACACAAGTCGAAACGCCCTGTGTAGAACTTTCCTGTTGCAGAGATTTTTGCTGCATCTTAACGCATTGATGTAGGAAAGACAATTGCTAGCGCGTACTCATAACTTCTTGGTAGTCAAATCAAGTTGCGTTTGGCAGCCGACTCGAAAGATCTTTTTACTTCCATGTCTACGCGAAAAAATCCAATTGACAAGTCTAATCCTGGTGATGTTGCCTGTGTTCGCTTTGAATTTTAAACTGCTGCTGTAGACAAAAATTCCTAGGTCCCTGGACACTCTAGCTTGGCTGACCCACTGACCAAGAAAGACAGCGGACTAACGGAAGCACCACAGTTGACATTATTAACTGGAAGACTTTGTTTTGACTTTGACGAGATCTTGGAGACGAAAATCTCTGAGAAGAACTTTGGCTTGAAGGGGAGGAGTATCGAAGTTGTGAGGTTTGATGGTTGGCTTTATGATGCGCCCGCTTGGTTATTTTGAATTTCTATCTTTAATTAAGATTGAAGAATATGTAATCTATGTTACGTCCATTCATGTAGTATGACTTTGTGCTTATACCCCAATATCTGTGAAATGCAAAGGCACGGTCTTGGTGCTGAAATTTGTATAATGTTCTACACTACAGCAACACGGACACTCTATCCCTTCGACACAGTCGACAACGCATCGTACTGTTGCTCATATGTACTATTCTTATCCGGCCAATTTTCTAGCGTTTTGACGGCTTCCCGCCAGTCCTTTACATTGTCAGCTTTTACCAACGTCACGAAATCCCTCAGGGAACAGCTGACCTCATTTTTCATGGATTAAAAACACCCAAATTTCCCCCTTTCTCGAGAACTGACTGAAATAAGTCACCTACGGAGCTTGGGGACACAACTTCCTCCTCCTCTGTTTTCTCTTCGCTTCCTTCCCCACAGCGGTACGTACATGTCCTCTTCTGTGTGGAAAGTCGCTCTGGCTCTCCGTCTCGGCATCGCGTTATTCCTCGGATCTACTGGCTGCGCGGTCTGCTCCCGGCGCCCGGCCGACGTCACACCCGTCTTAGATCCACGCGGTCAACACGCGTTGACCTGCAAATACGAAGACGGAGTGACTCGTCTGCATCACGTCCTCCGCAACGTTCTTGCCCGTCACTGTAAGAAGTTGGGATCGTCGCCCTCGTCGAGCATCCGCTCCTCTACCAGGTTCCAACTCGTATGGGCATTCGGAGTCCCCCGCGTTACGAATGGACATTTACATCCCCGCTGCATACGGGCTTCAGAGTACCGATATCGCCGTCGACGTTACTGTTGCCCGACCCTCCGCACGCCGCCACGTCTCGCCAAGTACGGTTACCGCAGGCGCTGCCGCGACACTCGCAGAGCGCGAGAAACATCGTCATTACGGCACTTACTGCGACCAAAAAGATATCCTCCTCTCCCCCGTCGGGATTGATATCTATGGCGCCTTGGGCGACGACGGCAAGGGTTTTTTCCGCCGCCTTGCTTCCTTCGTTGCTTCCCGTTGCGGTTCCTCCCCTCAACAGGAGCTCCGCGACTTCGTTACCCGTTTTGCGTTTAGTCTCCAAGTAATGCAGGCGCGACAGGTTTCTACCCGTCGCCCGCATTCGTAGTTAATTTCTGAGTACCCTCCGCACGCTTCTGTGCAACATTGTACAACTAATAAAGATTTACCACCACGGGGATAACTAGAAATTTATTGAAATCATGAAATCATTCCCAGCGTTCCGTGCAGGTTGCCCATTTGCAGTATTGGGCGGGGAAACAGGCCCTCTTTTGCGAGTACGACGATGGCCAGACGCGTGGCCGCAATGTCCTGCGTAATGCCATTCACCGCTACAGTTTGTGGCTGTTTGGAAAACTTTAGGATAAATCGAACATATCTTCCAAGAGGTATCTTCCATACCCCACCACCTGACGTCCAGACAGGGCTCTTGCCTGATCCCCCACTAGAAATCATGAATTAAAAGGTCTCTTTCTCTCTCTCTCTTCCAAGAGTAAAAGCACCGACACTTCCCCGCTACTGTAAGGAACTCTGCCAATCTTGCGCTGTAGAATACATACCGATCCCCTTCCTTCCTCCGCGGATCCTTCCTTCCTCCGCATCCCCGGCTTCCATTGCTTAGATTCTCGCGATATCGCTTTGGACATCACCGTCCCTCATACTCAGTCACGCCTCTCCCAGTGCGCTGTTTCCGGCGGAGCTGCTGCCATTCTCTCGGAACTCGACAAATATTCACACTACGGCGATACCTGCCAAGCGCTCAAACTCCTTTTTTTTGCTGTTGTCGATGTCTGCGATGCTCCAGGACCCCGAGAAACCACTTTTTTTCGCCGCCTACCTACATCGCTGCCGTTCCCTGGGAGGGTTCTCCACACCCGAAGCTCCGCCACTTCATTACCCATTTCAATTTCTTCCTGAAATGGATGCAAGTCTGTGAGGTCTTTGACCGTCGCGTATCCGTTTAGTTCTCAACCTCTCCCCCCCGGTATGCTCTCATGCCTTTTCCCTATCATATATATATATTTTCCCCCCCTGAAATCATGGAGGAGCGAATGATCGATTTCTTCATCCTTCAATGGCTGAGACTCTGTTTCTCTGCTTACCGATATATACACTTGCTTCGCAGCACAGGAAACCTATTAGTGTGAAATATGAATCAAATAATTCTGCATAGTATGTCTAGCACAATTTTAGTACTGCTAGAAAATGAATCTCCACTATCAGGGACACTCAACAACAAAGTAACAAATGAGTTAGATGTAATTTGAAGAGGAAAATGGTTTACAGTAAGAGACGAATAAGTTGAAGTAGAGCATATGAGGGGAACAGCAAGTTGTGGGAAAATGTTGTGTCGGTTTCATGACTACTGTCCTGGTTTTTATTACGTACTGTGGCTCAAATAGTTTCGGGCCAATATCCTTCTCTGAGTGCATACGTAATTATCCCTACAGGCCTCAGCGTTTTGGCAAGCGAAGCGCAGTAAAGTTGCAGAGGCGGTGCACTACATATCAAAACTTTAGGATGGTTCGAATATATCTTCAAACAGTAAAAAACACCCAAACTTCCCTCTATATATCAATGCCGCAACGATTGCAAAAGAGGGAAAGGCTCTCTCCGAGATGATATTTTACGTTCAGTAAACAGGCACAATCACTGTGTACTCCCTTCCAGCTTGGGTATCCAATACGCGCCAAATGAGCCCGCAACGTCAGGATATTGAGCATAACTTTCACTTTGAGCCCCTTTGGTTCCAATTAGTTCAAACTTGGCGGGCAATCGGAATATGTTCTCAATTCTGCAAACTATGAATGAAGACGTAGTGCTATCTTCGAATCGAACCTATTGCACGTGTTGCTTGGTTTTCCATTGGATGATATCTTGATTTTGATGGCATTCACGTCACGGAGGCCGAAGAATAGCCCCCTACCTACATTGCAGTCAGTTGATGATCATCTAGTGCTCTCTTTCAGCTTTTGAGACCCTCAAGACAGTTTTTCGCAAGGACTGTATCCTACTAAGTGTCGTGCATCCAGAAGTGAAGCACAGAATCTACTGGTAGGCAAGGGCATTCACGAGTCGATTAATTTTTAGAGCTCCTCTTGTGGTTTCGAATGAGCATTTTGCTTTATGAACCGTAAGCCACTCCCTGACGTTGATTTGCAAGCCGGTACACAGCTCAACATTTCCTGGAAATCTAGAATTTGCATATCGGGATTAGAGAAACGCTTCAATTGCTCGCCAGTCTACACGTACATGCACATTACTATGCAAGTTGACTGGGTATCAGCCAGCTCATCTGTTACAGTAAATGAACCCCCTGTGTTCCCCCTAAATATCACTTCGCCGATAAATGAAAATCAGGCTGAAAAGTTTGCGCATTTTCATATTTGGTTAAGTAGGGTCATTTCCTGAAGTGATGAAAGATGGCAATCATGTAGGGAGTAATCTGCTACAAAATAAGAAGGGCCAGCTAGTACAACGTTTACGGGAGCGACCTTCTTCTGTCGTATCCTTGACTTACAGCTAAAATTTTGAGCTTCGGGAGATATTCTCTGTTTGCCTCAATGATATTAACAACAAAACAGACTGTTATATGAAAAGTTGCTCGAAGACCAAGGTTGCTATCCGGGTCTTCAAACAAGCAAAATGAAATCCCGTGATAAATAAAGCACCAGTGTAAACATTTTGTTTTGATTCCCCACTCTTCCTCACATTGAGATTGGCTAATTACCAATCGAGGTGACTAAGAATAAAAGGGGATCTTTCAGAATAGGAGGATCCTCCTGAGGTTCTTAGAACGGTTCCTGGCGTTGAATTGCGTGAAGTGATTTGCCCGTCTGACCATGTCAATATTCTTTGAAAGTATTTTTAAAGCCATTCAGGCACATGAGTGACATTACCCATTATACTGAACACGTCTAGCATACACCGGGGGATAGCCGAACCGCACTCTTCAAAAATTAAAGAGCCAAATCGATTCCCCTTTTCAAAAAGATTGGCTTACTGCGGGTTGATCCCTCTTGATCTCGGATTCCTCTAGAAACTCATATTGCCCCCATTGTGACCGATTTGGTCCATCCAGTTAGCTCTTAACTGAATAGTCGGTCAGTCGGTGCACACTCCACACAGAGTAGTGAGAAAAAAAATCACAACATCTCCACACTTACTTCCAGCCTTGTGGGTTAGTACCGCCTGGGTCTGTCTCTTTTCTGACCCTCCAACACGCAGACCTGCACCCCCCGTCCCGAAAATAGCGGTCCTACTTCTCTTATCAGTAAAGCACCCAACCGCCGTTTACCTCTCGCAGCTGACCCTACCATTCAAATATTAAACACCCTAAGTTTCCAATATTATTATGTTTAAAGCCCCTTCTCTTTCATATCCTGCGATGTGCTACCAGTCGATTCCCTAGATTCCCGGCATCATTATTTACATAGGTTCTGCAATCTTGGCAAGTTGTCTGAACAAATTCTATTGTCGAAATTTCTGGATGTTTACTCTAAAATCTAAGAGGTATTACTCGGCACCCTGTAGGATATTCCGGGCCACAACCGACCATATTTTTCAAATATTAAATCACCCCACATTTACCCTCTAAAATCTGATCGTTTAGCTTTTTTGTCTTGATAAATAATTCTGACGATGGTGTCTCTGCGACGCAGGCGCTAGCTAGTGGGTAGCTTTGTTTTCAACATACCGTCAGCACGATGTGGTACTAGTACTGTACTGTACTGTGGCCCAAAGCCCAGCGTCCGGCGCTGTGCTTCCCCTAGTTACATCTATAGTTCAAACTGTTTCTGTATGGTACACTGACTGCTCCGACTATTCGGCTAAGAGGTAACTGGATGCCCCACGTCGGCCACGTGCACTACTTCCTATTTGAATGCGTAAAGAAAAAGTGATGTTTTGGCACTGCATGGAGAAAAATGCTTAACGGCGGCCTTGTACTGTAAACATAAAAATTCAATGAGCTAGCTGCAGGCTAGGGTGCGCCAGAATGATAATACGGTAAAAGTTGTGTTGCCCAATTCAACTAGATTACGTACCTTACGTAAATTCCGTAAAAAATCATCACGGCGTTACTGCTTTACTAGGACAAGGACTGGATGTTACATCGTTAACCAAGATATTGGTCAAGAGAAGATTCTTAATGGACGCAACAATTTATGCGACATACTGTTTGTACATTGTCTTGACTATTCATAGGACTCTCAACCTTTGCACCGCTCGCAGTATTTTTACCCCATTACCACCCTTGACTACTGAGTGACTGCATCAACGGCATCAGTCCATGAAACAACATTTGCGCTACTCAAGCGGTACCGGAAGCATGCGATAGATAGAACTTAAATCACCAATATATATACCATACCGAACACTGAGTTCCCCAGACAATTGCTTTTGTGAAGCGTCCTACTAGTATAACAATTATTCATAGTATACCACTGAGAATCTAGAGAGTGACGAAAATGTCATCTCAGGAAGATCTTTACCTTGCCAAGCCACTTTTACCGTTCTCAATACGCTCTGTAACAGACCCAAGCACACCCTCAGATAATTCCAGTACCTCGAGTGGATTTTGTTCAACTACGAAAAATCCAAGATCACCTCAATTTGAAACTACAGCAGGAAATCGTGGCAATGCGCCTGACGAAAATGACATTCCACGATCTGTGAGAGGGGCTCCGCGGCACTTGCGCGCTGTAATTCGAAAGCGACAAAATTCAGAGGTAAGGAAGACCGGAAAAGTGCCAAGCTTTACGAGGGAGGCCGCATCGGTGCGTTTTGTATCGGAGTGATTAGAGACTGACCTTTGCGATTGTATGTGCGACGATTATTTTGAGGCGTCAGTCGGCAAAGCGATCGAGGCAGAGAAAGAGCAATCAAAGGAGAGAATTAGCTGCCATGTTTGAGGAACAGGTAAAACGAATCTATGCTCTGGAGGATAGGGTGGCAGAACTGGTGAGATTGATAGCAGAAGTAGAAAGGCAAGAGGTTTTCAAAGAGGGCAAAGCAATGGGGGAAGAGATGGGAGATTTGAAGGAACTGGATAGAGCGGGTGAGGGTGAAGAAGTAGGGAGCAGGGCTGGTGAGAGTGAGGAAGCTGAGGCCTCTCACAGGGACATTATCCGTGCGCTCGACGTGTATATTGAAAGAGCCGTTGGAAAATACGCGAGGGTTCGAAGGATGGGAGAGGGGAGTGTGGAAGAGGGTAACAGAGTCCCGGAGAGCTGAATAAGTTGTCAAATTGTCCTAGGTGAAGGGAAATAGGAAGGGAGGGGCCTACATAAGATTCCAATGGTATTATCTTTGCGTAACACGTATCACAGCTGGTCTCAAAGTCAACCGAATCTAGAGATTGAAGGGAAACTTCTTTAAGCATGCTGCAACTGAGGATCACTGAATCACTACATCAGGAGCAACAAGATTGACATGGCGGTAAGTCAAATTCAGAATCTTGTTAGAGCAAGATGGTAATTGGAACACTATGAATTGGCGGAGGTTGAATGTACTACACAAAATAGAAAACAATGCAGACGGCATTCCTGCAAGAGGGACGCTTTGCTCTACTGAACATTGCGCATCGGTAGATGAGTAAAACAAATTCAGGAGACAGGAATTTCTGTTAGACAAGTAACGCTGTAGTGTTACATCCATGACAATTGTGCGAAGCTATTTTCGTGAGGGTAAAGTAGCCGTGATACGGAGGGATATGACGTTTCGGGCACACCTTAGATAAATACAGTATTGAGTAAATATCATCTTCTCACGACAGTATGTTGTGACACCCTCCCTAGTCTTGGAAAATAGGGGTCTGAGGGCGGATGAGTATCGGTAGGTGAGGTAGGGCGGTAGCGGAGAGGAGGTGAACAGTGGTAGGAAACCAATGGAGGAATCGACGAAGTGGGTAATGTTCCACATTGTCAACTGAGAGAAGAACAAGATTGCGTATTATCAGGGGGACACGGGGGGCTCATTTACTGTAACAGATAAAGCGGCTGATACCCAGTCAACTTGTGCGGTAGTGTGCACGTCCGTGAAATTTTATTTTCTTCTTTTGGGAGTGTGTGGCAAGATGGTCTTCAAGTACCCGTATATTAGCGGATTGAAGAAGAAGAGACTTTACTGGAATATTTGAAAGCTTGTGAGGAATACAGTATTCAGAACATCGCGATGCAGCTACCAGCCATTGGTCGCAATCGGAGTCCGTTTTTGCACCAGCGAGCTGAGAACGAGGAGTCGATGACGTTCGGAAACCGGACCAGTACCTTTCCGAGAGGCAATGTATTCAGAAATTCGATGCAGCCCGGTCTCCGTCCCTGGGCCAACTGAGCCGTAGATATCGAAAGCCATGGGGTGGAAAACGATGTGGAGCTCGTTAAACAAACCGCGGTAGCGGCCTTTTTTAACGGCCTCAGCTTGGGAAAGAAGAGCAGTGGTAAGAGTTGGAACGAGGGCAGATTACTGTCACGTCGAAGCCTTGGGGGCACAGATCGATTTGGGGGTCATCAATGATGAGGTCTAGGCGGCGACGAACCGAAGGAGAGAGATGGGCGTCTGGCGGGAATTTCCATTCCCGAACAGAGCGGAAGGCGATCGCGAGAGTAGTGAGCTCGGAGAAAAGGCGATCACGAAGCATATTGTGACGGCGAACAGAGCCGTCAGCACAAGGACAGACGGTGGCATGTTGACCAAGGATGCCAAGGACGGGGGCACTCGACAGTGAGAGGTGAGGCAGAAAGAGCATTGTTCGGCACCAGAGACTATTGGGCAGCCGAGGCAAAGAAAAACAGTAGTGCGCCAGATCTCGGGTGGGACGCGGGTTCCCAAGTAACTCTGAGGGAGGGCAGAGAGCGGGCGGGTTGGGCTGGGGGGTGAATTGGATGTTACGCGTTTCAGAAATTGATGGCGGTCAGAAGGAAGATTGGCGCATTGAGACTGGGTTTTAGTCGGCTCGAAACAATGTACATTTCAATCTTGACAGCACAGCTCCTTGCTCCCCTCATATTCCAGTATGTCGCGATCCCTGCTAATCACCGTTTGATACCTCCCAATGGCATGTCCCGTTTTTCTGCTACATGCAGTGCATAGCTGTTTCGTGTCAATTAAATTTACCCTGTTTAAAATGAAGGTTTACGATTGTAGTTTTAGGTAGAGGAGAGGGTGGTAATGATGTGTAGCACCCAACAGAGTTGAGCGGGCTGGTGTTGACAAAGTATCAAGATATGGCAGGGGGGAAATTTGGGGTGCTTTAGTGATTAGAGCTGTAGGACGGCTACTTTCCGAGACTGGCTAGGGGGGCAGGTCTGTATTGGAGATGAGGGGGTGTTTTGGAGAGTAGCAGGTTGTCTTGCAACGTTGAAAATTGGTGGCGATGAGCAGAAGAATGGGCAACAGTAACGTCGACGGCAATATCACTTGTGTGAAGACCAAAGGCACCCGGAATGTAGGCGTCCATTCGTAATGAGCGGTACTTCCAATGAATAGAAGAATTGGGATGCCGGACGGGGAGCGTATTTTCGACGAGTGCAGCGACGCCAACTTCCTTACAGAGGTGGGCGAGAACGTTGCGAAGGACGTGATGCCGGCGAATCATGCCGTCGTCATACTGGAGGAAAGGTTTGGGTGTTTTACTCTTGGAAGACATATCCGATCTATCCCATGGTTTTCCAGACAACCACAATCGACTCAAAAAAGGTGTACCGACACAGTAATGGGGAAGGAACTACGCTCCCTAAAAAAGCTACCTTCAGGCCAACCATCAAGCAGGCCGCATTGGACATGACGGCAGCTGCGGCGTGCCGTCCTCATACTTGCAGGCCAAAGCATGTTGGCCGCTTGGATCCAAGACGGGCGCGACGTCGACAGAGCGCCGGGAGCAGACCGTACAACGAGTAGATCCGGGGAATAGCGCAATACCGAGACGGATAGCCAGGGCGGCTCTCCACGTAGGGGAGGCCATGTACGTACCACGGTGGGGCTGAGAGGGTGGAGAGAAAACGGAACAGGAGGAAGATGTGTTCACGAAGAGGAGCCGTGCTCGGTCGGGTGCTGCTGCGGACAAGAACAACCTGTCATATTTAGAAAGCATAAGATCAGTTGTAATTGCAGATTGGAGTCTTTCACCGGGGACGGGCGAATAACAACGCTCGAAAAGGGCAGTAGCCGTTAGCAACGAAGACAGCACGGATGGCAGGAACATAGGAGCGAGATTGCAGACCGGGGGACCTGTTCCAAACGGCGGTCGTGGAAAAGAAGTCAGCAGGTCGGACATAAGACAGAACAAATCGATTGAAGACGCTGAATAAGCCGCTTCGGTAATGTCTGACGTTTGCTGGAGACCGAGACCGCCCATTGAAAAGGGGAGAGCGGCCTGAAGCCGGGCCCGATCCGAGCAGGGCAATTGCAATTGATGGAACGCTTCCCTCTGGTTCTGATCGAAGCTGGCGGCGAGTACCGCGGATTGAGTGGCGGGAAGCGTACGTAGGAAGTGCATGACCTTGGAGGCGTTCGCACAGAAGCGGTGTAAGTGGAAAGCCAATTGAGCATCATCCAAATCTCGAAGGAATTGGAAGATACGCTCAACGGAGGTTTGACGTTCTGTAAAGAACTCGGAAACAAACGGGTTTGAACCAATTGGAGATGCCAGCACAGCAAAGACGGGGCGGATAGAAACGGGGCAGGGAAGCGAATGGGATGTGGAAGGGGAGAAACCGTACAGTTGTATTTTGGACAGGTTAAGCTGGAATCCAGAGGACCCCTTCGAGCTGGATGAAACGGATGGCGGCAGCGGCTTGGGCACACGGAAGGAAAATATTGCTCTCATCTCCATACCATGCATCCAGGGCAGGTGAGAACTTCACCTGCAACGAGAGCAAGAGAGGATGAAGAGCCAAGGCAAAGAGCAAGGGACCAAGGGTCACCTTGCTGAGTGCCCTCTGAACTACGGACATAATAGGGGCCGAAAGCAAGGTTTGTAGGAGCATCGTTGCGGGAGTGTACCCACCGTGCTGGCCTAGGGTATACGTTTGTACGGCTTCAAGAATGCGCTGGCGGGAAATGCGATTGAAAGCGTTGTGAGCGTTAATCTAGACCAACACGTGGTCGTGGAACTCGGGGCTCTGGTGAAGACAACGCACGGAATGAATTATTGCATCGGTGCCGTTCCTGACGCCTACCCCAGCTAATAAGGCAAAAGGGACGAGCGAATGACGGGGGAAGCATTGTGCATCGAGGGCCTAGAATTTAGGTGCCGGAAGAGAAGCGCGGCAGCGATAGGACGGATTACCCCGCTTGGCTTAGACAGCCCCCGCAGAAGTATGGGCGGCACACGGCCAGCAGTTCGCCGTTCAAGCAGGGGTTGAGGAACTTTTTCGGAGCATGAAGGCAATCTCGGCCGGGCGTGACCCCCCCTGACGGGCGGAGTAGCACCCGCAGGACCACTGGGGACAGACTATCGGCCCAGGAGCGGTTGAAGGATCCAAGCTATGAATTGCACGGCGGACGTCCGAGACAGAGAAGTTAAGCGGTAGTAGCAAACGTTGAGAGGGCATGGAAGTGATAGGACCGGGCGGCAGGGGATGGAGAGAAGCCAAGGGTTGAAAGGTAGCTTCCCTGGTGGAGACTGGAGGATCAACTTGGAGAAGGGCTGCGGTGGCCCGGGAAGGGCTACCCCGGGAGAGGAAACGGCGACATCTTCGAAGGGCGATGTGAGGGCGGGCGAGGGCGGGAGGGGATGGAATCGGAGAAGGGAAGGCGGAGGAGAACAAGGAGGTGGCCTCGTCGAAGAGTTCATCATAGAGGCGGCTGGAAGCCATGCGGATGAGGTCAACATGGCTGGGGCCATCTTCACGGGGACTGCGGCCAAGAGCGCGGGGGCGGTTGTGTCGGAAAACTAGCTTCGGGATGGCAAGAAGTTCTATAAGGGCTCGAGTCTTGTGCCCCGGCGAGGGAGCGGATGTAACGCGGTACAAAGCCGCGAAGTATAAGTCGTCGGCCGCGGCTTGGACTGGACGTGGAATGTAGGTGAGAACAAGGAAGAGGGCAGAGAGGAGGGAACGGAAGGTGAGGGATGACAGAGATGGGTCAGGTAATTGGGATATAGTTGGCGGGTCGGGAGCAGATTGGGAGCTGGACGAAACCGAAACTTGATTCACGGCAGGGAGATTCATGCGTCCGGATCCATTTCGGTATTGGGGGCGGAAATTTGTTCAAGGGGACTATATGGGTTGATGTTGGATGGTGTAGCGGTGAGCGTCAGGGAGGGGGCATTCGGAACACCGACCGTAATCCAGCCATCCGCTTGAGGCGGGGCGGGGGCATTCTGAGTACGGCGGCGTTTGAATCGACCTCCAGCAGTTGGTGGGGAGGCAGAGGAACTGCCCAGGAAAAACTACGGGGACTGGAAAGTCTGGCAAGGATTTTAGCATCAATGTGCCAGGGCGCGGTGGCGAAGGATAGACCAAGTTGCCCTCGCACGTTGGACGCCTATGGTGACCACCTCCTCCGCTGCCTGCACGGCCCCTTTAGGAACATTCGTCACGACTGGCAAGTGAATCTTTTGGCTAGGGACCTGGCCAAAGCCGCCCATCATCCCGTCGTAGAGCCACGAGAGGGCCTCCACCAAACGAGACCGGATATCCGGGCAATGGGAAGCCGCGGAGGGACTGACTTCTTCGACATCACTTTTGTCAATGCTCTCGCGCCATCGAACAGGAGAGTCAACACGTTCAACCCGTTGACCTCCCTTAACGCAGCCCGAGCGGCGAAGCACAGAAAGTGTCAACCCTCCATTGCTACTTCCTGTCGAGGCAGACTAGTCCCCATGCCCATATCCACTCTCGGCGGTTGGAAGGCACGCTGCGGCCAGCTGGCCTCGAGCCAGTCTTGTAGACCGAATGGATTCCACATCTTGGTTCCTCCATGCCGACCACTCGTACCAATTATTTGGTGCGCTTTGGAACATACGATAGGCAAAGCTATTTTTCAATCATTAAAACATCCCAATTTTTCCCCTCGAGCAGGATGTCCCGCAGCGCACTGTATGGCACTTATTTGACGGTGCTTGCAGTGTAAATTGAGTGTAAAAACTGGCTGAAATTACAGTATTACTGCAGAATAATGTCACTGCACTGTGCATTACTGTATGGTACAGTACTGTACTGTACAGTAGATACAATTGGGGTAGATACAATTGACGGGATGTTGGTTTCTTGCTACTCTGAAGAAGTGTATCGAGTCGAGATGACAATTGGCAAACAACCCTAGCAGACTAAAGTCCTTAACTTGGGCCACAAATCGTCGACATCGATGCCATTCGAAGGCAATTTTTATAAAGGCCTCGTCTAACCCAATTGTTTATTGTTACTTAGGCCTTTGGTACTGCTCAATGAGTCAACCTTTCCGGCCATTTCGCCTTCCACTTCCTCGAAAATGAAGCGTTCTCATTAGTTGATAGAGAAATCTCGTCTAGGTATCTGCGCCTCCCCACGACTCAAGGAGGCAAGATATTTGCCGTTAGGCCATCCGAGGCCCAATCCAAAACGACACAGACCACAGACACTTCCAGAGCGCCTCCACATGAAATGTTTCGGAATCAGATTTCTTCAGAATCTGCTATTGGTCATTATGTTTACTATATACTGCAGTACGGTATACCGTTTGACCAAATGCCATATTGCACAAATCATGTACCGCCATGAATAGGCCCTCCTGACACAACCGGTAGCATTCGTCGCAAATCGTTGTCCAACATGTCCCTTCCAGCCTTCGCCACCCCACCCCTCTGCTCCCTTATCTCTGGTTCCTATCCCACCACTTACCTTTCCCCTTTCCCTCATCCTTTCCCCCATCTCGCCTCAATCCCAACCTCTCGAACCAGAATCCCTCCAATTCGACCCATCCACTTCCATCCAAACATGACTGTCTCAGTAGGTCAGCCTGCCCCCGACTTCACCAAATCAGACACAGACGGCACCTCAATCACTCTATCTTCCTTCCAATCGTCCCGTAACGTCGTCCTCTACTTTTCCAACGGTTCCGGACCCGGTTGCACTGCCCAAAGCTGCTCCTTCCGAGATGCCTCCGAGGATTTTGCCAAACTCGACGCCCAGATCATCGCCGTGTCTGCGCAACGCAATTCTTCTGGATTTAAGCAGACAAATCGCTTGCCGTTTCCCGTTATCTCCGATGGCGACCGCTCGCTGCAACGTCTTTATGGCGTCCCGGCTACTCTGGGACTCATCCCTGGCAGAGTCACTTTTGTTATTGACAAGCAAGGCGTCGTCGGGAAGTAATTAATTCCCAGTTTGACACTGCCAAACATATTAGCACCGCCGCGGAGACCCTTAAGACCATAGAGAATAGTAGTAAATAGTAAACGATGATAAACGGCTTCAGTATCCATCCCGCCAAGTCCAAATTGCCACCTGCGTCATGTACATCACTTGCAATACAGCCCTTCTCCACTTATTCCTCTAGACGCAACTCAATCCCGGTACCATGGAAAGCTGCAACTGAGTAAGATTCACATTGCACTATTACTCATTCTACAACTGGGTAATAGCTGCGCTCCACTCTGGTAAATACCCGATGCCCGTCCTTCTTCCTTCCGCTCACCCTTGCTTGCACTCCGCCGCCCTCCACTTTCCCGACGAGATCGAACCCGGCCGCCGCAACACTCCCTCCACCATTCAGCTTTCCCTTTCCCTCCTCCGCCCCACCCCTTCCATCCTCTTGTACATCAGTTTCCCCTTCTTCGCGTGCACCTCCGGCCCAACTCCACTCTCTCCTCCATCCACATCTCCCGGAGGTGGCCCATGCGCAAAAATCACCCTACCATTTACAAAGTCCTTCAACAACACCCTCGCACTTCTCGACGTGTCCGCCCGACCATGATCCGTCATGAACCCTCGCGCTCGCGCATGTGTTTCCAAAAGCGTCGTCCCTGACACATACCCGTCCTTCGCTTTCAATGACGGGTCCAATTCGGTTGCAACACCCACATGGGACATGTCTGGGAACCGAATACCGTATACAAATGCAAACAAATGTGCAGGAATTCGAGACGCAATAAGCGATACAGGCGTGATGTGGTCGCCACGCATCGTGTCGATAGAAAGAACCCCAGAAATAATCAGTTCGGATTTGGATGACGAAAAGTTGGGAAACACTAATCCTGGGCAATCGCATAAGAGGACGGACGGTGTAAGTATAAGCGTTTGGAAATGCTTTGTTTTGCCCGGTGTTGATGACACCGCCACCCGTTTGATGTGCGGTGTTGGTGCCAACTGGGTCGCAGAGTCCATCTCTTCCTCGAGACGTGCCTCAGTGTCTACTTTGGCATCTGACGGTTCAAGTTTGGAATCGGGGGCCGGTGCAAGTTGCGACGACGGGGATTCATCAGAGGTGGGCGCTTGAGCACGGGCCACAGTCTCAAGAAGGACGTTGATTGTTGACGACTTCCCACGTTAGGGTATCCACACATTCCTACGACGAGGCGTTGGCTCCTGCGTTTGCGGGGCGCACCTTTCGAATCCGTGCAAGAGATCGATCAGTTGCTGCGCACCAATTACGCGATCGTCATCTACAATCTCATTAACACTTGCCTTGAAAGCGGAGAAGAACCTAACGTTCAATCCTCGGGTGCGGAAGTAAGCATCCCATTTCGTAATCATAGCCTTCGATAGCAAGTCCGCCTTGTTCAACAATAGCAAATGAGAGCGCCGCATTTCAATGGTAACATAGCGATAGAGATCATGGCAGTAGTACAAGAGCGGATTCCTGGCATCAACTATCTGAACGACGACATCAGAGCGCTCTACAACACGCCAGAGTTGCCGCCAAACCTCCAAGTTTTTCTCAAACGGAGTCATCATGGGACCGCCGATAGTAGCAGACATCTCATGCTCCTGTTCAACATTTGCAATGGCGCGACGCCAGCGCAAAAACTCGTCCGTTTCTGTCTTCAACAATTCCTGGGCTGTGGTGTTCTCGTCCCAGGCGGGCCTTCTCGGAATCCTCAACACCTTACTGTCCAACTCCCGTCTCTTTTCCTTCTCCACACCATCCAAAGCACCAGGCTCCCTCGCCAAAGGGGTGACAACTACCGTCTGCGGTGCAACAGGGCCTGGATACCTTTCCGAGGAAAAGTCTGCATTGGCGAGAGTGGCATTGAGCATGAGTTCCTCCAGGTCGGTGGCGTCAAGCACAGACTGGAGTTTGGATCTGTCGTCATGATTGAGGGTGTGACGACCAAGAGCTGCGGCGCGTTGTGCGGCAGGAGTGGTAGCGAGGTTTCTAGACTGCTGCTTATCCCGTTCTTGACGACGTGCGATTGCGCGGCCGAGGTCAGAGCGTTTTCCTTTGCGTCCCATGGGCAGGACGGATGGTGGGGCGCGAGGGATTCGGTGTGTTGAAATGGGTCAAAAGAGTTTGGAAGGGATTGGGAGCGGTGGATTCGAGGGTTGTCGAATAAAGTGGTTTTGAGCGGAAGTATGTTGATGTACTCAAAGCCGTCGCCGGACTGGTCGGACACTCTACTGTACAGTGAGAGCGTTACGCGCTTGCAGCGGTCTTACAAGTGACCACATCTTCCATACATTAATTAAAATAACCCCAATTTTCTTCCTTTTGAAACATTACGGTAGGTTGCAGTGATTTTTGGGGTATTTTGGAAATAATTGAGAGGGTCATCCAACAAATTTTACAATCTTACTGGCACTCTTAGCGGGTGCAGCTCAACGATTATGCAACTACAAACCTCCTTGGTGCATTGCGCCTTTCCTCATCATTCAAGAATACAAAAACTTCCGTGAGAGCCATTCCAATGTTTTACGGAAGGCTAACTACAGTACAGTCCTTGACTGCCAATTATAAACCCTATCGATAAACAAAGTGCCATTAAAGGCGGAAGCAGTAAAGGATTTATGTGAATCAAAGTGAATGAGTAGCCAGTTCTCTTTCCAAACCCATTAAATGCCTGATGGCGTCACCCAAAGCGGCCTAAACACCAAGATTTGGGCCAACCAAGTTGAAGAGTGGACGCTTAAATGAAAATGATTGCCCTGGCTTCACCGACATCCCAAGCGTGACGTCATTGTAAAGCTTGCACCGCATCAATATCCAAAACTCCTCAGTGTCTATTACCGGTCAATTCCAGTCTCTCGCACCAGACAAGTAGGACGATGATGTGTCAACGTCTTTTACATAGACCCTTCAATCTAGCTCAAATTCGCCCTTTCGTCACAGGCCCAATTCTCACATTCCGCTACACCGTTTCAGCCATGGCCCCACAACGCCCCTATCATCATTCCTGTACACCAAACCCGCCAAAAACCCACGCCCTCCCTCCTCCCTTCGCTCCAACCCTCATTCAACAGATTTCCTCCAACCCCCGCCCCGATAATCGCTATGTCCCAAAACCCATCCTTCGAAAATAACCGTCATCGAGAATCCAACACACTCCTCCACAATGTAGTCCATCGCCAACCCACACATACTTTTCCACCGCCCCCTTACCCTCGTCCCGTTCATGATATCCTCCTTTCTCTGATCCTCCCCTCCCCTTGATTCTTTCACCACCGCTTCTGCGGACACACACCCCTCCGTCCCCAGTAATGAGCCGATTCCTCGGCTGCGGCTGCACACAACGTCCGCATTCCGAGCTCGAACCCATCGTCTGGGCGGGTTTTCGTAATGAATGGCGTCGTGTCCCAGAGGTAAGTCCTCGCCAAATCTTCTCTCTGCCGTTTTTTTCGCGATACTTTCGAATTGAATGCCGCACCGTCGTATCCACCAAATGTTTCCGCAACACGGCTAACTCAGTTCATTCATCCGATTTCATTTCTGGAACAAATTTTTCCGTCTACTCCGTACTACATCGTCAAGTATAGATTACCGATGAGTTCCGCGGCACACAACTCAATCACAAAAAGTGGTTTCCTTATTCTCCCTACTCGTTCGGAACCAAGCCAGGCCTCTTTGTGCCAGGTAATGTATCAACACGAGACCAAGTCTTACACTGACCGCGAAATGCAATGGCTTACCACAGGGCGCACCAACGGGATATGCAAAATGGACTACAGCAGCCATCTGTTCACGTAAGTAATACCTATCGTTTATACCCAGCTTGGAAGGCGCGGTGGATCCTCTTTGCACCATCGTAGACTGACCTGTCCGTGCGAGCTATCCTACGTTACTGCCGATCCCTTCCGTATTGACGAACACAAATTTCGAAATCAAGGTAAGGCATTGCTGTATGGATACTTTGAATGTTGCTTTCGTGCCAGCAAAACAGCCTTGGCTTCCCGCTTTTGCTTGGTGAATCGCGAAGATGCTGCTGATGTGGAAGTCGATGTGTTCTCATACTCTGCCATTGGAAAGCATAAGGAATTAGTTTACATGGATGCACGCTATTCTCGGACAACTGATGGCGGGGAGGTTCACGAGGTAAGCCATCCATTGAAGAAGGTTATCTTTGATATGCCGGAGAGCCCGGTCACAGTCGGTATCGATTGGACCCCGGATTACTTAAAGACCTACGTCGATGGACATATGATTCGTCATTTAGAGAATAAGTAAGTCAAGGCCTGAATATTCCATAGCCCTCTTGTCCATGGTACATCTTGCGCGGACCTTGCTAAGATTAGTACATTTTGGACTTTAATTCTAACTTGATAGGTCTGATTGCCGTTTGTTGTTGATGATTAGACATTGGCACTCTCCAATGTGCGTTTCCTTCAAGCTGGAAACGGTACCGGAGGATTTCGGTATGCCAGAGCACAGGGACCTTGGAGAACGGGAGAATTTTGAAATATACTACATCAGGGCATGGCACCGATACCCGACTACACAGCAAAAAAGTGCCCCGGGAATTGAAGAGTTTAAATGAGACCACTTTGACCTTCGCATAGTACCGGCAATTGTTTATTCTCGATTTTTCCTCCACGCAGCAAGCAGGTGATGGTCTCATGTCTGCGTTTATAGCATTTTGTATATACTGTACTGTAGATACCGGGATCGCAGTAGATGCGACGGAGGTCTATACTATGAACGGGGTTGGCTACTCCAGCCTGAGATTCAGGAATATGTTAGTCGGGGCCTATGTTTAAGGATGCCGCTGGAAGGGGTTGCGTTCATATAGGGTACTCGCAGCGTCCTGTACAGGAGCAGGACAAGATAATGTTAACTTTTTCAAACTAACTTTTGAGTTTGCAACTTGCGAAATTCAGCGTGATTCATGCCTTATGAGTACAAACCTGCCGCAATATTGCGTTTCAACTTTTCGTCGGATTTTGCTATGCTATATACCAGACTGCCGCAACAGAGTATTCCTTAAGTCTAAGCAGCAAAGCACCCAAACTTTCCTCCCTTGGGCCGAGTACCGCATTCTATCATCAGTAGATCCCAATTTGCCAATCTCAATTAGATACCCTAATTATTGTCAGAATTTTTGGCCTTACACTGCCCGTTACGTAGAATCTCGTTGTAGCCATACTTGGCACCTGAGCTTCAATGAATGGGCATTTCTATCATGAAAAGCTCGGTTCGGTATGCTTGACATCCAAGAGCCCTTTCCCAGCGTTTTTACCGTCGCGCCCATTAAATGAAAGAATGTCGAAGTCATCACCAGTTTTCGACCTGTCGAAAGTGATGTTCATCCAGTTGCCATTCAAGGTCATTTCCCTCGAGACGGCCCCGAAACTTGTATCAGCTTGTGAGCATCTGAAATTCATTTATTCCCGATCCACCAACCTTTTATTTTGGACAATACGTGAAGGGTAAAACCGCCTGCCCCTCGAAAGGACACGCGCGTACCTTTCGTAACTTGGTCAACTTGTTTTCAGGTCTTCATCCTGGCTCGGGCTGAATATAGTAAGCAACATGAACATTAGAAGGAACGATTCACTCACTCATTCTTTGACCAAAACTCCCAATTTCTAATAATTGAAGAAAATATTTGGAACAATATCCGATTCCCTCTCTAAGGATAAAACTAAAAGGAGTGCAACAAGTTATTGTTCTTTTCAGAGCAAACATGACGGATTAAGGCCATAGTGCTTATCTGATCACCAAATCCTTACGGGACAGGTCGAAGGGCCTTACCTCCTCAAGGTTCAACTCCGTATCGTCACCTTCGAATTCCGTTTGCTCTGGCCCCATTGTAATATCAACCGATAGGACGTTCCAAATACATACGAAAGGAAGGTATTTGACCCTCACCTGCGGACATCAGCGGTTTCCTGGGAATATCCAAACTGGTAGCATGTTTTTCAGTTGTTACCGCAATAACCTAAACCAGACTGATGAATATTTAACAGGAACTCATCCCCAGCGTCGTTGCTCTTTCCTACATTCATGAAACAGAAGTCTCGTCCATTACGGGAAGCACTTAGCTCGGTTACTCACTGAAGATACAACACAATGAGTTGTCTCTCGCTATTTGGAGAGGAGCCCTGGAGAGCTCGCAGGAAACCTCGAAGCGCCGAGGAGGCATTGTTGACTCCCCAGGCGGACCCGTCCACTCCAGCAGATGAGAGAACCGTCTCAGAAAACAGAAATGGAGCGGAGATGGCAGTGGTAGAAGAGACTAGCACCGCTCCAGAGGCGCCGATGGTCCGATCTCGCCCATGCCGCTTGCTGCCAGAGCTCTGCCGAATCCTTCAATTGACAAGCCAATGGGCCCTCCAGGGAATTGGAAAGTGCTACCGCAGTTTACGGACACGTTTGCTGGGGACAAGCTGGATGAAACAAAGTGGCTGCCAACAAATCCGACATGGAAGGGGCGTGCGCCTGGGTGGTTTAATCCGAAGAATGTTGAGGTGAAGAATGGTGCGTTAGAGTTGTGGTCTAGGTTTGAAGATCCTCCAGCAGGGTACGACACAAAGTACAACACTTTCTCTACATCTTTTGTGAGGTCGAAAGGGATGATCGGGTTCGGGTTTGTTCAGGCAGTGGTACAAGTTGCAGACAGTATTACGAGCTCTGCATTTTGGATGGTGCACAATCAAAGGGAGACTTGGAACGAGATTGACGTTTTCGAGGCGAGCAATGCCAACGGGCAAAAAGGGAAGTACCATATGAACATGCACGTTTTCCGCGTCCGTGGGCAAAATCTCCGGAACAAGAGGAGTAATCCGAAGACCGACAGGTTGCGGTTTGACATGACTAAGCGACCTTTCGTGGCGGGCATTGAGAGGACGAGGGAGGCAGTGAGATGGTACGTAGATGGAGTATTAGTAAGGGAAGAGGAGAACACCTCTTGGCATAAACCCATGTGGGTACAATTTGACTGCGAGACAATGGGGAACTGGTTTGGGCTACCTAGCGAAAACGATACAAGATTGCCAGCGGTTTTCAGGGTCTTCGAAGTTCGTTCTTGGGAAAGAGATTAGCTGAGGGTGGATGGAGACCGGAAGGCGTACTTGAGCGTAGGATTAATCCGACGAATTTCTCGTGAACACACAGCTAATTCTGTCCATTAGCGAAGGTAGAATTCGAAGTCGCGGAAAGGAAATTCTAGCACCAGAAACGTTTGCTCTTGTAAATTGTAAAATAGCGTTACCCTCTAGAGCGAAGATTAAATCAGATATTTCATAACAAAGACAATGCTTAGGGGAATGTTTGGGTTAAATGGGTGTTTACTTGAATGGGTTGGTATACTTAATTTTCCAGCTACTGTAAGAGCAATCGCAGACGAGGACTACTGTAAGTAGAGTAACCACTTACTGTACATACCCTGAGAACGGAGGTTCTCTGGACTATACACAATTTCAAGTTGGGGCCCTAAGTGTCGCTCAAAACTCCTTCCAACAAACAGCTGGCGTTATTCTCAACGAGTCTCGCCGCGTGACGATCGAACATTGTTTGCTGCGCATCAGCAATCGGAACGGCTGCCCGTGCGGCCGCCAGTTGCAACCCGGTTGGCGAAGTCCCGAGTGGTCGGGTGCCACCCCCCCAACGTGGAGAGTGGAAGGGCAATGAAAGGATGCCCTGGACCCTTGGAACGTATTGACTCGGCAAAGCGAGTGTCCTTGCCAGGGCGAGCATGGTTAAGGGGCTTGAGAGGGCATCGCGCCAGGAGGGGAGGCGGGCGGGGGTCAAGGGATGGATGACGGTTACGTCATAATAGTCTGTTAAATGGGTTAATTTACTGCGAGCGGATCACAGGGTGAAATTCTCATTACCCTGTGCAGTATGGCGGCGGCGGAGAAATCAATAGTGCTATGGAACGGCGACAAAAAAGTTGCTGCGAGCCCTGTGAGCAGACATGCCAGCAACCATTAACGCAGAATGCCGCTGTAGAAGTGTGTCCCTGACCGTGGGGAATTGGCCTTGGATTGGCGACAAATTGCCACCTTCGTCACGAGGGAAAAGACCTCTGGTGCCAGCCGCGGAGGGTGGAGATGTGTCGGGAAGCAGATGATTCCTTCGAGGCAATCCAGTAATGAAGTCCTGGTATTTCCGAGCTTTTCCGCATAGGCGCCGTTCAAGCCGCCTATGCGGCGTCCTCCGACGAGAGGGTGCCAAGGGGTTGGCAAATGTGGCATCGAGGTAATCGGTGCCCCGGTAGCACCAGTCGCCCTAATATCAGGTCTGGCTTTGTGTTCCCCTCGCGGTCTTGGCTCGAGGGTAGGGTGCCTTGCGTCAAGGGCGAGGTCGCTGCCCAGTAACGATACTTGGTCGTCGTGGCGGGCGACTCTTTGTCTGCCGTGCTTGCAATGGATCACATGGTCTCCTTGGACGTCCATTGTTTCTGGGTAAGGAGCTTTCGGGCAGAGGTTCCTGGTGCGAACAGGGTACCTGAAGAAAGGGGAAATGTTTGTGTTAGTTTACTGCGAGTGGAACGTGGGGTGATATTCCCATTAGCCAGTGTAGTATGGCGGCGGCGGAGAAAAGTACTGGAGCCAAATTGGTTCTGCATGCTAATTGCGGTTTTGAGACCTGAGCTTGGAAAGCAGTGGACCCAGACTTTGGCACGCTGTAGTTTCATAGATACCCGAAAAGTTCTTGTGCAGGTGTCGCCCAGAGGAAGCTCTTCGTAGAGTGCCCTGTGGACCGCATCGGTCAGCTGCTTTTGTGTAGGTGGGGTCGGAACAAGAGGTGCTGAATGGCAGTAAGTCGTGTGGGCGGCAGGACGGGGGCCACGCACTCAATGCGGCTTTTGCCTCGTCGTATGTGGCCAACTCGTTAATAGACCGGATTAGTAAACGCCTGCAGAGCTTGTTGGTCTGAGCGCTGGATGCGAGAACGGCGGCTGATGCTATGTTTGCCTCAGATGTGAGACCGGGTCCCAGTGTGGGGCGCTTGTCTGCGATTGGTTTGAGGGTTGCTGCAACTCTTTAAATATGCTCCTGTGTAGGAAGCTGATTGGGTAAATCGTCGGGGGAAGAAATATTCAGAACAAGCTACCCCAAGAAGGAGGTGTTGTAAGCGACAAAAGTGCTACCGTGGTGTAGTTGAACGAACAAAAAGGAGTGGATAAGGAAGAAGTTGAGAGGGCCACAAGCAAGTATGGAAGGGGCAGAGTCTACCACTGATGCTATGCGATCAGCGTAGGAAAAACTTTTCTTGGATCTGAAGTTGACTCTAACTTCCTACGACTTGGGACTTGACTTGGAGTTGTCTGCCAACTTCCTCGACCTCCACAAGAAGAAGCAGTTTACTCGGCTTATATAGACGTTTTCTCTAACCCTAATGTCTCAAAGAAACATACTAAGAACCATAAAATGCATCAATTGGAATCGTGTGAACGAGAAAGACTAACAGCAGATACTATCAGGATAAATATCTAGATTCCTTCCTTAATATCATAGTCCTCTATATCAGAGCCAAACAGTTCCCCCCAAATACCATTCCACCCAGGCAGTCCCCACAAATATCCGCGAACGGCTTAGAATTCATTGCCTCCTGCGAAATCTAGACCACTGAAGATGGCCCCATCCGGTTCCAGAGTCTGGACCACCTGGTCCATATTACGGGCACCTTCCCCACTATTCCAGCACTTTCCATGTCCCCCCCCTCATGCTCCTCTTCATTTTCGTCAGAAGATTCAGAGATCACAATTACTCCCTCAGTCTCCCCTTCGTTCTCCATGGGAGCCACTCCACCGTTGTACGCTAGTGGCTCCACGGGTCTACCCAGTCCTCCTCTTCACCTTCCTCTCCTCTTCCTCTCCTCCTCCTCCTCTCCTCACTCCTCCTCTTCCTACTCCTCCTCCTCTGCCTCTTCTGCCTGCTCGAAGCAGTTACGGCGGACCCACTCCCGGACGCGTTCCCGGTCCAATCTTCTACAGTAATCATCGTAGTCGGTTGGACCATTTTCCATCAGGGCCAAGCGTTGAGGGACGGCGGCCTCGGGATGACTTGGTGATGGTGAGGGAAGGGCGGAGGTTGGTCATGTTGAAGGCAAAAAGAAGGGGTGATCCGATGGGGTAGTTGATGGCGGGGGGTTGCCTCAACGACGTCGATTTCGAACCCTAAATACTGCGACGTCCGAAAAATGTCGACCTTGGACGTGTAATGATATAATTAATGACACCGTGACTTAAAATAAAAATCAACACATGAATTTGCCATACTCATCCAAATTAAATATCTTGCAAATTCAGAAACTGTAAAAATACTTGCAAATTCCGATACTGTATCCGAATTTGGTCCTCTTCTAGATATTTTTATCCGTGTGCGAATTTTGCGCACATCACACCCTCCCGCTCAAGACGATCGTCCCGGCTCGTCTTCATTGCTCCTGTTGTTCTTCTGGTAGTTATATCCATTCATCGGGAGACTATATGATTGACTGAATGGATAGGGCAGTAATTCATTTCCGATATGATGAGAGAGTGTGTACCGTGCGATGACTGGCTCTGCCCTTGGTCGAGAGTTTCATATATCCTGCGTATGGTTCATAGCGGTCCCTAATGAGCTCCTCTTGTTTCACTTCTCCAAACCTTCCAAATGTTAGATAGTATATGTAGTATGCGAACTTCTCTGGCAACGGGTCTAGAAACGGGTATCTGAAGGAGAAAAAAACTCGCAACGTAAGGACTTAGTCCTCACGAGTAAAGTGCGCCCGTGAATGCTTGGAAGCACATGCAAATACTAATGGAAAAAAAGGAAATTACTTCTGCTTCTCGAGGTCCCCTGTCATTCCGCGAAGCCAACGTCTATTTGGTAGCCGTCCAATGATTAAGGATGCATAGTTTCCCCCTGGGGACTAGGCGGTGTTTGAGGTGATCTCCTTGGTGATCTTCCTCGTTGCTCTCGACGCTTGCCGTTTTCGATGATCCGCCCGATCACTGGATGGTCCTGCTCGTATCATCATGACGGCCTCGGAGGATCCTGGTCTTCAGCTGAGCTCGTGTTCCTTGGCGGAGAAACGTAAGGTTCCCATAGAGGATATGGTACCAGTCGATATTCCATATCAGGGGGTAAGCTGTAACCTCTCAGTTGCACATCTTGGTTGTTCTGAGAAATACTTAAATCGGGCGGATAATGTTCAGATACGTTGAGACAAGTCTCCGATAGCTACTTTCCCAAACTTTCCATAGAGTAATGATACATTACCTCCACAAACTCTGGACCTGCTTCCGTGAACCTTCCCGTTTTGGAATGAAAATATCGGAAGAGTGAATCTCTGCGAAGCGGAAGTCCCACGTCGAGGATCCACGAGCCTCTGCTCTAGTAGAGCCACGAAAATGAGCCCCACTCAGTTCCCCGGGGCGCCGTGCTTGCGTCCTATGCGAAATATTCCCGCTACCGATGACCTGTATTCGGAGTCCTCACAATTAAGCCTTTTAGGAGATGGGGAGCCCTCATCGGATGAAAGAAAGATAACCTCAGATCTTTGAGATTCTCCCGCTTGTGCTTCCGCAGTCGGAGTTGTACCCGTTGTACTCGACAATACTCGACCTAAAGTTAGCCACCTCCTTTGCTCACCCTCCTGGACCCCGCCTTCCTCCGTTTCTTGAACACATCCGCAGCGCTTACTACATCGGCCGTAATTTAAACTTCCATGGTTTTGGGTGCTTGGGCTGGACTCCTCCTCTTTTCCGCGCTACATCCTCAAAGGTTCGCGATTCGCAGAGGTCCCCTTGTCCCCGCATGTAGCGCGGAAGAGGAGCTGTAGGGCATCGGACTATGTCCGGTAACCTATTTTGTCGCCGCGCTCGACGGGCCCGAGCTTCGGATTACCGAATCACCTCCCTCGCCAACGGAGTGGACCATATGAGATCCCTTGCCTTTCCTGTTCGCGACCGGCAGTATCTATAACGACTGGCGATACCGCGTGGGCTATTTAGCGACGGAACACGTTCCCACTCTTTTTGGCACATTGCCTGCTTGATATGTGCCCAATCCTCGAACCATCCTTCGCCGAAAAGAAGACGTAGAACGTCCGGCCTGAGTCTCTCAAGGGCTGCTCGCAAGCGAGGAGGAATCTACCAAAGGCGAGAGGTGTCGAAGGCCTCCAATTCAACGAAGCACACAACTGATATTGCCCATCCCGTGCAGTGCACAACCCGCCATGCCGACGAAGGGTTGACCAGAACAAAGGAGCCACGGTAAGAAAATACAGGTGGAAGTTCCGCCAATACTCCCCAGGGAACTTCCCAATCTTCCCACCAGCGAGGAACTGGAACGTAGCGAGATCGAAGGGATAAGGGGTGAAAACATTCAACTTCCGGTTGATGCCGCTGAAAGAAATACCTAAGCACAGAGCGATACCGTCGCTCAAACCGCACTGTACTCGCCCAAAATACGAGGTTCGCTTTCTTCGTTCGCCTGTAGTCCTGAAGGAGCACCTGTAGGTCCCAAAGGACTGCCTGTGGGTGGAAATCAGCCGTCACCCCGAGCCACGACTACCTTGCAACCGAATCCTCCATCTGGGCAAGAGAGTGAACATAGGGAAATTCCCAGGGACATCGAGCGCACCACAAGTCCATAGGAGTTAAACCACGCCCTCAAAAGGGTGAATCAGCTAATAACGTGTGCTTGTCTAGGATTTTAGCAACCTGACCGCTGTGCCGCATTCTACGCGAAGAGACCGGCTCTCAACGTCCCAATCGCCACCGGCGACGGTATGTTCCAAATTCGGATAAGGAAATGGCCACCAGGGAACGCCACTCGAAACTTTGCAGCTCTTTAAACCGAATCCCGCCTGGTAGCATCAACAAGGACCCTCGCCAAAGGGTGTAGCTGTGGACTAAATCCATATCGCCGAGGTACCGGGTGTAGCCATGAGACGCGCTCAAAAGCTTGTGAATCCCTCGCCATCGAGGTACCCTCTAGTTCTCACAGCTCGGGATGGCGGTATATGCGACAAGGAAGGGCGAAAGCAGAAAACGCTACTTTCGTGATGTGCTGGCTGGTGGTCGCAGTTTGCGTTGAATACAACAAAGGAAAAAATGGGGACCCCCCGCTAATGACCGGAATTCGAAATTGACATAAGGGGTTTCGGGACGCACACACAATGGCTGGATAAGTACCCGATTGAGCTCCCTACTTTTTTTGGTCTTGCCCTTTCCCGTGGTCGTAATCTCCCGGAGTTGCGTCGAATTACCGCAACTTACATTTAATACCAGGACGATACTGTATCTCAAACACCTGGCGAGCGTGGAAAACGTGTATAAACCCGAATTAGGGTCAATATTTGGGAGGCTTCCCCCAAAATGGGGAAACTTCCGTGCCTCGAGCCCGGGACCTACCCGCTAGCTGCTCGAGACACTACCAACTGGGCTATATGGCCCAAGTTGGTACTACAGTAACCAAAAAAACGAATATTTTGAATGTCGAAAAAACCAAGGGAATGCGCAGTCCTGCAGTGTACACGATAGATACTCAATGAAGTAAAGTTTCTTCTAAAGCGCCCATAGCGGCGTAGACGTCCGGCATCGCATCTGTGGCTTAGCGTTCCGCTGCAGACTCGAGGTGATTCCTTTTGGTCTCATGAATGCACCAGCTACATTCCAAAGAATGATGAACAACGTTTGAAAAGACTTACATTTGCGAGGTTTTTTATCGATGATGTGCAAATATTCTCAAAAACATTGGATCAGCACATATAGGATGTCAAGACAGTGGTGGATAGGATATTTGCATACAGCCTGAAAATTAAGTAGAGTAAATGCTTCTTTGCGAAAAATCTATCCACATACTCTGTCATAACGTCGATCAAGATAGAATTAAGATTGACCCAGAAAAAGGCGAAAAAATAAAGCTGGTACCAAGGCCCGCTTCAAACACGGAGGTTCGAAGCTTCCTAGGTCTTCCATTATATTACTGAATGTTTATCAATGATTTAGACAAGACGGCAGCACCTTTAGATGCCAGTAATACGAAGTACGGAAAATTTTTTTGTGGAGTAACGAAATGCAAACTGAATTCGAGGAACTTAAAGATAAGCTATATGTCCTTCCAGTGCTCATTTATCCAGATTTCAAGAGACCATTGCTTGCGGAAACAGATGTCTTGACACGGTCCCCGGGTGCCCTTTTGTCTCAAAAAGATGAAAACGGAAGGATAAAACCTGTTCAATTAGCAAGTTGTACACTGAAAGATGCGGAAAAGAGATACTGAGTGTGCGAGAAAGGAGCTTTAGCTGTCCTTTCCGCGTTGAAAAAGTGTCTCGTCTACATTTTATTTCTCAAAAAATTCGTTTTGATAACTGATTAACAGGCACCGAAGACGGCATTCCAAAGAAAAATGTGCATCACCGCTTAGCCCGATAGCTGCAAATTTTTGCAGAATATCGGTTTGAAATTGTGTATAGACCCGGACGCAGTAATCACCCTGCTGATTACATTTTCCATTTGAGATATCCAATAAATTCAAGTGAAAAAGCTTCCGAGGAAATCGTCAGAGTTGCCGAGGTGCATGTGCCAAACGATAACGAATATGAGCATAATCTAAAGGGACCAATGAAATTCCTTGATGGACTAGAAATGAGAATGGTTGATCTTGAATACAGAAATTGGGTACGTTGGAATCAAAAGGCTTTTACATTGTGGAATGGGAAACTCTTCCGAGACACTAAAGCCGGTCTTCGACTAGTGGCCCTTTTGAAAGAAAGAATGAAGATCTTGAGAACTTCTTCTGATGAGTTAGGGCATTGGGATATCGAAACAACCAAAAAATTCATTATCGAAAGATTTTGATGGCCCAGTATCCCAATTGATGTCCATAATTTGGTGAAAAGCTGAGACAACTGTCAAAAATTCAGTCCAACCCTAAAATAGAAGACTACGCTAAGCTTTCTAGTTTCCGGGTTTTTTTGAAACCTTTTCAATATGCTTTGCTGGCCCATTCAAAGGAAATGTTTTCTGGAGATAAATACCTCTTCATAGGGTGTAACATATTACTAGATGGCCATTAGCAGTTGCAGTTTAGAAGGCTGATGTGCACTAAATTTGCATCCGAAAAAAGATCTAGAAGAGGACCAAATTAAGATACAGTATCTGAATTTGCAAGATATTTTTAGTTTGGATGAGTATGGCAACCTCATGGGTTGATTTCTTATTTTAGGAAGCACTGTCATTAATAGGTGTAAGTAAAGTTCCAGGTTCTGGGTGATACTAAGAGGGAATCTGAAAGGTCTGTATAGTGGACATATTTGTTCCCACCGCTGGCCGATGGGTGGCGGGCATGGGTATAACACCTATATATTTACCTTGAGGAAATATCTTCTAATAGTCTCTCTGGTTCACACGATTCCCTTGAATGTATTTTATGGTTATTATTATGTATTTTGAGACTTTAGGGGTAGCCAAAAGTCTATACAAGCTGAGTAAACGGCTTCCTCTTGTGGAAGTCAAGCAAGTTGGCAGACAACTTCAAGCCAAGTACCGAGTAGTAGGAAGTTGAGAGTCAACTTCAGACCCAGGAACCATTGTCTTACGCCGGTCACAGAACATCAGTGGTAGGCCCTGCCCCTTCTATACTTGCTTGTAGCTCTCTCAACTGTCGTCCTTACCCAAACCTTTTTAATCGCCCAACTATACCACGATAGCACTTTTGTCGCTTGCAACACCTCTGTCCTGGGGTATTTGGTTCTGAGTATCTCTTCTCCCGACGACCTACCCCTATCAGAGGCCAATGCTTAATTGGTCCTTAGAATCATCAAAAAAGAAATAATTGAACCGCTTGGTCTTCCAAAAAGGATCATGTCGGATAACGCACTTTGTTCCACTGCAACGTCACTGCTTCGCTTTTTGAGAGATAAAGGGATTCAATTGGAAAAATTTCTCGCTCACGCTCCTATGTCAAACGGGAAAGTGGAAAGAGTGGTCAGAACCATCAAAAAAGCAATACCAAAAACTATGCCGGAGAATGAAATCCAATGTGAAGATGTCTTACCAAGGGTTTATACCGCTATCGCCGAAAAAGGGGAAAAGTTATTCGTTCATCATTTGAGATAATGTACGAAAGGGCTCCGATAATGCTAAAGGGATATTTAAAAACAAATAATATTGATGGGGAGTAGAGAAGTCAAAATGGGTCTCATGGGAGTAGAAAAAGGAGCTCTTTGCGAAAAAATCCGAAGAGAAAGAGAAATAGAACGGAAGAGATAAAAAAATGGGTTTCATCTTGCTTCTCTAGCAGGCAAGCAAGTTTTTGAGACAATTTTATCTTCAGAAGTCATTTTATAGGATGTGCCGGACTTGCTTCAACCAGATGTTCCGTTAAATCACGCATTTTAGCTAGTAGAACCGAAACCAATATATCACAGAACTTGGCGCAAACCGCTGAAGTGGGAGCAAGTTATCGAGGAGAACATCAAAGAGCTGCTAAAAATGGTATTGTAACACACACGCCTTCTTCATGGTCGTTCCTAGTTGTCATCGCGACCAAGAAGGATGTAAAAACCAAGATTCTGCGTTGATTCCAGTTTTTTGAACGGAAAGACGATACCTGGTAGGTTCCCAATTCCAAACATGGAGGAAATTCTCGAAGACATGAAGGATGTGAAATATTTCAAAACGATCGACCTTTATACTGGCTACTGGCAAATCCCTTTAGAGGGAGAACGCAAAGAAAAGACGAAATTTACGTATAAAATGGGAACTTTCAGATTCTAAGTGATGACTTTTAGTTTAATGAACGCTCCGGCTACCTTTCAAAGAATGATGAACGAAGTCATAGAGGGACTGCCCTTTGCTAGGTTATACATCGACTATGGGGTGGTATTTGCGAAGACACAAGAGGATCATGGGATCCATATCAAAGAATTTGTTAAAAGGATATCAAATTACTGTTTGAATACTAAGCTGAACGAATTTCACATCGCACAGACATCTGTAAAACTACTGGGACATATAGTCGATCTAAAGGGAATAAAAGTAGACCCGAACAAGGTTTCGAAAATCAAGCTGGCACACGATCAGCTTCTAAGACGGGATTAGGAAGTATTCTTGGCCTCGCCTCGTACTGCAGGAGGTTAATTAAGAATTTCGCTAAAATGGCGGCCACGCTTCATTCTAGCACATCAAAGAACGAAAAACTCGTATGGAACCAGGAGATTCAACAAAGCTTCGAAGAGCTGAAGGAAAAGCTTTGCGTCCCTTCAGTCCTCATTTTTCCTAATTTTAAGGTTCCATTTACAGTAGAAACGGATGCATCAGACCATGCAGTTGGGGTGGTTTCGTCCCGAACAGATGAAAGAGGTGGACTCCACCCGGTCCAGTTTGCTAGTAGAACGCTGAATGAGGCGGGGAAAAGATATTCTGAGTGCAAAAAGAGGCACTTGCGGTCGTCATTGCATTGAAGAAATTTATTGTATATCTTTTATCCCTCAAAAGTTTACTGTAGTGACTGATCACCAGGCGCTCAGAACAGCGCTTCAAAAGAAGGACGTGCACCACCTTTTGGCGAGATGGCTCGACCTTTTTGCGGAGTACAGGTTTGAGATAATTTACAGACCAGGATGGAAAAATCAACCTGTGGACTTCCGTTCTTGCTTAAAGGAACACCAGAAACAGGGAAAGAGCTTTGGAGATGAGGTCGCAGGGTTAATTAGGGGAAAAAGGCTATAGCAAAAAGCTATGAGGCCGAAATTGAGGCCATCATAGCTTCAATTTTTTACGTGCTCTGTAAATAAAAGAATAGATCACTCAAGAACTATGATTGGGTTCGAAAGGATCAAAAGGCATTTCTCTTTTGGGAGGAAACGCTGTTTTGACGGACCAGAACAGGTCTGCGACTGATTGCCCCACTAGAGGAGCACGGTAAGATCTTAAGGACTTTCTATGATGAAATAGGTCACTGGGATCTTAAAACATCAAAGCAGTTCTTTTTGGTAGACTTTGGTGGCCTAATTTCTCTAAGGAAGGATTAGAATTCGTGAAAAATTGTGATGGATGCCAGAAATTCGCGCTCCGTACGATGGTACATGTTGACGCTGAAATTTACAATCTCCGCTCTCTTTGAGAGTTTCTCCACTGCTTTCGTGAGGCCTTTTAGACAACCTTCCAAAGGAAACAAGTATATACTATTTGGAGCGAAGCATCTTACTGAATAGCCTATAGAAATACCAGTGGAGGATGCCACTGCGGAGGTAGTTCTGAAATTCGTATAGGGACAAATTATGGAACCGTATAGCCTTCCGAAAAGGATTATATAGGATAAATCCCTCTGTTTTACTGCAACAGCAGTTACTAAATTCATGGAAAATGGGAAATTCATTGAAAGACTGGTCTTGCTTACGCTCCCATGTCTAAAGGAAGAGCATAAACGATGATGGGGACGATAAAAAGAGATGCATCAAAGGCTTTATCGGGTAGTAGCATGGAGTGGGAGGAAGCGATTCCAAAGGTCCTGTATGGGTATAGAAGGAGGAAGGGAACAATTGTACACTCCCCGTTTGAATAACTGTACGGGGAAAATCCCACGAATGTGTAAGGAGGATGCTCTATCACGCAAAGGGGCTAAAGGAAATTGTAAGAGAAACGAGCTAATTTCTGCAAAGAATTGGCAAGCGGAGCGAGTGAATGTGAATTAGGGTGTCGTTCAGTCGGGACGAGGGGTCGGACATTTACGGTTAGTTCTGGAGTTCTCGAGATCCACGGAAAGTCGTTGCAACAGATAGTCAATTTGCCGGCGTTCGAAACAAAATGCTCTAATCCATGCGTGATTACTACAGCAAGACACCAGCACTACGAACTCTGCTCAAGTTGAGGGAAGACATCTAGGAGATCCATTCATTATCGTTGTCTTTCTCCATACGAAGAGGGAGCGAAAGCTTTTTATGATAGCACAGCCTGTCTACTCAAGGAACATCTTATTCCATAATTATATGATGATTCTGATCGATGGAAAGAGACCATGGGAGTGGGTAGGAATTTTTCATGAGGAGACTCGTATCACATGTACTTATTTACTTCTTCAATAACATTTGCTTATGCCTCCGGATGAAGGACCATATTTTTCGGAAAAAGGTTATAAAGTACTATTAAGGTCATTCTAATCGTTTCAAAACGATTAGTAGCGATCGCCCTGTTTTTGTGCAGGTAATCTACCACTATTCGATTGGACGATATGGAATCTTTTCAGAAGGAAACATATCTTTATCGTATCTAAACGTTTATCAGAAGCGTTTATTCGTTTCTAAAGAAAATCCTGAAGGATTACGCACAGGCTATGATTTACTGCGAACGCCGAATATCGATTGGTCCCATACACTCTATGGGAACCTTGCGTTTCCTGCCAAGGAACGGGAGCTCAGCTGAAGAACGAGACCGTCCTGAGATACTCATGATGATTCGAGCAGTACCATACAGTGATCGAGGGGGACCATCAAAGAGGTTAAGGCGTCGAGAGTGAAATGGGAGATCACCAAGGAGATCAACTCCAACACTGCCCAGTTTCCCGGGGGGAAGCCGCCTTAGTTATTGGACTGCTACCAATTAGTCTCCGGCTTCGTGAAATAACGGAGGACTCTCGAGAAGCCAAAGTAATTTCCTACTTTGCTATAAGTATTTTCATGTGCTTACCAAAGCAATAACGGGACGCACCTTACTCGTGAAGACTCTATTCTTATGTTGCGAGTTTTTTTCTCCTTCAGATACTCGTTTCTGGACCCGTTGCCGGAGAAGTTCTCGTATGAAATTTATTATCTTACATTTTGGAAATTTTGAAGAAATGAAACAAGAGATGCTCATTAGAGAACACTATGAAACGATCCATATGATCTATGAAATTCTTGACCAAGGAAAAGAGCCGGTAATCGCACGGTATACAATCTACCACCAACTCGGAAATCAGCTACTGCCATATCTTTTCAGTCAACCATATAATCTCCCTGATGAATGGATAGAACTCTCAGAGGGGCCCCAAGAGCAATGAAAACGAGACAGAACGTTCGACCTAAGTGCGAGGGGTTGTCAGGCGCGCGCGAATCGGAACGGATTTTTTGCAGTCGTTATCTATCGACTTTTTATTTGCTTTATGCCTTCTCTTGTCCAAAATTTCTTGTAGTTCTGGTCCGTCGCTCTCATTCACTCTAAGCACCTTCCTGGGGAGAATATCTCTCCTTCCTTATTCTTGCTTATTCTTTCCGCGCTCATCTCCAAATTCACTACCAATTTATCTAGATGTTGTAATACTGTACCCACCCTCGATTTCGATCCCAAATCAATTTCTGTTTCCCTTTTTGCTTACATCATTCTCCAAACTCATTTTTTGAAAAGAAGGGCGCAAACGCACTACTGCAAATTCCCTTTTAGATTTACTCTATCTATTTAAAACCTATATAATGAGCCTATTTAGACCCTTTATTCTAAGTTTCAAACCGCGATCATTCTACTCACTACCCATCTAACCCTAATCATTCGAAACAGCCTTAATCGCCTACCACTCCCTAAATTCCACCAAAATGAAAAACCTATGCCCCTCTAGCGTCATTTCCAAAACTTGCCACCCTCATCCCCTAATCGCTATTCCCTACTCCCTTTTGGCTCTACCGATCGCGATGAATACCTCCGTCAGCAAACCAAGAATAAGTTGATCGAATTCGTTCGTCGCTTTTTCATCGAGGATGAGGCGTAAGAGGTAGGTGAGGGCATAAGGGGGAGGTCGAGGATGGAGCCGGGGAGAATTTTGCAGATCGGGCATCCCCGTAATTGTTTTAAGAGAATGGGGATGAGGAGGAGGACGCGTGGGATGAAGAGGAGGATGAAGAGTAGGACGACGAGGATAAGGGGAGGGAAACGAAGTTTTGAAATTATGGGGCGGGTGCTGGATAGTATTGACGAGGTGTTCCCGACTCTGGAACCTGATGGGGGCATCTTTTGTCTATTAGGTATCCCCAGGAGGAAATAGAGAATCGTAAGCTGCTCGCAGATATTTGTGGGGACTGTTTGGGTGGTATGGATACTTTGGATGATTTGGTTGGATCTAGTGTAGGGAATTAAAATTATAAGGACTAGATCCATTGCGGCGTCTATTTAGAATCTTTTAAGTATCTTTTAATGTCTTCAGATTATATTTATTAGGACTCTCACTCCCACAGAAATTATTTCTATGAGCTTTGTGGTACTTGGTTTGGTTGGCCAAGACTTTAGAGGTAGCGAATAGTCTATATGAGCTAAGTAAAATGCTTCCTCAGAGAGAGGTCAAATAAGTTGGCAGACAACTTCAAGTCAAGTTCCAAGTAGTTAGGAAGTTGAATGTCAACGTCAGACCCAGTAAGGTCCATTTTTACTTTTCGTTAGCGACGGGAGATGGTAGAGCCTCCCTTTCTGAGTACGCTTGTAGACCCTTGGTCTCTCATCCATATTTACCACTCCGTGATCCTGCAACTGTACTAGGTTGCGCTATTGTCGCTTGCAACACCTCCGCTCTGAAATAGTGAGCCTCAGATATCTCCTTCCCGCCGTCTTACCGCCATCAAGCTCCTACCTCCTGAGCAATGTAATTGAACTGATTCGGATTTGCGGCGATCAGTTTATGAGCTGCCGAAACCTGGCATCGAGTTTCGCATACAGTTTGCAAAACGTGATAGGAAGAGAAAATCTAATGCATTAATATCGATAACTCCCCATTACTGTGTCGGCATACCTTTTTTGAGTCGATTGTGGTTGTCTGGAAACCATCGTATAGATCGGATATATATTCCAAGAGTAAAACACCCAAACCTTTCCCATTTAAGATCGAGGGTCCAGTGCAGGAACTGACCATTTTGCTAGCTAAGTACCAACCGGCTGGTCCACGATTGCCATGTGCACAGGTGTGCGGGACACGACCAAATCGTGCAACTAATTCGGAAAGGTTCGGGGGTTTTGATGCATGGTTGTTGACGCTGCAGCAGCCGTCATGTCCAATGCGGCCTGCTTGATGGATGGCCTGAAGGTAGCCTTTTTGGGAGCGTCGTTCCTTCCCCATTTCTGTTTCGGCATGCATTTTTGAGTCAATTGTGGTTGTCTGGAAAACCATGGGACAGATCGGATATATTTTCCAAAAGTAAAACACCCGGACCTTTTCCCCCTCGCGGACAAGTTCGTGCAAGGGAACAACAGCTTGGCTGAGGAAGAACGACTTTTATTGGAGGCATCGAGAGCAAGTGAGAGCAGTGGAGCGTGGTCAGATGTGTACCCGGATCTGACCCGGGAAGGTGCTGCATTGATTAGATTTGCGGCAGCGGCACCGTGGAGGAATGGTTCGAGAAGTCAAAGAAGTGATATTTACTCATTATTTATCTATATATTTATCTTGAGTGCACCGACTTACCGACGATTCAGTTAACACCTGGATGTACCAATGCGGTCATGTGGAGTGTGGCACGCGATATGGTGGCCATAACCACCGATAACCACAAAGCGCAACTGATACGCTGGTAGATGCGTGTGCTAGTAGTAGCGTCCGAGATGTGGTATTTCCTGGCTACATGTGGTGGTTTGAACGTTTAGTGAAGAACGGAACCCAAACAAAGGGACTACGTGGGCCATAGCATTGGGGGATACAACTAAGGGCTAAGCGAATAACTTGCTTATGTGTAACGAAGGGAGTGAGGACGGTCTAAAGCGTTTGGAGTTGTCGATGGGGGATATTTAAATGGCGCAGCACCTTGAGAGCGTTGTGTAGGTGATGGGCGTCTCCTTATAGGGTGCTGGAGCGATGGTGGTAGAAAGGGAACCAGTACAGGGACAAGCGAAGAAGTAGTCTTCTACATTGGCCATGAAAAAATGGGAGGTTAAGGAGGTGGGAAAGTCGCCGATGGTAGATAAGGGCGGCAGATGGCGGGAAGTAGGCTGGAGTGGGAGAAAGGAAGGAGGGGGGCTCCAGGGTTGACGTGAGTATGTCGAACAGGTGGTCCGATTGAGCTGGATGTTCATGGCACGGTGGACAATGGTACTAGCCCCGAAGGTAGAGAGGTGCTGGCAGGAGCCAACGTCTAGGTGGAGTCGGGGGCTGTGGGGAAAGGCGCGCAGCTGGCGGAGTTTGGTGGTGAAGCGATGGGCGTGGTATAGCAGTATTGTTGGGGGTCTAGAATTTGGTACAAACAGCGGCAATGGACAAGATCTGATTGGTGTATGTCGCCTCGTGTTCGGAGGATTGTGACAATATGCCGTCGTTCTGCCTTTCCATCAGCAATTGAGAGAGCCGTGATATCATTGTTAGGCGCGCGCGGATCGGAACGGATTTTTTTGTCGCCGTCATCTACCGACTTTTAATTTACTACCTCCAATTGTCCAAAATTGCTTGTAGTTCTGGTCCTTCCTCGCCCTCCCTGACACTTGCTGGTCCTTACCGCGGTCCTCTCCAAATTCACTTCTATTTTATCTAGATATTTTTATACTGTATCCACCCCTCGAAATCGATCCCGAATCAAGTTCTTTTTCCCTTTTCGCTTATCTCCTTCTCCAAATTCATTTTTTTGAGAAAAAGGGCGCAAATTTACTACTACAAATTACCTTGAAGATTTATTTTACCTATTTCAAATCTATAGAATGCGCGCTCGGGAGCCTATTTGAACCCCTTTATTCCAAGTTTTAAACGTCCGATTATTGTACTCACCACCCCTCTCCCCTACCCATTCAAAACACCGTTGATTGCCTACCAGTCCCCAAAGCCCACCAAAATGGACAACCTATGCTCCTCCAGAGTCATTTACAAAAATCGCCACTCTCGCCCCCTAAACTCCATTCCCCTACTCCCTTTCGGCCCTACTAACCATAATGACTATCTACGCCGACAAACCCAAAAGAAGGTGATCTAATTCGTGTGTCGCTTGTTCGACGAGGATGAGGCGGAGGAGGTAGGTGAGGGGCAGGAGTGGAAAGTCGAGGAGGGAGCTGAAGAGACTTTCGAAGAGTGGGCAGCCTCGGAATTGGTCTACGAGAATGAGGTTGACGAGGAGGATGAAGAGGAGGATGAAGAGAAGGACGAGGAGGGTGAGTGGGAGAGATATATGGAAAGTTTTGGAATGGTAGGGCCGGGATTGGACAGTATGGACCAAGTAGTACCGTAGGTGGGAACCGGATGGGGCATCTTTAGTGGTTTAGATATCTCTCAGGAGGAAATACAGAGTTATGAGCAGTTAGAAGATATTCGTAGGGACTGCTTGGGCAGTATGGATATTTTGGAGGAGTTGTTTCGGTCTGATATAGAGAATGGTAAATAAGAGGACCAGATCGATTGTTCGTTTTTTTAGTATCTTTTTTTTAGAGCATATCATCCATACAAAGTTTTTTTTATGCATTTCCTGGTATGTTTTGTAGTTTTGTTCGTACTTTAGGGGTAGCCAAAAGTCTATATAAGCTGAGTAATCTGATTCCTCCTGGAGAGGTCCAGCTAGTTGGCAGAAAACTTCAAGTCAAGTCCCGATTAGTATGAAGTTGAGAGTCGACTTCAGACTCAAGAAATATTTTTCCTACTCTGGTCGCAGATAATTATTGGTAGACCCTGCCCCTTATATAATTGCTTGTAGCCCTCTCAACTTTCTTCCTTATCCGCTCCTTTTTTTCGTTCAACTATACCACGGTAGCACTTTTGTTGCTTACAACACCTCCTTCTTGGGGTAATTGGTTCTGAGCATCTCTTCTCCCGACGATTTATCCCTATCAATCATGCAATAGGAACGCATAATACAAGTATTTGCTTCCAACTAATGTTTGTAGGACGTAGTTGGCGAGGGCAGGGCGGTAATCTGACGAGACTGCAGTACAAATTCTTCGATAAATAATACCATCTCCGGAGGAGGGGCACCGAGGGAATCGAAAAACAGAGGAAACTTGGGTCTCGGGAGGAGAGGGAGGGGCACCAGGCGCCTTGACAGATTTTGATGTAGGTCCTGGACCTTGCAGTGGTAAGTGAGGGCGGCAGCTACACCGGTGACTTGCGTTTTGGTGATTGAGGACTCCTTAAAAGGGGACGCATACAAGGGGCTAGTCCGGTAGGCCGGCCTCAGTGGCACAGGTGGGTGGCAAGAGGAGAATGTCGGCGGTCATGTAGTCCGTAACAGGGAGGAAATTCTCAACTTCAAACTCGTACTCAAGGCCGGCGGGGCGGAAAGCGTGCCACGCGAACACGTTACGAACGGAGTTGTGGCGGTGAATGCGTCCAAACTCTGAGAAAAATCGGTCTACGGCATGGTCAACATGTACATACAGGTCCTGCTGCCAATGGTGGCATTTCAAGGGCACTGACTCTGTGTGGACTGGGAGACCGAGGTGCCTGTTGTTATAAAAACGGTCCTTTCTGTAGGAGAGCGGTACTCTCCACAAACTTCTCTATTCTTCATCCCTGACCACTGATTTTTCAAATGAACCCTTCCCACCAATTTTATTTTAAGAACAAAAACATGAAACCTTTCCCCAATAAATCCAACTCCAATATACAACTCCATTTTCATTTTATCTCTGAAAATGGTGATCCTCCTAAAAAAATCTCTCGACTCGTGATCCACTTCGTCCTCCAAATTTAGTTCCGATATTTTCTCAAGCGGATCATTAGTTATTGCCCTGATTGCATAAAAATTCAAAGCTGCGGCATTTCCTTACATTTTTATTTCGTCCGAAACCATGAAAAGTTTCGAAGACGTCGCCCTATTTAAAGTTCGAAATCGACGTCGTTGAGGCAAGAACCACGCCATCAACCACCCTATCGGCTCATGTGACCATGTGGCTGTGACCAATCTCTTTCCGTCCCTCACCATCGCCAATTCATCCCAAGGCTGCAGCCCTCCCAACGCTCTGGCCTGGATGGCCAGTGGAATAGCCGACTACGATAATTATCGTACAGGGATAGATCAGGAACGCTTTCGGATCGGGTCCACCGGCACTGCTTCGAAGAGGCAGAGAAGAATGTAGAGGAAGGGGAGGTAGAAAAGAGAGAAGGAGTGGAAAGTGAGGAGAACTGGGTGGACGCGTGGGAGCCACTAGTTTACAACGGTGGGAGAACTGCTGTGGAGGACGAAGGGGAGATTGAAGGAGCAATCGTTATTTCTCACTCTTTTGACATGGATGAAGATGATGTTGAAGATTAAGAGGAGGACGTGGAGGAGCTGGATACGTCAGAGGGGCTATCTATAATTCTGGGCAGTTCGATGGGATTTGTAGGGACTGTGTTGGGGGTATGGATATTTTGGAGGAATGTTTTGGCTCTGATCGCGAGTACGACGATTGCGGGGAGTGAGTATAGATATTTATACTGATAGCATCTGCTGATAGTCTCTCTCGTCTACATGAGTTCCGTAAATGAATTTTATGGTTCTTAGTACGTTTATTTGACACTTTATGGTACTCCGAAAAGTCCATGTAAATTGCGTAAACTGCTGCCTCAGAGCGAGCACTAGAAAGTTGACAGAAAACTTCAAGTCAAGTCCCAAGTATTTAGAAAGTTGGGAGTTAACTTCAGACCCAAGAAAAGTTTTTTTACGCGGGTCACAGAGCAAAAGTAGTAGACCCTGCCATTTCATACTCCCCTGTAGCCTTCTGAACTGTCGTCCTTACGCACCTCTTTATGTTCGCGCGACTATACCCCAGTAGCACTTTTATCGCTTGCAACACATCCTTCCTGGGGTAATTGGTTCTTATTATCTCTTCTCCGGACGATTTACCCCTATCAGCGCCTTCGCAGCATAATGCTCTATTGATCCGACGATACCTTCGTAGCCGTCGTAGGATGGGCAGATCGAAACGCCGCGGCAGCACTATGGAGGAAAGCTAGGCGGCGAATTAGGTGACGTTTTGATTCTTCCGAGTGTGAGCTGGGACGAGACACCCTCCTCCATAGGTTGTCTTCCCAAAAAATCTTTTCCTTCGCCTCTTGCTGTGCCCGACTTAGATGAGATTGAGGGTTGACAGGCATTTCAGCAAGGGGGGCGGGGTCAATGGCACAGAGATCGGTGACGAGCGGATCTCCTTGGGTATGGCAAACAAAATTGCGCAGAGGCGGGTGTTTCTGGTTGACCAGGAAGGATCGATCACCACGAGACTTTTTTTCGATTACGGCGACGGAGCGAGGTGGCGTAAGCGACTATGCGTAAGCAGGCGGGTGCGGTGTCCAGAATTCTGGCGGCTACAGCCGCGTGCGGTGAGGTACCGATCCTGGATAGCTCGGTGGGGGCACGTTATGCAGCGAGTCGTAGGCGGATCGCTGCAGGGATTCAAACCCCTCTACAGGCTCTTGGCGTACTGAGGGTCAGCAAGCAAAAAAGCATGAAGCAATCGGCATGTGAGGCACATAGGCGGTGCATATGGAAGCGAGCCCTGAGGTCTCGGACCCCTTCCAGCAACGCGAGGGTGTGACGGCACCCCTCTACCTTGCTGTTTAGGAGTGTCTTCGTGAAGGTAACGTTACCCAACAGGGCCTTGAGGAGCTCAAACCGTCGCCGGCGCATTCTGTAAGCGGAAATTTGGCCAGGAAAGCCGCACGGTCTATTGGCGAAGTGTGCGGTCAGGAGATACGGGTCTTGTAGTGGTTAATAAACAGACCAAAAGACGGGATGTAGATCGCCAGGGACCACAGGGCTCGCCATAGACCATCGAGTGACCCAATTTTCGTGCTTTCATCAGTGTGTTGTGTTAAGTACACACAAGCAGATCTAGGTAGAAATGTAGTTGAAATTTGGTTGACGGTGGGTAGTTAATCCGGCCGCCCCAAACTAGGGTTCATATAGAACTAGAGATAGCTACATACTAAAGAAAAATGCAGCCTAACAGTAGTAAATGCAAGTTTTTCCCGTAAAACAGCCCTGACGATATCTTAAGTAGCGCTTTCAGAATTGTAGTCGGCAAGAGTGACAAGATGTAAGACCTACATTGGTCCAGGTGGTATGGGATAGCAAGGCAACTTTTGATTGGTAAAGAAGTGATATAATATCACAGTGCGCAACTCGCCGGTACCTATTACAACTGTAGCAAGGGGTTCAAACGGTGGGTTCAGAGTTGTAAGGAAAATTTTAATGACAGCAAATTTCCTAGTAGCCTTGGCTGTAAGGTTACCGGTGGATTGAATCTACAGTGCAGTACTTTACACTACGGTAGATGCAGTAAATTCGTGTAATGCTGTAAGGATTGTGAAATGAAATACAGCAGTCAGCGTACCGCTGATTCAAAACGATACCTTAGTCTTCGGAGACCCGCTGGATACGCGTTTAGATCCTCAACGAGAAAAGTAGCATACTCGTGGGGTCCCCTTGCTAGGTTCCCTAGGCGCTTTACAGAATCGCCTGCTCCCGATTTGGGAAGATTAGCGATGTTCGGGAGCGACCGCACACCATGTTTGCAAATCGGGCGAGTGAGGGGGCACGAGATGGCAGCATGTCCAGCATTGCGTACCTATCAACGCAGTCAATGGCGTTTCGGGCATCGATGAGGACGGTGGCAACGTTTGGCGCCAATGAAACCCCTCGCGGCATGGTGCGGACGTTATGGATGATAGCATCCATGCCGGCCTTGATGCCATTGGCAGTTTGGAAGGGGGCTAACAACGTACAGGAGTCATCAGCGGCCGACGGGAGCAGCGTCTCCGTAACCATGCGCCGAAGAACAGAGCCGACCGCCACCGGACGAATCTTCCCAGGCTTCGGCTGTAGGTGGAGGAGGGTCGCAGCGGAGATCAGGGGAAGAACAGAATTCGGGGAGGTCTCTCTTTGCCATGCGATTGACTAGATTCGTCAATCCTCCGATGTCAGTGTCACCAGCTTCAGGGCTAGGGGAGGTCTGAGCAAGCAGGTGGAACCACCGCGAGGAAGTTTGGTTCGGGCCCGCTGTGGTATCCCGCGGGATGCGACGCGCGGCCTGCGCAACAGCGGCTTCAGTGACTTCCAAGGGTGGTGGGAGGCGGTCCTCGGGAAGCGGGGGGATGGGTCATGGCGGCGACGGGTGAAGTTCTTTCAGACCGCCGTGTACATGGCTTCTGGAAAATTCCTTCGACCCGTCTGAAAGCACCAGTCGACTCACCTCCAGTTCTTTATCACTCCCGGTCTCCCCACATATTGTGTATGAGTTAAGTTCCTCACCACCTTCTCTCCCCCCAATTGTCTTCTTTTTTCCCTCAGTACTTCTCTCTCTCAGTCTCTCTTTCACTCTCCTTCTGTAGTTTCCTCCTTCTCTCTCTCCTTCGCTCCATCTCCTCCTTCCCTCTATCAGAGAAGTCGGAGACCACCTTATAGAAGACCCTCCGGAGACTTCTACAGCAGTATCCTCCTCATGGAAGAAGTTAGACTATAAGCACGCGCCTTTATCGCAATGGCTCCCTCTCATACACATCTTGAGCAGGTACAAAATGCCAGCACCGCCAAAGTCATGTGGTCTCTCATTAGTGACATTTTTGAAAAAACAATCTCACTTGAACATGGCCACAGTAAGGCGTCGCTTTTATACTGCAAATATGAAAAAAACGAGAAATTACTTCCGTTTGGTGCTAGAATTCGTCCGCTTGCAGCCACTCTGAAGGCAGTGTCGGTCAATGTCGAGGATAGTGAGAGAGATGGCCACGGCCTTTCTAAATATAGTTCTCGATCGCTTTGACTGTCTCATCTCAGCACTCGATGCTGCACATTGATGACGACAAATTTTCGTCCGAATTAGTTCGGAATCGATGTCATCAGGAGTAATAGCGTCATGCTCAACGTGATTATGATGCCCTGAAAGCCTCGGAGTCTGCAGCACTTCTTGTCAAAGAAAGTCCGAAAATAAAGCGAAAACCCTCTACGGAAATTTGTATACACCGCGGAAAACATTGAAACAGCATTTGCTGTTTCAAAAAGTACCCCCATCTTGCTCCTATCGACCATCCCGCTCGAGCTCGTCTATAAAGGTCCTTGTTAGCGGAAAGGGACTTGTATCATGACATTAAATTATCATTGACGAATGGTAAAAGGACCTTGAATGTCTACTGAACATCTCTGAAGATCCAAATTTGGCTCATTCCAATAATCGTCGCCCCGTGAAACAAGATTCTGTTCCGAGTTGCAATGGTACTCAGAGCTCCAGCGTCCTACTTAATCTCTCCGAACAAACGTATGTTGCACTACAGACCATTTGCACATCAATCTCACTTTCTAATGATTGGGTTATTGATTTGGGATGTACTTCGCATGTAACTTATGATTCCCAGCTTTCACTACGTACAATCCCTCTTCATTACCCTCAACGCTGGATTTGGGAGCAGACTCCTAAGCGCTCATCGAAGGATCTGGAGATGTAATCCTTACTCTTCAACGGAGTGGCGCAAAAGTTAAATGCATGGTGAAGAACGTTCTGCCTGTCTCGCGCTTGCGCTATCAATTGATTTCATTATATTCTGTGGAAGGCCGAGGTACCAACTATCATTTCGATCGCAAGGGAGTTTCTCTCGTCTCTTGTACAAACGGCTCTACCCTTGCCAGTGAAACACTTGTTAAGGGTTCATATACATTGGACATGGTCCAGTGCTCATCAATTTCTGCAGTTTCAGAGGTATCCTTGCTTATTTCCGTTTCAAAATGGCACGAACGACTTGCACACGTTAACACCAGTGCGATCAAGTCATTGGTCAGAAATAGGGCCGTACATGTCATTGAGCTTAAAGACTAAAACGAGAATGGCTCTTGAATTAGGTGAATCCTCGGTAAGAGGTATCAAGTGGCATCGTGTCCCGATCCTTACGACAAGGGATACTCACTCTACAAATCTCCTTGAGTTTACTCAGGTTTTGGGAACTGTAGAGACTCTTTCGCCTGGCGGCGCAAGGTTTTTGTATGATTTATTAACAGCTACTGCAAATGGATAATCGTCTACAGTTTGACGCACAAATCAAAGGTTCCGGAATGTTTATAAAAGAAAATGTGCTCACAGAAAAAATAATGGTCGATCTTTAGGGGAATTTAACGTTCACGAATATCATGACAAAAATATCGCTCCGGAAGAAGACCATCTCCTTCTCAAAGCTTTGCGATTTAGCAAAAGCGGGGAGTATCTCTCTTCCAAATTCAAGGATTTCCTCGACTCAGACGGTATTCAACATCAGCTCATCGTAACCCATACGACTCAGCAAAACGGTTTTGCTGAACGAATGAATCGCACACTTCTCAACCCAGTCCGCTCGATGTTGCATCGTGAGAGTCTTCTCAAACACTTTTTGGCAGTGGATCTCTCCACTCTTGTTTATGTTCCTAACCGGGAAGCCTATAGCGCTCTACAAGGTAAATTTACCCTATATGTCATTTGGAACGGAACGAATCCAAATATATAGCATCTGCAAATATTCGGATCACAATTCTGGAATGTCTTCCATAGAAGAAATTTCAAAAAAGCTGGATCCGAGGTCAAGGGAGCCCTTGTGATTGGCTGCTCCGTGAAAAAGGTTTTACTGTAAGCCTTGGGATATTGTATCTCGAGACTTAATATTCAATTGAGTCTGGAAATTCAGAAGTTCAATATACTACCGAAGTTCTCGATAAAAACTCCAAGCAAGATATTTTCCCCTTCGAAGATAAGTCCTCAGCGGATTTACACAGAGGTAAATTCTTCCTACTGAGGACTTATCCCTGCAGCGCAGTATAATTAAGAAGTAGAGGTGTCCCTAGAAACCTTCAATCATCCCTTATTTCAGGATAAATCCTGAGCAGTCGCCCCTTGTCGCTCCTCCAGAGTATCCAGGAAGCCAAGTGGGTAGTTTTTTCGTAGCTCTACTCAATATATATTTATCATTGTTGATACTGTATCGCCTCCGTCGGCATTTCTACTTCGTAAGAAGATATTGCTTCTTCTGAGGACATAGAGTTCTAGATGCCTAGAGTCAAGAAGGAAGAAGAATCTATTCGAGAAAATTGAACTTTCAAAATAGCCCCAAGGAAATCAGGAGTTTACGTAATTCATTGTCTCTATGTTTTCCGCGTGAAACCAGAAGTTGGTCCGAAAGTCCGCATCGCCGCCAAGGTATTTAGGCAGGTTCTTGGATTAAAGTACAACGACACTTATGCTTCTCTGGTTTCTCTGGCTGTTCTGAATGCTTCTTCGTTTGACAAATATCGTCGACCACTAATTTGATCAAACGTATGTGTCGATCACATTCCCTAACGGAGATTTGAAGGGGGAGATATATATGGAGGTTCCAACCGGATTTCGTGAAACAAACTATCCTGATCAAGTTTGAAGACTTCTAAAATCCTTGTTCGGGCTGAAGCAGGCCCCACATAAATGGTACCCCAAAATAAACGAGTTTTAAAACCTCTAATAATCGACTTGAAACCAACTCCCATGAACCATGCCGTTATTCGTTTAGCCATAGCAGCTCAGTTTCAATAATTGTGCTAAGCGCCGGTGATATCTTGATCACAGGATATAATAGTGCTAGATTCGAAAGAATCAAAACTGAGTTGAAGAGCCGCTTCAACATGAAAGATCTCGGACCTGTCAAAGAGTTTCTGGGAATCCAAGTTGTCCTTCATCGCGCAGAAATGACTTTGCACCTTTTCAGGCATCTTATACCGAGAAAATACTCGAAAAGTTCAAAATGAGGGAGTCAAAGCCCGGAGAATCTCCTCTGGTGCTTTCAGATAGGGACGAAACCGGGGAAATAGACAGTGAACTTCCTTCGTCGACAAATTATCGCTCCGAAATTGGAAGCCTCTTGTATCTAATGATATGCACTTGTCAATAATTTTTTTTTCGCAATTGGAGAACTTTCGCAGCACTGCGAAAGGCCTCAATCGAGTCACTGGAAAGCAGCAAAGCGAATGTATCCCTACCTCAAGGGAACAATGAATCTTGGTACTTGTTAAGGACACTCTTCCGCCGCTATGGTCATCGGTTACAGCTACTCCGATGGGGCAGAGCCTCGGAAAACTCGAAAATGAACCGAAAGCTTTGTCTTCATGATATTTGGCAGGTCTATCTCATGGCGCTCCAAGAAGGAAAGATATGTCGCCCGGTCTTCCTGTGAAGCAGAACATAATTCGCTTTGCACTTCCTCTAAAGAAGCCATTTGGCTCTCCAATTTCCGTGAATGATGGGTGCAAAAAATCCGACACAGATTTCAATTTTCGTCTATAACTCAAGATCAATTAACTCTGCTAAGAACAGTCTATCAACGGGCGAAATAATCATATTTATATTCGTTACCACTTCGTTCGTGATGTGATTAGCCGGAAATCAGATCCGTATATCACTGCCGAACCGAAGATTAATTTTCTGATATTCTGACAAAATCCTTGCTTCGAGTCAAATTTATGAAGTTCCGACATGGGTTGGGCATATTTCCTACTAGCTTTCCCGATTAATATTGTACTGTTGCCAGATCGAGAAGGCGATACTGTTTTGAGTTTTAGTTTGACGGGCGTCTTAGTGCAATTAATTTCTGTTGCTCTTCTGACAACTTACAGTTAGAAAAGATGCTTACAGACGTATGTTACTGAAGTTTACTGTAAAACCTAGAACTTAACCGTTACGCTTATACAATGCACAATTCTTTAAGTATGAGCTTATCTTCTTTAGATCAGCTAAAGCACGCTTAGTGTTAGTCTTCCACCGTCGTGTACATGGCTTCTGGAATATTCCTTCGATCCGTCTGGAAGCACCAGTCGACTCGCCTCGAGATATTCATAAGCCCCTTTCTCCCTGCATATTCTGTATGAGTAAAGTTCCTCACCACCCTCTCCCTCTCAACTCTCTTCCTTGTTCCCTCACTCTCTCTCTATCTCACTCCCTCTTTCACTCTGCTTCTCTCGTTCCCTCCATCTCTCTCGTTCCCTTGCTCAGCTTCTTCCTTCCTCTATCATCTCACAGGGACCCAATAAATTCTGAGAATCCAGAGGCTTCAGGCTGGTAAAAATGCCGAACTCCTTATATGTACTCTGGAAGAAGTCTGAGTTGAAGTTCGAACCATGATCGTTGGCTATGACACAAGGAAACCCAGTCAAGCCTTGTACCTATGCTTCGATAACAGTGCTCCATAGGAACTCGGTAGATTGTGAAGCAACAAAGCGATCAACTGAATATATTGTTCCCTTTCAATGATATGCAAAATGGCATGCCCTTCAATCCAGAACATGTCAACCTCAATCTCATGGTTGAACGATATGTCCTCCTCGGGAATCGCAACTCGAAACGACACAGGTTTTGCAGCACACGTTTGGCATTCTCTTCACCTTGACGTAAGATACTATATGACTTTTCCCGCTTCTGTTGTGCATTCTTCAGGTCTGGCCGTCATAAGCAACATGATCAGCGATTCCGATGTATGAAGTCCACATCTTCCATGCAACGTCATGGGCTGGGAAGGTTTGTAGATCCCGTCCATAATGGGCCATTCGATCCCAAAATGACCTAGTTTGTACGTGAAAGTTATAGTATTTTCAGGCGAATGATGCGTGAAGGTATTCGTGTAATGATTCGAACTTGAGTTATTGAATTTTTTTTGTCCAAACCTAACACTATTGGTATATATTTTCTTAAAATATCCATTTTGAAGTCCAAGTAGTGTCTACTACGGGTATTCCCACAATAGCGAATACCAAGAAAAGAACAATGCATCCTCCCACTCCAACTACATTGTTCCGGCTAGGTCTCAGCGTTGTCTCTATGCGAGCAAACCAGCAGTACTCCAGACACGACGGTAGCCCTGATGGAGGACCTTCAACTCCGTTGGCAATCATTATAACTTCAAATGCCTCCTTACCATCCTTTGAGTCTTTTTATTGCCTTTCGCTTCGATGTTTTACCCAGTGAAGGCATAGAGGATGGTCTATCGGCTAGTTGTGTATACATAGCCTCCTTCGGTTCAAAATCTTCGACGGTAAGTTCCTATTTTTCGTCTGTACGGAGCTGCCGGCTCAGTGTATTTACTTTACAGTCTGTACATCGTTCAAATTATATTTGACTGTGTGAAAGATGTCATCAATTAAAAGTCATCTTCTCCCACTTATTTAGATGCGAAGGCAAAAATCTCTTTTCTCGATAGTGCGGTGACGTATGAAGTGACTATCCGATCCACGCCCTCGACATTGCATGAATTTCCCGTCACGTCCTATAGATTTCTTGCCGTTAAATTGAAGATTCATGTGATATTTTTTATTGAAATCATACACTCTTTCTGCACTAGAATAGAACGCTTATTTGAGATTCTCCTGCTTCAACTTTGAGCTTTTCGACAAAAAAATTAGTGAAGACCGAAAAATATGTTTCTTAAACGTGGGTTGAGTATCCTTCGTTTCCTTTTCGTATAGCAAGGCGGTTCAGACGCTTTTTGAAGGATCTGATTCACGACAGGAGTCACTTTCTGACTTAAATGCTTGGCAGCCAACTGCTGCCCAGCAGCGATTTTTCACATGTCTTATTGTTAAGATATGGAATATAGGCAATCTCAATAGTATTCATGAGTGCCATCTGTTGAATTGGGCCTCTAGAAAACATGTAGAAAGGCTGGTCTATTTTGCTCGACTAAATGACTTCAATAAGATGCACTGCATGCAGATGGACTGTATTCACATGGGCCTGTATCATCACTGCTCTCTCATAGATAAATTCCATTGCATTTGACCAACTGGTATGAGAAACTTTGAATTAAATTGATTTCCATCTGTCTCCACTGGCAGACCAGACCATCAAAAGTTGAAAAATACCAGTCCCATGTGTAAAACTTGTCAAAAGCAGGCTCCAGGAACGGGAAAATATTTACAATCTCACTGAAATAGAAACCTGCCGCTAGGCGCTGCATTTCTATCATTTTAATTAGCGCTTTCAAGGCTTAATCAACAGTTTGGTTTCAAAAGCTCGCTTGATTTTAGTATGCCGTATGGCGCATAGCCAAGCTTTGATTTTCCGATGTTGCGCCGTAGTATCGGGCGTTTAATGTAATGTAGTATTTGACGAGATCACCCGAACGCGAATACACTCCTGGAGGATTCCTAATAAGAAGCAGTGTAACACAGGATATCATTAAGTGTCCACAAATAGTCTTAGAAGTAGTAATTTCAAACGACCCGTTTGGACCTTCAGTAGTGACATTGATTCCGGGAACCTCCGCTGAAGACCTTTTTTCACGTCTATGCGACTCCGACATGTTTGGGGCCAAATAGTCCACATACTCTTTGCAATAAACGATGTCAGTGAGAATTGAATTGACCTTTTGCTCAATAAGCCGGTCCTTCAGTTCAAACCGATTCGTTCGAAGCAGTCGATAAAACGTATATACCAGCACTGGAGACGCTTTCAGCATCGTTTCGATTTCAGCCTTACTTTTGAGCATATATAGAGATTTTCGTCATTGTTGCGGTGGCCAAGTAGTGGTTCAAAGAATCTAGCAATATCTTCTCCGCTTCACTGCGCGGCTGCGGGTTAGTGATGTAAAGTTTCTGGGTTCTGATCCGGAACAAGCTGGAGTACCTTGATTAGAGCCTGCGTTTGAGCCAGATGGAGTACCAATCCCAGTCCTACAGACCCAGACATGGTTACTGTGATCTTCGCTGCCTCAGTGCAGGAAAAATTACAGTAGATGCAGCTCAAGTAACCCCCTTACTGGAATCCCACTCATCTACTCACGAGCGAACCGACTCCTTTCACAGAACCTGCACTAGCGCAGTGACCACGGAGCAAGATCAAGCAAGCGAAAGACGCACAGAGCATACAAGACGACGACTTCAGCACTGTTCTTAGGATACCAACAGTTTGCAGGGGCAGTAAAAACATGAATGTCGATGCTGCCGCCGACAGACTTCGTTGTTGCAATTTATTCAACACTCATTACCCCAGACGACGAAGGCCGAAGAAGGCCAGGAACGGGATACTGAAGGAACACTACAAACGCGACGGCGACGTATTCCACTGTTAAAGATTTGAAATGCGAAAAACGCGTTAAGGTCACTGTCAATAGCTCGTATAGGAACAAGTAAAATTCAAACATCCTCAAAATCACACAATAATATAGCGAAATCCAGCAGTTACAGTCTTGGCATTTCTTCTCCAGTACTCTAACGTCACGTTCAATCACTTAAAACAGCGTAAATATCGTACTTCAACACTGGACCATCAGACGGGGCCCTAAATCTAGAACTAGAACCCATGAAATAGAAGTTCTCTTTTCTCTCATTTTAAAGATAATGAAAAGAGACATAAACACTGTACGACAATATAGAAGATAACTCTGGACTCCGGCCCGTTTTCTATTGTGATGCTGCCACACTGCTAACCTATCTTTCTGTAAGCCCATACCCACTGACCTCGATCCGTAGTGGAGCATATGGCCACTTCAGGAAATTACATTAATTTCTGTTGGCGGCACAGGTGTCTCAATAGAAGGCCCAGGAAGGCTACTGTATGCCGCAACTATCCCGGTGCCATACAATTGGGAAGAAGGGTATCCTTAGGGTTAGAGAAAAAAATCAGGGAGAGGTTCCGCTTGGCATAAGCAGGAAGTAAAAGCACAAGCATTTCATGGTACTGTATCCAAGGTAGAGCATTATGAAGAAAAACAATCCACCATGTCTCTATTGGTAGATCCCCGCCGTCCGAAGTTTCGAGCTTCCTTCTTCGCACTAAAATGCGCGATACGCGGCAAAAGCGATGCCAAGAAGGCCCTCCGTATTCTTCTTCATCTGTAGAGGAAGAAATTTGAATGGTACTTCGATAAAATTTCGCGAAGGATGGAGCCCTTACCGGGGAAGCCCAGAGGTACGACGTAGTGAAGAGCAAGTTTCTCGTCGATTTCGCGAAGTAGATCAACCACGAGGAAGAGGATAACGAGGCCGTGGTCGCCGATTTGGAGATATAGGACCCAGGTGGCTCACTAGCAAGAACTGACGCCCTATACAGGCGAGTGTGAGCTTCAATTATGCGGCGATTTCCGGGTTGCCTCGGAAATTCACCCGAAATTGGCGTATTTCGTGATGTTTTGGGCCCCAGTACACTGTAATTGTTGCGATTATGCCCATAAATCACCAAATACCCTGACAGTATCCCTCGGTAACCTGTACCAAGGATTTACACTGTAAGAAGACATCATTGCAACTTGTGCACTGCACTCACGCACCAGTGTAAAAGCATAATATCATACCTCTTTGTACCTAGCCAATGACATGGATCCATGATGGCTATCTCGCGGGGTTCTCGAAACATTTCGCACCCACCAATCAGCAACCACTTTATGCCTCCTTGCCAATTGGACCAATGGTACTTTGCCATGATGTTTGTTGCTGTCTGTTATACTGATGGACCTTCAGAACCTTGTAGTTTGATACCTCTGGGTCGCATTTTCTAGAATACCTTTGAATTCAGTACCGTTTAGTTACAATTTATCTCTGCTGGTGTTGAGTACTTTTTCTATATAAACCCTGGTCTGATGTCCGGCCTGATTACCGGAAGCATCAACCAACAGTTCAACCATCGATTACCTTTTGTGCGCTCAACACCCCACATTTGGTAGCATCGCATATTCGTTTGTCAGTACTGCGAGTTCTTCCAATCCGACAGTAAGTTAAAATCTCTATTAGATTTGACGTTCTGCCCGATTGCAAGCAGAGACTAACATTTTGTTTTTACTCTGATTCTTTTTGAATAACGCTCAGTGCCGAAAAACAAGACTTCCAGGGACCGCCCCTCGTCGCCGGACGAGTACAACGCAGAAGACTTACAATCGTTCTTCGCCGAAAATTGTCAGGAGCTGACAACTTTCGAGTTTGGAGTGGAGCCAAGAACACCCACCAGAATCGTGGTGGAGGAACCGAGGACACCAAGACCCTCCACTTTCTGCCTTCCCGAGGCTGTATCGCTACCCGCTCTACCGCCGATACCGAGAAGGCCCGCAGTCCCTCGCTCCAAGCCGCAGAAGCCTAAGAAGACCCTACACGATTCTCCCTGACGCGGCTTCCATCGTCATTCAGAGAACCGCCAACCACCGCATTCGTAAGAAGACCAGAAGGCCTCGCCTGACCAAGAACCCGCGATCTTCGCCCTTCCACTGCCGTCACTGTCAAGTCACCTGCACAGGCCGAGTGCAGTACCACGAGCACCTCCGATCCCGCAAGCACCAGCACCGCGCCGATAAGACGAGGCACATCTGCGAAATTTGCAAAATCGAAGTCCCAAGTAAGGCAGACCTTGAGCGCCACCGTCTTGGCCGCCGTCATCGAGAGACTGCCCGTCAGTAGTTAAAATTTGAATAAATTTAGGGAAGAGGAAGCAAGAAAAACTCCAAAAGTTGCTTTCTCAACCGACTTCGTTTGTGCTGTGTTCAACCTCCCGCTGTGGCTACCTTACGAACTCGCTTTCCCCAGTTCCTTGCAGTAGGGCTTGTAAGCCCGTATCGCCGCCAGGTTCTAGACAGGAAAACAACCGTTCTGTAAAGCATCGGAAGGAGGGCTACTATAGCACACACCGACGTGACTGACGTCAAACCCTTACGTCAGAGAAAATCAACTTTCCCAAGTTATCGGCTGGGATTCGAACTCGAGACCTCTCACTGGTCTTTCGCTGGTCTAGCCAACTCGGCCACAGTGCATACCGATTCTTACTGGCCAATTTGAAAAAATTCTATTTAAAGAAAAAAAACCCAAAACTACACGTGTGACTCTTTCGACCAATAGGAAAAGACAATGGAAACTTCGGGCATTACTGTAGAGTCTCTGGCACAAGCTGTAAGCGAACTTCAACGCCAGCTGTCAGAGGCTCATAACAGATCTCCGCACAACAGAACCAGCTCAATAACGCTGCTCGCAAGGTGGGAGCTCTCGAGAATGAGCTTTCTCTCGTCAGGATCAATGCCGGTAGCTCAAATGGTCAAAACGAAACCAAGGACGCCCCTAAGAAGAATAAGCCGGGATCATTCAGCGGAAAAGGGTCCGTCGGGAGCTGGTGCGTGCAGATGCAGAATTATCTTGGTGAAGCAGATGGGCAAGCTACCATGAACATTGCACTAAGCTATCTCTCTGGAAATGCCCATGAGTGGTGGATGGTCCATTCCAAGAGCGCCGCGGGGCAGGAGATTCAAACATGGAAGGAACTGAAGACTGCACTTCTCAATCGCTTCGAGACGTTAAACAAGGAAAAAATCGCCCGAGACAAGCTGGCTCGCTGGAAACAAGTTAAAGACGTTACTGCGTTCAATGAAGATTTTAACAAAATATTGTTGGATATACCAGACATAGGAGTCAAAGATCAGATTGATCGCTATTCACGCGGCCTGAAACCGTACATTTGGAAAGCCTTATGCACGAAAGAATACTCTAAGCTTTCTGATTTAATGGCAGATGCGGAAAGAATCGAAGCTGCTTACAGGCGTTCAGGGCCGTTAGGTAACAACAAATCGAGTACAAAATCGCTGAACGGAAGTTCAAGTACTGGAAATAGTGCTCCTGTGCCCATGGAAATTGGGAACGTGGAAATGAAACCGGGTATACAGTCCTCAAATGTTAACTTACCGAAATTGGATCAAGCAGAACGTGAGAGATGCATACGTGAAGGCCTCTGCTTGAGATGCAGACAGAGAGGGCACATTGCAAAAAACTGCCCAAAAGCCCGAAGGAACTGACTGAAGTGTCCTCAATCAGTTCTGGATGACAGAAATCTTATTGTTTCAACAATAAGATCCCAGGAAGCATTTAGGGGAACACCAACCCCAACTTTCCAACGAAATCATAGAGGACTTCTTATTGTTAAAGGAGTCATTTCCAATGGACCAGCAAAAATTCTCATCGACCCAGGTGGTGAGATCAATTTCCTCAGTGAATTGTTCTGCGATTACCATAAGATTAAAACAAGAGAATCAGCAGAGCTTGCCGAAATGGCGAACGGTGCTAACCAGAAGTTGAAAGAAACAGCCGGTCCGGCAATCGTCCAAATAAAGAACTACACAGAACCACTGTACTTCGCCGTGAGCCCCCTCAAGAGATATGATGCAATCCTAGGAAAGGAATGGTGTGGAGCCCATAGAGCAATTATCGACTCTTCAAGCAATCAAGTTTCTTTCAACTACAAGGGTGAAAAGTACTCCGTCACTGCCAATGAAATGACAAAGCACCCTTTCGTTTCTGCAAACTCAGTACTTACTGATTTGGAGAAAAAATGTAGCACTTATGCTGTTCTAATTCGACCACTAGACTCAAATCCAAATGTTCCAGATTCTTACCCAGAAGATATTCAAGGTGTACTGAAAAAGTATACAGACGTTTTCCCGGAAAAACTTCCGAAGGGCCTTCCTCCGAAGCGAAAGTATGATTTCAAGATCGAATTGGAAAAAGATGCTAAGCCACAGAAAAAGGGTCTCTACAGACTTTCAGGAAAAGAAATGATGGAGCTTCGTAAACAACTAGATGATCTACTAGAGAGTGAATTCATTAGACCAAGCAAAAGCCCCTGGGGAGCGCCAATACTCTTTGTAACGAAAAAGGACAGCGGTTTGCGTATGTGTGTGGATTACAGAGCACTTAATCGGCTTACTGTAAAAAACAGCTACCCCCTGCCGCGCATCGATGATATCTTTGATCGACTTAAGGGAGCCAGGTACTTCTCGAAAATAGATCTGAGGATGGGTTACCATCAGATCAGACTGGAGGAATCTTCAATCCCTCTCACAGCGTTTCGAACCAGATACGGACATTTTGAATTTCTCGTACTACCTTTTGGATTGACCAACGCACCAGCAACTTTTATGAATCTCATGAACGACATATTCAAAGATGTCCTGGATGTATTCGTTATCGTTTATTTAGATGACATTCTCATCTTCAGTAAGACATGGAAAGAACATTTAGAACACATTGATGTAGTACTAGAGATTCTGAGGAAGGAGAATCTGTTCGCAAAATTGTCAAAATGTGTCTTCGGTGTTAAAGAAGTCGAGTATCTTGGACATGTAATCTGTCAAGAGGGAATTGCTGTGGATCCCAACAAGATAAAGGCAGTCATGGAATGGCCCTCACCAAAGAACAAGCAACAACTTCAGTCATTCTTAGGACTCGTCAACTATTACAGAAGATTCATAAGAGGATGCTCATTGGTTGCTAAACCTCTTACAGAGCTGACGAAGAACGTTTCATTTCTGTGGACAGCTACTCAGGACAAATCATTCCAGACCTTGAAGAAATCGTTATGCAGTGCCCCAGTCCTTCGAACTTTTGACTCTGAACTTCCAATATATGTCACTACAGATGCCTCTCAGTACGCAATTGGAGCTGTGTTGGAACAGGGGGATCCAAAATCCAGAAGACCAGTTGCCTTTGCGTCTAGGACTTTGAATGATGCTGAGCAAAATTATGCCGCTCATGAGAGAGAGCTCTTGGCCATTGTAGAGTGCTTGAAATGGTGGAGAGCATACCTACACGGAAACTTTTTCACAGTTCATTCTGATCACTACCCTTTAAGATACCTCGAGACCCAGGACAATCTGTCCCAAAGACAGGTTAGGTGGTTGGAAAGATTAGCGAACTTTGATTTCAAAATTATACCCATCTCCGGGAAAGCAAACATCGTTGCCGATGCCCTGTCAAGACAACCTCAGAATTATCCCTCACCTAAACATCGAAACAGAGAACTACTCAAGGAAGTGATAACAAAGACATACCTAGAATCGAACAATATATCCGTACCTTATTTTGCGGATTCTGAGATAGAAGATCTGGCCAAAGATTACAGGCTAGATGAAAACCTGAAAACCCAATACAAAGATCCAAAGGCACCTTTCGAAAAGAAAGGGTTGCTTTTACTAAGGAACGGAAAGATTTGCGTACCAGAAGGAAAATTTAAAGTCAAGCTATTACATGACTACCATTCTACTCCAAATACTGGACATTTGGGAATTTCAAAAACAATCAATAGAATATCACCGAAGTTTTACTGGAAAAACCTTCGTACAGATGTACTTCGATACGTTCGTTCTTGCCACTGCCAAAGAGACAAACCATCAATCAGAAACCCGCAGGTCTTTTAAACCTCTTGATCCACCGAAAACCAAATGGACTCACATAACGATGGACTTTATTACACCCCTTCCAAGGTCAACGGAAGGAAACAATGGCATCTTAACTGTCGTTGACAGATTATCAAAGATGATCAGAATTATACCAACCAAGCCCAAAATAGATGCTCCTTCAACTGCCAGGCTGTTCAAGGATCATGTCTACAGAAACCACGGAATTCCAACGAATATCATTTGTGATAGGGATGCTATTTTTATGAGCAAGTTTTGGAAGAGTCTGTTCCACCTTCTGGGTACCAAGATATCCCTTCTTAGCCATATCACACAAACAGATGGACAATCTGAGATTATGAACAGAAAGATCGAAGAAATGATTCGTTCTTTTGTTAGCTTCGACAAGTCAGATTGGGACAAATACTTGGTAGACTTCGAAGTTGCTTACAACTCATCTATTAATGCCACTACAACATTTCTCCGTTCTTCCTCAATTATGGAATCCACCCTAGAACTGTCCTTTGGACATACTCTCCGCAGACAACCCTGCTGCGGCACAGTTCCTAAAAAACATGCAAGAATCACTGAAAAAAGCCCAAGAACAAATCAAAAAATCAAATGAATCCACTGCCTTGTATGTCAACAGAAGTAGAAGACCTTCTTCTTATAAAGTTGGTGACAAAGTCTGGTTGTCCACAAAAAACCTAGCTTTTGAAGATGGTGCAGGATCTCGAAAACTGAACCCAAAGTTTTGTGGTCCATTTCAAATATCTGAGGATATAAACGGAGTTACGTACCGTTTAAATCTTTCCCAGCCAATGATCGACAGGGGAATTCACAATGCTTTCCATGCTAGTCTCCTTAAGCCGTACTTTGAAGATGAATTCTATCGCCAAATTCCGCCGCCACCACCTATACAGGTTCAAGATGGACATAAAGAATACGAAGTCGAATCAATTCTCAGTCACAAGAAACAATACGGAAAAAAAAATATCTCATTAAATGGAAAGGATATGCAGATCACGAGAACTCATGGCTATCAGAAAATGAACTGAAAAATTGTCAAGATCTGCTATACGAATACAAGAATCGGGGCGATTCTTCTTCGTAGGGGGGAGTGATGTTGCGATTATGCCCATAAATCACCAAATACCCTGACAGTATCCCTCCGGTAACCTGTACCAAGGATTTACACTGTAAGAAGACATCATTGCAACTTGTGCACTGTACTCACGCACCAGTGTAAAAGCATAATATCATACCTCTTTGTACCTAGCCAATGACATGGATCCATCATGGCTATCTCGCGGGTTCTCGAAACATTTCGCACCCACCAATCAGCAACCACTTTATGCCTCCTTGCCAATTGGACCAATGGTACTTTGCCATGATGTTTTTGCTGTCTGTTATACTGATGGACCTTCAGAACCTTGTAGTTTGATACCTCTGGGTCGCATTTTCTAGAATACCTTTGAATTCAGTACCGTTTAGTTACAATTTATCTCTGCTGGTGTTGAGTACTTTTTCTATATAAACCCTGATCTGATGTCCGGCCTGATTACCGGAAGCATCAACCAACAGTTCAACCATCGATTACCTTTTGTGCGCTCAACACCCCACAGTAATGAACTGAAGAAGAGGATATTAGACTTTGTTATCGGTCAAAAGTCTTTTTTATAGCCATCGGAGAAGAATCAAAAGCGCCTGTGGCCCTGAAAAAGATTCTACAGCGGCCGGTTGCTCGCGAGAGGAATTTAAAGGCTCTAAGAAAGGTCGATTAGCTCGCTGGTCAGTTCGCTGAGCTCTCTTTGTCCTTGAAGATGCAGATGGATAAGGCCGGACCTGCGGTGTTTTTTTGATGAGGACTTCAGTTGCAGCTATTGCGGGTAGAATGGTCAACCCGAATCCCACTGTCCTCAAAATTACATCAGGAACACTCAATGTACCGGTGGTGGGAGAAGGGGCCACTTTGAGGGAACTTGCTGGTCCGAAGGGCAGCAAAACGGTGATAGTCGAGTCGGAGTTGCAGCCTCTAGTAGGATCGAGTCCGGAAAAGAGCTCAAGTTGAAGAAAAAGGACAACGAAGAGCCCGTAGCAGTTTCTCGCGAGTCTCAGAACTTAGATTTGGTTTACATAGCCTAGAGTAATGCTAAAGTCCAGGCCCTCCCAAAAAAGGGAAGGGACAACATAACGGACATCGACGCCCTGATGAACAAAGCACCGTTTTTTGTCCATCTTTGGTTGTCCCGGCGTCCGACAAGAAGTAGGTCAAATTCCAGAGAGCAAAAAAAGAATCAGGCAGCTTGCAGGACTATGTGTGAAAGTATAATGCGGTCGCGAAGATAGCATCTGCCACTACAGGGATTAACTTTGGGCGACTCCTTCGCGAGGATGTGGATGAGGCTAGGAAATAACCCAAAAGATTCGTTTCGAAGGCCTTTCCCGTGACTCGAGCCTCCCCAGCTAACCCGTTAGATAGCCGTCTTCGGTTGAAGGTTTTCGCGTAAAGGCGTATGGGATGGAGGCACATGCCCTATTGGATACGGGAGCCGTTTCAAATGTTATGTCATGGTATTTTTGCAAGAAAAAGGCGCCAGACCGACGGCTACGGATCGTCAAGCGAACATCTCGGACGGGACGGTTGCTGAGGTCTTCGGTTGCGTGGACGAGGTCCAAGTTTTTTGTGGATCGTTTTTCGTGCCGTTGAGGTTTTGGTAGTGCGTAACGCCCCGTTCGATGTCATTATCTGAAGTCTGACCCTGTAATCTCTGCAGGCGAACCAGGAATGCGGACATCAGCAGGTCACGCTGGCGGTTGGAAAGAGGGAGGTATTTTTACCACTATTCAGCGAGCCTCCCGTGATCGATAGGTCGCGCACTGACAGTGAGTATTTCATTTCCCCCGATAAATCAGGGGACGAGCAGTTTCGCACTTCATCCTCATCGAGGTCGGGTAGCAGTGATAGTGGATCAGATACTGAGCATTAGCTGGTGCTTGTGATCCTGAACAAGGAACCTTACGAGCCGTTTTTGAGAGGATACATGGAGTTGAAAGAGTCCAGAGGGGAATAGGAGGATGCAGAACGGGCTGCCCTACTCACCTCGAATGCTAATCATCTGGAAGGAAAGGACTAGAGGGCACTAGTTGGGCCACTTAGGGACACGGACGCCACAGCTTGGGATACCCACCATCTCGAGCCTGCAAACATTCGTGTGGTATACTCCTTGGAGTTAACGGATGGCAATATGATTCACTTAAGGGCACGCCGGATGTCCCCAAGCACAATGCCGTCGTGAAGAAGGAGGTGAGCTTCTGGAAGCAAGGATAATCACGCCCGGGAGTTCTGCCTGGTCATTCCCTGTCGTCATAGTTACAATGAAAGAGTTTAGGCACCATTTTTGTGTCGACAACCGCCAGCTTAATAGAGTCATGAAGCCTGACCGTTAGCCGTTGCCGAATATTAAGGAACTCTTCGATGACCTCGCAGGCGCCAGGATCTTCACGACGTTGTATCTCTATACCGGATACTGGTAGGTGCGGATGTCGGAGGAATGCAAGGAAATGACGACATTCGTAGGTCTCTTTAGAACATACAAGTTCTAAATGATGCCGTTCGGGTCAATGAACGCACATTCAACGTTCCAGAAGATGATGGACGGCGTTCATCAGATCTTGCTGTCGCAATGTTTTATGTCGATGACGTGGCTGTATTCTCCAAAAATATGGAAGAACACGTCGGCCATTTCAAGGAAGTCTTCGAAAGAATTAAGAAGGCGAACCTGAGGATCAAGGTGTCCAAGTGCAGCTTCGCTCACTTGGAGGTAACGCTGCTCGGCCACGTCATCAATCCCACTGGGATGAAAGTGAACGAAGATAATATCAAGGATCTTTTGGGGGCTCCAGCTCCAGAAGCCAAGAGAGAAGAGGAGATATGAAAGAAGAAGCGGAAGAAATCGTTGAAGGAAACCGCTCCTTGCTGCGACACCTGGCAACCCATGCCGCTATCCGACGAAACGGCACCCCGTGCCATGAAATGCTTGTGCTTTTAATTCCTGCTCGAGCCAAGCGTAACATATCCTTTCTTTTCTGCTCGAACTTTAAGCGCCCTCCCCCCTTCCTTCTGTATGTCGCAGGGATAGTTGAGACATACAGTAGCGAGCCATACTGGGCCTCCTGTCCGGACAACTTTCCCGCCAACATGCCCCCGCCTACCTGTATGCCACACTCTGAAACACAGTTGCACAGCTACCTTCCTTCGTCTCCTTTGCTATCTTTTTTGTGTTGACTCCATTGTGCTTCGAACACCCCAAGACTCTGGCTTCTAAACTCCTACCCCTATTCGCGCTCCACTTCTCCAAGTGCTTCTGTTTCCTCAAGCCCTGCTGCGCCCTTTTCCTCACGCCGCCGTCCGGCAACGGTTTCTCGGGCCCGCTCTGCGATTTATGTCCATTATTTCCTCCTACCAACACCAACGAAGGATTGAGGTGTGGTCCCAGCCACCGGTATACGCATGTGTAACCAGGTATCATAGCAGTGTGCATCATCGCGGCGTGGTGCTTTTGGTGCCGTTTTTCGGATCGCGGCGTGGGTTGTCAGGTGCGGCAGCAAGGAGCGGTGGCCTTCACCGGGTTTCTTCTTCTTTCTCTCCCGCATTTTTCTCTCCTTTCTTGGCTTCTGAAAACCCCGGAACCCTGTAACCACTTACTTCCTATCCGCCCTCTCCACTTGCGTACAACTTCTCTCACTAATGCTAGAGTAAGTGAGTAGGCCGCTTCCCGTAAAGACCTAGTCTTCGAGAGTGAATTCTCTAGCACGGGATGCGACCTTCGATTTTTCGGTGGAGGAGCTCGGATGCGGAGGAGCTCGTAAGTGGAGCATTAGGTGAAGGAGCTTGCCGACGGGAGGAGCCTGAGGTGGAGGATCTCGTAGATGTAGGAGCTCGGAGGCGGAGGAACTAGTAGGGGGAAAGGTTGTGGAAAGGCTTTCGGGCGCCGAAGGGCCTGAGATGGAGGAGCTCGTCGGGGTGCCGGGGTTGAGGTGACAGGAACTCATCGGAGCGCAGTAGAGTCAGGACAAGAAAAAAAAGAGGAAAGAAACGAAAGGAGGGAGCTGTGCAGTTGTATGCCGGAGAGTGGCATACAGCCAGGCGGGGGACAGTTTGGCGGGACAGGTGTCCTGACGGCATGCCCAGGATGGCTTGCTACTGTATGCCGCAACTATCTTGGCGGCATCTAAAAGGGAATGTACATTTAGAGTTCGGAAAAGGGAGGAAGGCAGACGTTACGCTTGGCCAGAGCGGAAATTGAAAGCCCAATCATTTCAATTTCCAAATAATAAATTAATAATACCATATTTAAGGAATTGCAGCTGCCCATCATTACAGCTGCCCATCAAGCCGATCCAGGACAAAAAACCGAATTTGGGAGTTGGCTTGACGTCGGCGAAAGACGTTAGCGCTGCTTCATTCCTTGCGTCCAGTGCCGTCTCGAACTAGTTTTGCGCCAAATTCTTACCGGCTTCCACTAAAGACCTGTCCCAATACGATGACGCACTCGAAGCTTTTGACATGTGGAATGCCTCCTGTTGACCTTCGGATAGACTTCCGTAGCAACTTCTGCTCAAATAACCCATCACCACAGAAGAAGCTTACAGACGCAGTCCACGCAGCGGCGGAGAAAGTGTTACTGCCTGGCAATAATCGTACCCGTGCTTTCCGTACCTCCATGTCACTACCTGGAGCAAAGGGATGAGCCCACTGTGCGCCTTTCATTGGGTCGAGGAAACACATCAGGAGCAATGATTTCTCAGTGTGGCTGCAGTACTTCTGCCAAACTCCGTTTTCGCCTCTGAAACTCCTTTCCCGAAGCCTGGGTGTCCTGAGACATTAGAAATCCATGGGTATCATTTCCTGCACTGTCTTTATGGATTCCAGCGCAACAATCCGCACAAAAATCAGGTTGCTTTGATAGTCAATGATCTTAGACGGGCAGCCCAGCGCCTTTTCCTCGAAGCGCCAGTGCATATTCAACACCGGACAAGGCCGGACATCAGAGCCATGGGTATCACAGGTGGAACTGACTATTTCGACATAACATTCGTCAATCCACTCGCTCCCTCCTATTCCATAGTTCGTACTTTCAACCTGATGACCAGTCTCAATTCAGAGAGCACGGAAAAGTGGCGGAAGTACCAAGGCTTTCTTGCGGATTATCGGAGAGAAGCGACTAGTTCCTGTTCCATCTCTACTCTTGGCTGATGGCATCCAGAGGCTTTTTCAGTGGCCTTTAAGCCTGTAAGAACCGTTGCCAGCCGCACATGGAACGGTTTTCGAAGGTTCGAGGCATTCCTCTACAAATCGGATGTATTTTCCAAGATTAAAACACCCAAACCTTTTCCTTTTCTTCTACAACGACACTCATCGTGGCAGTAATTTCTAATGCTGCTTATCTGCGGGCCAGCATCCTATCGACTTTCTGGTAGCCTGTTGCTGGTTCTAGCATTCGACATCAATGATTTGTGTATTGCTTCGACCATCAGCACATGTATTTAATATAACATTCAGATTTTCAACTTCAAATGGGTTCCAGCCAATCCACATATCTCAATAAAGACATCCCCTTTTTTCCCAATTATAAATTACCCGAAATTTTCCCCATAAAAACGAGAGTATCGTGAAAGGTAATACGTAGTGTACTACAACCTATTACAACATTGTGCAGCCGTAGACTATGAAGGAATTTGAGAAGATGGCAAGTTGTTGTTTTGTCGAGTCCCACAGATAGGATTCGACTGTCCTTTATATACTGTAGCAATCCTATGTATTATACTATTATACTGTAGTATACCAGAGAGAAATGCATGCTGACTCTTGATTATTTCTTGTAGGCCAAATACAGTATCCTGATGATTAAGTGTAACCGAGTATGATGATGTGACCCAGGACATGATTTGTCCTTTCGCATTGTACAGTAATGATTTCAATGTGACACACCCCCCGGAAGGACGAATCATCCATTCCGACTGGGAATTCCAGCTGCCTCTGCTGCTTTTTGCTCAGCTGCTTCTGATTTTCTTTTGGATTTGAATTCTGTACCTGTCGCTGCTTCATTTATTTTTCTGCTGCTGCTTAATTTCTTTCCTGCTGCTGCTATTTTCACTCTGGTGCTGCAATTTCATTTTTTTCATGAATTGTTTCAGCTACTGTGCTTGTTTCACCTACTGCAGCTTAAAAAAGAGGATTACACTGACCCAAGAAATAGTTTCCACTAAAAGTTCCCGTAGCAATCAAAGTACCACAAGACAATTATCTCCCCAAAGCGTCTTTCGATATTTGCTTTGCTATTAATCTGCCTTATTGTGGCTAAAACGAATGTGCCTCAGCTTGATGATGCCATCACGGATCAGTTCATTAATCTTGTGTCCGCTGACATCGATTTTCTTGTTCTTGGGCGTCACATGATCTGCTAAAGCCATTGAAATGGCCACTGTACTGTCTGTGTTGATAGCAGTTGAGCAGAAGTGGCGACCCTCAGTCCAGGGAGGTTGGTGACATATTTCCGAAATAGTTTCCTTATCCAGGATACCTCTCTTTCCACAAACTGCGAGCGCAACATATTCGAATTCCCAGAAGAGTTTGCTATTACAGTCTGCCTCTTCGATTTCCAGTAGATTGGTGAACCGTTGATTTCAACCATAAACCCAGTTGTTGATAGCCTGGTGTTCACACATCCGCCCCAGTCGGAATCAACGGAAGCACCGATGTAAACTGCTGTGGTACGTGCTTGCCACTATAGTGGAGTCCCAAGTGACTAGTCCCGTTTTGATAGCGAAGGAGTCGTTTAACTACCTTCATATGACGCTTAGTCGGGGCGTGGACTTGACGGACCAATTCAGACACGGTAAATTACAAGTAGGGTCGACTAGAAACAGCTAAGTAGAGTAATCCACCGATTATACTTCGATGAGCGTGATGTTTATTCACATTTAGTGTCTGCTCCCCACATTCAGCTGGAACAAGAAGTCTAACGTCCATCGGGAGTGGAGTCAGGCAGAATTTGATTCGTCCATTCCATAAGCCGCAGAGGGTTCTTTGCATAGTGCGTTTGGTCGATCCTAATTCCCAATGGAGAACGAGTGATTGTCCATCTGATGAAGGATTTCAGTTCACCAAAGAATTTGATGTCGAATGTGTATGACAACAAATCTTTCAAGCTCAGAAGTAGGGCATTTTAATTCGAAGCAAAGGCCATATCATCGACCACAACTGAAAATATTATGTACTCTGGGTTAATACGGAGAAAATACAGTCGGTTGTGGAAGATGGAAGGATTATTTGACGCCATAGATAGACTTCTCCAGTTTGCATATGTGACCAGGCCCAGCTAGCTGACGGAAAGAAAGATGTATATCGATACATCAATAGTTCCATGGAGATACGCATTGGAAGTATCGCCTCCTCCAGAATAAGATTGTTCGATGCAACTATAGAGAACAGTAGACGTATAGTTTCATGAGACGCGACTGGAGCGTAAATGCTTTCCGGGTTGAAGTCCACGTACGTCCGTTGACGATCCCCCCTCAGAACACATCGCGCTTTTGCCATATACTTTTTCCTTGTGGAATCCACAGGCCTAGCCTTGAAGATCCATTTGAATGATAAAAGCACTATCCCAGGTTTTGGGGGCGTAAGACCAAGTATTTCTCTTTATTAGTGCATTATATTCTCTTTCTATAGCCTCAGCCCACTGAGGGATGTTAGAGGCTTCCATAAATGTCAAGGCTTCATACGCCGTCTTCAGGGGTTCCTTTCCGTTATGATAAGCCATATTTGGAGTCTGTTGATGCGCGGAAGTCATATATTGGATTAGGTTTAGCTGTCCCGAATCAGAGTCTCCGTTGGAGCCCTCAATCTCGTGCTGCCATGCAAGACCATGAAGCAAGGAAGAAATTTCTGGGAGCTGTTTGTTCGAGGTCGTGGTGAAGTCGGCCCTCCTGATGACTTTGACAGACTGGGATTCTGGAATATATACCATAATCAGCCTCGTATCTGATTCCGTCGCGACGAGGTTTCCGGGTTTGGAACGGGGTTTTAGCGTTTTGGCTTGCTCCGCGTGTGGACGACAAATTAACGCGTACCCTGGTTGAACGAAAATCAGCACTGATGGAAAATGTATCTCTACACTAGGATCACAAAGTTGAATCAGAATATTGCCATTGACCTTAGAAGCGGGAAGCCTATTACGTAGCCAGTTTGCATGCTTTAAAGCCTCGCCCCATAGGTTATGTGGGAGGTCACTGTCGCATAGTAAGAATCTAGCTCTTGTCCAATGCTCTTGGACGAGACGTTCAGCAGTGCCATTGCTCCCAGGTGCTCGTGGAGGATACGAGCTTAGTTCAATTCCTGATGAATTTAGGAAAGTCATCATCTCTTTGCACATGTGTTCACCCGCTCGATCAAAGAAAATTCTCCGCACTTTGTAGTTCGAGGTCGAAAAGTGAGTTTCGGCCATAGATTTGTAATTAAGAACTATTGCAGGGAGCTCATATTTGCTTTTGATCATCAAAACGTCGGATTTTGCAGTGTATGGTTCGAGGAAGTGAACAGCGTACTTGTTACCTACCGATAGAACTAGCGAACTGAACAGATACATCCATGTGAACCTCGCTCAGTGGCTGCAGTGTCCTGCTAGTCGCTGATTAGATGGGGGCTTTTATAGCTTTTCCGGTCAGACATGGAACACATTCGATTTTGTCGAGTTGTGAACTATCGAAGGGCGGTACATCGGATCTCTGGGAAGATAGCTTCATATACCTATCTGTCGCGATGTATCCAATTTTCTGGTGCCATTTCAATGACCTACTTTCGGAAAATTCATTTGTGGCTTTGTTAGCTTGCTTCGGGTAATTACTTAACTCTAATGGATAGAGTCTCTCAACACATTGGATGACCCAGACAATGTCATCGATGCTCATAGATCCGTATCTAAGATAAAGCATTCATTTGCGTTGGAACAGAGACTCTGAGAATATCACGTTTGAAGTGTTTTGTGTGAGCAAGTTAACAGCCATGATGTTTGTTTCAAAATGAGGTGCATGGTAGGCTTCGACGTATGTCCTGCCATTCAATGTTAAATATACTAGTCCCTTACCGAGAAGGTGTGAAGTTCCAGCTGCTGCTTGCACAGTTTTTTGGCAATTGGGCTGTAGGACTTAAATGTGGAACGACTGTGGAAGAAAATTGTGTGTTGCACCAGAGTCCATGAGCGCGGTGTCATTTTCTGTCCTCCCATTTTTGCCACCCGACTTCGAAACTTGCACTTTGCCATTTCGAGCGGTAGCGAGGCTCCCCATCAAAGCTTGGACGTTGTTGGAGCTCGGTCAGATTCTGTGGATAAGTAACGTTATATGTATTCGTGAGGGCCGCAGCGGTGTTTGCTGAAGGCATAGGAGGACGATTCGGATATGTGAGGGATCCGCAGTGTTCGTGATCAATTTTTGGGTTCCATCCACGTCAGCTTGTGAATAGTGACGCTGTCCTCCACTTCCACGGAGGGGTTTTCGAATGCTTCCATTTCGCTCATCCTCCAAGGCATTCCGACAGATTTCAATGAAATGGCCGGGTTTGCCGCAGTAATGAAGTGTCCTGGTGGTCCGAATTGACTAGTGCGGCGTCTTGCGCGACCTCTTTCATGAAAATGTCCGCCTCTGGCGTATGAAGAACTCTCCCACGTCCTCTAACGTATCCTCGTGTGTCATAGACCACGTTGGCTTTGATGAACACTCTTGCCTTTAAAGAGTGATATGAGGGTTGTTTGGGTTCATCCTTCGAGCGAGTTCTGCTTTAACAGCATTCACAAAGTCCTGGAAGGAGGTTTTGGTGATCATGGAGACCATGGAGAGATCTGCAAGGGAAGGAGGGAGAGACCTAATGAGTTTCGAAGTCTTCTCTCGATCCAGCAGTTACTCGTCATTTGTTGCGAGTTCTCCGTAGATGATGTTAGACTGAGAGACGTGTTTGTACCAGTCTCTACTCTCGTCGAACACCAGCGTGTCTAATTTGTTCCGGATGTCTTGGATGGCTTGTTAGTTAGAGGCTGTATAGATACGTTTCAGCTCATTCCAAAGATCCAAGGACGGTTTCGTGTTCATCAGTGATTATTCTTACATAGGCCATGGCAGATGCACCAAGGCTTAGGATGATGACACTTTCTGCTTTAGCGAAGCGTTCTAACCATTCCTTCCTCGCTGCTGCGGAGTTCGTTACTGGTTCCCCGAGCATTCCGATCAGGAGTTGTCATCTGCTCTCAGGATGGCCCTGATCCATCTCCCCTACATGACGCATCAGAAGGTTTCTAGAGGGTTTCAATACGAAAAAGGCTTCGGGAGTCTCTGAAAGGATCTATTCTGCTGCACATGTAGTTGAGCGGAGTAGTTTGAGCGGCTGTTGAGCAGGGCTTAGGCTAGGCTTGTATACTTACGGCAGTGATAATAGGGTTTGGCTTTCTAAGGCGGCTTTTCACTACTACTCTACAATTTCTTTTCTTTTCTTTCTTTTTCGTTTTTTGTTTTGTTTTGTTTTTTCTTGTTCTTTTCTTTTTTTGTCCTTTTTTCTTATCTTGGGAGTATCGGAACCCTGGCCCCCGGTTAGACTCTCCAGGTGAGTCGTGTTTTCTTTAGTTGACTAGCTCTTCCCTGCACGAACTCAGGTGGAGCGCACCGTACCAACATTAACGTGAAAGATCGCTTAGAGTACGGAAACTCGGCCCCTGGTTAGACATTTCAGGTGTGATGCTAATTTCAGCCCACACTAACCACCTCTAGAAAAAGGAGAGATAGGCACAAATTATCTCTACGAGAGCGCCCGCGAAAGATTACTAAGTCAGAGACTTTTCCTCTTTCAATGTCGGTCTGGCCTCTTACGAGAAGTTGCTCAGTGCTTCTGCTTATAAGCTTTTATTCTGTACAATACCGTGTCAGATCACTCATTCGCCAGCAGATCTTTCGATCAACACCGTTATCCGCCGAGTAAGCTCGACCGGTGGGGGCAGCACGTCAACGAGGTCAAATTACTTCAAGTTGCCTCCGTTGCATAGGACTTTTTTTAGTCTGTCGACTTTGTTCCCTTTGCACTGCACTCCAGCCTCCGAGTAGAACCCATGTATATCCCATGTGTCAGCTTTGGCACTTGTTTCTATAGTCGTTCCGGACAGGGAAGTTGAAAGTCCAGAAGACTCTTATTTAGAGTCTGTCGACTGTAGTTTGTAGTCAGGGGACTCTTGCTTAAAGCATGTCGACTGTAAAAGAAGATGTGGTAGACTTGTGCGGTGAGTTTTGTGAAGGTGGGGGAAGGTAGGGAAGGTGGTAGTTGTTGAGTGATGGAGGTAGGGTGGATGGCTGACTCAGTGCGATGCTAGCATGAAGGAATTGGAGAAGATGGCAAGTTGTTGCTGTCTCGAGTCCCGCAGATAGGGATTCGACTGTCCTTTATATACTGTAGAAATCCTAAGGAATTGTACTATGATACTGTAGTCTACCAGAGAGAAATGCATGCTGACTCTTGATGATTGCTTGTAGGCCCAAATACAGTATCCTGATGATTAAGTGCAACCTAGGATGATGATGTGACCCAGGACATGATTTGTCCTTTCGTATTGTACAGTGAAAGATGGTAACTCCTCCGCCTCCCCTCCCCTTAGGGTCACCAGCATGACTGCCCTTTTATTATCGTACAGTAAAGCCGGGTTGGTCTCGACCGAGGTCACTCATCTCCCTCGACCAATCATAGTGCACACAATGGCCTCACATATCTCTGTAATTGTAACGTACAATACAACACCGTCCCTGCATTACAAGTGACGCGACCTTGTGCTGCACGATTTTACATGACCATACGACTCCCTGCACCTGCCCTCACAAGCCATGGCGACGCAACACCAAACTCAATGTCCTACTCTCTCTTTCTCGTTCCGCAATGAGCCTCACAGCGCACGTCGATCGCTGTTCAATACCGATACAAGCGCAAAATTGCTGCATGCTGTTTGTTATGGACTGGATGGAGAGGGCCGCGTGGTTGCAAAGGTTGGGATAGGGACATTGCTAATCGACGATGATGAATAGAAGATCTTGGAGATGGAAGGCGTAGCGTGCGATGCGTGCGATGCAAGTGCAATACAACTGTTTCAATTTCAACCGACGTCCCCCCCTCAGCCTCTGAGTGCTCCGGCCGAGGTACAGGGGTGGACGTCATCAGCAAATGCACAACTTCAATCAATCCATGCCCTGCGGTCAGACTTGGTAAGGCCTGAATATTGCAGGCTGCTCTCTGGGTGTGGCCTGAATTCTATGCGCGCTGCAGCTTGGAAAAGGGGTATCAGTTTCATTTGGCAAACGGCTGGAGACGCCACGGGGATGTAACCCGGCGCGTTTGCCGCGGCTTCTTCCTTTTCTTGATCACAATGGGGGTACATCATAGCAAATAGATGCGAGATGCTTGCGCCATCGAGTCAATTTCTGGCGACTTCTTCGCTGCACGGATAGGGAATACCATTCGTCAATGGTGATGCGTGTCCTCACGTCTTCTTCGTACGCGGATATTCCCCCCATGTCATGCCCGCAAAACGTGTGGGTCCCTGGGCTCTGCTGCATGTTGGCCAAACACTATGGCGCGGCTTCTTCGTGGTGATACGGAATTCTGCGCGAATCGAATGCGGCTTCTTCATCATGTGTGACGGCGACTATACTGGTCTCGACTCCGTTAAAAACCCAACAGTAGCGTCTAGTAAAAACCACTTTGGGAAAAACCTATCGCTCTGGGGAAAAGGTAAGTCTTATCGAGTGAGTTCCGTCCCTTAGCGCACGCTTCGCTCAGTTTCAATACGCATAAACAATTTAACACATATGCAACATAACAAGCACACGAGTGAGTCATTCTTAATCACATGCTAACTTTCTGATCTTACCTCTTAGTTTTGCTTTGGTTTGAATGTCATGAAGCGGTTGATGAGATAGTTCAACTGTGGGGCTGCGAGAGGTTTGGTAAGCATGTCAGCGAGTTGTTCAGAAGTGGGTACATGAGAAATGTCAATGATTCTTCTGCGATGCAGGTCACGGATGTGATGCACCTTGAGTTCAATGTGCTTGTTCCGCTCGGATACCTGATCGTTGGTCGAAAGTGAAATTGCGGCGGTATTATCGGTGTGCATGACGGTCGGCGGTAGTTGCGGTTCATCATCCAGTGGTTCGCCTTTCAACAACTCCAGGAATAAACGGCGCAACCATGTGACGCTTTTGCCACAGGCGGACATCGAGATGTATTCAGCCTCTGCAGAACTGAGTGATACCAGGTGCTGACGTTTCGATGACCAGGATACGGCGGCGCCATTCACAGTCACCAAAATTCCTGATGTTGACTTGCGTGTATCCTTGCATCCGGCCCAGTCGGAATCAGAATATGCAGTAAGCGGTGCGGAAGATGGGCTTGATGGGTAAAAGAGTGCTAGGTCTTTCGTGCCGAGGAGGTATCTCACCAGCCTCTTAGCGAGAACAAGATGCCGAGCGGCCGGAGCATGCATTTGTCTCGCTAGAACCGAGGCAGCGAATGCAATATCGGGGCGAGTGCAAACGGCGGCGTACATCAAACCACCGATGATCGATCGAAACCGAGCGTGGGCGACTGGGTTCAATGGTGGTTCAGATGCGTGAAGTGCGGAGTAGTCGGCTGTAGGGGCCATGGGAGACGGTTGAGGCTTGACATGGGAAAGGTCAAGAGAGGCAGCGAACTTCGCAATGTACTTAGTTTGGTTCACAAAAGGCCGGATGGGGTGCGGTACAATTCCCATCCAATGAAGCAACGAAGGGAGCCGAGTAACTTGACCTTGAACGAATGCGATAGGAGCGACTTGACTTCCTCGATAAGGCGACGTGATGAAGATGCGAGGGCCATGTCGTCGACCACGACGGCAAGGACTAGTACGCCATACGGCTTGTGAAGGAAGTACAGTCGATAATCCACTTTAGACTGCTTGAATCCCCAAGAGTTGAACTTTTTGTGTACGACTGTGCCCCAAATATTACCGGCTTCGCGGTGACCGTATATCGACTTGACAACGAGTGCTACATGGTTTGGTTTGCAGGGGATCCCTGAGGAGTTGGTGGGGAGTTCCATAATTACTGGGGTCTTTAGCTCACCGTGCAGGTAAGCGGCGGCAACGTCGACCCCTTCTAGAATGAGGTCTTGGGCAGCTACCTTCGCAAGCAACATGCGAATCGTCTCGTGGCGAACGACGGGCGCATAGAGCGTCTCTGGATCAAAGTCGCGGAAGGCGACTTGCTTGTCGCCACGCAAGCAACATCTTGCCTTGAAGAGTACAGGTACATCTGTCCCAGGGTTCTCCTTAATCCTGAAATCCCATGTATACGGTACCGGTTGCATCCCCTTCTCAAACGGGATGACCGTCCATGTCTCCCTTTCTTGGAGAGCGTCGTATTCGCGATCGATTGCGTCGGCCCATCCTGGGATGGAGCAGGCCTGCGCGAAACTTCTTGGGACACGGGGATCCTTGGCCTTGGCTTTCAGAGCAATTGGGTTTGAGTACATGGAGAAGGTGAACATGCAACGTGATAAGGTTTCTTCGGCTCCGTCTGCTTCGTCCTCCTGTTGCGCTTCTTCGTCCAAAGCTCGTTGGCGAGAGATTCCATCAAGGATGGAAGAAACAGAGGGTAGCACTGTGTCTTTTCGGAGCGGGGTGAAGTCTTTGGTGCGGCAGAACATGATGGATTCCTTTGAAGGTGCAAGAGGCGATAGACGGATTGCTGGCTTTCCATGCCAACGAAGAAGGAATATGTTGATCTTGGCAGCAGCTTCTTTTGCCTGGTCGCATGGGAACGGTACTCGAATGCATACCGGGAGTACCGAACTCTAGAACTGGTGAGAGATTCGGCTTGTATCCATACCAAAGCTCGAATGGTATTTGCATCTCAACCCTACTGTTCGGCAAACGGTTTCGCAACCAGTTTGCATGCGAAATAGCCTCTGCCCATAGATGGAGTGGCAATTTGGACGCTAGGAGCATCGTACGGGCGACTTTCCAAAGTTCTTGAATCAATCTCTCGGCTGCTCCGTTCGATTGACTGGCGTGAGGCGGAGAGAATTCCAACTTCATCCCAGCCTGGAGACTGAAGTTTGAAGACAGCTGCGCTTGTGTTCTCTCCTGCACGATCGAGGCGAAGACGGAACATGCGACCTCGGTTTCGTTCTCAACGAGAGCCTTGTACGCAGTGAGTGCTTGGAAGAACTCGGATCGGGCGACCAAGAAGTAAACGGCACCCATACGGGTGGCGTCATCGAGAAACACGGCGACATACTTATTTCTTGCTAATGTTGGAGGGTCAATAGGTCCCGTGATATCGGTATGGGTTAAGTCCAAAGGATCTTGTGCGATGTAGTCGATCGGGTGAACTGGGGCTTGCTTAGTCGCAGCTTGTAGGCACGGAACACATTGGTGTTCAGAGAGGTCTTCCTTGCGAAGCTGGGTAGTCCGATGTTGGCGATTGATGCTGCGATCAGCCTCTCTCTACCAACATGCCCAAGGCGCGCATGCCAGATGTGGGCGACGCTCCTTGTATTGGTGATTCTTGCGCTCGGGAGTTTTCCTTGTGGCTTCAGTACGGGATATAAGCCATTATCTTCCGGGCTGCGAAACACGAGTTGGCCTGTGCGCCTGTCGAACACATCAAGACGGGTGGAATTTCTTCCATCGTCCACGTCAAAATCGAGCCTTATCCCCTTTTAACGAACTTCGACAGAGATAATAGATTCTCACTGAAGTTTGGGGTGTGCTTGGCAATGATTTTCATGTACTTGTCCCCGATGGGGACTTCAACGATTCCTTGGCCGACAATTTCTGACTCTCCTTCTCCCATCTCAGCGGCGGACCCTTGCAGCTTGTTGTACGTCTTGAAAAGGGAGCGATCCCAAACAAAGTCTTCGTTTGCGGCGCAGTCAATCCAAAATTCAGACGATTTTGCGCGTTCATTCTTGGTCTTGGAAGAAAGAGCAATGACTTTGGTGACGAAGCCTCGCGGTTGATCCCAAGCTTGAGGTGCTTGCCGACCGTTGTCAGCAGAGCTTCTTGGCGCAGTGAAATCACGATGATAATTGCTTGGTCCTGTGGGTTCACCTTGTCGTGGCGGAGGATGATCGGGTGCCGGGGTAGCACTGTTGTCTCCCGGTTGGTGTGGATATTGCTGAGGGTAACTCCAATTTCCGTAACCCATTCCACCGCGACCATGACCACGTCCTCCTCCGCGTCCACGACCACCTCGACCGCGGCCACGATTTCCAAATGCACGATCTCTCTTGCGCTTGCGGCAATCCTTCATCATGTGTCCCAATTTGTGACAGTAGTAACATTCGACATTAGCTTGAGCGCTTCCTTTCTTCTTCTCCAATGTCTTGCGGGCACCGGGAATAACTGACTTCTCTTCTTTACGGCTGTTGTTTTCCTTACTTGTCTTGCGAGAGCGGCGGTCGACATTTGACTTAATCTCGTCGGCAAGCTGGTCAAAGCTCCACTTCATCGCGCCGGCAATGCTTGATAGAGCGGCAAATGATTCTGGCAATGAGCGAAGTAAGTGTCCAACCTTATCCGCTTCTTCGTAGACGACACCAAGTGCCGCTAGATCGACGAATATGCGATTAAATTCTTGAAGATGCTTGTCAATGTCTTCTTTTTCTTCATACGAGAGGCTGTAGAGCTGAGCCTCGAGGTTTAACTTGGCTTGAATATTGTCCCGTTGGTAAGTACTTCTAAGCTTTTCCCAGATCTGTTTCGTAGTTGCTTCTGTAACAAGAAGCTGCGTGACATTGGTGATGGCTTCTGTTCCCAGATTCAATACAACATGCGAACGGGCTCTGCGATCATTCGACTCGAAGCGATTAACGGCGGCTGCGGAGGAAGTTCCTGGTTCGGGAGGGTCTTCGGCCAAAAAACTAGTAGGTTTTCGCGTCTGAGAAGCTCACGAACCATCACAGACCATGTCGGATAGTTCGAACTGGTCAAGGGCTGAATTCGGACCTTGTCGATGGCGTCGGACGACATCGTGCGTGAACAGATGTATCGAAAAGGGAAAAGGGGTTTCTTGCTCAATGCGATGCTACCATGAAAGATGGTAACTCTCTGCCTCCCCTCCCCCTTAGGGTCACCAGCATGACTGCCCTTTTATTATCGTACAGTAAAGCCGGGTTGGTCTCGAACCGAGGTCACTCATCTCCCCTCGACCAATCATAGTGCACACAATGGCCTCACATATCTCTGTAATGTAACGTCGCATTCTGTAATGAAAAATCCTCAACATACAGTAATGATTTTAATGTGACAGACTACCGACTGTACTGTACCGCTTCAAAACTGATACCAATTTTTATGTGATGCACTTGGAAACGCAGGCGAACATGATAGCCACCAATGAATTGTAAGAACTTTAAAGAGAAGAGACCGTTGGCCCTATTTGCATGTAGATCTTGAAGCATGGCTTGTGAACGAAAGTTCATAGGAATATTATCCTGCGCACCAATCGCAATAAAATGTCGCTCTCTTCGCTGCATACCATCGCGGTTTCTCCCCTCGGCAGGAACTTCGCGACTTTGTTACCCGCTTTAAGTTTAGCCTTCAAGTGACGCTGGCGCGACATGTTACCACCCACCGCCTGCCTGCGAAGTTGATTTCTGAATACTCTCCGCACACTGTCGTGCTTATAACTCGTAAAGATCTACTACCCATCCATAAACCGACCACACTTACCCCCACAAGAACATGCTACGTCCGACTTGCAGACCACGGCAGTGTAGCAGCATGTACACTCCCCTAGTAGAACCAGGGAAAGCGGGGGTTCATTTACTGTAATGGAGACGTCGGCCAAAATCCGAAGAGTGGCTGTCAAGGCGATGTGGATGTCATTGCAGTAGAGCGGTGCTTACCCAAAGGCACGCTGCTGCGGCCGTCATGTCCAACGCGGCATGCCTGCTCGCCGGCATTGAGCCGGCCCTGTAAGGAAGGTCATGTACTGTAGTGTTACCCATCAGCGACGACTTATCCCGCATAACGCATTAGCCGCGTGGATCTAACCGACCACATCTTCTATGCATTAAAATAACCCAAAAATTTCCCCTTGCAGTAGAAAGCTAACACGGTCAACAGTCTACAACAATGTCGATGCGAGGCCAGCCAGCAGACACGCCGCGTTGGAGGTTACTTCCAACGCCGAGTGTCCCTGCAGAAGAATGCCTCGAAGCTTCGAAAAACAGTTCATTGCGTGAGTGACCACGGTTCTCACGAGCTCTTTGACGACAGAAAGCGCCTCCGCATGCCACCAGTCAAGCATGGAGACGCGGACAGCAATTAGCCTGCTTCTCCCAGGCCAATTCAAAAAGGGAGCATATTGAGAACGAGGGGAGGAGTTATGGTTATTTAGTGTATGGAAAATTTTGTCGGTAGTATCAACGCCTGTGAAATTGGGAACGTGCAAGGTCAGTGAAAAACTGAATTGCAATGGGGTGTCTGAATTTTGCAAGATAGACACGACACACACGATGACCAGGTGTCGTAGCCTAGTCAATGAAGCCGAGACTTCAATGCTACCTTCAAGCATGCAATGCGAGCTGCAACAGCGGCCCGTATTCGTCGATTACATTGGACTTCTTCGCTGGCGGTGGGCCCAGCGAGTCAAAAGCCAGTGACACAAACCTGCACCCTAATCTCGAGGTACATCCGGTTAGATCTTAGCCGAATAGTTAGGACGTGCGCAGTCCCCAGTAGATACTGAATGCATTAAACTTCTTTTAGAATCTTTATAGTCCTGGCATAACTTCGCAGGATAGTTGCCACTTTGCTGACTAGCTCCCTGTTCTTCCGTCGTTGTCTGGCGATGGCAATTGCTTCATGTGCCCCTATGGACATACTGTAGAGCTCTCTTTGAATGGCGACGTTGTTGTGACGCCGTACGCTACCGCCAGAGGCGGCAGGGTGTTGATATTCACGCCCCGCGCTTTGAGTCTGGGAAGGAAGTATCTTATCTCGTGTTGAACGCCGACTCTCGCTGTTACCCTGAACAGCTGTTGGGGAGAAAGGCACGGATGGATGACATCAGACATACAGTATTTCTGCAGATTTTCAAAGAGCCGAGGAGCGGATATGCCCCGAATCCGCCGCCAAATCTTGGACTTTCCAAAAAGATCCAACCATTGAAAGAAAATCCCTCTTCACCAAGCATGGCAGTATATTTATCGTCATGAATCTCGTGCTCTAATTGGCCACATGCAAAGCAGAGATAGCATTCTGCGAATTTTGCAATTCTTTAAAACTGCGCATAAAGCACCGCTGGGTGCTTTTTCATTGCAATTGGATTTGCAAGACTACCTAGCGAAAAAATAAGCCTGAAAGTAATATGATTGAACTGCAGAGTTCTGTACAGCTCATTACAGTAAAGTTCTGCAAACTCCGGTCTATAGATGCACCTTGCTTGCCAAGGCAACACAGCGTCAAATCGACTCAATCGGCTAATGTCTCTCCCTTCCTTCCCTCTTCCACTCCGAGACCCACAACTTCTTCGCGAGGAGTCTGCCAACTTCTTCCCACTTGTGCAAACCGCTATCTCCTCATGCCGTCCCGCCGTTCCTCCAGCACTTCTCATCGCCCGCCGCCGCCGTCTCTGCCAAACTCAGCACCCCATGCCCCGCAGCCTACCCCTACTAGTCCACCTTGCTCTCCGCCGCAGACACCTTCCACCGCCACTCCCCCCAACCAGCCATGATTCGCATTGCCCTCGACCCGGGCATGGGTGGCATGGGAATTGGATATGGTAGTGGCTGGGCTGATTATGGGCGCTTGTGTAAGTTGCTGCTGTATCGAGTGCGGCATAGCTATGTAAGATTATCAGTTTGTTCTTATTTGTCTGTTGCTGTGCGGTCTGGTGGACACCCACCGCGAACGACGGAAACCGGGGAACGCTTATGATGACCGGTAAGTTTTGCGGAGGTTGGCTGTGCGGCACAATCCTGTAGATTGAAAGCTAGAGAGTATTGTTCAACCTGATTTGGATTTGGAACTCATTCTAGTAAAGACATTTGCGCGTCATTAGTCAGCCACCTGGAGGTTGGTTGAGAGGATTGATGCCGCATGCTAGTTCCCACACACTTCCCTATGCGGACAAGGATGCTGCTATCGCTAGTCGTGGAGTAGAACGCGCCTTTTCGTCCAACTCTTTTGTCATGTCAAGGCCCTTCCCTTCTGCACCTGTCTACAAATCCGAAATTAAACGACTGTATGCCTCAGCTCCGTCCGGGACCGGGCTGAGACATCCAGCACTATCCACATTCAAATCTGGGGGCCTATCTCTGTCGTTGGCATTTGCGAGGATCGTACATTTCCTTGTTGCGGGGCTCTTTGCCGCTCTGCTTGAGATTTCGGCTCTAATGTTATCCTTGAGTAGTAGGAGGAAAGCAACGAATCAAGTGTGCAGCTTGCCTGAAGTATGATAACAAGAATCCGACTTAAATCTTGAGACTGCAGTGAAGGCGATGCGCTTGTTTGGTACGTGAGTTCATGAGATATGTGCAGTACAGTACTGTACAGTACAGTATGGGCAAATATCCTTGTTAGAATAAAAGACCTTTAATGCAATTTTCCGTTTAATTGGGAAACAGAGTGGGCAGCCCTCTTGCAGTTGCAATTGAGATTTGAGAGAGATGATATTTACTCAGGGTGACATTTCTAATATGGGCTCCATTTCGGGATTTCAGGGGTCGGAGAATATGATGGAAGGAGAACTTTTGGCTTAATGATTCTTTTCTCGCTCCGCTAGGGTGTAAGTAGCAGTCCCAGCTGGAGGAGAGCCAAGTTGACAGATGCTCAGCAACCCGAACAACATGTGCAACAAGCGAAGACAGTTTACAGCACTTAGTGTAATCATCTTTACTTCATGTATTATAAAAGGCGTACAAGCCTAGCTGACAGTGTAAGCTAAGATAGTTGAAGTTCGTCGCTGCCCAGCTTGGGAGTACGCGCTGGGATCGATGTTGCAAAGGTAGACCATATGGTCGACGAGATTCGTTGCCGCAGGTGGTCAAGGGCCGCCGCTGGTGTACAGAACAGTCGTCGCGATATCAATTTCGCATGGGTCTCAATCACCCCAGAGGTTGACTTACAGAGCGCGACGAAAGAGTCGAAAGCAAGCGGAACAAAATGAAAACCGAGCTTTGGAAATGTAGCGTTCGGGATCAGGTTATACGTAGCTCTCACTGAGCGGTCGAAGGTCTTCACCTTGTCAACTTAGGCCGATTCGGCTGCCCCGCAAGGTGCCAATGCAGCTTGTTTGAGGTAAGATCGGGCCATGGGATTGCGAATGGTGACATCATGTGCGATTTGCGTCGGCGCATCGAGCTTGTCAGAAGGTTCCGGTCCACATTGGACGAGGATGTCAGCTGGCCGGAGGTCTGTACCCTGCACAAGGTTGGGAACTTCTTGTCTGTGAGCAAGACCGGCAGGTCGGGACATGTCGGTCGTAAGGAGGTTCCGGAGGAAGTTGTGTCGGGTAGCGGCGTTGTATCCTGAGGTGCATCTCGAAGCCTGGTCGCCTTGGGCGTCCATGTAAGCGAGACAGTGGGTGCAAACTAGAGGAATTGATGAGTGGAAGACAGGGAGGTCGAGGTGCCGGCGAAGCATGATAGACCAGACCTCGTGGGAAACATGAGTAACCTTGGAGGGATGCGCAATGAGCTACGCGTAGGCGCAAGGATTGAACAAAGAATTATGTCTCGCGCGAAGGCGAATTCCCTTCTCAAGGCTCGGAGAACATTACTGCACTGTATTACTGTTCGGATGTTACAATGATATTATTACGGTGCATATCGAACGAAGGAATCCTCTCCTTAGTTGCATGACTATCCTGGGTTATATTTGATTATCAGCATGTGGGTCATTCTTTATCACTGTGATATGTGCAACGCTGCGAAGTCAGGATACTGTTCTGAATCATCGAGAGTCAATTTCATTACTCACCTTCTGAGGCTACAGCATCCTATTGCATTTACTTATGTTTCGCGCAGTACATATGTAAAGGACACTTCACTCCCCTCTTTGGGACCCAGGAGAACAACAGCTTACCCCTTCTCCTTCTCCAAATTTCTACATGGTCGCATCGCAGTGAGTTCTACAAACAAATCTCCACCCAATAGCCAACTCCACCCCTACATTCTGCCTTCCAGTTGATACACTTTAAACAACAATCCTAGGACTATTAAGCGCTGCATCTTCGTACGCAGACGTAACGGCGTACCCCTTTCTCCCTCTTTCAACCTTTACAACTGGTCTTTTTCAATATCCGTTTCTTCTCGCTCGGCACCCGGGCCATGCTGAGCTCGGGCGCCGAGGAATCGAGGCCAAGCGGGTCTCACAGATCGTTCGTCCTCAGTTCGGGGCTTTCGTGGTGTCGATTTTGGTTTTTGCCGCTCTGGTTGGATCGTCATCCCTCGCTCCCTCTGCACGTTGGGCAGATCTGGGAAAAGCGTGTAAGAAAGGCCGTCCTCCTCGATCAGGCTCAGCAATGCTAATCCACCAGTGCTGTCTCCGTCCCAGAAAGCGAGGGGTTCAAGCTGTTTCTGTCCTATTGGGGTTACTCAAGGTCGCCTACTTCGAGAATTCGTCGCTGTTGTCGTCTCTTTTGTAAGCACTGCGCTTACACCGGGAGTATTTCAACTCGTTGCTCTCTCGGCTTGACGCGATTTCATTGGGGGAATTTTCTTCCGTCCCTTTGCTGGAGTAGGCATCGGTCAAGCACTTGCCGGTTCGTGTCTTCTTAGCAGACTATGGTTCCTTACACCATTTTTTCCATAGTCGCTCCTCATTTTAGCCTTATAGTCCAATTGCAAAGAGACTGTACCGGCAGCAGCCGGAACGTCAAATCTACTCTGTAAATGACTAGTCCGGATACCACTGAATGGAGGGAAATATGTCAAAGCCTACCATGACCCATTTCGACCGTTAACATGCTAACCAAACACTTCAATGTGATATTCTCATAATCTTTGTACCAATGCAATAGATGCTTTATCTTTACATACGGCTCTTTGGATAGTAAAGACATCGTATCTAATAGAGTCAAAAAATATTTAAAAGAAAGTCTACAGAACTATAATTGAATTATCTGAAAGTGAGTTCAGGAAATGGCACCGCAAGACCGGAAACATTGCGACAGACCGTTACATGAAGTTATCTCTACATCCATCTTTTACATCATTTTTCGATCCCTCGCATCCCGAAAGCATCGAATGCATTCCATGCCTCACGAGAAAGACGATATCATCTCCCGCCGAGCCAACGGCAGGTAGAACACTATAGACACTAAGAGAGATCCACATGGGTGTGTCATGCCTTTTCGCCAGCTCTCTCGGAGGAAATAAGTACGCTGTTCACTTTCTCGAACCTTAAACAGCGAAATACGACGTATTAATGATCCAAAGTAGATTCGAGGTCCCACTTACAGTTTTTGACTATAAATAAATGGCGGAAACTCACTTTTCGACCGCAACCACAAATTACGGAGAATTCGGTTTGATAGAGCTGGGTAACATATGAACAAAGGGAAGATGACTTTCCTTAATTCATCAGGGATTGAAGTCAAATCCTCTCCTACATGGGCACCGAAAGCAATTGTAGTGCTGAACATCTCTTTCAAGAACATTGGACACGGACCAGAGTTTTACTATACGACAGTGATCCCTTCCCATAACCTATGGGGCGAAGCTTTAAAACATGCAAACTGACTAGGCAACAGACTTCTGACTACATTAGTTAATGGGCATATCATGATCCAGCTATGGGATCCGAATATAAAGATAGACTTTACATCTTTGGTGACATTTGCTCAACCAAGTTTCGCCTTTATTTACTGTCCTCGCTCGGAACAATCCAAAAAACTAGAATCTCGTTTTGAACTCGGACACTTTTTCGGTATCAAGTCAGACACCAGGGTGATAAGGGTGTATATCTCAGAGTTCAAGTCCGTCAGAGTCATCCTTACTTGAATATCTAGCAAGAAAATATGAAATTTAGGTTTCCAATAGAGATTACGTGTAATCTGGACAAGATAACCTAGTCCAGTTTATGATCTCAGTGTATCAACAGAATCCTGAAGTGGCTTACCCTGACGGAAAGGAAATCCTGAAGACGGTCTATGACCCACAAACCTTCAGGATGCCTATAAGATCGCACAATGGGCAGAGCCTATAGCAGGGAGTAAAACGCCCGTATTAATAGAAATACACGGTCTTACGATCCAGAAAATATTTATGCTTCCGTCGCATCTCTTGCGAATATACTTCTCTTGCTCTCTATAGCTGCAGCTAATATACTCATCCTGGAAGAAGGTGATATTTCCAATGTGTATCTACACAGAACACTTGACGAACCGACATGCATGGAACCGGCAACGAATTCTTCCCATCAGCTGGCTAGAACTGGGAATACATGCAAATTGTATAAGTATATGTATGACATCAAACAAGAAGGTCATATCTGAGGTTCATTTATCCACGAAAAACTCATCAATTGGGGAACTACGACAAACGACTGTATTTTCTACGTTTCAACTCATATTTCACTAAAATAGCAGCCATAGTGGATTATGTAGCCTTTGCTGCGATTTACAAAGGTCCCCGACAGAACTTGAAAGACATTTTGTCTTCAATTTTTGACACCATATTATTTGGTGAGCTTAAATTAATCATCAGATTTACAATAACTCCCTATACTACGGGAATTCGGATCGGCCAAAACCGTTATTCCAATAATCTATTAAGAGGATACGGAATGCACCAATTAATTTCAGTTTTGAAGACGCTCAACAACTAGTAACGGCAGAACTCGGGGAATAGACGCTATCAGGAAACGACCACCATTTCTATCATAGCAAAAAGGCGGTATACTCCACTTTGTCGTTTCTACTCGACCAAACTTACCATTTTTTGTCTTAGACTCCGCCCATCAGGCGCATGCCCCTACAGACGCCACATTAAACTAGAGAAGATACTTCTTCGATATCTCAACGGTATTAGCCATTTTGGACTGCAGTGTAGTGGCGCATTTAGGATTAGAGCAGATTATATTGGTGCTTCAGTTGATGCAGACTGGGGCGGATGCATAAATTAAAGTCTTTCAACCACCGGATTCATGGTCGACATCAAGGGGTCATCAATATATTGGAAATCGAAGCGACAGACAGTCATCGCCAACTCTTCGGGAAAAAACGAGTAAGTTCCACTCGCAGCTTGCGGAAAAGAACTTTAATGGATAAGGAAACTCTATCAGGAAATGTTCCACCAAACGCTTGGTCTGAGGGCCAATCTTTCTGCCCAACCGTAATGAAAACGGACAGTACACTAGCCATATCGATGGACATGGCAGATTAGTGACACCCAAGAACAAGCGCATCGACCTTAGGGTACAGAAGGTGAAAGAACTTGTTTATAATAACATCATCAAGCTGTATAATGTCCATTCCAATCGGAAAAAGGGAGATATGCTAACAAAAGCAATGAAGAGAGACCCTTTGAACCGTATGATTCACTTACGGTACTGCGATAGCCACGGAATATATTTGTATGCGTAATTGGTTTTTTCAGATCTTTTCCATAATTCAGTTTTCAAAAATTTTCAAAATGAAGCTGTGTGTATGCTGCTGCTATATACATATATATATACATACATATATAAGGCAGTATAAATATACATATATATACAAAATGAAGCTGTGTGCCTGCTGCTGCTATATACACACATATATACACATGTAAAACAGCATATATATATACATGTATATACAAAATGAAGCCGAGTGCCTGCTTCTGCCATATACACATATATGTATATACATGTATATATACATAAAGAATATTATATACATATATATATATAAAGCAGCAGCAGACAGGCAGCTTCATTTTGAAAATTTTTTAAACTGAATTATGGAAAATCCTACCAATGAAGAGCAAAGAGAAGCGGCTGAGCACCGCAACCAGAACGGACGATTTGTTCTTCCGAGGCGGCGTCCCAAAATGAATTACTACATTGCAAATCGAAAGAACGAATCCTCTCCTGAGTAGCATTATTATCCTGGGTTTCATTTTATTATCCTTATACAGTGCTGAGTCATCGAGAGTCAATGTTCATTACTATACTTCTGAGCTACATTATCCTATTGTATTTAGCTATGTTTCACGTAGTATTAAAAGAACACTCGAGTCCCCTATAGGACCCGAGAGAACAACAGTTAACCCCTTCTCCAAATTTTTGCACGGACAAATGAAACTGACCAGTGAGTTTACCGCGCGGTTACAGTTTGAAGAAGGTAAAATAAAGCTTTGATAAATTTCAGCTCCAAACCGATCACAGTAATTTAAGTGGGTTAACTTATTTTTGGATATAAACTTCCTTCCCAAAACATAAATGTAACTGGACAAGATTAAAAAGTGTGAATAACGGGGTTCAGTTGCTGTATCAGATAAGCTGCCTGATACCGATTCAACTTGTATGGTAATGATGTACGTGAGATGTTGCGGCATGCGCTGATGGCACATCATTTGGGCCTGTATCATAACTACCACGAACACACAACCGTCTCTCCTCGCCATTCTGCTTCCTCCCCTGTTGCTCATCCTACTTGCTCTGCGACAGAACGGTGCTTTTACAAACACGGCCGCAGCTAGGTACAACTCGTTTTATATTCAATAAAGTTCTCGATATGGCTCTGCTTCTCTACTCTCTAACAAATAGAGCACACGCCACAAAGTAGGGTCAACGGAAATTCTTTTTGAGAGTTCACATGAGATGATCGTTTACATACCCGCGTCTTTCTCCGAAGAAATATGACGAAGACACCCGCGAAGACAATAATACATCGTTCCAAAAAGCTCGAAAGCGACAGAAGGAAGGAGTGGAGGGTAATATCATTGCATCAGGGATTGAGAAATTTAGGAAGATACAAGACCCTTTTTGGATAACACAGTCGCAAAAAAGACGTAAGGGCCGAACGTGACAGAGTTACAAAAGAAGAAAAGACCGAAAAAGAACGTAAAACGTGATAAAACTGAAGAACATATATTGTAGGTCACGTCCTGTGAAAGTTGAAAAACCATTCCTACAAGTATTGTAAAACTATTTAATGTTTTCGACATGGAAAAAAATTGATCAATAATTGTGGAGCAATATTTATCAGAGGCCTAAAATTAAAATTTATTGTCAACTAAGGAAAAATATTTTTATTTATTCAGTTGTTTGGTTCCCAAAAATCTACGGTTATAATTATTGGAATTAAATTACCAGGAAGTTATTATATGGATTAATGCTCGCATGGAGAATTATTCTATAATTATTATTAAGCATAAATTTGGTCTACAAAAGTTATTGTACTGCTAGAATCATCTCTGAACCTTTTCTACTCTGATCTACAGTATCAATATTCTTAGGCCGTCAGAAAAAGTTAGCAGGCCTCGGGCCTCTGAACTATCCCCGTCGATCAGCTATCAATACAAAATGGTTTTAATACTATCATTATTCTCAGTACTATTTAAGTAATTTTCTTATTTATATATTTGGAATTATCTATTTTGGATCTACGCATTTTAATTTAATTTTTACACCTTCCAAGGCGTCAATGACAGCATAAATCGCGAATCTCGTTGAATTTACATATTTCGCATTAGTTGCATCTCGTTGTACAGCTTATACTGGAAAAACTTCAGGAATGACGGAGGACATAAGCCAGCTGGAATTTACTTTAATAGTGCCCCTTGGAGCTTGCTCAAAAGAGGAGAAGGAATCGATACACATTTGTAGGATTGAGGATCCGGACTGCTGGATAATTTTCGCAAAAGAAAAAAATGCGCTCAAAGGAGTATGTTCGACGTCGACCAGTAACATCGAAATTTTGATACCCGGGAAAGGAAGTCCATTGTGAGGAGCGAAAATATGTTATCGCTTTATTTGGAGCGTTCGTAAACAGATTGGTCTGAAACTTACCAAAACTAAAGAAAACGCCTGAAAGGGCCACAAAACTCCTCGTGCTCTTTTCAAAGCAGGCTCCGAAACAGAAGAGCTGGATTCAGGCAGTAAATCCATCCCCTCTGCAAATTTCCAAAGACGTCAACCATCGCTGTCCTCCTGCTCTGCATCTAAGTTGATGTAATTTTATCGATCGTGGATGGAGTAGGCTTCTCGTCGACCGTTGTGTTTTATGTCCTAGGCCCGTTTTGGAATTTTTAGTACCAAAAACGATGATATATGTATAGTAAAGCTATATAAATCTCACGAGCCTTAAGGTTTCGTTTCGTATGTTGCGATGTGAAGAAATTACTTGCTTCTTTGTAGCTTCATTCTAATGTTTTCCGCACAGGAATCATGTTTTAATTGGAACTAATATGATTATATGTGGATATCCCACGGGAAAAGGCTAGTTGCTGCCAAGGACGTAAAAATGTGCTGATCCATCACACAGGTAGCACTGCCGACAATCAATGTAAATGTTGTTCCGTAGACCACTTGAGTTCCTCTTTTGCGATATAGTGTTTTAAAGTATGCCTTCTTTCCGCCTCTACACCTTGCGTGTGAAAAAACATCTAGAGTGTCAATTTTTATGGTGCTGTAGGCAATGAAAGTGTTTTTGTCTTGCGTAAACCGCAAGTTGGCTCATGTTTGAGCTCCCGTATCTACAGGTTGAATTTTGGTGGAGACTAGTAACCCCGCACAACCATCAAGTTGTATACCCTCCGTATGTGCATGTTTCGAAATTGCAGCAGCAAGAAGTGTCAAAATATCGGATCTAAATACTTTATAAGGTGGCTTTATTCAGAGTTAAAAATTTCTATGTACTCCCAAAATATTTAACTCAAATCTACATTTTCCATACAAAGTACCATTTTACATCTACTCAGAGGCATAGGTAGGTAAAAATCCTTACCAACATACATGCAGCGGTCATCGGAGAGCACTGGTACTGCGATAATTTCGTGAGCACAGCGGTCTAGGAGATTACAGCATCGATTTCCATTTCGGCTGGCTTTCCCGGCTTCAGTTACTTCCGCAAGCCGCTGGTGTTTATGTTATCCTAATCCACTCCGTCAGCTGTCTCAAACAAAAGATTTTCGTAAACATCCGGACCTCCGGGCATTTGGCCCGTGGATACTCAATTGTGCTGGAGCTCCTTGAGATGCGGGTTTTGTTTCGGCTTTCTAAGGATTTGGGCAACTATGAAACACCCCAAAGCTACTATAATATCAAAATTACGTGTTGTGGGGTACTTTTGCTAGAGTTGCTAGGTAGGGACAGTTGCAGTAGGGATCATACTGAGTGCTCTTCGTGGACCACATTTTCCGTAGAGTTGTGTCTATATTTGTTGTTATATCGAGAGATAATTTGATTTATTCTATCATAATTCTGCTCCAACATCTCTATCAAAGTGTGAATACTCAGAATCTTTGTTTTGGACTCGAATGACTTGAATCGAGCCGCTTTGCCCCGCGATGCAGGATTTTGTTACTAACGGAGGAAACGAGTTGTTTGTTTGCAAAGACAGATTGGGAATCTTTGCATTGAAAAATGTTCCGCATTGCCCTTGATTATCAGAATGGCGCGTCGGTGTCTTACTCTAGCAGTAATGGGACATTAGTGTGTTGCCATGTCGACTAGTGTACTGAAGCATTATCTACTTAAGGAGCAGTTCTTTTGTGTTAGAAATAATAAACAGCAGAGGAAAAAGAATTTTCAACCTCGTACTGAGAAATTTCTAGAATCGAATATTGAATCGCAGACTGGTTATTGTCCAAGATTGTATCAGTTATCTTTGAAGTGCAAGTTATCTCAGTATCGTTTCTTTTCTTGTCTTGGATACTTCGCCGTAACGCACTTGTTATTTCAAGCAACATCAGCCATGGAAGACGACAAGAGGGTTTACAGGTTTCTGGGGAAGCCAACCGAGGACTTCCGTATATGGTGTGCGCGAACGGAAGCCGCGTTTGAGTCAAAATGGGTGCTTCTCATGATTGAAAAAGGTGTTTTTGGGAAAAGATGATTAGTTTTCAGATCTGTACAAGCATAATGTTGCCACTGCTCTAGCGATATTGATTCAGGGACTCGAAGACCGACCGCTTCGTGTTTGTCTCACGGATCGGAACAACTCATTTGTCAGGTGAAAGCGGGTAAAGGACGGGTACGCTACTGCCAACACTGCTAAAAGGGTGCAATTACAGGCCAGATTGTCTAGAATGGCCTACAGGTCATAGCCGATGAAAGAATAAATTGACAGTTCTGAGAGCACCTTCAATCGTTTTTCCGCCATGGATAGTCCCATTTCAGAGGAATTACAAGTATCCATGTTCCTATTTTTTTTGTAGATAAGAATAGCTCACCATTAGGTCATGTAATTGCCTCTCTTCAGCAAGGCAAGTGGGAGCAAGTTGTGAACATGCCACAACTGCCTTTTTGCAGGAATTTTATGAGCAGATAATGCGTGCAGGCTTCATGAGGCCTGTCCAATCATCATCAGCGGCCACGCCTTCATTGCTCGAAGTAAAAACGAGAGATCTACGTGCGGAAATAAGTTCAACAGGATGCAAGAAGGACTTCGGTGCTTTCGATGCAACAAGGTTGGCCATTTGGAACGGAATTGTCCATTAAATCAAACTCGCAATAGCAAAGAAAGAGGCAGCGGAAGCGTATCCGGACGTGAAGAGCGAGAGGCTAACACCACGAGGCTTTTGAAAGCACGATGATGTACGGAGTCATCGGAAGAAGGGGTCGACCCTTCCTGTACCTCGCGTGTAGAGAGCATTGAGCAAAACAGAAGAGAGGTTGGTCAGGCACAGCACACCAATTTAGTAAGAAATGAGGGAGAAACGGGGAGAGAAAGCACCTTTATCCTTGATTCCTGTGCTTCAGACCACATGGTGTGGAATAGAGATTGGCTTCACAACTCGTGTAGGATCAAAGGACAACGGATTTTTCCTGGGGACGGACGTGAGGTGTTTGCGACTCATGTTGGTACCCTCATCTTACGTACAGTGCTTGGAAGCGAAAAGGACTTCGATGGAGACCTCGTCATTCGAAACGTTTTGCATTTAACTGACTTAAGATGCAACCTTTTGTCCTGCTCCTAGCTTTGTGATGTGATATACACCATGAAATTCGGAAATCTCCGTTGCAATGACAGATGGAATAGTTCGTTGCCGTTTGTTGTACGCAATGTGCGGGGAGTCTATGAAGTTTTAGGAACTGTGGTTCCCTCTCCACCAGAAGAGGTGAGCTTTGCAGGACCATGACTTGGTGGAGGCGGAGATGACAGAGCCAAAGGGAACCTCAAGCTTTGGCATGCGCAACTGTATCACGCAAATTTAGAGAGAATCAGAGCACTGGTTCGGAGTAGGGCAGTATCAGGTTTTGAGGATAAGTCTCAAACGGATTTCACAAATCCTTGCCCAAGCTGCTTCAAGAGCAAACAGACAAAGCAGATGCTACGAACAAACCACCTTAGAACAGAAAAGAAGGGTGCAGTCATTCACTCGGAAGTTTGTGGTCCGATTTCTGTTCACTCATTTCGGGCGCGCATTACTTTGTGAAATTCATAGATGAATATTCAGGCTAAATTGTATGCAAAGCAATAGCTCGCAAGATTTATGTCGCTAACTGTTTCAAATCATTCCAGGAATGGTTTGAAAGGAAGTTTGAATGCAAAATAAAGCGACTCCATTCAGATTGTGGGGGAGAGTATGGCGCCCTAAGTGAATATCTTGCACAGCAAGGGATCGAACAATCAATCACATCCGCCTATTCGCCCAATCTTAACGGCATCGTAGAACATGCAAATCGGACATTGGTGGAATCTGCATGATGTTTGCCTGAGGTCTCCTTTCTGTGACGGAAAATTTGGGCAGTGGCAGTGGTGCAGGCGGCGAAAATCCGTAATCATTTTTCTGCACCCAGAGATCGTAATCAATCATCACTGGAAGCTATATCTGGCCGCAAACCAGATGTATCACATTTTCGTGTTTTTGGTTTCTTGGGCTGGTATCATATACCAAAGGAAAAAAGGAAGAAGTTCGATTCAAAGGCAGAGCATGGAGTGGTAATCGGTTGCTTTGAAGACAAGCAATTCAAACTGTGGCTACTATCAAGCAATTAGGCAGTTTTGGCCCGCTAGGTGACGGTGGATAACACTAAGTTCCCTGCTAGGGACTGAAACCAGGTCAGGTCATAATACAGCCCCGTATTAATGGAGGAAAGCGATCATGATTCAGATCAATTTCACAAAGGAAGTAAGCATGAAAGTAGATCGGGGGCCGAAAGCTCTGTTCTAAATAATGCTGAGGAGCAGGAAGGTCAGGGTGGAAGGGAAGGTCCCAAGAAACCCAGCGAGAATCGAGGAGAAGGGATTAATGATGAAGCCAGGCTCGATAGAAGGAATGCAGGGGAGGTCACTGAGACAGGTGAATTCTCCATGGGGGACGTTGATGCGAAGGAGGAGCTACTTAAGTTCTACCCATACGGTCTGACGAACGGCGACCAACAGGACACAAGAAGTGACCAAGGCTTGGGTAGTTACCCGAGGCGGCAGTGGAAGAAGCCGGAGTACTATTTATCTGGCTATGCGACAATTGTCCCGTCAAAGAACTTGTTATCCCTAGAACCAGATCCCAACTCGCTTTCCGAAGCACTTTCATGTCCAGATGCTGATCATTGGAAGAGGGAAGCTGATGTGGACCTGGAATCGCTCCACCAGCACGGTATTTGGGAAATAATTACCAGGAAGAATGGGATAAGACCGCTGACCACTAAGTTGATGTTTGTGCGGAAAAGGGATGAGATGGGACGGGTTGTGAGACAAAAAGCTCGCCTGGTCGTACGAAGGTTTGAGCAAGGCAAAGTTGACCGCACCTTTGCCTCTGTCGTAGACTTCTCGACAGTCCGGACATGTCTGTCCATTGCATTAATGAATTCATTTTTATTAAACAGATGTAAATTAAGACTGCATTCTTGCACGGTAGCAGAGAGGATGAAGTCTACGTCTCTGCTCCACCCGGAGTGAACCTATGTGCGGATGATGAAGTATTAAGGATTCGAAAAGGACTGTACGGCTTAAAACAAGCTCCATTGCTTTTGTATCGGAAGTGGGAATCCATGGTTGGGTTTCAAGAGGTTAAGTTCCGACAGCTGTGCAAACAGGAAGAACGATCTAATGCTTCTCATATATTTTGATGATATCATCCTTATCAGTCCCTCTAGAGACGCTATTGACCGCGTGAAACGTGGATTATCAGATGATTTGGTTTGTAACGATTTTGGGTACTCCGGTTCTTCCTTGGAGTTGTTTTTATTAGGGACTCAGAGGGGACATTTTGCCTCAAAGGCACTAAATTGATGAAATTCTGAGGCGGTTTGGTACGTAAAGTTGACGATCAGTAAGCACGCCAACCTTTGAAGGGGCATCAACGCAGATGAAAGCCCTGTTTGCAATCCAAAGCTTTACCAAGAGCTGTTGGGCTGCCTTTTATTCTTGTGCAAGCACAAGGGGCCAGACTTGTCAGCAGCTGTTGGAATTTTGTATCGGTACACATCTTCACCTAGAAAAGTACATTGAACAGCTCTAAAAAGGGTTCCCAGATATCCTCGCGGTACTGTTACTCTGGGAATAACAATTAGGAAGGAAGAAGGAACAGTTCTGAGTGGTTACAGCGACTCGGACTAGGGTGGTGACAACTCTGACAGGCAATCGACTACTGGTTTCGTGCTTCAGCTGGGGTCCACACAAATGGCCTGGAGGACTCTGAAGCAGAGATAAATTGCATTATCAAAGACTGAGACTGAATAATTTGCTCTCTTTGAGGCTAAAATGATTCTTGTGAGGATAAAAAAATTGTTGGGGGGATTCGTATTCCCGCAGACTGATTCTACAAAGCTGAAAGAGGACAATCGAGGTGTTAATGTCTGGTCAGAGAAAGAAATGCGAAATTCGAAGCATATCGCAATCAAAAGAAACCTTGTTAAGGAAAATGTGGAGAATGGTGTTGTTTTTTTATCGCAATGTGCAACGGAAAAAATGGTTGCCGATATCTCAACGAAACGATTGACACGGGTGGCATTTGAGAGACTTCGAACAGCACTTGGTCTTCGCCAAATGGGGTCTGAAAGAAGGGAACGCGTTGAGCGAGAGGTGGAGTTGCAGTAAGGATCATATTGAGCGCTCTTCCTGGACCACATTTTTCCGAAGAGTTGTTTCTATATTTGTTGTTATATCGAGAGATAATTTGATTTATTCTATCAGAATTCTGATCCAACATCTCTATCACAGTGTGAATATTCATGACCTTGTGGACTCGAATGACTTGAATCGAGCCGCTCCGACTTCACGATGCAGGCGTTTGTTACTCACGGAGGAAACAAGTGGTTGTATGCGAAGACACATTGGGAATCTTTGCGTTGAAAAATATTCCGCATTGCCTTGAACATGATAATGGCGCGTCGATGTCTTATTCTAGCAGTAATTGGACATTATTAGCGTGTTGCCATGTCGACTAGTGTACTGAAGCATTTTCTACTTAAGGAGCAGTTCTTTCGTGTTAGAAATAAAAAACAGCAGAGGAAAAAGAATTTTCAATCTCGCAATGAGAAATTTCGAGCATCGAATCTAGACTCGCAGAAGAGGCAAGACGCCTATAAATTCGCTCGTAAGGAAAGGAATAGAGAGCATTTTGGGGAGCGCCTTAATGAAATGGGAGCGTATGTCAAGATTGAATTAATATGAATATTTTCTCACATCTCAACAGCGATATTATAGTTGATGTTTTCGAGTTTCAAACAGAGTTTTGAGGCAAAATCTGCGGAAAGATGGCATCTAGTTTCGCCGACGTAGCGAACGATGCGTGCATTGCTGTTCCGTAGAAACTGACCTTTCTTCCCTTCCGATAGCGCTCACCTCTTTGAGGCTTTCCATTAACGAAGACAAAACACCTACAGTAAACAACCCCTTTGGGAAACCTTGTGCCCGTATGGCATCACATCGAATATCTTGACCAAAACATCGGGCCATCGGTAGCGTTATATAATGATGTAGCACTTCGTACTAGGGCAAATCAGAGATTCCTGGACTTCTGCGCCTTTCCACTCCATTATTAGCCCTTCTCGGCTTTTTCCTTTAAAATTGATTTTTTGAATTTCTCGGGAGCTTTCGTTTTACGAATTGTGATAGCAGCACTAATATATCCAAGTCTTGTGGGATCGAAGGCTAGGAAAATCAAGGATCCAAAATCGCACCAGTAAGAAAGATATCAAATCTTGGAAATATTTTCGAAGGGTCTCTCTATCCACATTACGTTGACGGCAAAGAACTCTTCTGATCCAGAACCTATAGCCATGGAGACGGTCTCTTCATTATATTCATCCTCCGTATCTTCATAATTACAGCCTCTTTACGCTACCTAAATATTTACTCAAGCGGCAAACTTCTTCCAGTAACTCCGATATATCGCTTCCAAATTCCCTTTCCTGCAACAATTGGAGCACTCTGTATGGTAAACGTGCATATTTTACGGAAAAAATTATCCCTAGAGCCATGTTTGTAGCAAATCGGGTATATTTGACAGCAGTCCACATTGCAAAGGTTTCCCAAGCCCTGGGGAGGATCTTTTAATTAATTCATGCTGCCTTTGATGCTAGCTATTAATCAAGGGGAGGTTTTTAGAGGATTTGACCGGGGTTTCCTCCCGATTCTCGACTTCCGAGACATAGAAAACAGTAAAACTAGGAAACAAGATGCTTTTTCTCAATGATGATAATAAAGCTTTCGAGGTCTACAATTTAAACCCTTCTTTGAACTAGAGCCAATACCCATGGACGAGGTCGGCTGCTAGCAAGGAAGAGAAAAAATTTCCCTACCAAAACGCCCTTTTGCATATATCTAAGTAGTCGATAAAAGAATTCTTCACTCCAGAATCTTTTCGGCTGATGTAGATGATATAAGGAACTAATTACCAGTGCCTCGTCGTGGCTTTAAGGAAAAAACGGCAATGAGATTTCTCGTTCAACTTCGCATCGGAGAAAAGAAAGTCCATTTTTCAACGGTTTAGCAAAATTTTTCGGATAGAGCCTCAGTCTATTGAGCGATGAATGAATTCATTCGGCTTTTCTTTGCCTCCGAACTTGCACAATATTTCCGCTTTGAAAATTTCGTAACTTCGGCCTTCCGGAGGAAGGTATCCGTTATAGTCCGTAAACCTCTGAAAGAAGTCAGAAAATCGCCATTTCACCTGGCACCGAAGCTAGAGCGACTTGCATACCCAATCTGTGCCACAAATCTCTACTAGTTAGAATAAAAATTCAAATTATTCAGGTTGGAATGCCAACAGAATACCTGAGCCGATGCAGCTGCGCACCCCTATCCATACCTTTGCAAAAGTATCATTATAGGGAGAAAAGATCGTGTGGGGATCTAGGACAGCAAGGTGCTTGGAAAGAAAAGGAGTGGTACGGCCAGGAAAGAGGTTGAAGTACTTGGAAAATCTAACGTCGATCTCTTTCCATAGCATAGCTCAATTTAATCGTTGAGGCCATAGCAAGTGATAATAAATGACAAAATATACTGTATGGTGCTTTATGACCACTGGAGCTTTTGGAATGCCACATGTATTGATAGGAAAAAATACAGTATGGCAGGAGGTTCAACCGGACAATTCGCGAATATTTATTGATTTTATTGCCTTTGTTGGTGTCTAACTCCCCAATAGCAACCCTTAACTCTTCCTGTTTGCCTTATATAGTCCTTTTGAGTCATTCTTGTCAGAAATCTTCGACCCTTCATTACTAATCGTACATAAAAATCTTCTAGGTCACAATATATTCGAAAACTCCTAGCTCTCCTGGATGTGTAGCTTTTAAAATGATATGTAGTGCCTACAATGAATGATGATGCCGCTTTACAATTAATTTTTGCAGAAACACCGTTTCTGCCTTCATCATCTAACTCAAAAAGTCATTTTTCAACAGCTGGCTATCATCGCTTATTTTACTGTGATGCGAGCACATAATCAATTTTAAATGCAACTTTTCTTTATCTCACCTAAAATGCCACTTGCGTTACGAAAACCACTCGATAGCTTAAAATAATTCCACTTTCTTCAAATAAAACTTGTCACATCTTATTCTTGACCTTCTCGCTCTTTTACACGTAAAGAAGACCCGAAGTACTTTTGGATAATTATGCATCGCGTGGCGGCGCTGATTCATTTTTATAATTCGAACCCAAATGTTTAAGAAAGAAACCACGGGTGGGGTTCAAAAAGGCATTGAACTCGGAGTTTAATGTGAATTATGCAGTAAAATCCTTTCAAACAATATTTCTTTCGCGGTACTACCTTCTTAAGAGTCTTACATTTTATTTTTAAGAACTTTTTTGTATCTTGTTGCCCAGTAGGGACTTCTCCAAAAGGATGATTGAGTATATGTAAACATCTGCGTGGAAACTCTCATACGTGTGAATTTGGAGCAATAGATTTGAAGAGAAAAACTTCATGGCTTTTTTTCGAAATCTTCACCTTCGGAGTCAAACACAGTTCCAAATTACCGATTCTCTGTGTTTTCCCGAAGTAATTACCGTCATGAATGAGTCATAGAATAAAAAATAGAGAGAGAAGGAAGAAGTAAAGAAAGAGGGATACTTCTGAAATGTCTTGCATTGCCTCAGACCGAAAGAAAGTCACGAACCGGGAGCAGGTGGTGACCTGAAGCATGAAACGGGGTTTTCGTTGAATCAGAGAAGAAACTGTTTATCTCACTGGTCCTATAGTTTAGTACTTTTCAGAGGATCTGTCTGCAACACTTCACTAAAGCTGGGGTGTGTGAGCTTCAGAACAGCGCTTATCCAAAACTGCTGAACTTACACCTTTAGATAATCTGGTTCCGACTGGGGAGTCGAGGGACTCCATCTACAGTATCTTTGACTTTCTCAATGGGATGTATCGGTTTCACATGGTTCAATTATTTGTGAAGAGATAGTATCAAGCTGATTCAAAGCTCATAATGGAGGAAAAGTTGAAATAAATCACAAACCGAGCTCAAATTAGAATATTGCTGGATAAGATCTGTATCTATACCGGGGAATGCAAGGAGGAGAGGGGTACAGATACTCCAGCTCCTACAATACGTCAAAGTTTTCGTTCCTGCAATCTATTTCACCGGCAACTATGGACAATATGTGGAGTATGCAAAATGATTTTTAGCCATTATCCAAATTTTTGAGGAAGATAAGTCAATGATCGATCCTGAGCTAGTAAGAGCTGTTTTGGAGCTCGTTCTGAGTGCAGTAAGTTTTGGTGAGAATTTTCATGTCCTACTTGCTCTCTTTTCCAAGCTTGGGAGCTTTTTGGACAGAATCAGGAAGCTTGGAAATTCAGGCCACAATAAAATGGACTTCAAGAAACCAATTGAAAACAAAACCAAAGCATTTTTATATAATTTCTTTTTTGAAGGCATCGATAAAAAGGACTTTCCAAAGGACTTCTATTAACTTAAGGAACGGTTTACACTTGCAATGAGAAAAACCAGAGTGCAATGTGAACATCAATTAAGCTCTCTATATCATCAAGGAACAATATTATGTGGATATATATTATGTTATTCACAACATGTCAGGTATGCAGCATATATCCACTCCACAGACTAACTAATTCGTTCCTTCAAAAATATTATGAGATTTAAGCAATGATTGAAGTAAACCAAAAATAGAGAGAGTTAATCCGCCTGACGGAAAGGGTTCAAAAGACACGATTCAGTGATATGAGCTTCTTCGATATATTTCCTGATAAATTTCTCAAGCTCCGTATACAGCTGTACGGTGTTCACAATATCGAAGACCATTGAGTGCAAAATATCCAACATTATTTGAAAATCAAATCCAAAGAAACCCTTAAGGGGATACTTATCTGTTTATTTCTGAAGGAGAGGCAAAACTTCGGAAATCACGGAGATATTCGGTATTTATGTAAATGACTCCCTCTGGGAAGGATTTCTGAATTTTTAAATTCTATAGAGCGGATGACAATTTACTTTGTGCCAAAACCGCACAAATTGATGTATTTAAATGCGTGAAACCCAAGCGAGCAAGCAACTGAGCGAAAAAAACTCAGAAGATGATTAAAAAACAAAGAAACGACCTAGCTCTCAGGACTAACTTTCTTATTAAGCAATCGGTGTTGCAATGACTAATCCCTACTTCTGAAACGCTACTGTATTTGTAAGATAATGCAGCATCTTGGAAGAAGGCACCTGGTGGCATGGTAGAGCGTTGGAGAAGGCTTAGGGCGGCTGTAGGACACGTTCATTACCAGGCTATAAGACTGAACCTAATACAGAGTGTTCTGGAGATCATTTTGTACCGAATTCAAAGTATGACCTTTCTTTTTAAGAAAAAAGTCAAGAATAACCCAATGAAGAGTTTCGACTCGACCGGGGCCTCCTACTCTAAAAAATAATCATAGATATGCCACCAAAGTCACAGGAATTAGCAATTCCACTTGTGCGTGGACGCTAAATTATCGGTGCGACAGAAGCTGTGCAGGTCAAATAAGTGAAAAATATGTTGAAGCCCAGAAAAAGGAAACACGGATGTTATGTAGCGTACGAGACTAGGACAGATACGCGGTGACAAGGGGTACCCAAGTCGGTAACAGCAGAAATGGCCAAAATTATTCCGCCGAAAGTATTCCCGAGGGGTAGGGGAGATTATTAAAAAATCATAAAGCAGACACAGAGGTCCTCGGTTCAAGGATGGTCCTCAAGGACGAAATTTCGGAGCAAGTTTCAAAGCCAACAACGGGAGTCCTTTTATTCTGAAGCCTTAGTTGCCGGATGGATACAAGCCATCCAACAATTAGGGACAGCTAGTATGAGACTATTTGGCTATGGTAAAACCCTAAGTATTTACCATCTAGGAAGATATCAGTGCAACTTGTGCACTATACTCAGGCATCAGTGTAAAACATAAGATCATATCACTTTGTTTCAAGCCAGTGATATTAAGCCATTGTCGCTATCTTTCTTGGTTCCCGAAACATTTCGGACCTTACCAAGCAGCAATTACTTTATGCCTCCTTGCCAATTGGACTAACGGAACTTTGCAATGATGTTTAATGCTGTCTTTATCAATGATATCTTTTACATGAGCCTTCAGAACCTTGTAGTTTGATATCTGTAGGGTCGCTTTTTCTATATTACCTTTGAATTCAGTACTGTCTGCTTACAATTTAACTCTGCTGGTGTTCAGAACTTTCTCTATATAGAACATGGTCTGATGCTTCGGTATTTTCACTGGAAGCATCAATCAACAGTTCAACAATCGCTTATATTTTGTGCGCTCAACACCACACATAATATCAGCACTTAGGGGTAGGTTGATATGGCAATTGGCAAAATTGGAGGCCGCTCCCGGCGAGAATAGGTTTCCATTTGGAGATAGAAGGTCCTATTGGTGGAATCAGAGGCCCAGTTGGGCCAAAGTATAGTCTCCCACGAAAAAGGGGATTACAGCTGTGGGTTCGGTCGTACAGTAGCTGCTAACAGCAGAGAATTTACCAGGAAATAAATTCATTGGAAAAAGATAAAGAAAGTAGCATATGCCTTTGACAGTACAGTACGGCGGCATGTTGCACTACAACGGGATTAGTTGACTTTTTCAGACTAAACATCAAGATATTCGAAGATGAAACGATTCAGATATCTATAATGAGAGTATGTTTAGGCTACGATTGCCTACTGAGGACTTAGATTTCGCATGATGTACAAAATCTAGGCCTGATGGCATGTGGATCGTTATTAACTCTTTCAGGTTAAAAAAAGAAGGTCTGTCTAGATTATATTCGCCCACTGCAAAGACTGTATGCTGGGTGACAGGTGAAGAATTATCACTGTTGCAAGCACCATTGACAGAAGATTCCTTGTATTTTTGAGTAAATACAGCTACCCAACCGCGTATATTTCGATATCACGTCGCAGATGGGATACATTATTCTCTTTTGCGATGAAACGAAGCGATGCAGCAATTTAGGTTATTACAGTCCCAATTCATAAAGAGTAGAACAGTTTTTGTAAGGAAGAAGAACTTATTTACATAGATGGATTCGATAAAGAAATTACGATAAATGGTGATTTGCGGTCTATCTATTGCAAAGAATACTCCTATTTACATGCATGTCAGATTCCTGCTGATTTTTGATGTATATCCCGTATCTCCCGTGACTACCGAGCGCAGGCTAATGATAGATGTTGCAGCTACAAAAGTGGTCTACAATCAATTACTTTCTCTCATAAGTACTTTCAATTAATGGTGATAGATGACCGAACGAGGTGCATTGATTGTTTCGTGCTGGAGAGGCTCTCCCTGATTTTCACATGTATTTTATCCACTTGCGTTCTACCTAGCGGCCGACAGGTTGCGTGACTAGTAGTACTATATCAGTGGAGTAAAGCATGTCTCCCCATTGGAAACGGGCAGAGACAATTCGAACACACAACTGACAGCCCGCACACTGTGAGTGTAACATATTGATAAGGGGAGTCTTCTATCCGTGGCACCGCGCCAGACATCTGTATCGGCGTCAACCAGTGCCCCCGTTACGACCTAGCGCTCGTGTCGAGCGAAAAACACATTTGAAATTTTGGAGGTCGATCTAGTGCAAGAACAAGTAATCTTGCGATGTATTCACGAAGAATAATCCTAACGACGCATTCTCCTTATCTTTTAGAACATTATACAATAACATGTAGGTCTTAAAATAGGTGTTCTTTGATTTATCACGCATATTTAGAGTGCGGTGCTGTAATTGAAGCAGTAGAAAACAAGCAGCAGTGGTTTACATACTGTGTGCTTTTGCAGCACTTCTTTCTATAGTGTTCTACAGCTTACTTATTTGAGAATTTTCCTATTATGTTACGAAATGGGGATTATGTCTCTGAGTGATTGATTCCTCATAAAGGCTTGACTCCAAAAGTTTTTTCTGAGATGCTTCGGGACAAGATATTTGAAGACGAAAATTATCAAGATTTGTTTTTTCTATATTTCGCCCTCTGGGCCAAACAAAGCTGTAAAACTCAATCTTCCAGTAATCCTAAAGCATCTGCCAATCTTCAGGTAGTTCTACAGCATCTGCTATCACAACCGTGGCCACACAGGCTTGGGTGAGATGAATAGTAGCTATGATATTATTATGATAAAACGACTCGTTTTTAGTCGCGATTGTTTTTTGTACCAGTTCCTACGTCCGGTTAGTAATCGACATAACTTTTCCATTTATCATTACTACTGTTTCCACCGACGAATAAACATGACAGAACCACGAAAATCTCAGACAGAATACAGGATGGTTGGATTACCGCCATTAGATGGTGGAAAACCGGGGTGAAGGGAAGCTTTTGGTGGCAGAGAAGGACTGGGCGGTGCACCTTCGTAAATAATGGCTACTGAGTGGTAGCTTTGCATCGGAATTAGATGTTGCCTTTCTCTACCCGTGATTTTCTTACATTTTATCCTTTGAGTGTGGGCGGATGAGTGGGTCCGTTGAGTTCTTGACGTTACATTCAGTATAATCCCAAATAGTGAATAAAATTGAGCCAAAATTTGGTGCCAAAATAACCAAAAATAGTTTAAAATCACTGTACCAAAATAACAAGCCGGTGGAACTGGGGAATACAGTATTTCTGTCTTATACTGTACAATATAGCTCATTTGAAATACTCTAAAAGCTGAAAGTTTCTTCTCTAAACTCCCCGCAATAAGTTCTTTTGGGTTTTAAATAAAGCATGCAAAAGCTCAGGCAAGTTGGGACAATTCATGTTAAAAAGTATTATAATTCGAACTTCTGCCATGGTGTTTACATATTTCACCAATAACTGTACTATGTATGCCAGAAATTGTATAATTACTGTAATAAAGTCATAAAATTTTACAGAAACATTACCAGCTACAGAAAGGAACTTTGCAACTATGCAATGACGCAAAGTCGTAAACATAGTAAATAAGGAAGTACGCCTGCTACAATTTACCCTTTTGAGCCAACTTTCGTTTCCCATATCCTTTACAAATTATCGACCTCACCCAAGCCCAGACCCACCACACAACCTTCACTATCAACGACGGATACCTTTACGCTATTTCCTTCTTTGTTCCATTTACCTTCCTTCCCAGCTTCTAACTTTTGACGCTGCTTCGGGCCGCTCCTTATCTGGTGCGAATTAACGCTCGACAGTACGATCCAAGAAGACGTGAGGAAAGTTCAACTTTACAGCAAGAAATGACCTGATTCTGTCTAAAGAGGTGTCCTCTACCAAGGTCTACATCTCTTTTCGTGGTTGAAATAGTGGCGCGGTATAACAATATGGCTTATCGCTGTAGTGATAAACACAATTTTTACTTTTCTTTCTTGGCAATCCGCTCAAGACAGATTCAAGAGACTTATAGAATATTTTGACTTTCGAGATAAGAAGGATAGGCGTCTCTCTGGAACGATCTGAGAAACAAAGGAGTTGGAATAGTCGCCAGGGGATATTTCGTAGGCGATGAAGAATTTCATCTAGAAGAAGATGGCTGGTATTCAGGTAATGGTGAAGGATGAAGAAGAGAAGATAGAAGCTGGAACAGATATTTTTGTAGAGACATTTCTATAAAAAGGAGCGCCTCTAACAGTACGGAGTACGAAAAATTACTCAAAAGATGCCTCAGAGAGCTATTCTAACAGATGAAAGACACAAAATGATGATGCTGAGCGAGATGATGAAAGAATCGAACAATGCGAAGTTCTAGATTGAGCGGAAAAGTATCAAACTGTAAAATCAGTACCTTGAGCAGAATATAATTAATGGCTAATCTGAACGTATTTTAGGTCTGGAGTAGCGCGATATGAGGAGCCTTGAGGCTAAAAATGCGCGAATTCATGTTGAAGATCCAAAGCAACATTCGTGCTCCAATACAGACTACTTATTGTCTCATACAAAAGCTTCTTTGTAGCAGGAATGATAGTTTGTAATATAGTTGCTCTTTTCTGAATTTTTGACCTTAAAAAATTCATTTGCCTTGAAATTGCGGAGCGTGTTGAGAAAAATCGCCAAGCTTCCTGATCCCTGCCATTTCAGTCCGTCGGAACCCAGCAATTTTCCTTGACAATCGCTTCTACCTTCTGGTCGCTAGCTTATTAAATTGATACCAGGACAACCTAAATATTTCTGAAGTTGAGGAGGATTAATTCTGAAGTATTGAGCTATACTGTTCGGGCAGATACAGTTACGTGGGATTGTTACAATTACTGCCGCGACGTACAACTTTCAAACCGCAGATTTCCCTAAGAGCAGCTTTCTCTTTAAATCAACGTACGCCCATTACATATATACCTCTCTAAAAAAACACTACACTGTCATCGCCCTCTTGGAAATCGCCCTGTGGAATAGCGTCTGCCCTTTGCCCAGAATAGAGCCTGAGTGAGTTATCTCATAATGAACCCTGAGATTATATTGAATGTCTCATACTCCCATCAATCCAGCTAGAGACGCATCAAATTCAATCTACACTTACAGTAACCACTAATGGCGCCTTTTCTAGATAGACCTCGCCAGATGCATCGCCATATCACACGGTGATGTAATCGCCTGAAATTTGATCGCATTTTTACGCTTATACCCATTGTAAACCACCCGCTGATTGATATTCCTTTCTCCTATGTCACCAATACCTATCACTGTCCCGTCAATAACTCCCAAAATATTTCCTATTCACCGCGTCCTTTTCTGCACCTTACCAGCAAAAACAGCGAGCAACTCCCTCCAAACCCTCACATTCAACCCCGGTACATTAAGCGCGATTCTCGTCCCTAAAAATACGTCCACTACTTCCCAGAACAGTTCAGACAGCTGTGACGCACGTATTCCTCGTAGTAGTTTTATACCTGACCAACGCGCTTTAGATTACATTCAGAGAAGGAATACGCAATTTGCAAGAAGAAGATACGCAGCATACCTGTTGTTCTGAGTGTGCGTACTCTCTGATAACCACATGGTAACCGGTACCATCCGCATTATATCCGCGTGGCTGATTCAAAGTAGAGAGATTCATTTACGGTTTTTCAGTTGATGAAACAAGAACTGCACGAAAGTAGAGGCAATGGAGGCAGTCCTCTGCGTGACAAGTCGTACTGCCTCCTCGTGGTTCTCAGTTCAATCGCCCAAAATGTGGTAAGGAGATGTTCGATGACTCCTGGAGTCGCCTGATTGGAGACATGCACGCTGTAGATAATAGGGGAAAGGGGTAACCGCCCATGACGTTGCTTGTTGACAACTAAAGCGGTGTGGTCCCGAAATCGGCCCAGGGTTACACTGTTTCTGGATGCTATCGTTCCCGCATTGGTGTTGCGTAATTTTTGGAGGTAAATTACCCGACGTATCTAAAAGTCTTCACCCAAAGGCACGGCGCAGCTGCATCAATAGAGAGTTTACGCAAAGCATAATTTAGGTTTGATATGGTACAGTTGTGGTTGATAATTGACAATTTACCATATCTTAACGAAATTCGCCAGCCATATTTGGTAACTTCGTTTTTTCGTTAAAAGTTTACCATAAACTGGCTTCGACAACAAGGCGAAATATGATCAACAAAAATGAAATTGGCGCACTGCGCACTGTGCACACAAATGGCACCTCCTCGGTAATTTTTTCGTGTCTGGTGAATCTGAATTTTGACAAAAAAGTTCTGTCATACTCTACCAGCGCGAGCTAGGTACTCTGTACGGCTTTCGATATGCTAAAAAAGGCCCGAAAGTGCCATTTTGGTTGGACAACTTTTCGCACGAGCCCGATCTGCGCGATCGTTGGAAGTCTGCGTTCAAGTGTTGTCGCAGCAATGATCAGATGCCTAAGACGCCAGATTCGCTTCGGTGTTGCCTTGATTGCGGAGTCAGTACGCCTCATCGCGTGCTTTCGGCTCTGAAACTCGACCTTGGGTTAAATCAAGTGCAGGAAAACTTCTACGAGCGGACCGGCCAACAGCTTTGAGAACTCCCCGCGAGTTACGTGCCTACGATCAGCATCAGGGCAAAGATTATGTCGATACAGTGCAACAGTGCAAATATTACCCTAAAAAAAGTTGCCCACATTTAAAATTTGCGTAAACTTTTAAATGTAACCACATTTCCAAATATGGTATCTTCTCATAACTGACCATATCTTAACGAAATTTGGCTTTGCGTAAACTCTCTAGTAATAAGTGCTTGCAGAAATTAGCCAGATCGCCGCCTGGTCAAAATTGCGCCAACAATAAGGAGCCAAGTCGCAAATGATTTGGCATGAGCAGCGCCAAATCTGGTAGACAGAACCGGGGCTCGAAGGGTCGATTCAGACCACCAGACTGCCCGCCAGTTGAAGTCCGTGTGTACCATGAACATGAGACTTCGAAAGGCCGCAATGGCAGCTTGTGTAGCTGCATATGCTTCCTTTCTAAGCGTAACTTTGATAATCAGGAAACGCAACAACAGCCGAACGTTCCAACGGACACACGCAGCAGCCATAACATACCAGAAAAGGGTTGAAACATACCAGAACATCCAAAGAGCGAGCCCCTTGGCAAAAGGTGCTCAATCATGGCCGGGACTTGTATTTTATCGTCACTGCAAAATTCACAAGATCTATCTTCACCAGCAAATCCTGCCTCTCTTTAAAGCCGCCCGAGAGACGCAAGAATTTGGGAGCCCCTACAGAAGGACTTTGTCCAAAAGAGGTCGAATGCCTCTCCTTTTTTCAGTCGACTTGCTAGGTATCGCGCTTGCGTACTTGAAAACAGGAGTTAAAGCGTACCAGCTATGCCCATTCTTCGAAATTGCTCCCCCTACTCCAAGTGTATGGCTCGAATATTCTTTATATTTGCTTCTTAAAGCAACAAAGCTTCCTCAAGCGAGCAAATTCAACATCCGCTGGCCGACTTTCAAGAAACAAAGAGCATCTGATGCTCTATTCGAGAAAAATCTCAAGTTTGGTCCACTTTTAAAGGGTGTTTTCGGAATCACAGACGGAGGAAGATTTCGCTGCCAAAACTATGGAGATGCATACCTCGAGAACGGGTTCTTCGAGGGCTGCACCCAACAGGAAGAGGGCACTAACCTGTTTATCTTCAATTTTTATGGCGAGATCATACATGCGGCCATAAAATACTCCGGCAGCTGGCATGACACGAGGCTTGCCTCTGTTTCTGGATTTTATCATACCCAACTCGGTGATAACAGAACACCTTCGGGCTTGAAAATTCTCGGAGACTCCGTATTTGTTAATAAAACGAGGTGTACGAAGGGTAAGAACGTTCGGGGCGCAAAATGAACGAAACGAGCGATATTCCTCAGTCGGAGGAGCTTGCGGAGATTGACATCATTCTGCAGCGCATTATACCAAGCGAAGGACAAAGTGCAGAATGTGGTATAAGGGCTCTCAAAGGTCTATTTAATAGGCTTAGTGCTACGCTTATATCCGACTAAACACGACGTGAGATCTTACTGGAGTTGTGTGGGCGATTTTTTAACTTCCGAACACGTACGATGGGACGAAACGCATTGCCAGCACCTAAAAACCGTCCTCCTAACCCAATGCGCTCGCGTGGGCCGAATCCCGAGTACTAAAGTGCGTGAATGCGAGCTTGCCAGAGAGGGCCGCAGAGAGAGGCCCGCGCGAGCGTAAAACCAGAAAGGTTGATGGCATTCCTGCTCAGTTGCATTGCTGTCCATTTTCTCCTGGGTTGACGGCAAAGAGTTTTATGACAAGTTGCTTGAGAGTGTCGCTGGCGCCGCATATAATCTTCCTCGTATCGTTGATGCTCTTATTTTCTTCATCACGCAATGAACTCATTTCCTTCTTGAGAGCGTGCGATATAATCACGTCTTTTTCGCTAGAGCTAGTAGCCGCATCGGCACTCGAAGAGAATTGCTTAGCAGTGACTCCCATAAACTGCGACATAAACTATACACACATGTCACCAGCGTGTCCTCTGTCTTCTGTTTCTTACAATGTAGCCCAGCCAGTGCAACTGGTCGACGCCTTTCACGCGCCCCGACTCCTGCCACCTTCTCTTCCACTTCCCCATCGCTTTTCGCAGAGACGTTTACATCCTCCTCGTCTCTCTTGTCCTCGACTATTTTTGTACCAATTGTCGCATGAATGTCTCTACTGATATGCTTTGCCCTTTGGACATTCGGTAGACAGGAAGGGTCACTAATAGGCTCTTTTGAGTTACACAACTTGTCGAATTTGTTCTTGAGATAGCTTGGTCTCTCAGGGACCTATTGTTGCTTTTCCGCCACCCGTCAAACTCCTCTACCACTATTGCCGACATGTTTGCACCGATTAGTGCGACTCGCTCGACTATGTCTAGCAGAGCAGTAATGTCATCTTCGTTATAGTTTGGGGCTCTTGCACGACCTTTCGTATTCTTCTTTCCCGCCTTTTTGTCTTTCTTTGGAGGCGTTACGGCTTTGCGGAGTGCTGGAGCGGCTGACGGCCACAAAGAACTTGGTCCCGACTGCTGGGGCGCAATGAGGTTGTTCGCATCAGTGGTCTGTGTCGGAGTAGTCACTGCAAGACTGCAGCTAGCAAATGAGGTTCACAGAGAGACGCTGAGACCGAATATGCTATCATCTCCTTTTGAGTCTCAAAGGTGCATAGTGTTTCGGTTAATGGCTTAGCGCCATTATTTGGCGCGTGCGAAGTGTGGGTATTTCTGAATCGCATTGGGACCCCGCCAAATATTTGACCGAATGGCCCGGCCGAGTGGGGAATTTCTGCATGCACTCAATGTCCAATGCTGTCTGTCTGATGGCCAGACTCCGGCCGTTTTCTAGTGTGACTCGGCTACGCTGCTACTGTACTGTAATCTCGTGCTGTGTAAGCTCACACCTGCTCACCTCAATCCCTAATGGAACATTTGTCCCCACTTCAGGAAATGACATTACTATCCAAGCATTAAATTACCCAAAATTTCCCGAGACTTCAGAAAATAGATGTTACAGAAATACATTATGTACAGTGCTGTACAGTATCTGGGGTTGCAATACTGTTGATTCATTAGGTCTCAACCGCAGTTACTGCGTTCTTGCGCAAAGATCCTGTATTGCGCAAATACTCGATTTTTTAGGTAACGGCTCGATCTTTCCGCACAAACAGCATAGTTAATGCGAACAGTAAGTCATTTCGAGACTGACTTTAGAAATGGTATCGTGTACAGTAGTTACAGAAACACATACATATTAAAAAATTTATTAATATTTATAGCAAAAAAAGATTCGTTTCAAGTCCAGAAATAAAATCCGTTCATTTACTGGACAAACAATACTCTTTAAAAATAGTGACGTTATAAAATAATTATCTATATAACCATCAGCTACATTGCGTACAGTAGGCCGATTCCTGGTGGGGCGGGCTGATCACCCCTCCCCCCTAGGTAGCCATCCTTATGTCTGAAGCGTTCTCCCTGGCAGCGCATTGGTAGCTGGCGCTATAAAATTAGTTAGTTTGTAAGTCGCAAATCACACATTGCGCAGCGATGGGTATAGCTCCCATTCCATAAAAGTGCTAAAAAAACCCTCGTCCCCCAGGGAAGAAAGATGCTGGTGACCTCACGGGTGGCTCCCTAGAAATTTTTTCCTAAAATAGTGCCACGTGTAATAGCTGTAGACAATCCAGCCTTTGATAATAAAGAGAAGGTTCTTCAATCCGAGGAAGACCCGCATCTACTGGCCGCACACTATGGCACCGGATCGTGCGGCTTCTCTCTCCGAGTTCCCTTTTGGAGTGCTCTAGGGTAGGGTTCGACCTTCTCGGAGCTCCGATCGGCAACTCCGCTTTCACCTAGGCCTTCCTCCGAGACAAGAGGGCCCGTTTCCATATGCACGCCTGTGTGCATCGGCCTGCCGGGTTACGCATGCGTTCAAACTCGCAGACCTCAATTTGCCGCCGACCCTGCACGCGAGTTTGACTCGCTCCAACAGTCCTCATACGAGACGCTACATAAGGTGACACTAACGGACCTAGCCTGGGAACAAGCCTGTATCCCCTGCACCTTGGTGGCCAAAGTTTCTCGCTGATCCGCCCATTCCTTCATGGTGCGGTTGCTGCGAGCCTCCTGGATGCTGCCCCTGCCGCCACCGAACGGCGTCATACACCTCAGCTCGCTCCCTCGCGGTTCTTGGAAACCGCTTTCGCGGGGACCGGGCCTTCTTTGTTGCCCAGGCTCGCCCCCCCCTTCGCCAATTTGCTCATTGTGCTCTCGGTAACCCTTTGCTCACCGATCTAGGCTCCCTGGACCCCACAGCTCTTCCTGACATCCCTGTCAACCTGCAAACCCATCTCAATAGGGTACAGCAAGAGGCTGCAGCAAAGGTGCATTGGGAGGACAACCTCTGGAAGGATGTTCCCAGCCACACAGCTCATCGTCCCGAAGCCACCCGTCGTCGCATGGTCTAGCTTTTCGCTACTCCGAGGCCGCTGCGTTTCTACAAGCGCATCCGACCAATGCGTCCCCAGCCACTGCACTGTTTCTGGAAACGTTCATTTTCCGGATTGCAGCCAGATATCACACCTCTGATGCCACTATTGTTCCGGGCGGACTGGAGGCTGTGTTGGATGAGAGAAGAGAATCCGCGGTCAGTTCCGATCGGGGACCCGAGCACTGCAAATTAGAGATGCTGCACATGTTGACCAGATGGAGTAGTTAAGCTTCTGATACAGGCGAGTCTTCACTCCTCCCGTCGACCACCCGCTACGAGACGCTACTGCTGCCGCGTATGTCTCTATAACCTTGGACGTTTCTGAAGAGGGCGATCCTAACGAGTCGAAGGCTAGTGGTACAAAATCTCATCCTATCTTGATCCTCCCGGCATTTGCTCGCCTGGAATCGTGGCCAAGTCTCTTTTCTTCCGCTTTTCTGCTGCGTTTGCAACAGCTCGCGCTTCCCGTGTTGCCATTTACTTATAGCACTCTTGGAACGGGGATGATACAGTCACGTCATACGCCACTGGGAGAGTCATTCATGCTAGTTTTCTGGAAAACTTTAGGATAGATCGAATATATCTCCCAACAGTTAAAACAACCAAACCTTTCCCCCTGTTAGTTGTGTATCCGATATTATTTTGGTAATTGCGACTGCTTGAACGGGGACGTCACGGCGACGTCGCATGGGCCGTCCGGCAGGCCGACTTGAGTGTCACGGGGGAATGCAATGACTAGAATGTCTGCGGGCCTATAGTTTAGCAAAACAAATTACCTATATCTTTGTTTAAGTAACAATTAAGTAAAGTTGAAGGTGAAAAAACTAGAGTACAGGTAAAAAAACATGATTTACGAGACATATCGACTCTTGTTTTAGAAACAAAAGCAAGTAGAGTTTAATTCAAGTGTACCTTCAGTAAGAAACAACAAAATGATGAATTCAGAGAAAGTTCTAATGATTTTCTGTTTCAGAGAGGGATGCCCGGCGAAATTGCATTTCAACCCGGCGACGACGCTTCTCCCTGTACTTCTTTTGAATCTGTCGACGCTTTTCAATTTGACTATTGCCGATGTGGTACCACCGATTCTTCATTTTCTTGAATAGTTTGCTGTCTTCTGCACGGAGCGGGTTGTGATAAATATGAAAGTTCGTCAGAGCAACACAAAGCCTAAATATCTTGTCGTACGAAGATTCTGCCCACCTCCACTTGGACGAAATCACAGTCCACAAGCCGCTCATTCTTCCAAAGAAATTCTCGACGATAATGCGATCGCTTGAAATGTGACGATTAACAACCATTTCTGGGTGTGTTAGGACTCCATTTACCGGCTTCTTCTTGGGATGAATGACTCGACAGAATTCACGGGCGCCATAGTACCCCTTGTCTGTTAGCACTGCCCATGCACTGGGGTAATCTTCATGCAAAGGTCCTTCATCTTCAATAGCCTGCTGCTCTCCATCTTGTTTCTTCAGCTGCTCTTGATGAAACGAGTTCATAGATTGGAACAAGGTGAGATCCGAAACGGACCCCGGCTCATGTGCACTGCATCCAATTGCAAAGCCACATGGCAAGACGGATACTTCTGTCTTGTAACCATAGAGCTTGTGCTTTCCACTGAAATAAAGTTTGCCTTCTTCCATACTCCACTCGGACGAAAGCTTGGCTGGAATGTCACATCGGTTGCGTAGCGAGCCATCGGATAGTTTTGAAACAACGAATTTTCTAACCATTTCAGTCATCGTCCATTCTTTGCCTGATACTCGACAAAGTGTTCATACATGGCATCAGAAATGATATCAATGAACCGCATGATCATGCGCTCGAAGGAGGTCCTTCATGCCAAACATCTTTGCAAGGAAGTCCCACTGCCCACCGTGCTTTAGAACAGCCAGAGTCATGAATAAAACATCTTTGGGCGTTTGAGCACACTTGCGACCCCGACCGCTATTGTACCGTTCCTTGATGAATTTCTCGAAAGTCTGCCAGATATTCTGTATTGAGCGGGATCGAAGTTGATCATTTGAACAATTGACTGAGAGCCACCATTGTTGTAGAATTGATCAAAGATGGGGCATCACTACCTGAGTCTTCATCAGAAAAATCGCCATCTTCAGAAGAGGAAGCATATACCTGAAGTTCGGCTTGTCTTTCAACTGCAACATCGGAAAGTAGAAGAAGAGCTCTTGCAGCTTGATTAGAGGTGAGAGATGCCATAATCGGGCTGAATAATGCGGGAAGTGGAATGAAATGTCTGAGGGTATTGAGGTATAGGTAGGTATGTTCAAGGCAACTGTATTGGTTTGAAGATCGAGGAATTGCACAATTATCGAGTGGTTTCCAATAAGACCGCCATAATTTGAAATTCACCAATAGTTTTCAGATTTACTGAGATCTCTGCATTTTAATCAATCGTTGAAAAAGCTATTATCAAATTTGATAAAGATGAAATCTATTCCGAATTATTTAGTTTTTTCAATTAATTTATGTAATAGCATTGCAGGGGGCATTTCTGTAAATGACTAGGTAACTTTGCATGCATATTATGTTTGCGCTTAGTTCTATTGCAATGCAGTACGGCATTATTCGAGTGTGAGTTGCGCAAATCCAAGGACTGCACCTGTAATTACGTCGCTCATTCGGCACCCTCCACCCACCTCGACTACCATTCTCGCGTGGTCTTACTGCCTGTTTTGTCGCGAAAGTTGGTGTGTATGGAGGAACAGAATGTGGGGTGGGGGCCGTTTGGACTGTGAACTGGGTCTCAATGGCCAGCAACTACAGGTTCATAACGGGCGGTGGTTGCTGCAGTGGTGCAGAATGCGTCGCTGGACCGAGGCACAGCGCTGCCACACATGTTTGTTCCGGTGGCATACAGTTGCTGATACCAAGTTGTGCAGACAGCATAGCAGACTTGACGGACATCGTGTGCGAGGCTGTGCAGTAGACTCCGAGAGAATGAAACTCAATAGTCGGAAGTTGTGGATCGGTAGTGTTGGCGCAACATCTGTACCTTGGAATGATGTACTGTAAAGTATTTTACTGTAGCATACCGTACTGTACTGTACAGTACCTCGAAAGCTGTATCGCATGGACAAAAGTGGATTATCGTATGAGAATTGGTAAAAACCCTGGGAGGCGGATATGCGCAAACCCTTTTTGGTGTAGATGCAACATTTCCAATTTCGTTGCTCACTTTCATCTTTGCCTTGAACGAGTCGCGAGGTGGTGGTAATAGCAAAAGTAGAGGGCAAAGAATATAGTGCCTATGAACAAACCTGTGGTGCACGTGAGGCGAGGAGGCTAACAGAGACGACCTTTTCCGTTTGTCAGAGTTTTAACTATGGGCGATTCACCCCCGTCTTTAAAAGAATTCGGACTGAATGGTGAGAGTCTTTTTCAGTTACGAATTGCGGCAACGAGTGGGCACAGTTGATACGGTATCTACTAGACAACGTCAAGTCGCCTCGCATCAAAGGTTGACTCGTGATACTCCATCCTATTTGTAGCAGCGACTGGTATTTCGGTACTTGAAATGTGTAGACCGCAGGGGTTCTATGCAAGACGATTAGTGAAATATTAATAGTTGCAAAGGTCTACGAGGCAGAAAGAAGAAATCTTCAACTCTTTTTACTGGCAGTGAACGTGTCTCACCTTTGCTATGGACTATGTTGGATTTGTCACGAGACGGCTAGCTACGTTGACAGGTATTGTGGGGATATGGTCTTTGCGTGTGCAAAAGAGTTGAGAGTGTTGAAGAGACAATTAACGAAACGATCATTACGAGGCGGATGAGAGGCGCAAATTAAATTGCGATCAATCCGCCGGGTGGCTTTTTGAATGTGTTCTGTTGGGGATGGATGGCCCACAACGCAAGTTGCAAATGACATGCGATACAATTGCGCTCTTGTGACTGGAAGGAGAAAAATCTCCAGCGATCAATTCTTCCCTTCTCAGTTTGCACCGGCCCTTGACGGCTACTTACCCAGAGCGTGGCTGCCCTACCAAATCTTAAATTCCATAGATTGATCCAAAAATCATGGCACTGTATCTCCCCAATTTTATTACTGTACTTCACTAGCCCTATAATATCCCTGCGATATGGCTTTCATTTCATCAACAGTTCAAATGCGCGGTCGGAATCAATGGAAAAGGATAAAGATAAAACGACTCAACGTCGCAGCAACACCTCCAAACATCATCAACGGACTCGAATCTCGCACACATCCACACTAACCCGCCCTCGACTCGCGGCCATTTCCAAACCTCTCCCCTACCATAATTTCATACGTCACATCTCTGCAAAACCAATCCCTACACCCATCCATCCCTGCTCGTATCGCTTCCACGGTTCCAGCTCCGCACGTCTATCGCATCCTCGAATACCATCCCTTGTTACTGTATCGCCCACTCTTCCCAACATGGTCAACCAGTACCAAAACGGCACGAATTCAGATGAGCAGCAACTCATCCACCACACCGTTGACAAGCTGAGTCTGGAATCTAGTCCGTTGGAGGAACTTCAACTCGCCCGCGTCGTCACACGCAAGCAACAGCAAGTCGTCTTTGTCAACTACAATTCCGATCAAGATGACTCTGATTCCGATGAGGATGACGGCCGTCTCATCAATATCAAGGAATATCACGACAATGGTCAACCTCGCTATTTCCGCACCTATCAAAACTGCACTGACTCTCATGCTAGACATTATCAACGAATGATCGAGGAGAAGCACTTTGACACAGACGGCGTTTGCAGAGTGGATGTCCACTTTGCTGTAGGTCAGCCCTATCTCTACCGTAAGCATTTTTGGCCAAACCAGAGACTCAAGTCAGAATCTGTCTTTTGGGTTGACGATGAGGTTACTATGTCTTGCAAGAAATGGGGACACTGGCGTACTTATTACGAAAATGGAAATGTCAAGTCGGAAATGCAGTATCGTGATGGTGTCCGCTATGGCTTTTGCAAGCGCTATGCGGAAGATGGTGCCATTCAGTGGGTAAAGGATTACACAAAGCAGTACTTGGAACGCATCGAGCAGTTTAATGAGAAAAAGGGCAAGGTTGCCTTCACTATTATGGACGCTTGCGAAATACTCGGATTCACATCGATCCCACCTTCTATGAAGGAAGTCAATTCCCAGTATCGCACAAAGTGCGCTCCGGTTCATCCGGACAAAACCCCGGACCCAGATGCCACTGAGACCTTTCTCAAGATCAGCAGAGCCCGTGACGTCCTTAAGGACTATTTTGAGAAGAACGAGGAACCAACTAGCAGCAACTAGCCTCTTCTCTTTCTCTGCCGCACTGGCAATTATCGACATTACCACAAGTGTCAGTGCCACACCCGGGATTGCGCAGTTAACTAGAGATTGCCTTTGTCAAAAGTTTCTTCTTCTCAATCCTGAAACGCACCGCCATTTGCTGCCTCGGGTCTGCCTGGCATTCATTAGTATTGACAAAGGCAAGGTCCTCTTCTAAAGTTGTGGGCATGTTGGCTAATTCGGCCACGCAGAGTTCTCGTAGAGCCTTTTGAGCAGACTCCTTGCTGCCACCGAAAACCTTGGAAACGATTTTGATCACTCCAGGGTCGAAACCGGAGGGAGCTCGTGCAACCAGAGTACCTTCTGGTACTCTCAGAGCCTTCTCAATTTCAGGTGTGAACGTATAGGTTTCGGATGGGTTGTCTTCCTCGACAAAACCGTAGTACTGCAGAAAAGAGTCATTGCTTTGACGACCGTAAGACATAAAGACCTGATCTCCCTCTTTGTATTCCTCTCCTGCTTGTACCACGAACTTCTCCGAAAAGTATTCGTACGAGACTTCGGCTTTTCCGGAAACAGACGAGCTATGATTCAAAAAGTCAATGCCCGGGGTCATCGCAAAACGCCGTAGCTCAACGCCCTGTACAAACTTGAGGATCCTCGGGGTGATTATGTCGTACAGTGATAGGGCGAACAATGCCGTCAATCCGCCTTTACACGGCGCCAAAATGCGTCAATGCAGAAATCGTGCGCGCAGAGTGCGTGGGACCAAGATCTTGTCAGTTGTCTTACACAACAGTCACTGATACTGCTCACCTCGTCAAAGCCCAACCGTAACGGTTCTAACATCAGGCGAGTGCACGCCATTCGACGTAAACTTACCGTTGAGAGCCTTTTCCCATGGCAGGACATGGGCAGCCGGCCATATGCATGTGTTAATGGCGATAAACAAAAACAAACTGAGGCGCTCACGAAAGGGAGCGACCTCAAGAGGCCCCGCGAAGGCACGACTGCGAACACATTCGACTGCCCAGACAAAGTCATCATAAGTTATGTGTCGCAGCAGCAGCTTATTACTGGCGTCGGAATTGATTCGCTGATACATGTTTTCATACGCGCGTCGCTGGTCCTTGACCCTGGCGACCATGCGCGGGCTTTGTAAGTTTGACAGCTGGTCATCCGTCCAATGAAATGGAGTATCAAATGGAGGGTAGACGATGTAGCCATGGTTGCCATTTGGACTGATTTGGATCGGTCTTGCGTCGAGTATCAACAAGGCGAGTCGAGCATACCATGGCAGGGAGAGCCATGTGTTTTGGGATATTTTGTGTGGGAAAGGAGTTTGTTTGCGATCCAAGGAGGTGACCTGGAAGGTAGCTTTGCGGGAGACGGATATCAATTGTTGGTTCTTTTTGATTAAAGTGTTGGCGGTCATTCCGCGCGTGCCGAAAATGGAATGGGAAAAACTGGCGAGGGAGATGGCGGAGAGGTTGATGTGGTTGTCGGTGGCCCATGTGGAAAAGGAGGTATCGCGGGTGGGGGAGTTGGTGCCGTTGCCTGTTGCTTTGCGGGGAGTGGGTGTTAAGGTGCAGCGAGGGGGTTGGGGACCATGGCGGGTGGTGTTGGGTGGGGGGAGAGAAAAGGCAAGCGGCATTGTGGGACGGTTGCAGAGTGTGGTTTGGGGTGGGCGGGTGGGACAGAGGGAGTGAAGGGCTTCGGGCTGACTCTTGCTGCGGTCGGCGATTGCCGTGAATCACAGCGGATGTACTGTGCGTTGGGGTGGGCGCTGGAGCGCCTCCGGGTCAGGCAGAGTATTCTGAGCTCAAGGTGACAGGTGATGGCATGAGTGACGCTACCCGCTGATTGGGCAACCAAGTTTGGTGTTAATTTTGGTGCTACTGTATTTGACCCGTTCAGAAGCAGATCACGATATCTGGGCTGTAGCACACCAGCATCTTCCATCGCCGTCCCAACAGGCGTCCAGTGGAAAACATGCTTTCCTCCATATCACGTCATCCGCCGCATGCGTTTTCGTTCCATTCCCTCCCTTGCCGCACTGGATTTTCGAGTGATGGATTCCCGTTTCGCCGTCTGTGCGGGCGGTCGCATCGGACACGAGTACGTGTTTCAAGTTTGTGTCAAGCGAGGGTGGCGCGGTCAGAAGTGTGCATTCGAGTGGCGGGGCCAAGGATTTAAAGGGGGTTACGACGGTGGTGACGCGGGTGTTTTGTCAGGATGATGCGGTGATGGGGATGATTGAGGAGTCGGCGTTTGGACGTTTGGGAATGGGGGGTGGATACAGAGGGCTTATGAGTGGGTTTGCTATTGGGAGGTTTCGACGCAGTTGGGGAAGCGATTGGTGGAACCGGAAAAGGGAGGTGTGGAGACTAGGGAGGCGTTTGCGAGACGGCATGTGGTTTTGGTTGCTGTTGATGGAACAGGTGAGTTGTTTTAGGGTGGGACAGCGTGAGAAATGGGGTTTTGGGGTTTGATTGGAGCTAACTGGTGTTTGTTTTGTGCTGTTTTGTTTGACTGTGTGGGTGCAGATAGAGTGGTGGGGTGCATTGAGATGGGGTTGGTGAATGTGCCACGATTGCTGGCGGAAGGGGTGTTGAATGAGGTGAAGCAATGGGAGGAGAATGTGGAAAAGGCGGGGATGGAAGGGGGCGCGGCCAAGTTGAGAAAGGTGGAGTCGGCGGAGTTGATGAAGAGGGAGGCGCAGCGGATGGGAAAGGTGAAGGAGGGCAGGACTGAAACAATGCCTTATATTGGGAATTTGGCGGTAAGTTCTACGTATAGACGAAGGGGAGTTGGGAGTGAGTTGGTACGGGAGGCGCAGCGACATGCAATGGAGAGATGGAATCGGGATGAAGTATGCTTGCATGTGGAGGCGAGGAATGTTGGAGCTTGTTTGTTGTATGCATCGTTGGGTTTTTCATGTGAGTTGCAAGAACCTGAGTGGTATGGAGATATTGGACGGACTAGAAGGTTATTTCTGAAAGGGGGTGTGGATAGAGGGAAGGGTAGGGAAGGGGACCTGAAGGAGGTGGTGAATGAGTGGAGAAGGGCGAGGGTGGTAGGGAAGAGGATGAACTTTATTGAGTACTTGCGATATTGCTGGTATGATTTGGGGAGAGTAAGGAGAAAGAGGGAGGAGGAGGAGGGACAGGGTGGCCCATCGAGGTAGCCTCGCTGTAACTATACTTACAGTAAAATACTGTAAATGCGCAAATGTGTAGAGCATTGGCCGCAGTGCAATGTGCAATACTAAAAAGGAATCGGGCCGTTTGATACATGGATACAGTACTGTACAGCACGGTACAGTATTCTGCAGCGATGAAATGGAAAAAATGAACGGCAATGATTTGTTGAAATGATACAACCAATGAGGGGAAATAAAAGAAAAGCTTCAAGGGATCATTCAAGATGGTGTGTTCTGTTCTGTTCTGTCTCGTCACCTATGGCGAGCCGCCAGATCCTCTGTAACGGTCTCATGCCTGTCCCATCCAAACGCTCCATTGTCGTGCTCAATTTCGTTTCAATATGAAAATCTTCGCCTACCATCCCGCGCAGATTTACTTCAAATTGGGGCCCCGAACTTTTTCGTTTACCCAATTTTTTCTCTTTCGCTTCATCCTTTAAAACCCACCAAACCGAACCGCTACCATCCTCCCTCCCCCCCCCCCTCCCCTCTCTCTCCTCCCAACCTCAATCTACTCAATCCACTACAACTACCACCACTTCCGATTCATCCTCCACCCCTTCTCTTCTCCATATCCAGTCTAGTGCGTACCAATGAGCCCCCCTCTCCAAAACATCCCCGACATCCCCGATCCCCCTCCCCCGCAACAAAGAAAACTCCTCCCACAATGCCCACAACCCACCTCCACGTCACCACCATCTCCGCTCCCTCCTGAAATCCATCGCCGAAATCTCCGCCACCGACTCCTCACGTCGTCAAGAGCTCCTCTCCGACCGTGACCGTGTCTTATCCGGTGCCTTCTCCGCAGTCCTACACACTCCAACCCCCTCCTCCTCCGTCTCTGTGCCATCACCCTCTCCCGTCTCTCCATGGACGCCCCAGCAGCCCCTATCCTCTCCTCACCCCCTTACTTACCCGTCGCTCAAGCTGCACTAGCTGCTGCACCGCTCCAAGGTGCAGGCCCGGATACTATGGCCGTTCGTGATGGATGGCGTCTCGCCGCAAGGGCTTTGCGTCATATTGCAGCCTTTTCCGATCAGTATGCAAAGCGTTGGCAAGGGAGTCCGATGTCGTCAAGTTGCTCGTCGCTCGTTTGCATGCCGCTGTTACTACGGGTGTTCCTAGGGCTGAGGGCGTCGAATGTGCCGCAGCATTGGCAAACTTTGCCAGACATGGTTTGCACTTTCAGGCTTATATTTGGAAGCATGCTGGTATGCCGGCCTTGAGTGAGGCTGCTCAGCAGAGTGAGGATTTGGCATGTAAGTTTCATGCATGTCGTGCTTTGGCAGAGTTTAGTTTGGAACAAAAGTGGATGATGTTGTTGGTTGGAGAGGGCTGTGTTGCTATTATGTTGACCATTATGGAGGATTCCAAGGACAAGGAGATTTTGTCCGAGGCTACCCGCTTCTTGGGAAATGTTGCTACTTCAAAGATTGGACGCGAGGCTGTCAATTCTGCTGGCGGCATCGAGAAAATGGTCGCAAGGATCTTGACCACCGTGGGGGGGGAGGAAGGAGGAAAAGACCGTTTTATTGACTATTGATTTGCTCAGAACAGCGAGTAACCTGTGTGTGAATAGTAAGGATGCCGCGTTAACTTTGATCAACTTGGGAGGTGTTATGGCCTTTATTGAAGCGTACGGGGGGGATGAAGATGGCGTCCCAGAGCAGGTCAAGGCAGAGGCGTTTAGGGGTCTGCTCATCATTGCCCAAGGAGGACATGGCTGTAGGGCAAGCGTGTTGCGCGAGATTGGTATCAAGATTCGCCAGGACACAGCTCAGGGGAGGCGAACTGAGCACTTGTATGATCTCGGACGACGGATCAAGGTTGAGGCCAGCGCCGAGCGCAAGGACGATTTTCCGGAGACCATTGCAGGGTTGGGGGCAATGTCAAAGAATTATCTCTTCCAGGCAGGGCCGTTGGCCACTGGCATGGACAGCTCACAACCTCCGAATAGTGTGCCAGATATTCAGAGCCCGGCGGCGAACAACTTTCGTCAGTCGGGAAGGCTGCTCTCCGTGCAGAGGCCAGTGCATCACAAGGAGCGTCTAGAAAGGGAGAGGCGTGAGAGGCCACCACGTATGCCGGCACCTGCGCATCAGGTGCATGGTGCTAGGGGGGCGGACATTCAAAGGAGGCCGCGTCCTGCCCCCACGGAAAGGATGGTGGCCGCGTCCTCAGCTCTGATCCACCAAGGAACAACGGATCAGCACACCATGTGGGTCCCCTGCGGCCCAGTCAAATAGGAACTTGTACAAGGGTAACAATGACATTCACAATTTAGATGACATCCCAACGTGCAAGGTCATCGACCGAAACGCGAGTCATGGCCAAAAGGGCCAGAACGACGGCAACTGGGTGCTTGCGGTATGGTCCGCGGTCTGCAATGCTGTTACTCGCCCGCCTAACATTAACATTGCCTCCGGCGTGCCGGGCAAGAATCGTGGGGAGAATATCTCAGGTGTGCTCACAACTGAGTTACACGACGACAACGGCGAAGATGTTTTCGAGATTGGCGTCCCCTGGGTCGTGGCGGTTTTGCGACAGTGTATCTCGCCAAAAACATTCGCACTGGGGAGTTGGTGGCCGTGAAGAGATTCCACCCGTTGAACTTAACGACACCCGATGCAAGAAAGAAGGCGGAGCTTGCCGCGCGTCGAGCCATTAAGGAACAGCGAATTTGGGATGGACTTCATCACAAAAATGTTGTGAGTTACCGCGGTTGCTTCTTTGGTGAAAACGGAGAGCTCAATTTGGTTGCGGAATACATTCCGGGTTGGTCCCTTGCCGATCATCTTTCCCAGATCAGCAGGTTTCCTGAGCATATGGTTGCCTGCATTACGTTGCAGATTGTTGACGGTCTAGATTATTTGCACAAGTGCGGAGTAACCCACAGAGATGTGAAACCAGCAAACATACTGGTCAATCCCGACGGCGTTATCAAGATTACCGATTTTGGAGTAAGTTCTGCTGTTGATGTACCGACAATGACGGGTAATACGGTCGTGGGAACGCCTTGGTACATCGCTCCAGAAATGATTGAGGGTCGACCGTACGGGAAGTCTGTGGACATTTGGTCTCTCGGTTGTACGGTTCTTGAGCTAGCTACTGGTAGGCGCCCGTACCACAGTTTACGTCCGCATGTCGCAATGTACCGCATGACGCAGGACAGGATGCCGCCTATACCGAAGAAGCTTAGTCAGCCATTGCGCGACTTTTTGAAGACCTGTTGGGTGTGGAACCCGCCGGAAAGGCCCACGCCGGCTCATCTCCGACGCCATCCGTTTTTGGCGACGGTTGGCAAACCTGAGGTGAGAAACTTGAAGAATATGACTCGTGATACTTAGAGACAAGAATTGGATGTGAGATTGGATATTTGTTGGAATGGAAAAGTCGCAAATTCCTTAGAATGAGTAAGGCACTTCCGACAGAAGCGTGAACGCAACGGTCGGAATGCTTGAGTACCTACCTGATGAACGACTAATGCCCCAGTACACGTAATTTACATACAGCTTCTTTAGTAAGAAAATGTCACTCAGTAAAGACCTGAACTGCTCCCCACGACTTCGGAGAGACTTGCCGCGGGAGTACCTTTCGTTGTAGTGACACGAGAGAAATGATGTGTCTTCGGTGTTTTGCAAACGCCTACTATAGCTTGTTGCAGATATTACCTTTCATGAATTGGCATATTATAACCACCAGCGCACAACGATGGTCACAACAAGAGCACCGTCGCGAAGCCTCGCGCCTCGCGCCTTGCGTGGAAACTGGTCGACAGTAGACGTGAACGGAAGGCACCCTTGTTCTTTGAGGAGCTCGAGAAGGATGTATAGAAAAAACTTTTGAATCAGACCCCTTTCTCCTGTCTCTAAATGTACATCGAAAAATGCTGCAAAGACTGGCTTTCAGTTGAGTGCATTTTTCAGGCTGATTCTGGCTCGAGTCATTGCTTTCTTCTTCTCGACACATTCCTTAGCCAACTCCAATCTCGCAGATGTATCTGTCAAACTCCGTGCCGTGCGCATTACATGCTCATCGCCCCCTGTCACGCATCTCAAAATTCCAAAACTGAAACTCTCCGCCCTCTGACACCAAATAGCCCTAGTAACGGTGGGAGTACTCTTCCATTCTATCTCTGATATTTGTCGGTCATAGTTTTTTGGGGCCCACACAGCCAACTCCTGCTCCACAATCGGCATAGCATCATCGGGATCTGCGGTATCACCCAACTTTCTTGTTAATGAGGCGACCTCTCGACATGATTGCCACACGTTCCATTCCAAGGTTGCCAATTTCAAACGGTCCTTGAACTCCCAACATGACCAATCCTGTACAGACACGCATTCGCCGTGGACTAATTTCCACAACGGGGGCGGCGAGTCGACACCAGGAACGAAATCGTAATCAGTGAGTCGAATGACATCGAAGCGACCACTGCATTTACACTCGACCATAACTTTAGGCATGATGGAGGCGGCGTCTGAGTCATCAAAGTGTGAGTCGCGAACAACATTATTGACTCGCAAGATGGATAGAAGCGAGCCGCGGGTAGTGAGGTCTGGGGCTGTGGCCCATTCGCCAACTGGAATACAACCGAAGAGTGTGGTTCCAGTTTGAAGGATGGATGCAAAGAGGGTGTAGTCTAGAGCGACCTGACGGACTTCGCTGGGTGTCAGCATGTACTTTTCATCTGGGACGGTAACTATTTGAATGAGGAGAGGGTCTGAGGCGGAGGCGTTCGATGAAGATGACATTGTGGAGTGAGTTCGCGGGCGTCGGTGGATACATGGGTGCGAAACAGGACGACGGTTGAGAGAGGGAAGGTGAGAAACAGAACGGGGAGCAGGAATTAGGGAGGATGACTTTAGGTTTGCTGCAAGTAGTGCTGAATTGGGTGTAATCCAGGAGTAGGCCATCATGAAATGGGGGAAAGGGATTCCTGGGAATTAACTTTTGCGATGAGGAAAAGAGATGCGAGCGTGCCGAGCACAACTCGGTCACAGGACGGCACCTATTTCCCAGGGAGTTAATGCCATCGGCACATTGTTTATTTAACCTCAATTCTGGTTAGCCATTCAGACTGGCTTTGTAAGCAACTCCATTAATTTTACGTTCTTTACTGTACATTATTGCACACAAATGTACAGTACTGTACTGTATAGTACATATGTTCAGGGACAATCAAGTACAGTATGCTGTAATACTGTACAGTACCGTACATCCATACAGTTAGAAATTGCACACCTGAATGAGGGACAACAGTTTATCAAATGGACCGCTGGCTTTTGGTGGTGGCTTTTGATTCGGAAGATTTTTTCTATTCGCATCGCTTAATGGCGACTAGGGCACCGGTCCAAAAAATATCCGGTCATTGCACACAGACCTCACATCAACCGGCTAGCTACCTTAGTACCACCAAAAATGAAGCAGCGACATCGCCCCTTTCACAAGAAGAATATTTATTTAATTTTACGTTTGAATTGCTGCACGTGGCCGACGTGGACCACCCGGTAAGCTCCTATGGTCGGATCTTGCAGCGGACACTTGTTATATTGATGCCATAAAGTTACTCCTACGTAACAGGTTCACTTCCCCGATTTTCACCATTCTTGTGCACGTCGAACGTGGACACGTATGATCTACAGACATATCATGACCTCGTCAGTCCATCGCTCCAACACAGGTGGACATGGACATTGCCCACCGTCGCTTACTGTACACTACAGTGCTGTACAATCCCCGCCCTTCCCCTTATCCACGCCCTTCTCGGGCACCCACCGTACGCAGCTCATCCGAATCCTGCCCTCGGCGCTCTACCATCCTCGCCTCTGTCTCTCCGCGCACCCTTGTTCCAGCCCACAAACTTTCTCAGTGTACTGAGCGTTCTTGCCTCCCCACCACTGCCTCCCCACTCGCCCTGGCTTCTGCCCAAAGCAATTCCTTCTGCATGGCCCTGCAAGTTCCCTTACTAAGGCCCCTGTGCAGCCTCCTTTGATCGGGAACGAGCGACCTCTGGGACGTGCCGTGGTGCACTGAGACTACCGGTGTGCACGGGGAAGCAAGAGAAGGGTCTTAAACAGGTTTACAATACAGATCTCTCGCGATAATTGTAATACACGAAAGGCGCAACGGCAACCTATTAATTTGAAACCGACCCTCAATCCCGACTAGCGGAGCCTTGATTCCCATTAAAGTTGACCAGATAGAGAAAATATGCCCGGCTAAATTTTCCTACCATGGTCAATTTTGTTGCTGTATATACTGCTGAATGCATTTGAGAATGTAATAACGTACCGGCAATTGGGCTCTCGCTGAGGAGAGTGCGTGCATTCCGGAGTACTAAATGCAAATGAAGAGAGCAAATAATCAACAGTAACCCGCGAGAGGAGTTCTACTGGCAGTATAAAATGGGGACCACTCGGTCAACATAATAAACAAAGAGACGGGGGCCAATTTTCCATGTTCTGACATTGTAGCATCGCAAGAGTAACTAGCCTCTTTCTACACACATACCTGTTCCTCGACTCCCTTATCAAGAAGTCCCAAACAGGGGACTTTGACCACTCAAAATCGCTACCAACCTAAAAACGCAGACGATTACATCCAATGGAGACACCGTGTAATGCATACATAAGGAGACGGGACAATGATTTAATAGGACTGTAACCGGAACCTGAAAATGTATGGCATTCAATACATAGAAGGTGGAGAGAATCAATGGTCAAGACCAAGAGCGATATCGATCTGTTTCCCGGGGATGGACCACTAGCTCAGACAAGACGCATTGTAGACAGTGATAACGCAACAGGAAAAGTGTTATAGGCATGCTTCACAGTTTCTACGCTACATCATTCGCTCTAGGTATACTGCACATCAGGACCGAAACAGATACTTTTCAATTCAAAGATGACGGTAATTGGAAAACCTATGTGGAGAAATTTAGTGATATTCATAGAAAGCTGGAGACATATGATGTAGAAGTGCCCGAAAATGAGAATGCAAGGAAGCTACTCCGTACCCTGCCAAAATCTTTTGCACCGTCGCCAATGGCATTTCAGATGACAAGTGTCATATTTGACAAATTAGCTAACGCTGTAGATGGGGAAATGTCACCTCGCAGAATCAACACAGGAAGATACCAATGACTACTTTTTCCTCAAATCAGGCTTCCAAGAACACATGGACGCTGGGAAAGTTTCAAGAGCTTTTAGAAATGGACCTGGAAATGGACTAATTCATAAGAACTCCAAATGGGACAATATTGACTGTTATGTATGTAGTAGACGGGGACATAGGGCTCAAGACTGCTGCTATAAAGCTCAAACTTATGGACTTTGAGGCAGTAGAGGACGCAGTAGTGAAGTATACCGTAGTTGTGGCCTTTTATTTTTTCCGTGGTGGTCATCACGGGGGTAGAGACCATCCATAACCATCATACCAAGGAAATAACCACAACTCAGGTGGGATCGACTTCCTCATAGCCGATACTCAACTACCAATGTCGATGGAAGCGAAAAACCCTAAATCAACACTTATACGCGACAAGCTCATTATTGTAGTCGTATGGTTCAGGATGAACACCACCGAACTTCCCAAAGACAAGCCTAAACAATAGACGCCCTCCTGGAGGATATGGGTTAATTGCAAAGATAAAATTAAAGTCAAAGCTTGCTACAATGGACAGAGCCAACGTGGACTCAGGTTTTATTGATTCAAGAGGCACACAACATTTCGTATACTCCAAGAAATTCTTTTAAGAAAATAATATATCTAAGTGGAGGAAGTACAATCCGCATCGGGGATATCGGACATAATCGGAAAAGGAACTGTAAAGCTCGACCTCGATGGGGGTAAATTAGTCGAAGCGTACCATATTTCCAGGTTCTCTAACAACATCATTTCGGTTGGAAAACTCTCTATTCATTAAGCATACTATTCTCCACTTAAAATCACATGATATGGACACACAAGAACGAGAACAGAGTTTTTGACAACTTTTCGAGAAAGTTAAAAGGAAGCTCACATACAAAGCATACATCGAATATGGGATTTATGCAATGGACTTCATCAGACCTTCCAACACACGCCTCTTTTCGGCTGAGCGACAAAAGAACTGAACACAATCGGTAACCTTAGGCTGAATTTCATGCAATCAGACGTTTTCAATAGCAGACTTGGAACTTCACTGGCACTCGGTAGCTGGAAACCCTCACCCGCAACGCTACATGCAGCTTGCAAAAATGTTCGACTAAGTACCAAAAGTTTCTTTCCGTACTTTGGAAAACATGCTGTGAAATTGGAAAAGCGATAAAGGCTCCCCTCATAGGGAGCAAAAATATAACAACTTCTCCAAAACAGTTGTAACACCTAGAAATCAATGACAAAATATCCCCGCCAAGTCTTGGAGGAAGCAACTATGCCATTGTTATCATCAAAAACTTCTCATTAAATTCTGATGTTTATTTCTTTTCTAAAAAATCCGACGTCAGTGACTGCATAGCGCACTATAAGGCAGGATCCTAGAATCTAGCAGGGTGCCGCTTGCTAAACCTGCGACTGGACTTGGAGGGTGAAAACACCGCAAACATCGTACAGTAGTATTGTGAGAAGCATTTTATCGCTCTCGAATACTCACCTCCTTATGCGTCGCAAAGCAACGGCACTACGGATCGATTAATTCAGGAATTCTCAACACGATGCCGCAGTCTGCTTCTCGGTTCAAGCCTACCTCAGAACCTATGGGCTGAGGATATGCAACACGCTATATGGCTACGCAACAGACTACCAGCATCGAAAACCGACAATATGATACCATTCTCAGTTGGAATCCAAGAACAAACATCAATTTCTCCAATTTCAGAGGTTTGGACAACATGGCTTAGCACTCTTATACAAACCATGCACGTCGACTCAAAATAAATCCGTTGCAAAGTCTATCCATGGATTCTTTGTTGGAATTAGAACTGACCAGGTTCTCTATCGGATATTTCTTCCCTGTGAAATAAAATAATTCTCACTCGAACCCAGGACTTGAAATCATGTTCAAAGGAACAGTTCCCAGGCGTCGCAACTCTATTAGAGGATTATCAAGACAATCAGAGTACAGCCATAACGATATCGGCGATGGAGACAATTTCTCTGAAGAACTATTGGCCCAAGCTTTCGAAGTCTATCGCTTACCCCGTTCATAGGTATCATTCCAAAAACGCTCGTACGACACCAAAATACCAACCTCGTTCAAGAAGGTCCTTCAAAAAAGAATTCTAACTCTGCAATAGAAAGATAGTACTGTGCTTAGGTGAGAAGAGGTACTCGGCGTTATCTCAAGTGAACCCTACCAATACCATTCCTTGGAACTTTAAACTTAAAAATTAGACAGGATTGGGAAAGAATTCTTCACCAAAGCAAAATGCTGCCTCTGGGGGGATTTACAGAGCCACCATGTCGACTTTGAGCCCTCACAGTTGTATGTCTCGCGCGCATCACACGATGCGATAAAAATATTACTGGCAATCGCGGCCTCAAATGGATTCATAATCGAAGGCGGAGACATCCCAAACGCATATTTGTACGAGGATCTAGATGTTCCAATATTGATGGAACAACCTTCTGACGATAGTATGATCAAGCACGCACTAGGTTTGTCTGTGAACTCCTTAAATCCATGTATGGGACAAAAACAAAACGGAAAATATGGGGATCTTTGCCCTCCAAGACTCTTGTCAACAGGAGTTTTACATGCTCAAAGATTGACCAGCAACTATACTTTAAGAAGTATAGTAACGAGATCCTATATCTCGTAGCAGTGGTGGACGAAATGATCTTTATTTCTAACTCCAAGCCAATACTATACCACTTCAGACAACAACTCGGAGGTCGCATTGATTTGACAAGCTACATTGTTTCACTGGATGAGTATTGCAATACAGTTCATACGGGGTACGCATAAGACAGCCACTTTATGCGAAAGACATTGTTCGAAAATAAGACATGAAAGGATGCAATATCACCCGCACTTCTTTACCAACGGATGCTGACACCATGCCAGCATACCTAAATAAATCTTTACTTTGTGGCTTTGATCATGCCGGATACCTCTCATTAATTGGAGAACTGCTTTACTTATTTATGTGTACACGACCAGACCTCGCGTTCTCAGTCCCTTCTCTGACCCGTCAAACACATGCCCCTACAAATCGAAACTGACAACTCGTTAAGATAATTTTGCGATATGTCCCGAACCTCCCGATATGGACTCCATCACAAGACAAATAAAGATAAGCATTCTAGCTCCCTTCAAGCATACTAGGATTCAGACTGGGCAGTGCAAGCATGCAAGGCGTTCCACTACCTGTTATATCATTTCACTGAATGCTGGACCAATTCTCTGCAAAAGCCAAGAGCAAGCAATAATCGCACCCTCATCCGCAGGAGCAGAATAATTGCACTCTAAACATGCGCCAAACCCTGACATGGGTACGAGGTCTATACGGGAAACACTAACTTCGCTCCTTTTGAGGAAGTTCACTTTACTTTGAATCAAACTACTATCACCACTGAAAGTCCTGGGGCCTTGGATGTCGCAATGAATGAGCAAATATCTCAGAGAAAAAACACATTCAGATCAAGTGGCCTGGCATCACGTGAAAGAGTTTTTGAGTGAAAATAATCAGATTGACAAAAATATCCACAAAAATTAAACTTACGTACATCCTGAGGAAGTCTTGAGACTACAAAACGTTCTACTACTTGATTCTCGAACTTTTAGTAGCTTTTTAGATGTATGAAACTCCCTTTACCAAGGAAAAAATGAGATTAATGGAAAACAGAACACCTCTACCCGTTGTCGCCATTGCGTACTCCAAAGACCTTGTTACCTATGTCTCGGAGAACGGAGTGAATCTTCGCGACGGGTAATTAAGAGAAAACACTGTTATAACTCTGATATCCAAAATTAGTAATTCACAGAGGGCTCTCAATCACCTAAAAGTGGCACTACAGTTGGATTCAGGCAACCATCGGTACCAATTACTGCTATGTGAAGATGTGAACCGGGTATTTACACCAATTAGATAAGAAATATTTGAATCTCCAACAATATATACTGTACATATTGAGATGTATCATGTGCTACGTGTTCAGCCTTAACATTATGATAATCCATTGATTTACATTCAAGAGTATGTGGCCTAATTTGTAACAAACATATTTCTTTAATTGAGGGTACTATGCTCATTTCTCAGATATCAAATGTGATTCTGCTTTATTTACTGGGTTTGACTGAGGTCTGAGGTCTGACGAAACAGCGGTTTCGCCGAGGAGGGGTGCTGCTGTATGTACTACTAAAAACGCATCTGAGAATGTAATAACGGAGTGACAATGGGGCTCTCGCTCAGGAGAGTGCGTGCATTCCGGAATACCAAATGCAAATGAAGAGAGTGAATAATCAACAATAACCCGCGAGAGAGGTTATACTGGCAGTATAAAAATAGGGACCGCTGGTCAACAAAATATACAAAGGGACGCGGGCCAATTTTCCATGTTCTGACAAATTTCAGTGTCTATTCAAATTTCGGAATCAATCAGATGTAGACTAGACGACGTGCACTGTGAGAAGACGCCTACGCAAAAGGATCTTGTGACGAGATCACTGGCGTCAGTTCTGATATCTAAGGTCTCACACCGTCGCTGTCAACAATAGTCGACCAATTATCAAGGGCTGACTGGGAAACTAAATTACCTCCTAGCGTATCCCCACTGCTTTCTCACCAACTGGTGGTATCCCTTGCGGATACAAGATAGATGTTCAAGACAATTTATATGACATAGATATATCAATACCGGGGCGCTGGACGATTCGAGGCTCTTCACCTTGCCTGTAGAACCCAAAGTATTATGTAATTCTTGTTTGGCCGTCTTACACCATGGTGTTATTTTCTTAATTTATTCTTCCTAATGTCTAAAGGAACATTGGCTTCATATGAGGACACAGTTAAAGATTAGTTATTTTAAGAAAATGTTCTTTCTTTTTCTGTCGTTTTTCTGCTAACCTATAGTTTCGATAAAAACAAACTTTTCGGTAATCTTAGCGCTAGTCAAGGGTACTACTACTTTATTACAGTTGATAAGTTTCCATTTTAGTGCCAATTTGCCAAATTTTGTCTTGTATTTTAATGCTTTAGCCGAAGTGGTGTAGATTTGAAGCCACTGAGCATCAATTTACTGTAATCTTATGTTTTTGGTGTATAATTTTTAGTAAATATTAACGGAAGCCCCCAAATTTCTCACTTACTGTACGTTTTTGTAAGATAAAGAGGTTTGTACTCATATTACGACAAAGTGTGCCTCGTATCAGGATAAAGTTATGACGAATAGTAATTAGGGCTTCAGTTCCTCGAACGAACATTCAAACTTCTTTGGGACAAAAATGATCGATCATGTAAGGGCGTTTACAAAAAAGCTCTTTTCTTGATTAACAAAATAGTTACGCAAGGTATTTTGGAGAGTTTCTTGAGAGGTGATCCTTTCTCTTACGTACTCATCCAACACTCCTAGCAACCACTGCACTGTCACGAATTCATCTGAGTCCTATGCTTCCGTATAAATTGTACTCGAGACAATACGTCTTACATGCGCAGTACAAACCTCAGCTGCTAAAAGCGTACCCGTGGGCTTCCTATAGCGAGTTTAAGGTGACAAGGGGGACCCAAGGGGTTTCTTTGATTTGCAGGTGATAATATAGCAGAGTAGTTTGGCTGGGGAGGAGTATCGCCCTCCCTAGATCCAAACGCCTTGAGCGAGATAAGAATGAGCGTTGGTTTTGGCTCAGAAATAATAATAGTCGGTGTGAAAGACACTCTGACAACCTACTCTGAAAATCTGCAACTCAATTGCTACAACTACCATCTAGGTCTTTATCTGCTATTCTGACCACTGACAGAAGTCTGGAGTAGCTTTTAAATAGACTACTGCACGGTATGATCAGTTACGTCAGCTATTATTTACTTTAAGCGTCCAACTACTTCGTGAACAGACTTCCGTGGGAAAAGAGTGAGAGGTTATCAACGAAGCAATGGGAGATGGTGATATCGGAACATAATAAGACTACTTATTTCCCGTTTTTTGTCCGCCGAAAGAATCAACAATAATCAATAGGACTTTATAGGTCGTTAAAACAATATAGTAGTGTCAGTGTGTCCATATGCTATGTACACGCACGAAGCGCCCGTACCACGTGATAATGCTCAGAAATGCTGAATGAAATTGGCGTGTACAAGAGTAGCAGATGGATTAAAGACATAGTTAACTTTACCAAGCAAAAAAATTTCCTGTAAAAGCAAAGAAAGGGATTTAAGAAAAGGGAAGTAATTGAGGTGGTAGTGGTACCGGCATGTGCAGGAAGAGCACAAGATGGAGGGCCTACTATCAAAGAAACAGGAAAAAGAAATAAAGCTTTAGAGGTGTATCTATACCCGTCTGCTATTTTGATATATAATAATACTACCTAATTTGTCCTAAACATACTTAATTAAGGTATCTCCGCTGTTGTGGAACCCCGTTCTTACGCAGCGTGGCGAACTGCTGTACAATCAACAGTTTTAATCGCAACGCAACTTTCGTGAAGGCAAGAAGATCTGATGAATTTAATTGGGAAGTGCCAACGCAATACACGCTGGTGAAAGCAACGGGCGGAGTCGTTTAAGGTGCTTAACTTCTCAATATAGTAACCCTACCAAGCGATGAAAGCAAAAACTTTGTGAGAGGCACTATCAATAAATAAAGTATCCGCGAGAACGCGAAAGGAGCCGCAGATCGACTGCGACGACGGCGTAGCAAGCACTTACAGTATTGTGCCATAAAAAGACATTCGCCGATTAACAGAAATAGGACCAAAAAGGATTCCAGTGACGAGGTTATCAGCTACTGTCCACTAATACTGAGCAGAAGACTCCACCCAGTGGCGAGCCTGATCTTCTACCTAGTGTATTTAACGTTGTCAGGGTGATACTGGTCGGAAGTGGACATAACTAGTGACGATATTGCATGCTATAGTAAACATACTAGTTACAGTTAGGTTTCAGCCATAGTAAAACCTTGACTTATGTCCACAATTTGGACCCTTAGGTCTAGTCGGTATGTTACTACTGGGTCACTTGGGACAAACGATTCCACGCAAAGGTCATGGCATGTTGCGATCTCTGTTTGTATACTCTAAGTGGCGGAAAAAAACCAAAAAGTAGGCAGGTGGAATCTCTGAAAAAATATAATCAAGGTGTAGACTTTGATCCAATTATGACCGCCTCGGCTTGAGGAACTCTCGTGACGACAGAAATGTTTAAGAAAAGGTACCTTAAGATTCTTAGTCGATTCAAAAAATCTGTTGACGTAGTGATAGTACAGTTTATCGGGCTCCCAAAGAAGAAAGGGGAAAAAATAAGTCATTAAATCATATAACATGGCCCTTGATGGGTGTGATGAAGAAAAAATCATCAATCGACAAACTGGTTTGGAACTAACAATTTAAACAGAACGGAAGCCATTTTATACATCAATTCTTGGTATCAATTCCATCTGGGCAAAGAATATCGCCCTTTCTTCTAGTAGTTCACACTAAATCCGCGAAAATTCCGAAAATTCGACTAGCACTTGTCACTACCTCGTATATACAGTACAATGCTACATATATTTCCAAGCCTTTTGTCCCGGTATGGACTGAAATATATGAGAGATCCGACTCTCTTTTCTTCTATGTAGCCTGCGGGGCTTCAGTAGCTTTTTTCATTGGCATAGAATTTGTTTTTAGCGCTATTTGTATTTAATTCGATGTAAGGAGCGAACAGGGCGTAACAATTGACTACGAACGCGATATTTACCAGCAAACAGACAGGATACCAGCGTGGATCTAGTTTACAACCAGCGCATCCTTACCAGTTGGTTCCGTGATTAGCAAAAGACCGTTGAAGTGTTCGGGAATGATTAATTTGTCTAATAAGTACCTTTTCATAAAGTCGCGGCCTTGTAAAGGTTATTTCGTCTATAGTTTTTCCAACCTCCAGGGTAGCGTTTTTGGAATACACTTTTTAAAAAATATATTCTTAAAAGGTTACAATGGAGGTTGCTCTTCAATTCATTTGACTTTTGTGGCAGTATCTGCTTTTAGAAATGAAAAGGATTGACCATTTTTGTTTAAAACAAGCTGTCTTATTATTTTTTATCAAAGAAAATCTGCGGTATCTATACTTATTTCGCGAACTATATGAGCCAATTTCCAAGATTTTTAAGGCTACTATGAGATTTCAACTCTATGAAAACTTCCGGCATGTACCGATTTCGCTTCCTAGGATTTGCAGCGATGTGACACAATACGGTCATACAAGGGATGGTTATCACTCCGTAAAGACTGCAAATTATCCAGACGAACCTTCGTGATTCAATCAAATGGCTGTTCGAAATGCTCCCCATAGACTTTGAGGGCCCATTAAAACTTTCGAAAACAGGAAACAGGTATATAATCATCGCGGTGGAACATAAAACCTGTTGTCCAGTTTCGTCTTCAACTGAAAAGGCCAACTCATTTACAATCAGCAGATTAATTTTGACGGGTACAGTACTATCTAACCGTGTGGAGACCCTTTCCATAAATTAACCCTATAACGCCATAGTTTTCTCGTTATCTTTGTTCTAAGAGGGCAGTTTCTCTCCATGCACCCTTTAATAAAACTTTCGACTAGAGAAGATGGTGGAAAAAGTCAAGCACGTCATCAAACAGTAGATCATTATAAGTGGCAGGTACCTTACGGATAATGGATGCAATATCGTGGAATTTTCCCTTCCACGTTCCGATTCATTTACGAAGTCAACCAAAGGATGCCGTCTAGCAGTGTAGTAGCCCTTTTTACGGACTCGAACTGTTGTCACCCCATATTGAGACATTTGCAGAGTCAAGCGCGACCGCAGTTGCTTCAGAGATTTGGGAAGACACACATCAAGGAAGGAAAGGGATAATGCTCTCCAAATTATACATGATTTGCTGGACGCGGGCGGGCTGGCATTGACAGGAACTGGAAACAGGCTTCGCTCATATTTTTCTTAAGCAAAATTGTTGTGACCATGGCAGATTACTCACATCACTTGCCGGTATTGCGTCGATATCAAAGTGTTCTGACGTGTCTAGGGATCCCAAATGTTAATAGCACCTTTGTCCTGCAACAGGATAGCATGTCCAGCTCAACCCACATAATAATTCACTTTCTGCATACTGTAAGAGTCAAAATAAATAGTGCCCTCCTAATGATGACTATTGTGGAGGAAAATTCGCTGCGCCCGCGTTTTCATTGCAGAAACAGTCTATGCAGGGACCTGCGACCAGTCTACAGCCTCTGTCCCTGTGAGACGGACTTTGAAGTCCAACTCTTGTATTGATCTGTCTGGTGGTTCTTTGTAGCCAATGATTATTGCTGATGAGCGCTGATTGGGATGTCCTCAAACGCCAATGTAATTGAAAATACAATTGAAAATTTAGAGAAACTTGAGGAAACCACTCTGTTAGCATGACAACCGATAGCCCACTTCCCAGCTCATGCATACCCTAGCAGAAATAGGTGAATCATTGGAACGAGCTCGACCAAAATCTCTTGGGCTGGTTCCTGATGCAGAAATCTCCATGTATCAATAGGAGTGAGACGAACAAATTGATTTTGGTGATTTACATCTGTTGAAATTTGCAAGTGTCGGGCGATAAAGTATCCAGTGGCTGATCGTTCTCTATTCTTGTACCAGATTTTATTCTAGTAATAATGAAATACTCTTCGCTTCACGCCCCGAAGCTAAGGAGAAATAATGGGCTCGACAAAGATTTTTGCGTCGGGAAGGGCTTTAGGAAGGCGCCCTGAACAAAGCGAATCAATTTTATCCATCAGCATAGTACAGCCATTTTAATTGCATGGTACAAGGAAATCAAGGGGGGAAACTTGCGGTAAAGAAAAATGGAGACCATGCGGAGGGGCGATTGGCTACCATATGTGAGACCTTGGATTTAGCAGCAATATGAAGCAGTCGTATTCTCCGGAGGTTAGTAGATTTTTGATGGAAGGAGTAGGGATTAGGTCTTGGACGTGCCCTTGTAGGTGCATTCGAAGGTATTTTGGACGAAACATGCATCGTAAAGCAAGGTCATGGTATCCCACACGCTAGTTAAGAATGAATTTCATGATGTACTACTGCTATCCGTTCTTGCCAATGCTCTTCCTTGTTCGACAACAACGAAAAAGGAAATGAGTTTCTATTAAAACTGAAGCACTGAACAGTTTCGCTCCCTCCAACAAGTTTTGAAAGATAAAAAAGGGGGATCAATGGCGTCAATGGCTAACTTGCGTGAATGAATTCGAAAATTCAGAGGATTGAAACACAGAAGAGTTTTCGCTCATTATTCTACGTTTTCCACTCGCCATTGTCTTGATTTTTTTTCACACACTTTTTTCTTTTGCAAGATCTTTTACAATTACAGAATCCCACGCCCATTCCAAGACGTAACCCAGAACCCGCTTAGGTGTCAAGAGATCTACAGGTAATACACATTACTGCGAATGCACCACACAGGGGAATATATCACCCACGAAACATAAATTCAAACCATTCTATTCACTTCAATTTTTGGACTCAAGCCGCTGGAAAAAATGAAAAATTATTTCTGCCAAGATCTGACAGTACTACTGAAAAATACGTGCAGCTCCACGAGTTGACTAAGATATTTATTCCCTTTATATCTATTTTCCTTCACTAGAGGCCATTCGAATCCGTCTTTCAATATTAATTGAAACATAGGTCATTATTAAAGTAGAGGACGTCAGTAGCACATATTTATACGGCAATATGTACACTAATATTTACATGGAACACCAAATGGATTATACGGAGAGACAAGAACGATCAAATCACGGTTCCAACTTGTGTAAATCCATTTGGGTCTTCCCCAAGTAGGAATCATATTGTTTTTTTTGTCGTGGAAAATTTGCCGTAGCGGGGCTTTAAGAAATCTCATATTGACTGGCAAATTTTCTTCGAGGCATGTGTTGAGTAATTCCTCCAAACGTTCATCATATTTCATGAAATGGCATTCGCGAATAACCCTATATCGATACTGAATCAATCCAAGAAGAGAATTCGCGACACTTGAGATGATAAGCTTTTGTGTGGCGTCAAAATAGACAGAAATAGTACTTTCAAACAAGAATTTCTCAACTTTTCTCGTAACACTTGGAGAGCATTTTGGCCTCTAATTCTGCACACACCCTGATATTTTGCCCGCAGTGAATTCTGTTGCTCGCGAAGTACACTTTCCTATTGTTCGCTACATTTTGGTCAATCCTATACTTTCTCACGTACCTGTAACACTATTTATTAGCATTCAGTTTCCCCGAAATGTCTCTAACCTGAATCACTCTTAGAAAATAGCGATGGCGTAAGCATATGTCGATTCTGACTGGGCTGGAGGCAAGATTTTACGGAAATCTAAAGGTATATTTACTGGGATGATCAATTATGCGCCCGTTTCATGGAAGAGTTAAATAAAGCCTACTGCGGCCTTATCATATACCAGAGCTAAGTATTTCGCACTTTAATCTCCTGTGAAATAGCTCTCATGGATGTAGCGTCTTTACTTCGAAATTATTTCTTGTAGAAAATGCAATGAAGACATGAAAATACCCACGAAGTTGGTATTTACGTATAGCATTGCATCTATCGCCGTAGATGAAAGGACAAGGTATTATCTAAGATCAAGGTCGCAGCGGTTAGATATCATCAAATGCGAGATCAAATCAAGAAAGCAATAGTAAAGTTTACTGACACTGCAATTAACAACAAAGTTGCGGCCGTTCTTACCAAGGCTATACATAGAAGCGGTTTACGGAAGCATCGCTCGCTTCTTCTTCGTTCACTTCTTCTTTTCAATTTAGTGGTTTTTTGTGTAATTACCCATATATGTGTTTCGGTTACGGAGCAAAATAAGAAATTCTGCAAAATCATGGCCTATATATTTTGGAGCTTGCTATGCCTACCCTTTCGAGCCTGGTGCACTTTCACAGTGAGGCATTACGAGACAACCCTGCTCCCGACAGATGCGGGGCCTCAGTGCACCTTAATCAAGGTCGAACAGTTGGATTCAGACTCAAATCAGGATCAGCTGTATATTGTCTCGAAATGAAACTAGCTATTTGTAGAACACCGTTCATACTAATGCTATAAAATTATCTCTTTTTAATCTAATTTTATCCGATTTTGGTAAAGCTTCGAAATTTTTGAACGGAATAGTTCTTGGAAAAAGTTACACACACTTGTGTTTCAATGGCTATTCCGAGCTAAGTTTCAGGAAGTTTAAGATAAGGTAGCGGGGTCAATTTATGACAAGTTTGATGATCTGTATTTGGTTTTGTTTGATTGTTTGATGTTTTTTCGCTGTTGTGTTTGAGCAAGGCCCCCTAGCGCCGAGTAGGGATGTTTGCGATCACTTTTGTACAGCGCTGTCAGATGGAGAATTTTGATCCAGGAGTGTCAAGCCAGTTGTGGCTGAAGGAAACATAGAACCGTGCAATTACTGTGCGGTGCATACCGTAATCCAGACTACTGCACTTAGTGATAGCTCTAGTATCCGTGGAATATAGGAAAGCTGCACTTGAAGGTTAACCTTCGCCATGTTACTGTGCGTTCCGCACGGCATACTCGTCGATTAGAGTTTTACTGGCTGAGGGTCTGTAAACGAGGGTCGTTGAGGGCCGCCAGGTGAGTGGGCGAATGCAAAACATAATATTATTGTCATTTTTGAAGGAGTTTATTATAGCATAACTGAAACTTTTCCGGTATTGGACGCCTTAAAGTACTATCCTTACAGTATAAGGGTTATTAATGAAGAAGTTTACAGTACCATTTTGTACTGTAAAGTAGAAGTGCACGATGAACCCTGCATCTTTTACAATGTGCAATAAGATTTCGCAATTTATCGTTCGGTGTACTTAAATATTGCTTATATCAATGAATATCGTTTACAATAATCCGCGTATGAGGGTATAGAGAGTTTCAGATAGTTCTTATTCCGAAGAAATCCTCTCAATTTAAGGAATTGACTTACAAACATAGTTTCGGGTAGTAAAACGACTTCCCGCATAGTCATCTCTTTTGCTGCGGCGCTAGTGCCCTGAACAAGAGCGCAGTCTTTTCTATACGCTTCGCGCTTTGGAATATACTTCGATTCTATCCTTAGGCCTTTTGATATCATTCATATTTCAAATAGGATATCTATATTATGGCCTGAGAGATCATTGCTCTTTTTTATATATTCGTGCCGAACTTGCTGGAATTTACTCCAGTCTTGGACAAAACCAGCTGTTGCGGAATAAATGTTTCTTATAAGAAGTTGAATCATCTATAAAAATTCACACAATGTCTGGTCCCCAAGAATGGCTTTTATGTGCGATGAGATGACACAAACTGAAGTGATATTCAGTTATGCTACTACTTTCGACTTTTTAGTCCGCAAATGATTTTACATGCCGAGTGCAGCGAGACGCTCTTTATGTTTACTGTGCTACTTCGAAGTGAAGGCTTCGAAAACTTTTGGTAGCGTTCATGATTACGTAGGTACTAATCTACCTTTTTGTACCCTGTAATAAGTTGGTCGACAAATCCAAAGCGAATCCATATTTTTACTACAAATCTGTTGCATCTGCAATATGTTTCAAAAGGATAACATAAACAATTGAATCTCATTAGTCTCTAATTTTATAACGCTACCGTAATCCACTAAGGAAGAGCATGAAAAACTACGAAATTAGTTTCTGATGGTACTGCTCAAAATCATTTCCGATTATGCTACCAATGAAGTTTTCGTAAACTATATATCCGGACGTACACAATCTATTAATAAAAGTATCCAGTGCAAATTTGAAAATATATCCGCGTTATCAACGTTAAAGTATGAGCAAAAACCACAGAAAGTTGCGCAAAGAATTGATCCAGAAACTAAAACACTTCTAGAAATGGAGATAATCAAGGCAAAAATTCCAGAATACCGTAGCGTTAAATTCTGTAACAGCTTAAAAACAGCACTCTAATCCTTTCTAGTAACGAATTGGCTGTATATCTCGATTGTGGACACTGGGAAAGACCATCACTCTTCTTAAGAGATCTGTAACACTTTTCTTTTTTGTAGTGATTAAGACGAACTTCAATCCCATTGTGGCATTTTTGCAAGCTGGTCTACCTTCTTTGTATTTTAGAGTGGAGTTACATCTGCTGTTGAAGCAAAATTTCACGTGAATGCGAACTACCTCACAAGTTGACTGGTTTTTCAGCCATAATATTTGTTACGTAAATGAACTTCCGCTTTTTAGTTCTTTATCATAATATTCGAACCCTATAGCTGCAAAAGTGCTCATAACTATTCCTTATTTACAAAATAGGATACTAATTATGCGTAATTGACAGAAATATTAAATCATCCTTGTGTAGAACTTATGAGATCGAAAAAGAAATCAGTACGATGAAATTAAATGCAAATTTTGTTTTGAACCTGAGCCAATTGGAAATATCCCTTCTGATGCTACTTTTTTCTGAACCCGCTTCACTATACCGATGTAAGAATCTGGTACCAGCTCCCAAAAATTTAATGCACTCTGGATTTTACAGAGAACTAAAGACTAACAGACCTATGATATATCCAAAAATCTTCAATACCAATTACTTTTTCATCACCCCTTGTTGCTTCTCTCGCAGTTTTATCGTTTAACAGTATAGTACTTCCAATTTATTTAGAGCCTGCTCACATCCAAAGTAAGTTATCACCACAAAAGTATGCAATCATCCTTCGCAACAGGAAAATCTGTCTCAATACTATATTCTAACCATTACTGATACTGCAATATGATCTGGTAGCCCTTGTTTTATGTTTGTTTTGTATCTACTATCAAACGTCAAATCAGGATATAAACAATTCATGCGCAGTATCTAAGATGTTGTTTATTGCATCGAATCAAGGGAGTAAATCGAGATGTATATATATGACTTACTGAAGATAAAGATATCGCTACATATACAAATACTTTGTATAATTAGACTCAAAAAGACACCTAAGGTTTCAAGTAGACTTAGCTATACAGATATTTTTTGCAATTAAAGGCATCAAACAACTCAAAACGAAGCAAAAATTTGTCTTGAGCATAGAAAATCATATTATTCGCCTATTGATCTATAACGCTGTGAAACAATACGAATTACTTAGCTCACATGGAAACCTACTCTTCATTATTACTATTGTTAGACATTATGTCGCATGAGGAAAATCAAACCCCTCTCAAATCCCATACAGATGTACTACATAAATGCACTTTATAAATTCGAGTCCTATCGAGATAGAAAAATCCTGCGCTAAATTTCTCTAAACTGAAAATTGTGGCTTTTATCCATATTTCTATATCTAAACTGGCCAAAAAACAAATAAAAGCAGGCTTTCGCAGCTAGAGCTATTCATAGTTTTATGGGACGACGCAAATAGGAATTAAATTTCCTTTGGGATTCTTCAAAGAATGAGCGGATAGAAATAAGAATACTTTCGTGCGAAATATAGGCATTTTCGCTAGGCTACTAATACAGATGTAACTCTGAACACGTCACGAAACAGATAGAAAATAATTTTTTTGTAGCAATGTTTTCTGATTCAAAGTCTAATTTTGAAACCACTACAAAATCTGACCTTCCCAGAGATATTCACCTGATGGATGACATCGCTGCTATGGGACAAGCCTAGAGTGAAGATTAAATTGTAATTTCAGTTTAACAGCTCTGCAAACAATGTAGTCCAAAATATTACTGAAGAAAACGAATACTGCATACTAGGGATTGCTGTATTAACCTCAAACTTTCAATTTAAGATATAAAAGGGGAAGTAAGAGTAACTTAGTTCATTACGAAAAAGTCTGAATTTAAATACTTTTGGTATGTCTGGATACTAAGGGATGCTCAGAAGACTCCGAAACTCTGTAAAGGATAGATTTGAGCGAAACATGAATTTCAATAGGATTTACATCGTCAAAATTAGGCTAAAATCTATGCAAACTACCGCTCGCGCATCTTCTCACTCATTTCGAGTGATCCAAGGGTTTGAATGCTGTTTTTTCTATTTTACGTATAAATTCTATTATTTTTTCCACCTTGGAGGCCGGGGAAGTAAAAACACATCAATTACACGACTACCACTTTATATTATAAACGATTAAAATTAGACTGAAAAAACTTCCAAGCCATTCTTCTTCAAAAAATCTTACAAAAACTTGTTAGTACTGACCAAATTTACTAATATATTTCTCAGTAAGGTTGAAACAATTCACAATATGTGGTTTAAAACACAATTTTTTTTGAAAAAAATGGACTCTTTCAGCGTTTTTATAGCTGTTTTGACAGGTGATACAATTTTTATTGGTTTTTTTGTGTTTCATACTGTTTCGCTTGATTTCTTGGTTGCTGTTGTTGAATATTTTATAGATTATGTTGATACTGTGGCGTTTGTGGTGTTTTTTAATTATAATCACAATTTTTTAGTTACGCGTTCTATTTATATAGCATTTTCTGAGCCCCTAGCTTTGAATCTCAGACTTGTTAAGTGAATTTTATTAACTCTTTCGTCCAACTGATCCGAAAAAATTAAATCAATAATATGAAGAACAGGCCCTGTAGAAGACACGGTAAAAAGAACCATTGTAAAACTAATGCGTCCCTCCTCGAGAGCGAAGTCGGTTTCTGAGTAGGAAGATTTCCTTGGACCCATTTGATATGAGGAACTTCGATACAATCATATCGGCGGTATTCTTCGTTTGCACTTGCTCCGGTTTAATATTCGCCTCTATTGAATGGGTAGGAAGAATTATTTCGACAGGTTTAGTTGAATTTTATGGAACCTAGACCTTACACTTTTTCTGTTTTCCTCCCAGCGCTACGAATAATCAGTCATGTAGACATTTTGATACTAATCTTCAGGTCAAATTTATCATAATATGAATTAAAATTGCTTTTAAAGCAAAAATCTATATACAAAACATAAAACTTGCCGGATAATGTACCCTTTTGAACAATAAATGTCCATCTTTGCAGGATTTTCTCTAGCGTTAAAGCTGTTGACTTTTCTTGGAAATTTCCTAGTCGAATATTCCCTACTTTGACAACAATAAAGAATGATTCATTATTCATAAGGTACAATTTTAACTTAATGTTCGCAAAATCTCAGCATGTACATAATTTATTTACAAATTTATTAAATGTTATGTGAGGGCAAGAACTATACGATAATACCTTTTCTGTCAGTTTTTGAATTTTTCAATTAAAAACCCCAAAATATAGAAATACTACAGTAAAACATTAGAAAATTATATTTCAAGTAGTCTCGGAGTTGTTTCTAGCCAAAATTTGAAAGAAAAAGCGTTTTGAAAACTACAAAATCCTTCATTTAAAAAGATAGGCTAACTTCTCTTACATTCTGTAAAAAAAAAAGGTGTAAGAAGATTTTTCAATTCAATTCATTGGCTCTGCTTTAATTCTATTTCACGCATCACATACACATTCCATATGGGCTCCGACAGTCTAGTTTTAACTTTTCGCGACCCTCATTTAAAAAAAATCCGCCGATTTTCAATATCATTGAGTTCGGGTGACTTTGTGTTTTGAGCATAAAAGAGAGACGAAACTATATTCGAGCCATATTCACAATCTTTTGCAGTGTTGTAATCTCTTAAGGGCAGATAGATTCCATGCTGGGTTTCTGAAAAATTTCCACCCTTGGTTAATTTGGACAGAGTTCATACTATGTTGGAGGAAAGCTAAAACTATCCAGAATTCCAAGGGGTTCAAAAATTCCTCAATGGGGTTTGACACGATTATCAATTTCAATTTTTTTACTATGAACAGTGCTCCATCTCTATTAGTTTAGTAATAAAAATACCAGAAACCGCACTACTCGGATATTTTCCATTAAAATTTTCACCAACTTCGGGTTTTTTCATTTGATTTCGGCCTTAAGCCACTGCTTAAATTCGAGCATGAGGTATTCTTAGAGTAACTTCTCGAGATTGTCTGAAATTAGGGTGGAGGATTCCACCGTGAGCGAAATAGTGTCCAATTCAATATTTAAATGCGTACAGGAAACCACTTGTGCTTTTTGTGCTTTCTTTAGAATATTTTCTGTTCGATTAAGTTATGTGTCGAAGAGACCCTGTAAGGATGGATTTTCATGTAATTGTCATTGAACATTATTTATGGAAGGTATTATATTGGAACCCTTTGTTCAATCAATTTCTTTAAAAAATGTGGCTCAACTGACACGGAAGCATCGGATAAACTTGTAAAGATCGGAAGGAGAAAATGCTTGGATACAAATTCAACTTGAGAATCGTACTTAACGTAAGTTCATTGATTTGGTGCGGACAAATAGGGACAGAACATACCTTAAGGATTTGCAGAACAATGGAATAAAAAGAGAAATGATGTGTTCGACCGGCTGTCGGTTGGCCGACTGAGTTAACCATTTTCTAATGTGCTTTTGATAGCACAGAAATGCAGGAAGGATACCCGTTCCCACATGAATTAGCACACGGGTTTTGCCAATAAATTCTTGCAATTATAATTCTACTGACCTTGTAGAAATTTCCCTATCCAACCAGGGATCCATACAGCATGTGCTAGGTGTTTTTTTTCACGGTGGTAAATAGTGAGTAACATTGTGAACTAGATAACCATTGTGTTCCTTTATTTAGGTAGCACTTATTTGCACCTCCCAAAGCGGCAAGTCCCACGCGTTACTGTATCGAAAAAAATCGTGGCTTTTAATGTACCCGTATCGTCCACACTGCACCCCACACAGTTCAGTACCAAATATTAATCCTTTATATCACCATTACACGAATCATCCTGGTAGATTCCTTCTGAGAATTTTTTCACACACAGTACATCAATCATTCTTGAACCGATGTAAAATATCTCTCTCTCTGATAGGATTGGGTCAGCAGTACTCAAGAATGTTTGAGTCATATTTTCTTCTGAAAAGACGAGCTACTTCCAATATTTAAAGTACAGGAGACGTTTTCGCAAATCCATTGTACGTGAAGATTTGGTTTCTCTCTGAAAAGGTTGACCCATCCGAATATATATCCCCTCCCTCTTCTAACATTACTGGTATTATCTGAATGCTAATAATAAAGGAATGATACGTCCTAAGAAAATCCGGTTGTATATTATTATTGAAGAACTCAAATATGACATATTTTGAGTGGCAAGGCACTGCATATTTTGATTATAAAGTGTCAAAATAAAGATTTATACAAATAAATGGCCATACTTTTACCCTTGATAACTTTAAACTAATATAACATCTGTGGAAAGATGGGATTCCGAATAGTTTTTTTCGAGCACCCAAAATTTCCAGCCACGTCTTTCTTCGTCACCACTTCATGCTCATGTGTAAGAATGCGACGTGTTTCCCGAACCTAAATACCACGACATCTTCTTATTTACGTCTGTATTAAGTTATACTAATTGGTGATGTAGAGTGAGTGGATACTTATTTCATCATTTTACTAAGCTTTTAAAACTATAAGAGTATAAAATAGGGGTTCTAGGTTAACATCGTATTCATTCGTTTAAAATCTTTCCGCGAATTTTGTGGCGCATTACTTCGTGAATTTGTGTTCCTCAACCCTATATCTGAGATAAATTCTGCACAAACACCCATTCGACAGAAAAAATTAAGTACATTTGGGGGTTTATTAAAATTTTCTACCCAAATTTTCGATTTCGATGACTTTTTCCTGTCTCGTTCAATATTGGTGAGTGCTTTCATGCTGAACTGTAACGCTGAATAGTGTTATGTTGGATAATTTTGAAAATAGAAAGTGTGAAACCGCTACTTGACAGAAATGCCGATGGTGAATTTCATAAATCTTTGAAGGAATTTTTCGTATTACGAGCTATTGAAAGTAAAGTTTCTTTTTTCTGAAATTTTTCGAAATATATTGTGTTACTGTTGGGGCTAATGCCATACTGAAACTGGAAGAGATTATTTTAGTTCTCTTTTTACTGGTCTAATTTTCGGACATGCCATTCCACTTTAGAAGACAAGCAGATCTTTATCTTATTTCCTCTGCAAGCTCTAGCAACTTCTTTTGAATTTATGAAACTACACAGCGCTTTTTTGACCCCTATATTGTATCTGGATTTGTTTTCATATTCTTTGAGAACTATCCGTATCATAAGGCCATCGCCTCTAATATGTCCCTTAGTGGATGTCTGGTCTTTCTCTCCATTATCTTTCTAGTTCATAGGCATACCACCTTCTCTGTCTAATGAAATCTCTCTTCATCAACTTTGAACATATAATATTTGCCTGTGGCGCTCCAATCTAGATTTTAAGGTGACATTGTTTGCGATCCTATCCTTGCCTAAATTTCGGGAGGTCATTTTCTCTCTATGTGGAAATCACTTACCTCGCGTTAAGTCCAGTGCTGGATAGTTGGTTCGGGATTTGGTGCATTCATGCTCTCTTGCTCGGGAATAACTTACCAAACATGTAACTAGGTATTTTGTTTCGGTTTACCTTATCTTAGCACAAAATCCATCGAGGCGGCCAATTTTTTTTATCGTTTGTCCTGAAATCAAAAGAAGCGAATATAGTCAAAATTATTGATGCAATTAAAAATCCGATTTTTGTGTAATTGCGTTTTTTAGCGGAATGTCGTAGAACGCAGTCTTGGATATTGATGATTAGCACTACTTTTATAAAAAAACTTTAGATACTGGTAATACATTTTGAACACAATTATAGTGCATGGAAATAATAGGACCCCTGGGTTATGGTGATATAGTGGCACTACCCCTTTTCGCCAGCGTCCCATTTTAGTCAGTGCCTCGTTGTCGCCAGTGCCCTCAGGTCCTCGGTTTCCCTTGGTCGCCAGTGCCGTTTGCTCGCCCTGTATGCCACGGGCCCTGATGAAGTACAGTAAGTACGTACGTACTGTACTTTACAGTGCCGTATAGTACTGGCAACGCTTCGGCTTTGACACTACACATCTTGTTGTTCACTAGGGCGGCCGCCGCAACCTTCGCCCTAATTCTATCCTTCTTCCTAAATCCCGTAATTACACTCCCCAAGATACGCCCCGGTCTATGGCGGTGACCTTTCAAGATCATGGCCCACTGGAGGTTCCTTTTTCAGGAATTGAAGATTCATGTTGGTTTACTTTAGGTCACAAGAACATCCGCGTGCACATTAATACGGCCAACATCTAACGCATAGAATGAACTCATGAAGAACTCATTAACAATATCAATAAAGGCGACGCAAATAATATAAAACTCCTCACAGAGTTTAGACATGTTCATACTAAAGAGTGGGATGGTGGGAGAGAAAAAGACATGCTGAACAAGTTGGCTGATCTAGGGGAGTGGCTTCCGCGTTACATATCAGTTCCGCGCGCCTTATGATCTCCCGGAACGTTCGGCATTGGCTTCTTACTCCCGTTAATATCTTCATCTTTATACAAACATAGAGCGTTTGTATGTACAACTATCCTAGTGCGCATATTTGGAGACCCATAATAATACCCTGCTGGAGGTTCCACCGCCAATTTTTCGAACACCCCAGTCATTGCTGAACCCAACGTAAGACTCTTACTATGCTCCCCTCCTGGAACATGGAACAGAAAGTTGTCCGATGGCCGTATCTGTTGCCACTTGGCAATAAGGTTGCCGGACTGTCCCCTCATTGTCCTAGGCCAATTCAAGTTCTTTGGATATGAAAACAGAAACGTACAGCTTGTCAACTTCCCTTTCTGGTGAGTAAGCGTAGCTTGGAACACTCCATCCTCCGTCACCTCAACCTCATACGAGATCACATCAAAGACTGTGTCAGACCTACACTGAAATATGTAGGCTAATACCATCATAGCACAACAGCCTACAACTTCAAGGTCTTTCGACGTCAGTGCAATCTGAAAAACCCGCAGCATCACCTGTGCCTTAATCCCTACTCGTTTTTCCCCTTGCCTCGCCTCTCCTATCTTCCTTCTTCTCGTCGGCTAACATCAAATTTGACACCAAACGTGTCTTCTTTGGAGATACGTAGCCAAGGTAATGGAGGTACTTTCACACTGCGGATACATTCTGGTGGGCCAAATGGGTTCCTACCCTGCCTTCAAGCGATAAGTACCTGCTATTCAACAGCACGTCTCCTTCCCCAGCCGAAAGGGCGGTCCAACCGAATTCTTCACAAAATGCCAGCCACTTATTAAGCTGGCTTAACCTGTTTCTCCACATTGACTCCGCCCATCCGTGATTGCCAAAAAAATTTGCTGCCTCCTCTTCCGCAACTGACTCCCCTCTACTCCTTCCGTTATCCCAGTTTTCGTCAACACCACCGCCCTGATTTTAGTCTCCCATTCGGACCGTAGTCTGCCTACACCACAAGCAGCTCCATCAATCGTTGATTAGACGAGTCCATGTGTAGACGTTGTAACCTCTTCTAACCTGACCGTGCATGATCTGAGCGCCCGCAAGCGCGCAAGCCAAGGTTTTGCAGACCAGCTCGGTACTATCATCACGCTCTGCCCTCCCTCCACCTCGATCTTCTCTCCACAAACGGGATCACGTCGAATGGGGGTTCCACAGACTGCCCCTCTCATCCCCCAATCGCCGTCCATTTGCGTGGTCAAAAAATTCCGCCTCGCCACCATGCTCTCGCCCAATGGTCTGTGCTGAAACACGATACTGTCGAGGAGTATTCCTCTCGAATCGACTCACCCAGTTCCGCCGTCACTCGAACGTCCCCGCATCCCACGTACGCGAGAGCGCGTCCTCAAATCGTTTTACTGCTGAAGGAATCTACCTGGCCTTGATATGCGCCCACCAGTTCCCGCAACAGCACTTAGAGTTTCCACAACTCCACCCACATCTCCCGCGGCGCTGACACTATCTAAGATCGCCATGAACGCCCCATTTTCGTCGTACAACAGCGAAAAACGGAAATACGCCACAAGTCCTTCGTTTTCCTCTCCCTCCCACTTCTCACGGGTATCGTCCTCCTTCGCTTGTTGCCCAAAACTGCCGCTCCACAAAGATATATCGAAGTTGATTGTTCGTGTGTATAAATGGGCCAATGGTAGAGCCAGTGTCAGCGACTCACATATCCCACAGAACCGCTGGAAAAAGGACAATGAAACCAGAAGCCGATTGCGCCCGGCGACAGCCAAGATTTTCTTCGCCAGCCTCCGCACCACCGTTACCTTCCGGTCCGTTAGATACATCCCATCACCTAAACGTCGATAGGCACACCCAGATGTTCCAATTCCTGCGCTCATTCCCATTCTCCCTTCTCTGGTTGCCTCACCAACCCGAACCTGTCGAACAGTCCATCCAACAAGCGGCCAGCTTCCTGGTAATTTTCCTCAGTCGCCGCCCGGCTAGCGGGACGGCGCTAACAGAAAGTCGTCAATATACGGCAGAAATCGATAACCAAACTCCTTTCCTATATAACGCACCAGTGGTCGTAGGATTTTGCAAAACCAGTAACAAGACCGACCCCAACCAAACGGAAGAGCAATATAAAGATAGAAGCGGCCATTATATCTGGACAGAAAGAATTTCTACGTCCAGCTGCAGAGAAGTGCCAGTACCCGCTCTTGAAATCCCACGACATCAGCATATCTTCCCCTCTATTTCTACTACAAATGACTGTACTGTCTCCAACTTCACCGTCGTTTTCGGCCAGTGCTTGCTATGTTGACTGAAGTTGATCATTTATTGCCTTCCTCTCCTCCCCTTCAGATTTTGACGCCACAAAGGATGACGAAACCATCTTTCCTTCTACTGCAGCCCTTCATACATCTTCTTTCCCAATCTTCTCGAATTCATTCAACCCAAACCCTTTCCGCAGTCCCCTTTCTGCAAACTGCCGGTCCTCCTCCGTTTTAATTACTCCATCACCACTTCCTTCGGGAACAGTACCATTGGGAGCTCTCTAATTCCATACTTTACCGCCCTCATCACATACTCCGACGCCCCCACACCAAGTCTCATATATCGGCCATGGACGCCGTCAGCCGCCACAAAGACTGTGGGAACCTGGCCCTTATTTTTCGCGCGCATTCTGTATCTACCACAGTATGGACAGGCTGTCCTGTACAGTTCCACGTGTACTTCCCACGTCTAAGGCCCACGTGTAAGGTCGTTAGCAATCCTTTTTCCTTTAATTATCCCTTTATTTAGTAATTACTATAGAATAATTAGCTGACATCTCCACAGTAAGTAGCACTTCGATTAATTAGGTTCGCCGGCCTTGGCCCCCCACAGTAACAAAAACCCCCCCGAATCAATAGTCTACCTTTCTACTTCTGTGACCGGAGTAGTCCATAAGTTCGAAGCCAACTAGGATTCCTAGCTAGTGACCGGCAAGCCTATCGCTGCACAGGCTCACTATAGCTAGATCTATCTAGCGTGCCACCTGAGTAGTCGGCGCTACCCTTTTTGCTAACACTTTCAGTCGCTGCCGGAGTAGGATTGCCTGCCCTTTCCCTTACTCAACTTCTTTCCTTTTCTCCTTTGTTTTCCTTTCTTTTACCTCTTTTTCCCATTCTTTCTAACCCGGAGAAATTCACGGAGGATCGCAGGGCATCTTCCAGCCTTCCGAGCGCGTCCTGCAGTCGCCCTACCCTGCTAACCCACTTAGCTGTCTAGGAATCCTAGACTGGTCTCCCGAAGATGCTTTGCTTCTAAAAACCCAACCACCTGTTGTGTGGTCTCTTTAAGTGTCCATATTTCTACAACGAGTTCGTTTTGGACATCGTTACGACATTTAACACCCCCTCCAGCCTCTTTGGGTATCACTCATCCTCAGCGGTCGACGCAAGGAAACCCTTCGATCCCACTCCTCGGGCCTTTTGTAGCTTTGCCTTGGTCAGCTGCTTCGCTGCCTCCACTTCGAGCTCCGTCTTCAACGCCTCCCTTGATGCCTGCAAGACTCCGAGAACTCAACGTCGTGACCTCGGCTACCTAAAAAGGACATCTGTCTTTCTGATTCCAATACTTGCTCCGTGATATCCCTAGATTACTGGGCTCTCATGGATAAAAACTCCAACGACGTCTGCACCGCTATCTCCGCCAACCTCAACTCCCTCCCCATCTCTTCCACATCTCCGGCTCTCATCTTTGCCAATTCTAATGCCATCAGTCCGAGCTAAGTCCATAATCCTGCAGCGTTGATTTACTCCTATCTCTTCGCGGACCGTCAGTTCTTGCCCCTAAGTTCCGGGAGGAGAGCATCCGCCGTGGTTTTAAAGTACCTCATATGTGTAACAGGTATGTGTGCCCGCGGTCAAACACAATCCCATCTCCAACCAACTTAGAGTCATTGAGCTCGATGGGCACTTCTCCATAGTCCCGACGGGCCGGTCTCAGTGCTATCTGCGCCACCCGTAACACGCCGGCGGGGCTGCAGCCGCCGGAGCTGCCTGAAGCCGCCCCTTCCTCCCCTGTAGTTTCCTGAAGGTGTTCAGTCATAGCTTCATAGATACTCTTAGCGTTCTAGCAGAGTTTGTCAGCGCCAGGCTTTAACAGGGGGTATTTCTCTAATCTCAGAGAAATTGACATGCCGAAAAAGTCGGCTGATCTAGGGGCGTGGCGTCTGCGTTAATGTGCAGTGCCGCGCGCCCCGTGATCTCTCGGAACGCTTGGTATTGGCTCGCTACTCCCGTAAATATCTTCATCTCTATACGCACAGGTGTTCACACATCCAATAAATGTTGGGCCGATCAAGGCCCTTGGAAATCGTGCTAAGTAGGGTAAAAATGACGTTTTTATTATGGAGTATCAATTGCAGATGGCGTCGAGCAATAGATTATGGGGACGAGACCCACAGTGCGTGGCGACTGATATATCCTGAGGTGAGAAATTCTCTGAGAATAACTTTCTGTGGTATAAGTTCAGCTCAAACCGCGCTCCAATAAACAACTGTCGTGAATCTGGACAAGTAGCGCCGCGAGGCGTACGAACAGTGTTTGCTGCTCCTGAACAATCGTAACAGCTGCATGTGCGGCAATTCCAGTCGCAAGCCGGTTGGCTAATTCCAGAGCAGCTTGGTACCAGGCCCCCAATGTGGAGATTGTATGGGCAGTAATCGGATGAGTTCGGCAAAACGAGTATCCTTGCCATGGCGGTCAGGGCAAAAGGATCTTGAACGAACATCGTGCAAGGGACGGGAAACGGGGAAGTTTCAAAGTATGAATGACGGTTGCATCATAACAGTCTATGCTCCTGTTCTCTTGGAGCGCATTGATGTCTGAGCTAGCTGCATGGACGCTTTGCAAGGGCTTGAGGACAGGTTTGGGGCAGCTATCTAACTTGCATACTCCGAGGCAGTTGCAAAAAATCTGGAAGCAGGCAATTGCATCTTTTAGTTCCACGAAGCCCTGCGTAAATGGTTCCGAAGAGTGCAGGCGTTTGGTAAAATACCGCCTTGCGAATTCATTAGAGTCTGTGGGCGCATTGAGTACTGCGAGTCCCTCGTTGTAAACCTGCTACATACCCAACGGGTAAGCGGCTTTAACTACCTCGCTTAAAGCTGTGGGCCTCCATATCGTACACTTAGGGAGTGCCCAGTGTAAACCAAATTGAATTGCCTCAGGGGAGGATATAATTTCATAACTTTCAAGATAGGTTCTTGGTTGGCCATGATACCACAGCTACAGCAATATGCCCTACAGCTCCTTGTCGCCCGTGGACAGCTTCAACGTTTCCTTTACCTTCTGGTTTGGCGTGTACAGGAAATAGAAAAGGTGCAGCCAAAGGATGCAGCCGGGCAAATCGTAATCTTAACTAGACTCCTCATACATATAATTGCACATATTTGTTTTTGGATGCAGATAAAAGTAAAAAATGTAGGGGAATAAGATCAATCCCTAGGGTAGTACTGTAGTACGGTGGAAGTATTTGCTATTGCTGAAATATTAAGCTCAGCTAAACACCGAGTTGATGGTCACAAACAACGTAGCCTGCTTGTCGACCGGGCTATCAGCAACTTTCAAGTTGGTATACATGCTCAATTACCTGCGTTACAGGTCCTACCATCTATTTGAGTACAATTTCATAGGACTGTTAACCTTTCCATTATTCGCAGTAAACAAGCCGTTACCAAGAAAATCAAGTAAACACACAAAATCAAGTAGCCAATATCAGGAAACTTGAATGAATTCCCCATGTACGTCCTAAGTTATCTTTCTACTGTACTATTTATAGGGCGAATAACTTCAATAAAATTGAAATATAATGTTTTATGAAAATTTTGACAAGTGATGAATCGTATTTGTTCATGCTCTGCACCAAAAATATTATGGTGTTAATTTATTGTTCCAGTGAAGTGCGCAGAACCGACTATTTGTTAGAACTTTATGAAATAGCTTTACGGCATCAGTATGACGGTGGGCGAAATGCTCAGCTTCGCCAACTTTAAATGCGGAAATACCGATTGCTCTCAGACGTGACTTTCGTGGTGTAGGGTTTCACGAAACTTCTTCCTAGACTGCATCGATAAGATGTTCAGTTCTTCGCATAGTTCCCTTTAGGAACTCCAAAACCTTCAATTTTGTTGAAGGCTCGACAGATCTGTAAAGTTGCCTGGCTTTCAAGATGCTTCGACGCCCACTTGAACATGAGACAGAATACAGTTAAATACCGTAGAAGAGAACTCCGCAACAAGTTTAAGTACGTCTATCAAGTGGAATATCGTAGGTACTATCTCTAGGGGGCTACGGGAAAACCTTTTATTTTCTTATCAATTGTAAGTCAACGACCTACATAAAAAAAATACATTTAGCTGAAGATATGTATTTAGAAATAGAAGTCGCTAGCTATAAAACTTATTATTCGATTAAGTTATCTAGTCAACTAATTTTTAATTAATTGTTAACCATTCTTTATAGATACCATAAAACAACAAGCAGATTTCTATGTCCCATTTCTATCCTATTCCCAATAATTACCATCAACGCCATTTTCTTACGAATCTTTTCTGTGAAGCTAAACCATTTCATACTTAAATTACTATAAATATCTGCTAAAGACAGTAAATGTATTCAGGATAACATTTAATGAAAAAATAGCAACATCAACAGGTCAATACACTAAAAGGTACTTGATAAAGAAAAACTGTTAAAATTTTCCTTTCCACTCGAAAAAATTTCTGCTTCTTTAAAAAATACACTACCTTTAAGAGATATTCCGTCATATCTGAAGAAATGCGTGACCGTTGCTGGATCTATTCGTAGACCGAATAGATCCAGCATTCGTAGACCGAATAGATCCAGCAACGCTGAAAGTGGGAAGCTTAACGCACAGCGGTAGGTGTTAAAAGAGTCGAGCAATCTGTGCCAATAGTGGAAATAATTGGCAATTTAATCTCCGAAAATCGAGGGTACACGTATCACTTTGTGCCTTTGCAGTAGCCATGTATATGCGAAACTCATCCTCAACGCTCGAATGTCCATCATTCCCACTGGCTGTGGAATTGTAAGCGACAAATGAAAGGAACCCTTCCCATGAGATCTGGATGATCCCACAGCCTTTGATACTTGAGACGGTTGTTCCAGATCGTCTTGATCGGAAAAAAATCCATTGCTTGTTGCACTTATCAGTTTAACAATATTCATGTCCGTAAGATGATATGCATCGTCCCCATCAAGGAAGGCCTTGTGGATCATTTTTTTGAATTGAGGTATCAAAGGAGATGCAACATGCGCCCAACGGTCTGCGATGGGACAATTGAATTTTTTGTGCCTTCTAAAACTGGGTACAAATTCGTGAAAACAAGTACTACGGTTCGACAGTTTCTGATTTTTCGTGATTTTAGTTAATATTTCGGCGATGCAAACATCTCCTAAATTCATACTCCGTTTTATCTGCTTACCAATAATGGCTGCACCAGATTCAGTTGAGTTCAGGAGGTCAAGCATTGATCATTATGTAAGAGTTCCTCGTGGTGACGATTTCTCACCGGAACTACTTCCAGTCCACATCATGTTATCGAAATAGAGCTGGCTAATTACTGCGGTAAGCCAGGGTTACAGCGTTTAGAACCTTTAGATCATTGCTACATTAGATCCTCATGTGGTTGGCATATCGACGATTGGCCGAAGAACATATTTTTAACTTTCATTTCTTTGAGCAAGTACGTTCCAGCGACCGAGGATTTCTTGAAAATTTTCACAGTTTGAATTATTTTGAAATAGCTAGTGAATCTTCTGCTCCTTCCAATTTTTTGACAGAGAGCTGATATGAATGAGCGATACAAGCAATTATTTTCCAAGATAGCGTAAAACGACGGTCACTAAGATCATAGTAAATTTCATGTTTCTTGCGCGTCACCGAAAACAGTGATCCAGTCTTTTGTAAGCGTGGGAATTTCAAGCTCGTTTTTGGAGACCATATCAAGGATACCAGTCTCCCAAAAAATTTCATCCATGTATTTATTTGTATCCAATTAATAGCTTTCCTTTTCCCCAACAGAAAAGAAATTACTCTTTTCTATATTAAATTAGGGGCATTGCTCGAAGATATTATGACCAGTTCTTCTTCTTCTCGCAAGGGTTTTCTTATACTTTCAGCGTTGTCAGGAACAATTTATTCTTTCATGATCCCTCTCTCTCGGTAAGATCAGATTCATACACTTCGTTTAAAATTTCAGCATCTTCAGCCGTCAAATTGACCTGCTTTTTAGCATTTTCCGCGCTTTCGTCGTCACAAATGCTACTTTTTGATTACTCCAACCTTGTTGGCAATTCCGATTAGAGAACAAAATATTTATTTTCCAGTATGGTCTCCCTTCAGCTTTGAGCAAGCAATAATTTTGTTCCGAAATTCCCAGTTCTCGCTTATGTACGTAAGGGTGAAAGAAGAATAGGATTCATTTTTTTCAGATGCCTAAACATCTGTCTTTGCCACTGCCACGTCTAATATCTCTATGTCTTTTAGATTGGATGCATGTACATCTTTCTCGGCATGGCACAAGCATCTGGCAACAGACTGAAGACTAACAATATTTAATTCCGGAGAGTAATCTTCTGATCTTTCCTGAATCCGTTATATTCGAAAATCGAAGAAGGCATCTGCTTGACAGCAATCAACTCTGCTTACAGCGTAAGAAACTTGGACTGCACTGATCCATTTTTTCTGTACTTTTGCTTGAAACTTTCGAGGTAAATATCTCTGTATCTTATATCCAATCAACACTGAATTACGGTTCGAGGTTCCGTATGGCTTGCTGATATGTCACGTCTTGTGTTTAGACGCTAAGTGCAACTTGATATGCGTAGTGCCCTTCCAATCGCTTCGAAGTTCCTACAAATTCGACATCTGTATTTTTTCTTAGAAATGGGACCACTTCAAATTTCAATTTCAACGTAGGTAAAGATAGGGCTGGTTGACTTCCCATTCTAAGCCTCAAAGCGGGGCTTTGCACCAGTGTCATCTTGCGTAGAAGGCGTATAGACACGGGAAGAGAGGACAGGAGTAGAAGGACCTTCGGAAATAGAAAAGGAGTTGTTACTACGGATAGAACTCATTTTTAGATGAATAGAAATAGAACGAATTGACGTCGTTGGAATGGCACAAGCTTGAAAATGGCAGTGTCTTATGTGCTGTAATTGTATTGCTAATAGTAATAGTATTAGTTAGGGATAAATTAAGGCCTTGCGAGTAAGCTACAATTTTGAACGCTATGAAAATACCTCATTCATAAAGAATTCATAGGATCCAGTAATTTTTAAATGTTGGATATTCTTAACTTTAGATTATTGAGTGGGGGCACTGGTTCGGGAATTGAGGCACTACCAATGTCTCATGGGCACTTATAGTGGAATACTTTCACCAGTGCCCCCTTGTTCACCTCCTATGACAAGTGCCCCCACCAATGGCAATATTGCTTACACAATTTTAGCTACTGGAAATTTTCAAAATTGCAATTATATTGCCCTAACCATGCAATTGTCAAATACTGTACGTGTACAGTAGTACTGTACGCGTACAGTAGTACTGGCCATCACTACTGTACACAGTCTGCAGTACTGCGCATCAACAAAGAGCTCCCAGTATGCACTGTACAGTACTGTACTTGCGATACATATTGTACACTACAGTACAGTATCGCCTCGATAGGAACGTCAAATTAGGCGGCCCTGGCGAATGCAACCAACTGAAGTTGTAGTTGAACAAGTACTGCATCACTCCTCAGCTCCTCACCATTCGCTACATGCCGTCGTGGAATGGCAACCGTCGAGGTCGTAGATGTCGACGAGGATGAAATAGTCCCAGTAACTTCCCCACCTCTCCCACCCCGCTCCTCAAACTCAGAACAAATCCCCTCATCATCCCAGCCCAGGAGTGACCTGGAACAAGATGAACTCGCCCATCCCTTTGTTGACATTCACCACCTCTTCACTCTGTACAATCAAAAGCATTTCAACTCCATCCTCAAGCGAACCTATGTCGAATACTCAACGCGCATGACCCTTTGTGCGGGTACTTGCACCTTTAAAGGCCGGCATGCCGGCTGTCGCATTGCTCTTAGCGAGCCTCTCTTGAAATATCGTCCGCGTTCCGACCTCCTGAGCACCTTGCTGCACGAATGATTCATGCCTATCTCTTTGAAACGGAAGGCGTGGCGGTTCGGGACGGTCCCGATGGTCATGGTCCCAAATTCATGTCTCACGCCAACCGCATTAATCTCGCGAATCAGGAAAAGTCAACATCACCCCGTACCACACCTTTACTGACGAGGTCGATCTCTACAGAGTTCATCATTGGACTTGCAATCTCTGCGGCCGTCTCATCAAACGTGCCATGAACAGAGCACCCGCACCTCGCGATCCGTTTTGGTCGATGCATGAAAAAACTTGTGGCGGTGTGTTTATCAAGACAAAAGAGCCTGGCAAGAAGAACAAAAAAACTGTTAGAAAAAGGCTTCCCAAGAACAGGGCCGTTGCAATTGACCCATCAGCCGCTAAACACTCGCACCATCCAAGTGGCGTTATGCGTACTCATCGTATCGACGCTATGCTCACACGTAAATCCCTCAAAACTCCTCCGCCCGACACACTGCCTTGCCCTTGTTGCAACGTCACAATTTTGAAGAAAGATCTCAATACCCATCTAGACACATGTTTGACTCCCGGCTTATTTTCACAAGGGTCTGATCAACTCTTCCCCACTCCGCAAGTAGATAAGAAATCGACTGCCAGCAGTCCGCGCCTCCCGTCAAGAAGCACCACCCCAAATGTATCCAAGACTGACAAAAGACTTCCGGCTGTTGGACAAGTGGAAATATTCCCTCAATCATCGCACAGTCGGGCTGTGAGTCAGCCAGGGTCGGTAGTCTCAAGGCGCTCTCGCACAGAAAGTGAAGCAATGAAGGAGATTATCCCCAACCGAGAAAGATTCAGTGTGTTTGCCGCGGACCCATCCGGCATGCGCCCTAGTTGTGTCAAAGACCTTGTCAAACCTGCATCTATGGGCAATCACAAACCTAAATTGCAAACAGGCTCTGCGATGTTGTCTCGATTTTAAGAGATGTCGCAAAAGGAGAAATACCCCGCATGAACTTCAGAAGGAAGCGGAGATTCGCATTCGAGAGCGTCGCGCAAGGGACGTCGAGTGCATTGAAGTTAGTGATGACGAGCGAGTAGATGTTACTCTGAAAAAGAGCCGTATGGCGCAGATTATGGAGTCAAAGGGGCGTTTGGGGCAGCATGGCACAAGGTCCTTGCACGCAAGTGAAGTTCTAGAGTTGATCGGGGTCACATCTAGCACTTTGCAACCATCACGCTCTGCGCAGGTTGAGGGTGGACAAGGAGGGCTGGGAAAGGTTTTGTTGAGCTGCAAAGAGCGGGTGGTAGTTACACTTCAAAAGATCCTGAGCGTCTGAAGGATCACAAGAGTCCCGTGCGCGGAGCGTTGGCCGTAAGGTTATCGAAGTAGTAGATGATGTCATCGACGTCGACTTGGAGCAGGATTCGACTGTCATTTGTCCTGTTTGCGACTCCAAGGTGGCTCGAGTGTCACTGGAACGCCATGTGAATAACTGCCTGAACGCAGTCAGCGGGGCTGAGAGTGAACGACGGAATGCCCTCGGATAATGAGTACCAGGCCAGCGGGAACTGTCCAATATGCGACTGCGTGGTTCCTCGAGAACAACTTGAGAGCCATGTGAACCGTTGTCTCAATGATGCGGATATGGCAAACTTTTTGCAAACCTCTGAGCGGGATATGGCCGCCGATTCCAGCGCAGGCTGCAGGCCAACTAAAAGAAAGAAAGAACAGCAACTTGAAAGCGAAGGTGTTGAGGGCAAAAACCTCCGTCGTTGTCCTTTGTGCGATCTCGCAGTTCCTCGCGATGGTCTGCAAGACCACGTTTCTCGATGCATGCTTTCTTCCGGTTTGGAGGACGCGTTCTGAGGGGATGGTTTCCCTCTTGCTACAGTGCTAACCAGCAAATGGTCGCTTATGGATCGTTTCTAAGATTGCTGCTAAATTGTCCCAACTGTCGATCGAAACCTAACTTTGCAAGTGCACCAAAACTTCGCGTTTCTCGTAATTCCGGAAACGGCGCTAAACCTAGTTTTCCTGCAAAATTCAAATAAATGCTAGTCAGTCAGACTTTGTCAAAGGTACCTAGCAGAAAAGGAAAAAGCCGCAAGTCTTGCACTGCATGTCAGCATGGACAGTTATTCTTGGCAAATAAAGCCAATGGCAATTAGGTTGCACCAGTGGAGCGCTTCAGCGATGAGACCGCTAAGGAAAACGCAATAGTTGCTCACTCCCAGAATGAGATGAACTGCCGGAGAAGCCTTCGGAGTTTCTCCCAATTCTGACTCGTGAAAGTCTACCCAGACTACAGCTGATGTTCGCGAAATCCTGGTCTCCATTATTACTTGCCAGGAATCTTGTTTGTTGCAGAGTAGACCAACTACAGCTGCTCATGAAGCATTGCTCTACGCCGCAGCCGTCATGCGCTATGAATGGCCTCTCTGAGCAGCGTTCAGTACGCCATGGTAAATGTAATTTCGTTAACATGTTGCATGCGAATTTGGCTGGCACATTGTCGAAATCGAGGATCCCAATTAAGCATGGCCGATGGATCATGCTCCACCCTCCCCATCCCTCTTGTTTCCAACGGCAGTAGGGGCGGATATTGAAGCTCAAGGCATACGAATCAACAGGATCCTCCTGGGCAAATTCACCACACTGCGTGTAGTTATCAGGTGTAAAAGTAGAAAATCGTCAGAAAAAAGTCGTAGCAACAGGTGCAGACTTCACCTTTGCAAACTCAAAACTTGAGTCAACTTACGTGGCAATGTTGCGCTCGGGGTTTAAAGTAAGAAAAGGAGAGGTTGCTCTGCCGGGTATTCAATTTGAAGTTCTCCATTGGTTTCAGTGAATAAGTTTCGTGCTTTCGGAAGATGATAGGAAGACTGCCACTTCCGCTCCCATCCACCATTTCGTAAACGCAGTCTTCCGGTCTGAAATTTAGGATTGAAAGCCGAAATGTTTGACAGCCATCCTGCGTCGTGCCATCTGATTTTTGGTGGTTATGGCTATTAAATGGTTATTTTGCATGGCTGCATCATGAGCGAATAGCCGCTCGGGTTGGAGACTGAGGTGAGAGACGTACCAATTTGTCTCTACGGTGTTGTATTGGATGCTCACCAAGTTGCCCTCTGTTGTAATGATGTTAACAAAGACTGTTTCTGGCAAGAGTGGCCCATCTTGAAGAAATTTGCTGAAGGAAAATTTCGTCTCCGATTCCCGCAAGCCGTGGAACTCTAATTCTATTCCACTCGCAATGGACAGACGAGAGGAAATGGATTCACAGGATTTGGACGAGTAGGTCGGAATGGAGCGGAACAATGCTACGACTTCTTCCAGGCCGTTTCGAAACATACGAGTAATCCTGTTTTCGTCCCCTGGCTTGTTTCAGAACAATCTCTTGTCGTTACGGCTTGAAAAAACTCAGATACCAAGAGGGCGTCGTCTCCCCCTACATTTGAAGAAAGCAGTCCTCGTCCTTGGGTAGAATCGCCTCCAGCCCTCGCGGCGGTAAGTACCAACCAGGCCAGAAACGCCTCTGTCTGATTGGCGACCGTTTCTATTCCCCAAGTAATCTCCCCGAGCTTAAAGTAAGGTTCTCTGCTAGTTCGACGAGCTGGTCCGCCAGGTTTGTATGGACACCCACAGGTTTGAAGCGACTCGTTAGCCGAGATAAGGCCCTATACTCGGAGGATCTGAACATGACATTTTCCGAGATTGGGAGCAAATCATGCAAGCGCGCGATACCAAATCAACATGATTCCGGAATGCCCGCAGCGAATCTTTTGCTCCGTTCTCACCGAGTTCACAGCGAGAAACTGAAAGACGGCTCCTTGTACTCGGGCACCGCAAAATGTATCGTGCAAACTGTCCCATGCTGTCTGAATCCCTCCTCTGCAAATTCCGTAATTGCTTTCTCCAGGGGCTTTAGAATCTTTGTCTTTGGAACTTGGGCTGCCCCTTGAACCCACTCTTTGTCAATCGTTTGAGACAAATTTGTCAAATCGGAAACAAACCGTTGAAGAGCGACGACTTCAACGCCGGTCCGTCCAATTTCCGGCAAAAAGTCAACGACATGTTGCATGTCAACGCATCGCAAGGACCACTGCTCACATGCGAGGCGGACAGACCATTTTCAGCCTTGTTGGAGTAACGGCCAAGAGCGAGACATTGTCGCAAATCACGACTCACGCTCAAACCCTCCACTGCGCACCCGACAGGCATAACCTGTTTCCGAACAAGCTTAAACAAGAGACCATGCATAAGAATGGACAGCATGCCCTCAATCGCCAACAAACAACATACCCGGCGAAACATTGTGGATGTGATTGCGCGCACTTCTCCCGAGTAGAGCGGCGGCGCGGTCAAAATAGCGCTCACTACGAAGTTGATCTCCGGGCGACGGCGGTGGCACAGACACCCATTGAATAGACGCAACAGGGGCGTCTAAAGAAACAGTAGCAACAGGTCCTGCCGCATCTCGTGCGGCACGTTTTGTTTTCCCCGTGTTTCAAACGAGGAACGATCGACAGAATAGATGGCGAGATCGGCGGCTGAGGTGGCGATTGCGATGTTGGCGCCATCGGGAGACCAGGCAAGGGCGGTGACGCGATGGGACTCTTGGGTGGAAATGGAAATGGTGGCGAGACGTTGCCAGTTGGTACGGAATATGGCGAGGGAATTCTTGTCCAGTGACGGCGAGGAGGTCCATTTTCGGGCAGATGGCTACGTGGGAGATGTTGGCGGAGAGTTTGCGGTCTTGAAGGAGGTGGAGGCTGGATTTGGGAGGGGGTTGCTCGGAAACCATGGTGGATGGGATGGGAAGGAGGGAGGAGGAGAGGGAGGGTGAGCAGAGTGGGGAGCCAACGTACGCGGGACCTGGTCAGTTTGAAAGAAAGCTGGGGGGGGTGTTGGGAATGACGGAAGATATGAGAGGGCAGGGATGGTGACAAGTTTGGGTGGCTGCGTAGGAGGCCGTGGGGGCTGCTCGCTCGAGACAAGGAGCAATGTAGGAAATGGAATGGGAATGGCGTTTGAATCTCCCGCGAAAATCAAAAAGCTGTGACAAAAAGCTTTACAGCAAATTTGGGCAGCGGTTGAAAAATTGTTGGACGAGAGGTCCAATATGTACGCACTATACTATACAATACTGTACAATGAACGACAAGCGCTCCATGACAACGGCTTTGTGGGTTGCCGGGACAACAAAGGCGGGGCGGGGCAAGAGGCGGCAGGTCTGCATACCTATCGCAGATCATCAGGGCTGAGGCCAGCCTACTCGCGGTAGGTATGCCAGCGTCGACCCTTCAACCACCTCCAAACGGTGGTGAATTCTGCGGCCGCAACCAACAAATATGCGTTACGCACATGGCACTTGTCTCTCTCGATATGACCCAGATTCACCACTCTCAAACATCGACATCAGAGAAACCTTGGCCTCGACCAAACTCTGTCCATCCTCTTCCCACACACATGAAAACAAAACACTCACAATACATCCTCACCACAATCCACCTGGCCACCCACTATCAATCCCTCAGCTTTGTAGTCTTGGGCGTAATCCTGGGTGTATTCAACAAGGCGACCTCACAAGCCCTCTTCCTCTGCGCGGCACCAAAACAATTGCCCACAGTAGCCGCAACAAACGTAGCAAACTCCACCAACTCTGGATCCTCCACCTCTCCCTAACATCATACAATGCAACAACATGGCTCGTCTCGCCATCCACAGGGACCGGGACGCGAAACAAGTCCTGACCCTCGCGGCCGCCATCGCATGTGCCCTACCCATGCTTACACTCCTCGACACAATTCACCGACCACTGCGCCATGCCGTCCAAAAACGCCTTCCGACAAAATCCATCTCCACGACAATCCCCCCCACCGAGCCTCCATACCTTCCCAAGGCCATCAATCCCGGTTGCAACATGGGTGAACTCTTGACCAAAAACCGCTCCACCCCCATAACAAGCGGTCGCACATGTGATTCACAGCCCACACCTCTGCCAACGGCCACCCTCCATAAACGTCAACATATCCAACACGGGTGCCAGAGCATCCACGGCAGTTGCAGCAGTGGATGCGAAAGCGGTTGCCCACTTTGCCACAGCTGCTGTCGACCGCAATGCAACCAACAAATGCAAATGATCATTCTCCGCGCGCAGGGTATTGAGCGCCGTAATGGCATGGTCTAGAATATGGACCTTATGTTTGACCTCTGTATTTTCAGGGGCCGGAGAATGCGATTGAGTTCATCGAAACGGCAGTTGAGACGTGCGCGACAGCGACGGGTGTGGGTGTTGTGGTGGTGGCGGCGGCGTTGTTCGGGGGAGTTTGGGTTTGGGAGGGGGCGTTTTGCGGGGAGGGAGGGGTGGGGAGTGTTTCGGGGTCGGTTTGGTATTCGTCGTCGGGGTCTTCTTTTGGGGGGGTGGTTTGGTAGGTTGGGTTGGGGTGTCAAGGGGGTGCGAGGGGCTGGGGGTGGGGCTGATGGGGGTTTGAAGGTTGACGGGGGGCAGTCGGTGACGAGTTGGGAGAAGAGGGAGTGGGGTCGTGTATGGTGGTGGGTGGGCGAGTCATGATGATGGGGCTCGGTGTGGAGATGGACGGTGGTGGAGCAGTTGAGGGGACGGTGAGTGCTGGAAAGGTGCCGAATACAAAAAGGCTGGGAAAGCCGAATGAAGTGGGTTGAGTTGACCCAATGACAGCACGACACATCGACCATTGCAGATTGCATTGTCGACATTTGCCATCGAAAATACAACAGCGCCTCTACTAGAATAAACATTACAGTCCTTGTCATCCTTCTGTTCCATTACAGTATCTTCCACTGACCACTTGACAACTGACATTTCACACATGACACATGACACATGACACATGACACATGACACATGGAACACGCTTCAGTACAGTACTGTATCACCGCATACCCATGTACAGTACTGTATGAGTGCACTGTACTCATGCGCCCACTTGCGTTGTTGCCTGCGTGCCTTGCCTAGATGACCCGATCAACCGGTGTCCCCCTCCCATCCGCGACCGACGCACCGTCCAAAACATTCCCTTGTATTCCCGACAACTCACCTCTGCGCACAACGTTCCCCCACCATTGCCGTTTCCATAAACAAACAAACCACCTTTCCCTCCCCCTCCTGCTTGCACTGTATACACCTGTTCCACTCATATCACCACTCCACTACGGCTCTGGATCGAGATTCATTTCCAAATCTACAAACAGTCGAAAAAGGCAACTCCATTCCACACAAGCGCTCTCCCTCCAGTGTATGACCGCCTCATACACACTACGATAATACGGTACGGAAGGCAGTTACGGGTAGTGTATGTTGGTCACCCAGGGCGGGGTGCAGGTGGATTACGAGGATGACGCATTGGTTGCAAAAGTCATGTCGATAGAAAAAGGCATCCATCCATCTTCATCTTGGCTTGTCTACCTGGGTACACTGTTGTCGGGAGGTGAGATTGAGATCGGCGTTGTGAGCGTATGGTTTGAACGGGGTTTTCGGGTGGGTGGACCTGTTGCAATGTTCATACATTGAATAAACGACGTCTCTATATGATTAAAACGTTTTCGTGGTGTTGTTTCAAGGGAGGGTTTGAGAGTCGTCGTCATCATCATCATCATCATCATCATCATCATCATCATGATTATCGTTATCAGGTGGAGGTGTGCTGACTGCGGAGTGCACGGTCGAAAAAAGTGCATGGTAGGGCTTGAAGCCCAGTCTGGTACAGTATTACAGCACTGTAGCATACAGTAAATCCGAATAATTGGAAATGAATTGTAACAAATTTGACCTAAACGGTGAAAAAAAAGTTGAAAATTGAGTACAAGTGTACAGTATGCAGTGCCTGGCACCGATACACGTCGACATAATTTTAGATGGAAATTAAAAAAACCGGCCAAAGGTAGAAACTTGTTCATTCTTCTCTTGGACGACAAAAAGCACAATTTGCCTCAACCGCACGCTCCATCCTGTCCTGTCCTGTCCTGTCCTGTCCTGTCCTTTCATACTCATAAATTATGACCCATCGGTCGCCGAGTCCCTAACCCACCCCAACAATCCCAACATCCCAACATCCCAACATCCCAACATCCGCCGTCTCCACCATCGTGCCTCATACACTAAATTCCAACTCCACATCATCCCTCAAACAAACAAACACACACCGCACCCTCCAAAGGACACCCCCCCTCACCCCGCCCCCTTCCCCCCATCTTACACCACACACCTCTCCCCAAACACATCTCTCTCCGCGACAAAACCATCACCAATACCCACCACCCCAACCCAACCCCACCCTCCTCTTCCCAACAATGGCCCTCCTCACAAGCGAGCTCAAGACAGAACTCGCCCTCGTCGCCGCCGTCTCCGCCTCTCACATGTCCATGCCCAACCATTGGCTCCCCTACTCGCTAGTAGCCCGTGCCCAAAACTGGTCCCTCCCCAAAACCCTCTTCCTAACCTTCCTCGGTGCCCTAGGTCACGTCTCCATCACTCTCCTCGTCATGCTTCTCATATCCGAAATCAGCGCCTCCATCCTCAACGAACATCTCTACCGTTTCCTCTCCTCCTCCTTTCTACTCGCCGGCGGTCTCTACTATCTCCACTCCTACTTTGTCCAACGTCGTCGTGATTCATGCTGCGATCCCGACAAACCCACCCATCCACCCGCCGTATCATCCGCTGATGCACCCGCTGTCAATCACACCGCGGCCATGTCGCTTGTCTTGTTGACGTCTTTGTCCCCGTGTGTAGGCTCTATGCCGTCTTGTTGGCTGTCTTGTCCCCGCCGCTTGAGGTTGTCACCGTGTTGATGGCGGGTTGACGTTGTTGGTGTCGGCCGCGGGTGTCATGATGGGTCTGGTGGCTGTGTCGTATCTTGGTGCCGCGTCGTTGGATTTTACGATGGTGCGGAGGCATGAGCGCTTTGTCATGGGCGCTAGTTTGGTGCTGTTGGCCGTGTGTACGTTTTTTGTCTTTTCCAATCATGACCATCATCATCATGGCATGATCATCACCATGATCATGATCATCATGGTGCCGCTGTGCATGATAGTGTGCATGGGCTGTCGACGCAGAGTCATCATCATGAGAATGGGAACGAGGCACATGCGTATCATGGTGATGTGGCAGAGGAGGACGGGCTTGTGAAGGGTTTGTTGCGAAGGTTGAAAACGGAGGCGGTTGGGGAGGCGGCTTTGCAGAATGGAAACCAGTAGATTTGACAGGTGGCAGAGATGGATTTTACAAGGGTGTGCTGGGCAGGAGCTACACATGTGGGACACGGTAGCTTGTGGGCAGAGGTCGTTATGGGGTGGACGGGGTACAGGATGTGGTGAGTGGGCCTTTTTGCGCAGTATGATCTAAGAAGGTGGGTGCAGGGAGGGAGGGTATGGGGCTCTGTGCCTGGCGGATGCGATTTGATGATGGGATTGGCTGTCATGGCATTTTTGTGAGGTTTTGTCAGCGACATATGCATGGGGATGTCAAGTGTTTTGCACGAATAGCGGTGATGGCCCTTGATATGCTGACTGTAGCAGTAGGTAGATACAATACAGATGAGTTATTGTGCGGTGGCAAGAGGGTTTTTGGGCAGAGTCATGACAAAAAGGTGGCAAGGCGTGGACGTTCACGTTATGCATCGGGCGGTGTCAGCGAGGCCAAAAGGGCAGTGTGGAGCGGGAGAATGACGCAGGGGGATTGGAGACACGACTGAAAGCGGGGAATGCACAATACGAGACATCAAGGCCGTGTTGGTATCCAGTGCAGGGAGTGCTGAGTCGATTGTGTTGATGTCAAGTTGAAAAAGTGAATTTGAAGGGGTATGGCAAATTCAGAGGTCAAGCGTGCCGGTATGAGACGATAAACGTGGCAAAGCTACACGCCATTTGCATATCAAGCACCTCTGGTTTCGTGACATGGGTTGTGGAAGACGACGGCTTGCCGGCGGTCGGTTGTACGTTTGCGCGGATTAGGGGAATTCATAGTAGTTGTCAAATGGATCCACGGGTCAGTGTGGAGTGAGACGGGGAAACGTTGGGGCCAGTGGCATCATGAGATGGGTTGAGGGTGGGCCGCGGGAAGGGAGGTGAGGAACGTGGTGGCGGGTGACAGTGGAGTTTCGTTGTTTGAAACGGGTCATGGGAACGGCCGGCGGTGGTGGCTCGAAACCAGAATAGGTGGGGTGTAATGTTGTACCGGTTTTGAGCAAGGAGGAACGGTAGACACTGCTTGTCTGCTACGGTGGGATGCGGTATGGGCCAATGCGTAGAGCCTTTGGAGCCACGGGCGGTTGCACGAGACAGTGCAGACGGGATCCTGGTCTGCAACGATACACATTACAAACGGTATTGACAGTAGGGGGTGGACAAGAGTGACTTGTTTCCCACTCTTGTTGTGCGCGCACTTTTACTGTAAAGATGAACCGATGGAAGCGAGCCGCCCGCGGCCTCCGGTTTTGCACTGCGCTGCATAGCTTTGATCGCCGCTCTCTGACCGACGATTCTTTCAATATTCAATATTTTGACTGCCTTTGTTGGGGAATCCGTGACTCTACTTTGGTGCCAACGTTTGCGTGGGCCTACACTCGACGACATTTCATCGACTATTGGCTTGCACACGCTACTGCCCGCATCGCTTCATACAACTACAGTACACTACAAACAAAATTAATCTCTCAACTTGCTCAGCCAAGCCCAGCCCACACCACATCTCCATTCCGCCACAAATTCTCCCCCTCCCAGTTGTCCCCGTCTCTGCTTGACACATGTGCGCCTCTGTCCACAGCTCCAGTTTTGTCTCGAGTCTCACGTTCTGGGTAGCATCGGGGAAAGAATGAAAACCTTGAATTTACTGCTTCCCGCACAATTTTTTTATCTTTTTTATTTTGCCTCAAGTCGCCTCGCTCTCTCCCTTCAAGCTCTCAGCTTGCTCATCAGAGGCCCACAACCTCTCGTTGATTTGCCCTATCTACGGCATCACCCTCACCCTCACCCTCGCCTATCAATGCACCACCAAGCAACACTTTCCCTCCCCTGATTATACAGTATCGCATCTATCTCAGCGCCCAACCTTTGATGAAATCACGTGTGCACAAACGTTTCTACTCTCTCTAGCTAGTGTATTGTAAAATCTACATTGGAACCGTCCATTCTTTGATCCTCGTCCACTCATGTCCCCACTTTTCCACTCGCCCTCTTTTATGACCCCTCAAAAACCTTACCCGACACAAATCCCGTGCCTGTCCATTTCGCTCGTTTCTTTCAAGAGATCCACTACCAATCGCCCGCGTCTTGTGCAAACCCCGCACACACCTTTGCGACCACCGCATTTGTCATCTTCCTCATACTTGCACTCGCCTCGTCTATCCCTACCGAAAAACATACGGTACATCGCTGTAAACAGGCCTAGACTGCTACTGCCTTTATCACAACTGTCACCATTTTCGAACAATGGACGTTGCCTTTTTCTACCATACAAAACGGTCTATTCAAAACAAAGCTTTCACCCCGGAATCTTGCTCTCACGATGTACGTGCCTGTGATGTTAACATGAATAAGCGCGCAAGGAACCGAACAGACCTCAACCAAACTTATCCGTGATGACCTCCTCCGATTAGTTGTTAAACCAGTTGTTGATGAAATCCTGCGGGTATGGATCCTCATTAAACTGCACCAGTGGCTTGTCACCACCGCTCCCTAGAATATCATCACTACCACCAATAGCTTCATCAACCAACAGGTCAACTTGCGATGCCAGCGCGGCCATCCGCCCCATCCTCCTCGACCCCAAGCACGCTATGGTCCTCCACCCCCAATCCCGTTGTTTCCACCTTTGCCAACCCCCCCTCCTCAATTTCACCCAAATCCTGCGTAAAGATGTCCATCATCGGTTCCCCAGCAACCACCGAAGCCGGAGCACTGGAATGGCATTCACTATGCGCCTGTGTCGACGGCTCGGTCACATTATCACCCGTCGGCACACTAGTCTCCCGCGACACGAGGCGGCATCTCCGGCGTAATGCGCGGTCGTGCGGCACCAAACGCACGCACGCAATCCTGATACGTGGCCTCTGCCGTAGGCTGCGGCAGCATGGACTTGACGCGTTCCTGTTGGTAGCAACTCGGGGTCATGGTGGGTTGATCTTGAGCAAGCGGCATTGGGACACCGACTTCGGGTAGGAAATGATGGGCAGGGCTTGCATTCTGGCTGCGAGCTTCTTGCGACGACGATAGCGAGCGGCATAGGCCTTGACTTGCTTTTCGGTGCGACTTCCCACGGCCTTGATGATTTCGTCCCAGGCAAACGGCCCGTACTTTAACATGGCGGCTTCGAAACGGGCCTTTTCGATGAAGGACCAATGGCTGCCGCGGGCGGCCATCTCTTGATGAGGAGGGGGGGTGTACTTTTCCGACTCGGTGGTTGAGGCGGGGGTCGGGACGGCGGACGAAGCGGGACTGGAGAAGGATTGCATGATGCCTTTTGGGGAGGCGAAGGGGGTGGCGGTGTGTTTTAAATAGTTGGGCGAGTGAAGATCGGAGATGGGGGAGGAGTTGACAGTGACGGGATCTGCGACGGCGGGAGAAGAAAAGGTTTGCAGAGTGTTGTTAGATGGCAAGGGGACTGAAGTTGCAGAATTTGTGGTGGTGTTGAGCGGAGCGTTTTGCTTTGCGAGAAGGCGACCCAGTTCGAATTTCTCTGCGCGAATGAGACCTTCTAGATGGGTAATTAACTTTGCGTTTTCGATGGTCTTCTTCTTGAGGGTGTGGGCCGGTGTAAAGGCGAGTGCGGATAGGGGAAGCAATGAAGTGTTACTATTCATGATGTTGCAGGTGTGGGATAGGGGCGGAGAAACGGAATAGGGAAAAGCAAGAGCTTGCAGTAATTTCTGATGCGCTTACTATGAACGGATTGAATAGGGGGTTTGGGTTGCGTTGTGAATATTGATTTGGACAAGTGGCGGGGAGCGGTGGGATTGAATGTGTGGGGGATGAGTGTGAGGAAGGAAGTGTAACGATTGTAGTGTGGTGATGACGATAGCATCGGGATGGGTAGGGGGTAGGGCAAGTGGCGAGGGACAGGGGTGGGAGGGGAGGGTATAAGTAGGGTCCGAGAGCCAACGGTTGGTGAGTGCTGGCAGTAAAGGGTGCGGGTGCTGGTGCTGGTGCTGGTGCTGATGCGGGTAAGGCGTACAGTCTGTACAGTATTTACTGTACTGTACTGTACTGTACTGTACAGGGAAGGGGTGGGACGTCTCCTGTTTATCAATTATCATACGTACGGTATGGATGTAGACTGGGAGTGTGTGAGTACGACAAAACGCTCTATACTGTACTGTACTGTCCTGTACTGTACCTCCTACTCTATTGTACCGCACAGTACCTGTACTGCACACTGTACTGTACACTATGGTACACTATTGTACAGCATACTCAACTCGTCGGTGAGTGAATGACAGACAGAGATCAGCACCGTATGAAAAAAAAGGATCAGCTTGTTTCAAATTTTTTTTCTATAAAATTATAATTCCAACTTTTTTGTGTCTACTCGGATACAGGATCAAAAATATGTAAGAGCTTGAAAACCGACAGCAGCAGCCAGCGGAGGTCGTGTGCATTAGACTATGGTACATTTCCGACTACGTATAAAATATTATTATTGTTGAATCACTTAAATTAAAAAAAACCTTACCACTACAGCACCGTACAGTAAAGTACAGTACTGTAAAAAGTACCGCTGCGTCCACCGGCAACTAGTGTACAGTACAACTCTTGTACCCACGCTACAAAAATTCATACAATTATCATAAATTGGGCCATCTCCCCCCCCGCCCAACCCCCGTAAAAAATCATCCATTTAATGTACTGTAGTGAGCCCTGTCGTCCCCGCACACTGCGCGAAAAAAAAAAAAGCGTCCAATCACTACATTGCTACATGGTACTCTTGCACACCGCATAATTGGTACAGCTACAATACAGTACACTACACTTTACTATAAGTACAGTACAGTACCGCATAGGATTAAATCCAAACAGTCACCACAGCGATTCTCATTGAATACCGCTCATCCCCTCCCCGCTCCCCTCTCCGTTCCCAGCATCCCTCCCCTGACATAATACTACTGTATCTACACTACCCAAAGTCCTATGCTAGATATTCTTCAAATCCTGTCCATTGGCAATACAACACTCCATATTGTCCACCACTGCGACACCGACTTTATCAATGCACCTCATGGCATCCAACATGTTCCCTGTTGGTCCTGGCATGTACTGTACTCTACTTTGCTCCTGCTCCCCGAGCATAGCGCAACATTTTGTCCAAATATGCTTCAATGCACAGTCCTCATGAGCAGTTCCCCCCCTATGTACTGTACAATCCCGTCCTGCATTAGCCTGTAAAAGGTACCATACTCTTTGCCAAAAAGCCCGACCTCGGATTCACCCTAGGGCATGCTTCTTTCCTTGTAGGAACAAATTGATGTATTGGACTGCACCCCAGTCGGAGTCGCCTCCCTGCAACATACTGTACAGTACAGCATACGTTGCCATGCAGTGGAGGTTGACGTAGGGAGAGTGACAAAGAATGCTACTGTATATCAGAAACGAGCTATCACACGCACAACCTTAATCAACCACTTAGATTTTAAAAATCAAAAATATCTCAAAGCGTTGAGATTGTTCGCCCAGATAGATGGCAGATCATCTTGAGAAATTTTGCTCAAGGGTGCCAAAACCACCTCGAAACAATATCTCAACTTGCACCCACCAACTTGGACAAATATCATTGGCCGTTTTGTCACTTGCACCTCTCAAAATCTTGAGCCAATCTGCCGTAATCTGTGGTGCACAATGAATTGCAAACCATACCAATGGCTTTACATTTCCCTTTTTTAAAAACAAAATATTTTAAAAAGTTCCACAAAAGGACAACAAGGATTCCCAATTTATTACACACCTGTCGCGCATTTTAAACGGTGGCGCCACTTGAAAGCAGGCGGCTGTCGTGCGTCGCCCAAATGCGCTTACCACCCAAAATACCATCAACACACTTTCATAGCGCTCAACTGGGCCACCCCGGATATTTGACACGCGCACGTCGCATCCAGTGTCGCCATGCAATTTTCGGCAAATCACACCGCTCAGTCTCTCGCAGTCCCCATTTTCCGTTCCATCTTTTACCCTTTTCACCCTCCACCCCTCCGTACCGCTACCTGTCAACCTCTGTCTCGCCCCACATCACTGGCTCACAACACTCAACCCGTCATACAACACTCGTCCATCTGGCAATCGCCCCGCAACTGCACACTTTTTTCCATCCAGTGTAACCAAACCAGGTTACACTCGTTTCCCGTTGACAAACGTTCACCCTCTGCTTCCAACCTTAAAAACCTACCCAACAAATATCTACAATTTTCAAATTTTCAATCTCAAATCCAATACCCGTCTCTACACTACAGTACTATACCAATTCTATCCCTGTTGCTGCTGTATGCCTTTTGAATTACAGTATGTAAGCCACACACAACTATGGCACTGCACCCCTATTGGGCCATGACGCCAGTCATGTCAGCTACAATCGTCGCTCCCCGCTAAAACCTTCATTGCCCGACGCCGCCGCGCTTTTCGTATTGCGATTCTGTTTGTTGTACTTTGCAATCCTTTGACCTTTTCTCTGAATATCTACTCATTCCTCGTGGATCACAATACCTCGCACCGCCCACGCCCCCACATGGTTGCATCGACAAATATCTACCAACATTTCCAATCCAACTGTCGAATAAACGTCCCAGATTTTGTCCGCCCTCTTGACCATCCAGTGGCATGCGGTGTGTATAGCTCTCGTGCATTTGTGTTTGCTCATCTCGGCCTATAGTGCGGAGACCGCCCGCGCTGCTCGGATGCAAATTGAAATGGAACGACAACCAGTGTCTCTCCGATGGATTAATCAAACTTACTCGCCTGCTCCCGCAGATGATCTCGATTGACATGGCCGGCTTTTCGAGCTGATTATTGGACTAGATCATCTGCGATATCTCAAATTTCCGTGTACCCCCAATTGCAATACCCGAAACCTATTCTCGGCCGAAACTCGTTGGCACGCTCTCGACCGGATACAGTCAACAGTAGCATATGTTGGTCTACTTTGGAAAGACTGTACAGATGTTCCTCGAAATATCCAGGAAATTCTAAAGTTTCTGCAAAACCCTTATTTCGAGTTGATGCAGTACAGTATTCCACATGGTATGTACTGTACAGTACTACCTACCCTTTTTGGTTCAGTCATCCCAGCGTGTACAGTACTGTACAGTATTATAAAAATGGACACAAATTACAATGCTGTAGTAGTGGCGCGTGCCAGTATGTGATCAATGTGGTAGGATAGAAAATCGATAAAATTGCACACATGTGCATATTTGGTGCAATAAACTATATGCACACATATACAGTATGTACCAGTGGCGCACGTGCCCTTCATTTGACCCATCCATGTTCCGTCAGAAAAGTTGGCTACTTTTTTCTACTTTTCCTCCTGCAAATTTTGAACAGCCTCAACTTGCCTGACACGTCGCGCACACAATGTCCGTCGCGAGTCCAGCCAGCACAACCTCATTGACCATTCACCCGTCTCTCAAACTCAAGTCAAGACCACAGCAGCTCAACGAGCCCTTTATCTCTTCCTCAGGTTTCTTGCCCTCACCCCTAAACTAACGCGCCTTTTTTTAAAGAATGTATAAAACTACACGCTTCATGCACACTTCTCCCTGAATTCTAAATCTTCACAACACGCGGATCTTATGCTCTTTCCGCTCCCAGCGGTCTCATGGAAATCCATTTCGCACTTACGAGGCAAAAGGCCACATGTTTCCTGTGCATTGTATTTCTTATTGTCATTATTATAATTGTCGACATACCCTGTCCCCAAGGTGCTGCACCGCTGTTCTCTCAATGCATTGCAAGGGCAATTGAGTGAAGGAGATGTTGACATGGTGGTCATTGTGGTCCGCCAAACACATGCTCTGCGTTTAGCAAAGCTCATTTGCAATTCGCGATGAATTCCTGGTATTCTGCCGGCTACAAGTCCTGGTCGACTTGAAAAATTTGTCGATTAGATTTTTTTCAAGGGCAAATGCCCTGAAAGCATTGAGGGCTTTGTCACTTTCAAAAGGCAGAAGATGAAGGAGGTGACAGCTGTTTGTTTGGCTGAGCCGCCGACATAGACGTGAGGAGGGAGAGAGTGTAAACAGCCAAATGCACAAAGAGAGGTGGAAGTTTATGGATGATGACAACTAAATTTTGTGCAAGTTGAGTTTGTAACGACCAGGTAGGGATGTATAATGATTCGTTGCAGATTCACAAGATCGCTTTTTCGACATGAGGTCATTGTATTCCTCAATTCCCGTCAACACGTCGTAAGGATACGTGTGAGCAGGGACGGTGCAGGAAGTGGCATGCCTTTTTGGTCAATAAAAATGGAGATATTGAAAGAGTAGGATGCATGGGCATAAGTACAGCACGAAGGTTGTTTGTTCCCTTGTTGAGCCGGATGACAGCTTTTTATACAATATCTTGATGGCAAAAAAAACTGCCTACCAACCCTGCTTACAGTTGTAAGTCATGTTTCACTCAAATCTTTTTCGACCAATAGGCAATCCCCTATACTGTAAAGGGCCTCCAGGCGGCACACAGCAATCAAAGTGGGGACTTGTGTCTGAAACGCGCATTGCCAGAGAGAAAGGGGCCTGCATCGACAATGGACAGAGGACTGTGTTACGAGGCAATTACAAGCGTTTTTCAGGATTGAAATTAATTTCCAAGTGTCTTATGTTAATTGGTCAAGGCGAAACGCAATACAGCCGAGCAAATCTGCACGGTACAGTGCACAGTACATTACAGTATCGGTAAACTACTTGTTTGACAATGCTTATGATACAATTCTTGTGATACAAATCCTCCGTGGAAGAGCACCTGCTGCACAGTGCTGCTGTGCTGTACAGGTTGTACAGTACTTCTACAGTACTGTACAGTGTAGTACAGTAGAGTACAGTATCACAATTCTGGGGACTGTACGTACAGAGCAGTCTATTATTTGAATGTAATTTGAGCAGCTACGGTAAATGTTGTTACCGAACAAACAACTGGGCACTCGTGCAAGTTTAATATAAATATTTTAATTCGACTTGTTCTACACATGGCTATTATTAAAGTTAGCCATCTCGATCACGCTGGCCATTGGAGATTTGCACCATGATTATTAATTTTATCAATGAATTATCCACTTACCGTACATAAAGCAACTACTAACAGCTCACTTTTGCCAGGAGAGGCAGAAGCCTTCCCCCCTTCCCCACTTCAAACTTTTAAACCGATACGACATGTAACCTTCGGGCTGCTCTCCAAAAAGTATTATATACATATCTTAACTTTGTGGACTACCAGCATAATATCAGGGCAACGACTCACACTTCTTGTAAACCTGCATATGCGCGAGAGTACCACTATTCCGCATCAATCGTATAACAAGGTGAAACCTCCTTTCCCCGCACATCTCCCGCTGCAATCGCCCTCACTGGCCTCGGCATCGTCTCCAACTTTCACCATAGCACGTGGCAAACAACTGCAAATATCATAAATAGCAACTCAACCACTCAACTCGAATTTTCGGCCACCCTACGCTCTTGGGTCTTTCATGCAAATGCATTTCAAGCCATCCCTTTCCAACTCTTTTCCATTTATATTTTGCATGATTTGCAAACCGTCGACAAACAGCTTTGACCTAGTCCAAAGATATCTACAGTAAATTAACTTGACCAAAGAGCTTCGTCTCACGTCTACTTGTTCTTTACACACAAAATTATTATCATTACGGGCAACCTGATTACTCGACTGCAGTCAACGATTAGACGAGATAATAACACAAAAAGCTCTTGCTTCCAGTTGAAAGTCTATGCTAACATATGCATCAGAATTTGGACTCACAAAACTAGCTTCAGTTTAACCCATCAGAGCCAATCGTTCCCATGATATCAATGAATCAGTAAAGTGGATTCTTTCAAATCTCTCCTCGCTGGTTCCTGATGATGAATTAGTGACAAAACGCCGCGTACCTAAATCAAGCAATCGAGCAAGTATTGCTGGCTACCAGGGGGCTCTACCATTACTATTTCCTAGGCCCGTCCCCAATATGTCGAGGCAACAGCAGCGAAGAAACATGCGCATTCTGCTGTATGTAATGTTTGAAAGTGAACACTATGCCTGCCCGGGATTTTTGCGGTGATATATACATAACTTGTATTCATTCTGCCGAGGGCCTCTTATATCCACGATTTAACTATTGGCAGGTCAAAGTGCTTTGGAAGTTGGCATAAAGCTGGACCATCCAAACTACTCCTGCCAAGATTTCCATCACTGCAGCACCTTTAGGCCGTGGAAATCACTTACTTTGTCAGATTTTTGTAGGGGTCATCTTCGCATACCGTGCTGCTTTATGTATGCATTTATTTGTGAATAATGCAAATCATTTTCGTTATTACATTGCAACATCCCTCGGCTCGGATAAACGTATGAACGTCGCTTGATTGTGGCCCAAAATATTTCCTCCATTTGGCAAGGAGAAACGTTATTGTGCTCTTCATAAACGGAGTTCTGCGAGTCTTTTTTTGTAATTGAAAATAATCGCAAGTTTTTGACACAAGCTTATTCCCTTGGAAACTCCACTGATATTTAATCTCATTGCATTTGGGAAGCGATACGGATTCGAGGTCAAATCATATGGACAGATTGCGGATAATTACGCCGCAGAATTGCTTGAATTGCATCCATTTTCGGAGAAATGCACGATGGACTTTCCCATTTTCCACAAATTTCTAAATGTAGACCTGTAGGGGAATTGCTGGACTTGTAAGGGTAGTTCACCGAAGTTACCGGGATAGCGCGAAAGCCGAACAGAACCGCTTCAATAACCCCCGCACTCTCAGCAGCGGCACATGCATGTTTTCACGGGGATCCCAAGGTGTCTTGACCTTGGCACCTGCATGCATGTTGTTAAGCCTGCATGTTTGTCTACTTGTCTCATCATCCAATGAAGTGGCAATTCTTTGCATGGGCTCTCCAATCATTCTATAGCCCGATAAAAAAGGTATAATGATTTCGAAGAGATGTGCACCACAACGAGCTCTTGGCTCAACGCCCTCACTTTGACTATGCTTCTTTGATGTAGTGTGGAAGAGGGTAAAAAGGATCACAAGAATCCTCGAGAGCTCGATGACCTCTTCAATAATCACTACATACATAGATGAGGCAGAGGCGATTAGAGCAATTAATTAAGCTAATTAATTGTACGCGCTGGCTGGCAAAATCTCTGTGAACTTGACTTCGCATTCAGTATTACTTGAGTCCATGAAATTTAAAGTTCCGCTGGAAACATTCGAAGGATTCAGTGCCGCGTTGACAGCACTGTGATGGACTCTCATCCTCACCGCTACTGACATCGCAGGAGGTAAGAAGCTTCTAATGAATTTCCACAATGTATTGGAAATTGTGGAATGAACTCAAATCGCCAACATTCCATGTTTTTCATGACCGCCCATATATTCAAGACATTTCACTTCAGAACAGAACTCAATTCAAGGTCATGTACCGTACAAACTGCTTCAGTATCCTGGCAACAACTGCAGTAGAAGATCTTGCACATGCTCTAAGTTCTGGGCCAAATTTGAGTGCTATATGTAAGGCGAATCAACGTTGGAAACTGGTTTTGAAGAAGACCGTCTCAATTACATTCTACACGCGTTGAAGTAGGGACTACTAAAAATCAGTTACTAGGACACACCCTTACCTATTTCAGTTCGCATTGAAGAATCGATAGCTCTTGAAATCCCCTGCGGCAAGATTCCAGGATACCATAAAGAACGGAATTTTACCGCATCAAAGCACTTGTCATACCATCGGTAACGTTACGGCTTTGAAAAATGGTCCATTGCAAAAAAAGAAGAATCCGCCTCAAAGACCTCTGATATTTCATGTCGCAGCGAATAGACGACCCCAAGATCGTGTGCATCAGTTTGAGTTATTCGAATCTGGCTAATAAAAGGCGGCGCCCACAGTACCAGTAGACAGTATTTTATAATTTGTACGGTTTCGCAAATGGTTTGGCCAATATACGGTATCTACGCTCCGGTACAAATTTACTGGGTACCAACCCACATATCTACCACGTAAATTAAACCCCCATTTTCACAGTTTATATTTTCAAAGTACAGTATTACTGTAGATTGCCGAAATGGCAACACTAATTATTGGGTGAAGCTTCGAACTACAACCCATCGATGCATGGTCGCAGGTTCCGCCTCCCGTCTACTACCCATGATTTCGGCTTAGTCCTGTTCCGGAGTTTTTCATTTGAATCGCAATCAAAGAGGGTTTCAATTTCCCCTGAAAAAATACCGCACTCCACATCCGAGTTTTAAAAATCTCGATGAACAGCTTCTTTATGAAAACAATTTTATTCTTCCCTGGTAGTTTCATGGGTAATGCTATTTATATAGGTACGGTAGAGCAAGATTCGTAGCTTCAATGGTGAAAGTACAAGTTTGTTACGCTTTTTGGATTCTCTGCCTAATTCTTCAACAGACCCATTAAAATTAAAAAAACTTCAACAAATGCATAAGAAAAATCCTAAAACAAAATGTATCATTACGACAACTTTGCTAGAGAGGATAACGCCTTTCAATATTATACTCGTCAAAACTTTTTTGGCACCATGGAGTATAAATTTCTAGGAGACTATACGCGTACTCAGAAGCTTCGCTAAAACAATTCCCTTGCTCATATTCGTTGCCAGTCTTGCTCTGGAACGGGTTTCGAAAGTGCAAGGTATTCTTTTACAGCGACAATCCGCATGGCAATAACCTCCAATGTGGCTTGTTTTGCTTGCTGGCCTCCAATCTACTTGCTAGTCGAGGGGGAACGATTGGGATGTTTTGAAAATAGACTGTAGAGTGAAGTGCCATCAGCGCCTGCCTCAATGTTTGATGTACTGTACATGCACACTATATACAAGTTGACTAGGTACCAGCCAGCTCATCTGTTACAATAAATGAACCGTTTCCCTTAATATTCGTCGGTACAGATGCTACACTGTGGCCAAAATGCAAGATGTTCCAATAAATTCAGGACATGAAGGATCTGGGAGAAGGAGAGACATGGCCCTCTCTTCACACAAGTTTCTTTAGTGAGGGGGGCGGCGGGGTTATAGAAGGGAATTCCAATTAAAATCATTTACTGCAAATATTGAAAAGTTGGATATGATCTTCTTACAACCTACTCAATCTGCAAGTGCCGATTTCAATGCTGATTGCAAAAAAAGAGGCTTGCGTATAGTTCGAGGAATTTGAGTGGTACACAGATTTAAATCCCCGAGGCATTCGAATGGCACATGTATTTAAATCTTGGGAGGATTTGCTGGATTTGGTTGCCCAGCAGTTCGCAGAATATTTGGTCTGCACTGGAACCTGATAATTATGCCGTAAAATTATTCCCCTGTTGTCTTAGTCGAGTATTTCCGTAACAGGGATTTGAATACTGTAATTACAGCAAGTTGTTCGAACGGGTCAGAATGAGGCTCCGAGTTTCAGTCAAGGACGCGTGAAATTCGAGCGTTTCAAGCGGCAAAGCACAAAAGAATTGATTTTTAGCTGTTACGGAATTCACGGTGTGTATGGACTATTTAAAGTTGATAACATGCTCATATGCTCAAATTCAAAAAGCACCGACATGAATGTGATCAGGAAGAGGCCATTTGGGACCTTTTCAATTCGATTTGAAGTCGCTCCTTACAGTAGCTTAGAGCGCTAATTTGAGAGCTTGCGATGATCTTGTGTTGAAATACAAGGCCAGGTGTAACCGGAAGATTTAGCATAATGGCTGCAGACTTGCTACTGGCTTACAAACTAGCGGATCAGAAAGATGCCGAGACCTCCTAGAGGACTGGAGGCCAGCCAGCAGGCATGCTACATTGAAAGTTGCTGCTGCTACGGCATGCTTTTGTGTCTGGACCTGTTTGACCTTTCCATTGGTTCCATTACCCTCATAACAGTGCGTGCGATTTCGGCTAGCAACTAAGAGGAGTCCGGGTGCCAGCTACCGACGGTGGAGGTGGGATGGGAATAAGCCTACTTCTGGAAGAGATGGCCACGAGGGATTCATCTTTCTGTGCTCCTCGGTTTTTTCCTCATTAAGTCAAGTCAACGGTTGACGTCCAAACTTTCCTGTCAGAGGATACTAGGGGTTGACAAACCGACGTCATAAAAGCCCGTATCCCGGAGCGTCCTACTGCATGAATGTCGGATCTGGTGCGTTGGAGCCCTTCTCGCGGCTTGGTGACTGGTGTAGTCAGCTTTTTCCAGATCGCTAGATAGTAGATTGATCTGACGGTCATGGCTCCGCGTCCTGTCGCTCTTGAAAGCAATACAGAGATGGTTGCCGAGACAGTCAAGTCTTTCGGGACATTTCCTAGGGCGCGAGTGCAATATTACTGGAACCATCGAGAATTTTCTTGGATGAATATTTGCTTTTAGTCCCGGAGAATGGGCACATGCACCCATTGGCGCATCGGGGAAAGGTATGCAGGCCCGGAAAGCTTGCCACGGTCGCAATGGGTATCTCTTCCTATACACTCTGGTGGATGGCGTCCGAAAGTGTCTTCAGTGATTGGGGTTTGTTGGCTGAAAGCACTGAAGTTAGACTGGGCTACAGCTACTTTTTAGTTGGTGAAATTTCAGTTGTTCGTATGTACATGCTGCAACTTGGTTTGAATGCAAGTTCATGGGACTCCCAATTTTCGTATCACTCGCTTTAAACCAACTGCAGTTTTACTTTCGGGAGGGAGAGTCCTGGATTATACGCAAGAGAATGTTCAATTCGTTGAGTGTCCAAGCTGTTACATTGCGAAATACTAACTCGATGCGGTCAAAAAGAATGTGCATAACCTGTTGGGCGCTGAGCTGGGCAAGGAAGCCGACGACTTTTAATGGATTATGCAGACGTAGTCTAATTCCTACTCAAGGTTTCTCTATGGTTATTGGATTCACGGGAAGCTGCAGTTCTCGAATACCTCAAAGAGAGGAGTCGTGGGAGGTTTTAAGTGTTTTTCCTGGAAGATATATTCGATTCTATCTCGAAGTACTCCAGAAAACCACAGTCGACTCAAAAAGGAATTGAAGTTAATTGCTTTGACCCTTGTCAACCTTGAATGCAGCGAAAGCTTCAAAGTTAGAGGATACCAAAATCATCACCAACAAAGCTCAGGCCCGACTTGTGCCAGTGCCCATACACACACTCAGCGGATGGCACGCATTCGAGGTTTTGAATAACGTGACCAGGCACGTAGCTGTGAGAACAATGGAGACCTTCAGACTGATACGATCTCCTCATCCAAAGACACGCTGCGACAGCCCTTTCGTGCAATACAGCGGGTCTTGCGGCTGGCCTTACTGTACGCTAGCCTTGTAAGGTCGCTCCTCCTGCTCGTTCCTAGCGCGTAGATATGCCTCCTTCCTCTCTGGGAGAGCCATCAGTTCTCGAAATATGTCGAAGTCGAATTTCCCCCTTGCCATTGTTCGCACACAGCTCTCCACCATCTCATCGACTTTCGCAATGGCCTCCGCATTGCAACAGTGGTGGTGGCATTTCGCGTAAGAAGTGTTAAAGCGCTACTTCAGAGTGACCAAGTATCAAACTACTCAATCGACTCAAGAAAATGACCCGGGAACTGTGACGCAGTCTGGCTGAATCAAAGAAGTGTACAGAATTATTACCATTGGGTTTAGACCTACTTCATCGTTATCTGAAAAGTGGAGATGGTGACAGATTGAAATGATTACGTCATCAGATTCGAAAGAGCGCTGTTGGAAGAAAAGTCTTCAATCGAAGCAATACTCCCTACATAGCCCGGGACACGGCAAACCGCCTCTTTCGCACAATGAAGCCCCCGATATACTGACTCTATTCTATTCAAAAATATGGCGTGAATGAGATTTCGAGCTTCCGCCTAAAGTGTAGACGTAAAATTACTTTTGCGGAAAACTGCACCTTCGCATTCCAGGTAAAGATAAACTATAGAGTTCTGCCTCTCGGCATGCTCCGCTTAGCCCTAGGGCTTCTTCCATTTCTGGACCCCTTTCGATCCGACCATTCAGCCGGCTCGGATCACATCGGGAGAATCATTCGCAATCTCCAGTTCATTACAGGAGCCCATGAATATTGCAAAGTACTTGTCCCTTCAATCGGATTGAGCTCATCCTCCCATGGGTACTACAATCTACGATTCTAGCGCCACACTCAGGTGGGCCTCAACGCAACTCTCCGCAGCGCTAGTCAGCATTGCTCACCATAGCTATAACATGGGCCAACCGATGATATAATAATGAATTGGTGGACCTACTGTTTGCTCTAAGCTGGTGGACCTATTCTTTGCTCTAAGCAAGGAGTACCTTAGGTCCACCAGTAGAGTATTTTGTGCTTTATCAATAGACAAGGAAGTGCGACGTGCAGGGCCACCAAAACTGACTAGCTTTAGAGGGGGAGGCAAAAATCTGCATGTTGCGGGCTAAGACCACTCACTGAAGCTGCACACGTGGACCAAATGGCATAGCTCAGCTTTTGATGAAGCCGAAATGACACCTTCGCCTTTGAGCTTCCGATACGAGCCGTGATGGCAGCCGCATACTCGTCGACCACCTTAGATGTGGTCTCCGATGGGCATCCCATGGAATCAAAGGCTAGCGGCACAAACTGCCAGCCGAGTTGCGGGCGTCCAGGTGAAGCATGGCCAGGAATGGCGGTGATTTTGGTTGCAGAGTCCCTCAGTTCCGTCATTCCGCCGCATTGGCGGCAACGCGCGCTTCCCGGGTTCCCTTGGAGAGGAAGCACTGTTGCAAAGAAGTAGAGAATACAATAGTACAGTATCATCAAACTTTACTAAATTATTACTTACTACAAACCTGACCAACGGTGTAAATTTAAACCCACTGTTCGCAGCGTTTAATTTACCGTAGCCCCGTGGCATATTTTCACATCCATTTGCATCAGAAATAGGGTACAGTACACCCGGAATTGACGGCCAACATCGAAAAATGAGCAAATCAGCCTCCAATCGACCAATCACAGACGGTTGTGTAGAAATGGCCATAGCTCAAGCCAGTTCTATTCTAGGGGGAATTTGGGGTGTTTTAATGCATAAAAAATATGGTCAGCTGTTCCCTAAGGGATGTCGTGATGGTAAAGGCTTACAATATAAAGGGTTGGCGGGAGGGTGTACTGAACAGTACTGTACACTTCAAAAACAAAATGGGTAAAATTCTTCGAAAATTCTTGCTGTTACAATTTGGCATTACCTGACTTTTGCAATTTGGAACACAAGCAAACCTTTTTTCAATAATTGAAACACCCAATTTTTTCCTCTAAGAAATATCAAAAAAGTATATTATTATTATTACTAATACTGTACAAAAAACATTCCTCCCAAATCGATCTATTGCCCTTAATAGTACCGGTTTGTGCGGGTACTAGAAGGGGTTATTTATTTTAATTTCTTTTTTGTTTTAATTTTGTTCCTTTTTTGTTCATTTTTTGTTCCTTTCTTTTGTTTCTTCTGTTTCTTCTGTTTCTTTGTTTCTTTTTTAAAAGCTATTAAATTTATCGTTCGTTTCCTACCGTTAACAATTAAACCCGCCAATCCTTCCCTCTGGCTCAATCCTTAGCAGCCGTGGTCGTCTCTCTCCGTCCTTAGTGGCTCCGTAAGCCTTCGAGTACCAGGAAGGTTTAAATTTTTGCAGTCACTGAGGGTATTGTCCCCTTGAACTTCGAGCTAAGCACCGAAAGTCCAAAGGGACAAGAGACACCTGCAGTGTAATGGGCATTGCCTCCTTGAACTTCGGTATGCACACCGTAAGTCCAAGGAGACAGGGACGCCACGGCTTTGAGAAAAGCAGACAGGACAAGGAAAAGTGGTGTTTGGGGTAGTGTTCGGGATGTTGAGATGTTGGAGTGTTGGTGTTGAGGTGGAGGTGTTTAGGGGTGTGAGTCTTTGGGTTGTGGGTGTTGGAGTGCGGGTCTTTGGGGTGTGGTTGTTGGGTTGTGGGTCTTTGCGATGTGGTGTTCTGGTCGGTCGCGGCTCGTACCCCAGTCGACCAGCCTTTATATAGAGATTCGAAAATTTTGAAAATGCACAAATTGGTACTAAATTTCTAGCAAAACACAAAAAATCAGCCCCTATACTCCCCTATTTGCCTGTTTTCAGACGTCTCCTACTGTACTGTTGTGCGATGCACGCTACTTTTAGCTCAGAGCCATGCACAGTACTGCACATGGCTCTTGTATCCCAAATTTTTGGCCATGTACGGTACTGTACATGGCTCTCAGGACCATAACTTTTGGCCGCAGGAAACCCTCCGTCACGAGCGACATAACCGTCATATTTATTGTTCTGCACCCCGCAGTTCCAAACATCCACTGTTAGACAACATGACATTCTCCACGCGGATAGCAGCTGTGTGTTGCTTACCCATTTTCAAAATACCAGGGTATAGCCGACCAGTACTTCTTAAATATGAAAGAACTCAGACAATTTACCCACCATTACCCACTTGAAAAGGAAATACAACCTTCAAATGCAGAGGTATCCCAGTTGTACTTTCCAGCGAACAAAAACAATCAGCACCGAAGCAACTCGCTTGAAACTTATAGAAATGAGAAGTGCGTCTGAGTTTCTCGCAATCCTACAGGCAATTTTCTGAAATAACCTCCTGATCTTCTTCCGTTACCCATAAGAAACACTACAATTAACCGCTTACACCGACGCGGAAATATTCATGAAACGAATAAGACTTTGGAACGCGGGCAATACGATACCCTCTGGCAGGCAGAGTTTTCGCAGTGCACCTACAGGGCCTCGAAAAGGCTGGCATGATCGGAGTATGAGCAGTCAAACATCACAAGAGCTTGATTCTTGCCAAAAAGGCGTTCACGGAAAGGCGATGCACGCACTAAACACACCCGTAATCCTCCCGGCGGCACAAGCTGTATCCAAAGCATTTCGAAGCAAAAAAAATGAGGAAGGAAACCCCGTTAGCCCACTGCACCCAGTTAGTCCCGCATGATTACCTACTCTCGATCCCGAAAATAAGCAATGAAGAGATCCTTCACGCAGCTCGCTCTTTTAACCCAGCTCCGCTCCCGGTGGTTCAGGCCTACTGTCGCAAGCGTCAAACACTGAGCCAGATGTCTTGTGCAAATGAGGGGACCAGAACATATATATTTCAACACCTGCGCCCTTCATACCCTGACGAATTGCTGAGCGCTCCGTTTCCTTAATCTCTTGGAGGAGTGATGCATCCCCTTACTAAATTCGTCAATGCTTTAGTAGCCTGAAAATATTCAGCTCTTGCCTCGTGGACGACAGGATCACCACTCACCCCGCTAGCCAAAGCAGACATCAAGCCTCGCCTCATCGCAGTTGGCGAGACGTTGAGACGACTTGTGAGTGGCTACTTAATGTCACGATCTTTTAGAAAGGCGGCGAGCTGCTTCCAACCAAGCAAAGTAGGCATTAATACGTCGGACGGGGCCGACACCATTGTGCACAGTAGATCTCAGAAATAAATTCAACCTTCCCAGTCGACTGCGTTTCTCGAAGCGGTTCAACCCCATTTTCCATAGCTGATGCGCCGGGTAATGCAATGGTACAGAGATCCTGCATATTTTCAGATGTTATTAGAAACTATAAACAGTGTGATTGGTGTCCAGCACGGGGACCCGCTCGGCGGCCTACTATTTGACCTAGTCATCCACAGACTAATTATCGAGACAAAAGACATGACGTCGCTGTCAAATGGTGATAAGGAGGTCCGATAGGTATTCCTTCAGCTGTAATATTACAATTATGTATATATAGTGGCCAAGCATGCCCTTTTAAAAACCCGCCGGCACTCTCTCATCGTAGGATAGGGACTCCAACTACCTCACCAGCTTGAACGTCGCCTTCGCGGAAGAGCTCCGGAAATGACAGGACTTAATTACTAGATTGCCGGGCAGGAATCGGCTACTTCACGTTACAATCTCCCCTCCCTGCGGCTGGCACCCAGAGGCCTTTTTCCTCGCGACGAAAGTGGCACACTTGGTCGCCAATCATTCCAAGGGCCAATTTTCCCAAAGTAAGGGACACATAGCTACTGCTTTGAACGCGGTATGTCTGCTGACAGGGCTCGCAGCTACTTTTTTGTCGAAATTACATAGCGTGCCAATTTTCACCGTAGTTTTTTCTCTACCGCCGTCATACTGCACAGGCTATTGGTAGTTTCACCCTATGTTCCACTCCAAGTGAACTAACCCAAACACTCCATCCCTCGTTAGCTAATTGAAGAATTTTTTCTTTACGTTCGCTGCAAGGGATTCTGAGTTTGAAGTTAGCGTATATTCAAGAGTTTGCATGAATCAAGAAGAAAACAAATTGGAAATCGCTAAAAAGAATGTTACGTGGTGGTTTTTGTACTAACAAAAGACCTTTTTTCAGATCGATTGAAAGACCAGGGCTCATGAGTATTTGTTGAGACAAACTTTTCAACACTCGAAGATTTTAGACACAGAATAAACGATGAATTGTTGTAATTCGAGATGAATAATAGTAGAATTTTTGCGACAAAGAAGAAAATGAAAGAGATCATGTACCTTTTGAAGTAGGAAAGACTTCAAAAGATGAGATCGAAAACCCTTTAGTGGTCAAGATCCTTGTGGGATATGGAGAATCAAAATTTTCCCGCTTTATCGTTACTTATTGAGTGAAAAAGCTGTAAAAATTAATAGATTATGCTGCTCGCCAGCAAAGTCAGCTGGCTGAGTCATTTTTATTGTTATTTCGAGCAAAGCATTAAATTCGACCTGAATACAGCCATACTCTTCGGAAAGGGGCTCAGAGCGGCAAAAATGGGCGACGTCATTCGAAAGTTGCCGTAAATACGCAAGAACTTTGTGGTTTCTATCCTTGACCTAGTAAGAGTGTCAGCGAGCATCTTGAAACGGTTGAAATGGAAACAAAAAGACATGAATATCTTTGTTAAATACTTTACGGAAATATTTGAAGCAAATTTTCAATGAATGCTTGCACATAGCCAAGTTGAAAACATTTAAGACATATTAAATGATGTCCATGAACGTCCCTAAAGCAATTTTTAATCTTCGATTCATTTAAGTATAGTTTGATTCCACCAGATCTGGCCCGTGCTGTACAACGTCAAGAATTCTGGAGAAGCTAGACAAGAAGTGATGGCCAGCACTATTTGCCAATTATATGATAGGGCAATAAAATGGCAATTTTGGCAATGGTCAGTAACTATAATTTTGTAAAAAACATTGCCATTGGTAGGTAACTTTTCATGTCAGGATAATAGTAGGGAATTGGTGAGACTATTACACAACCAGTGCTTTAATGGCCTTTGTAGTGCCTCTGTTGCTTAATCAGAACTCCCAAATAGTAACTACCAAGAAATAATCACTGTACCGACGATAGCTACGGCAACAGCGGATCTAAGACCCTCATTTTCTTAAAAATGCCGCCCAAAATTAGACCGTAAGAACAGATTGTTTCAAAAATATTTCACGTCCATTTACGAAAAATACGGTTTTAGAATTAGTAATTAGATATTCTCATTGCGTTGAAAATTAAAACTTTTCATGGTTATACTAGCTAGTGCCTACTTTAACCCTTCTTCACACCATTAAAATCGGCAATATTATTCCCTATAGCACTGCAATTCCATATGGCAGTGCCATTCTCTTAGCTAATACTATTCTTACGAAAGCAATTCCCTGTATTTCTATTCGTCTCAAAAATGAGTTCCATCCGCAATAGCAATTTTTTTTCTATTTCCGGATATCGTTCCACCCCTATTCGCTCTGATTATGTTGGCGTCCTTACACCTTTTACTCAAGCTGGTACTGGTGCGAGGCGCTGCTTTGAGGATTACATTGGAAAGTCAGCCAGTTCTATCTTTACTTACGTTGAAATTGAAACTTAAAGAGGTCCTATTTATATAAAGATGTAGAATTTGCAAGAGCGTGCGAAGCGATCGGAAGAGGTCCGAATATCAGATGCAATTCTCTTCCAAACAGAAAGCCATAGATATCAGAAAGCCATACGGCACTCCAAACTGTAATTTAGTGCTGATTGGCCATAAGACACAAGAGATTTTGTTATTTTCAAACAAAAGTACCGAAAAATGGATCAGTGTAGTCAAAGTTTCTTACCATATGTGAAGCGGGGGAAATGTGTGATGATTTAATATTTGAAAGCTATGGTCTTTGGTGCAGAGTAGATTGCTGTGAACCAGGAGCCTTTGTCATTTTTCGAGGATAAAGGATTCAGTAAAATTTTGATTAAGTTCTCTAAAAAATTACCCGTTATCAGTTGTTAGTCTGTACCCAGGCGCTCGTGTTGGGCCGAAAATATGTGGATGCTGCGACCTTGAAAAAATTGGAAAAGTACACGTGGTAGAGGCTAAGACAGATGTTTGGACACTGAAAATAATGCAGTCTATTCTTCTTTTACTCTTACATATATAGGCGAGAACTGAGAATTTCCGAACAATTTACAGCCTACTTAAAGCTGAACGGAAGTCATGTTGGAAAAGAGATACCTTAGTTTCTAATAGAAACTACCAAAAAGGTTGGAATAACCAAGAAAGTAGCATTTTTGACGACAGATAGCGCACCAAGTGCTGCAAAGCAAGTCAACTTGACAACTTAAGAGGTTGGAATTTTGAATTATGCTTATGAACCCGATCTCACAGAACTGGGGATCATGCAAGAAGACATCGTTGCTGACAACTCTGAAAATGTAGGGGAAAACTTGTAAGAGGATGAAGAACTAGCCTTGATGTTTTCGGATAATACCCTTAATTTTAATATAGAAACGGACATTACGTCTTTTGTTGAAAGAAAAGAAGGCGATTATTCGAATGAATACATGTATGGTACCATTGAGAGACTAACCTAAATTAAATTTTCGTCTGAAACGCGCTTTAAAATTACGACGCGTACCGAAGACTGGTTGACTCCTTTCGGTGACTATCAGAGACCGACTTGGCAACATACCAAGACCCCGAAACGCCATTCAACCTAAGTAAACCATCTTTCCACACTGTAGACAGGCTTCCTTTCAGCATGTTTGCTAAAAACACGCGTCGGAAAAGAAACCGATTAATGCAGTCCACGCCGCAGTGTACGACGAGCTTTCCTTGGGAAACTGCTGTTTAAAAGCCTTCCGGGCGTCAGTGAACCTCCGGGGAGCCAAGGAATGGGTCAACTGTTCACTACATGGGAAGGATATCCATTTCACGTCTATCTACTGCGTGCAGCGGTTTGGGCAGATGAAACCTGCCTGTCCAGCTGATTAAAAGAGCCTTCGATCCTATGCCAGAGGGGGATGAGTGGATCGCGGCATTCCGAGCCTCGTTAATTGGTTGGGTGCAAGGACTCTCTTTCATGTCAACTGGCTGAACGTGTGGGTACTTACATCTCAGACCGCAATTGAAAAACCTGGTCGCAGTTCAACTGCCGAATAATATTGCTCCCTCCCGCTTCGAGATGCTAGAAGGGGAACATGATAAAATATGGATCAGTATGGTTATTATGCGCTGTGCTGTGCCAATAAATCCACCCGCGGGTGGCAGCATGACTCACAAACACGGCTGTTTGCAACAAAATTCTCCAAAGACCCCATAAATCCTGTCTCAAAGCTCCACAACGCGGCCATGTAATTCACAGGGACATCAATGCCCTTAGAGAGGACGCGGGCACAGAATACTTTGAAAGAACTGTCATGCATCCCTTGAGAACGCCCCCCCTTCCCCCCTTGCACTATGCCTGCTCAAGCCCCTTTGTCATCCCCTCCTTGGGAGTGATACTTGCTTTGCCGACCTAATTCGTGCAAAGGGTCCTGGGCATCGCTTCATTGACCTTCCACTCTCCACATTTGGGGGCTCGCACCCAGCTGCTTGGGACTTCGCCAACCTATTTGCGACTTTCATTGTCGCACGTGCAGCTGTTGCGATCGCTGAGGCGCGAAAATCACTTTTTGCTCGTCACGCGGCGAGACTAGTCCAGAATAATGCCTACTTTTTGTTGGAAGGAATTTTAAGCGAATTTTAATGCCACAGCAAGTATGTTCTTGGGAACCTACGTTCTCATGGTATATCAGTCGCCATGAAAAATATGCCTTGTCCCTGAAAAATCTAGCTCTACCCCACCTATCATCGATGCTTCACAATAATAGATTCCACTTACCCCTATGGGCCCAAGTAAGTTTAATATTTATTGAATACCTCCACAATGGTCCTGAAGTGGGCAATAAGGTTGTGCGGCCGCCGACCTGGGCCCGAGCACAGCAGAGGAAGTGTAAATACGGGGTTAAAGAAAGGGTTAATGTTGAGCAAAAAACAGCGACGAGGCGACCTTGTGAATTGCGGGATGTGAAGAGTAGTATAAAAGCCGAAATACTGCCATTACTGTACAGTATGCACTTCATAGCCCCTGGAGACCATTACGCAAGGGCTGTTAGTCATATTCTATGTCACTTAGTCAATTCGACTCAATTCAGGTTCAGTACAGTACGTTAATTGCCAAAATACTGTGTTTGAGTGACATAGACACCCATACTATACAGAGTCAAAGAAGTTAATGATGCAATTACCCTTTCAGGCTCCCCTTACATTTATTTTTCCTTTATTAGGCTCACCCTGTTTATAAGAAGTCTAGTTCTTATCATAGTATCCCTTGTTGCCATACTTGAGTAGGTAGCAAAACATTAGAATCTACACTGTTTCACGGGCCCTCGGTCACCTGCAAACCTCTCCCCGCTACCTTTAGTCAACGTAGGTTTGTCTGTACTAGTCTGCCTAAAGTATAATAAATACCGTGGTTCAGCCGAGTAGCGGCCTGAACTAGTCAATTGTTTCACAAAGTTATATCCAGCCGGTCAAAGCAATCGGGCTCTGCTATACAGACATGGGTGACTGGAGTGCGTTGGCAACCAGGGGGACTTGCATTTTCTACTGGTGCCACTATATGCACTGCAAACCGAGGGGCATTATTACTGCCATGCATTACAATTGTGGGCAACATGTGTTACCAGTAACTACAATTTTTTTTCAAAAATAGTGCTGGCCATCACTACTTTTTATACTTTAATGGGTGAATTTTACTCTTTTGCACTGCACTTTACAGAAAGTTACCGCCTATCGTATACTAGGACCGAGTTTACCTCATTCATTGGGACCAGACCGATTAGAATTCAGAGTTTCGGGCGGAACCGATTTTTTGGCGAATATTTTGGGACCAACTAACGTCAATTTGACTTGGATTTTTAACCTTAAGCGAGGATACCGGTCCTTACCAAGTTTTTGATACTTTCAATAGGGGTTATATAAAAGTACATTGCATATGTACTTTTTCCATAAATCTGAGCGCATGTGGCTGTAGTTGTACCATAGTACATCAAATTATTTAATTTTATGCCTGCAGTTGAGAGAAACTGGGATCTTTAATTAAAGATTCAAGTAAGCCTGCTAAACAGATACAACGCGGCTTGGCCAACCGATGCCTACAACAGCAAAGGGGACGGGAGAAAATTTCCCTATTGAAATCCCTGCAAGCCGAGAAAGGAACAGGTTGAAAACTCCCGGCATAAGCGACATTCCCATTGAAAGCGACGACGGCAGCGACGAATTCTCGAAGGAAGCGACCTTGAGTAACACGAATAGGACAGCAAAAGCTAAGAACCCTCGCTTGCTGTGACAAAGACAGAAATGGTTGAGTGCAGCAGGGTACGCTTAGCATTATTGAACCTGATAGAGGAGGACGCCCTTCCTTAAACGCCATCCACATGTCGACTCAACGTGCAGTAGGGGCGAGGGTGACAATCCACCGGGAGCGGGAAAACCCAAAATCGACAAACGAGGGCTCCGAAGCGAACACGGGCGATCCGTAGGACAAACTTGGAATTGATTCCTCTGTGTCCGAGCCCTGCCTGGCCCGGACGCCGAGCGATATGAAACAAATATTGAAAGTGACAAGTCACAAAGGTTGAAACAGTGAGAAAGGGGAGCATGTTTCGGTGTAGTTGTACTGATAATTTTGAGACCAAATTTTATGCACTTTTCCGCCAATTTTAAGAAAAAACATGAACTAATAATGAATTTTAGATAGTAAAAATGTACTACGCATGTATTTGGGTAGCATACATGTGCGAAAAAGAACCGTACCTCTTTATTGATAACGACTACAAAAACTTAACAGTCATTGACACGGATCCACTTAAAGCTCCGCAATAAGGGTACAAGAAAAAATATCATATCTTTCACGACATATAGCTTGCGAAGAACAAATAATATCAAACGTATTTTCCGAGAAAAGTATCCTCTTCCGAGATAAAGGAAAGACGCAATGAGCAATTTGTTTGAAATAAAACCGTCTATCACGAACAGAAATAAGGTTTTTCATATCGAGACAGACACTTGGATGTTGAACAAGCGACAATGAAAAATTCCGTGTCCTGAGAATTCTTCAAACCTATCGAGGACTCTGGGTTCGCATGTATTATTTGTTGCCCAGGCATAGATACAATACAATCAATCAAAAGAGAGAGCGCAAAATAATTTCGACTTTGAAAAGTAAAACTGGAACCAATTCCTTTCGACTTCATTCAAAAGATCACCACTCTGCCATTATAAAGAAATTTTAGAAGATTCATTGCAAAATTGATGAGCCATTTACGGAGAAACGCAAAACTTTGCATGGACTGCTTTCGAGTCATTAAAAATAGGGCATCGTCAATTACAGCAAAATAAATCAAAAAGAATGTCGTTCTTATGGTAATCAGATGTGTGATCCCTTTTTTTCGTGGAACATCCTTTTATTTGCGATTTGAGCAGCATTAGTCCTATAGTTGACTTTCTTCGCAAAGTATCATTCTAGGAGGGACTATTCTAGAATTCGTTAAAGATACTGAACAATCACTGGTCCAGCCGAAACCGTTATCACCTCATTCTGTGAGTACATCATTTGAACTTTGGATGCTCAGGGGATGTCAAGACATTTTTGACAATATCTCTCATAGAGTTGACAAAAAAATTCGAAAAGGTGCAGGTTCACATGACCCTTATTGAGTGTGATAATAAAGCGTTCATTCATTAAGCTCAATGCTACTGAAATAAAAAAATAAGTATGCATTCGCAAATGAGGTAATCGCTTGCGTGAAAGACGGTGATGCAAACCTCAAAGCGTATACCAATGCTTTACAACAGATCACCTGTTTTGCTCGAGCTGGAAGAAAATTTTGTTTCAGTTCCATGCTTCTGCTTAAAATCTTTCTGTTTCTTGCAATTTGACACTGTCAAAGAGCACTCGTGAAGTTATGCCATTAATTTTTATTGATTCAGTTATAAGATACCTTCAAATAGGCATCAATCGGACAAAGAGGACACAAAAAATTTTAAAGAAATTGGTATTGCTTGTAAGTAAGGGAAAGCATGAAATATTGATTCCAAATTCTGTAAAAACTATATTTTCCAGCTTTGTAGTGAAGATGAAGGTAATTTTAGAGTATAAATATATTGCTTCGATATCTTTTGGATTTAAGCAAGATAGGATCTTCTGGAAAAGGGTTTAGCCTCAAGAGGCATGGTACTTTTTGCAATGCCTTTTCGAAACACTGAAACATTTATTCGTTTTAATTCTGAAAAGCCAGAGAATCTTTGGTACTTTCAGTGAGACTGTTTTTGAGATTGTGAATTGATATCAAACCTTTGAGGAAAATTATAAAACTATTCATGCTGTTCACTGTGATTATTTCGATCAAAAACTTTACATGCCGGGGTCTAACATAAGCTCAGCTGTTTTTAAATCATTTTGTGGTATCCTTGCCCCATTATTCGAGGAGAAACATCTTTAGTATCCGTATGATCATCAATACATTTTGGTTACACTAAACCCAGCATTCAAAATATGAAATCAACTTTAGTGTGTATCCAAACTTGTAATCCTTCCAGAGAAAGAAAAAATGCAACAGAATATGATGAAGAAGTCATGATTTCACTATCAGTGAGCCTAAACAATAAACATTTTGGTTGTAATGATGCAGAAAGCGTTTCAGTTTAATCTCATCTGTAAAGTAACCAGATTAAGTAAATTGAAGACTATTTTACGGATGTTCACTTAGAAAGAAACAAGAAAACATTTCTAATATGGTTAATTCTGAGCTTCTAATTTTCAGGGAATAACATTTTGATGGCTCTGTTCTGAGTAATGTTGAGTTCCTGAAGCACAATGAGTTCAAATTTCCAGCTGTTGAAAAATGGATTTGTTTTTTCTTGGGATTCCTGCTACACAAATCGATAATGAAAGATGTTTTAGTTTAGAAGTTCGAATTTGCAGCTCCTTCACGAATCGCATATCAATTTCTTCGATCAATAATTTCATTAAAATTCCTAAGAATTGCCCTCAATGCGTTTCAGAAAAGGGCATATTGAAAACCGTTGAGGAGTTCAGTGATTTTCGTCTGCTTGAAAAAGAAACTGGAAGCAGTAGTGAACTAGACTGAAGATAAAAGATTGATTGCCTAACCTCCAGGGGAATCTCAATTTCATAGTTCCCGGTACTGTCGATTGGACATTTAATACGATTAATGACCTCTATAATCTGGTCCCCGCCTAATAGCATCTATGCTATGATATTCCTGCTGTCAGCGTGGCGCAAATATAGGACCAAGCACAACAGGGACGGTTTATCAGTTTAAGACCAGACTCCAAAAGACATTCCCTTTTTCCACAGAGCTACACATTTTATTTATGTTTTTAGTCGCCACAATTCAGGAATCGAACTAGAGGTTCGAGACATCAAGGTCCTAAATGGTCCTACTGGGCCACAAAACCTGGTATATTGGTGCAAGTACTTGTCTGATTTTTTTTCGTTTTTATACTGTACCAGTTACATGCAATTTCAATGGGCGGACACCCGTTTTACTGATGCTATAAAGTTCTCCTTCCATTCGTTTCCTGCACTGGACCCCAATATTAATGCATTAAAGTTTTCCCCAGGCTGTACATGGCCGACGTGGACCACCCGGCTAGCTCTCAGCTAACAACATAGTCTGATCCTACAGCTGACACCCCAGTGCTAGTTCCGTATAGTTTTTCCCCATACTGCCAATGCCATAAAGTTATATACCATCTTCCGTACACCATTGCAAGAGGCCAACGTGGTCCTTACTGTTAGCAGTTAGCTGACCCTCGATAATCATGTCGTAAATTTATTCCCTAGTTTCGGTCAGTCGATGCGCACTCTAGATAAGTAATGTGTAAATATCTTCTTCCTCCCTGATTTTTTCGCTTCTATATTCCCTGGTACAGTTTGATTTTTATGCGTGCACGCCTCTTTTTTTAATTTTGCACATGTGTTACGTGTCAAGTCATACCTCCGAAACTTTACACTTAAATGTTCCAATGCTCACCCCTAAATGAAACTTGTGTATACCCAATGGAGCTTTTACCTGCTACAAGTGCTTTTTACATGTCCGCTAAAAACTTGTTCCGTACCAAACTGAACCGCCAAATATAAAGTTAAACCGCTAGTTCTCCAATCACTCCAAGACTAGAGCACATACCTCAACAATTGGGCTGAGAATTAGTTTTGAAACGGCAAACATATACCAAAGCAACGATTCGTGGATCGGTTACAGACCAAACAATTGTACCCTGACGGATTTTTTTCTTTTAGAAATGCAAAGAGTTCGTTTTTGGCAATTCAGTCGCCAAAAACTCCATAAATTCCAAACATTTTCGCACAAATTGTCGGAGATCTCTTTAGGGCAGCTTTAATACATTTTCGATTCCTGTCACTCTATATTCGCATAATTCCACGTGAAAAAAATTATTTCCTAGGTCTTTTTGTATGGAAATCATCCGCTTCAGGAGGATTTCAATCATATGGACGCATCATGCAACACCTGCCGAAGACAAAGAGATATTACCCTTTTCTCTTGACTCAAGCATGATCTCTAACTTTTAGCCGAAGCAACAGTCATCGGTAATTCCTTATTTTGCACCGTTTGCATAATTGAGTCATTGGGTTCCAACGAGAATGTACGAAACGACTGAAACCTACACAAACCTGAAACCTACAAGTAGCCACTTCAAGGCTTTTCAGTCAACTCGTCTGTTTTCAGAGACACAGGCTCTTAATACCAAGCTAGAGAAAGTTCAAGACCATCAGAGCTCGGAACAGGAGAACAAAAACGCCCCTCTCTGTTCCAACGAGGATTATAACTATTTCCAAATCAAAATGCTATAGGCGCTTCCACCGCCTTCAATATCTGTGGGCGACGACAGCTTCAACAATAAGGTGATCCTCACAAAAATAGGTCAATAACTAACCCTCGGTCTCCCTCAGGTTTACTACCCCGCTCCGCCTACTGGATACTTCAAAACTTTCTCCGCTGTACCCACGAAAATTTTATGGGAAGCTTAACGGAACGGGAGGTAATTTTTCAAAAAAAAATAAAAACGGTGGTACGCTCACATAAAAAATTTTGATGCGACGGTTTTGGGATTACTCAAGGCCTAATACTTTATTCTTAGGAGGTAAAACTTTTGGAATACTCCGAGGCCGGAGCTATAGCTCCTATCTTCACTACCTAGCAAGCGGAGAACTAGGAGCACTAATGCATGAAGAACTTTTTCACGTCAGAACCTATCGCTAGATCCATCCAATTTCAATATTTCATTTATCATTGCGTTATTACGGTGATAAGTAGCAAATTGACGAAATATATAAAAAAGGTTACCGCGACGTTAGCAACGTATAACATCCGAAAGCTGCGGAATCACAGGAAAAATCGAAAAAACGCAATAAGAAACAATGTCTCGTTCTCTTTGCCATTTATCACCTAACTAGGATTACTTATCCATAAAGACCTTTTAAGTCAAAAGAAATTTCTGGGTCCCTCCTAAGTCGATTCCTTACTTTCCGGCCTTTCTACAGCGAAATTTCACCAATATCATTGAGTTAAGAGTGATAAGTCATGAGATAACTCGTGAGATACTTTGTATCCTCAGGACTTTGTTACGTCAGGGCAAATATTCTTCCTATTCAGTGCCTTTCCTCCTCCTATTATTTTAAATGGGCAATGGATACGGATTTTTGCTACCTTTCATTCTTCTATAAGGTAGGAGGTTCAGTCATGAGAGACTCCCTTATATCAGAACCAAATTATAAATCTCTCCTAAGTCACAGCCTTGCTTTGCTTCTTTACAACGATTCCAGCGGTATTTTTTAAACCAAAAGTAACGCTCCAAAAAACAGTGAGCTGAGTTATAGAAAACTAATTCAGGTTCTTCTGGGCTGTGTTGCGAGACTTGACCGTCCTACAAGTATCCCAGCTCGGAGCGCCATTTCTGAATAAAAGTTCTTCTTGGTGCTGATAGAGTTCGGATTCCTTGACTAACTCCGCCACAGGATTATATATACTTATTTCTATACCTGCTCCAAAGGTTTTTATCATTTTTCGAGTCCTTTTCTTTTCGTTTAATTCAAAAAATGCGTGTAGATCTTCATTAATCCTTCAAAGAGCACCCTTCTAGTTGTCATTCATGCAGCTTTCCTTTACTATTCGTAGAAAACAAGGAGCCTTCTCGGTACTATTGAAAAAGTAAAGTGGCTAGATGACAATATGATCGCACAAAACTCGAAGACCTTCATTGCATAGCTTCACAATTTTTGGTTCAGTAGAAAGCATCTTTATATATCTTCTAGAATAACAAAAAAAAAGTCCCCAACACCCTCGGAAATCTGTAGAAAGCGAGCGTGTTGCAACCCATCGCATATTCCCTCAGAATACATCCCCGCTCATAAGATATAAATCTGACCCTGTAACCAAGGTGAACATGCGAAATAACATTTGGATCGAAATTACGTAACGAATAGACTGAACAACAAGTCGAGATTACATCGAAAGATTACGAGTCAAAACAACAGGTAATCTCTGAACCAACATACTTGAACATGAAAATGAAAACAAAGTCAAATACATAATACCCTAACAAGATTTTCTGGCAGCTTGACTACCCATTGGAAACTCAGCTGATTAGATACACCAACAGTTAGACAGATTAGGGATCCATCCTAAGGCGAAGCAACCCGTTCCATTCGCCACTGTACAACAGCAGAGCAGAAAATCGAACTGTCTCCGCATATTTTGCAATGCTACCATAAGGATAGATTTCAGCCACCAGAACTTCAGCCAGAAGAATTCTCTATGTTTTTCTGATAGCTCTTGCCAGCTTCATTTGCTCCAGCAGCTGGCGAATCCTCATCAAGCATTCAGAGCGAAATCCTGTTCGGTTTAAAAGTCTACTGTAAAAATTAAATGATACGCGTAGGTCCAAAATAGATAATTCCAAATAAATGAGTAATAAATTACCTGAATAGGAATGAGAACAATAATAAAAAGAAAACAAATATTTATTGATCGACGGGGATAGTTCGATGGCCCGAGACTTGCATAAATTTTCTAACAGCCTAAGATTATTTATACCCGTATCAGAGTAGAAAGCTGCAAAGATGGTTCCACCAGTATAATAATAATTGTAGACCAAATTCAAGCTCAATAATAATTGTAGAATAATTATCCAGGTGAGTATTAATCCAAATATTAATTTGCTGGCAATTTAATTCCAGTAATTATAACTGCAGAATTTAAAAACCAATTGACAGACATAAAAATTGCTTCTAGATGTTTTTTCTGATTGAGTAAAACTACGTTAATCTTCATCACAAGTAGACTCATAAGCTACAAAAATACAATGAAGATATAGCCGGATTACCTGGCGGGAACAGGCTTGTCCTCGTGTCCATCTTCACGGTCGGACGTGGCACCCCGATGCGTTCTCCACGATCAAGCAGCCGAGCCCTGGACTAAAACTGCAAGGTGAGGACTATTCTCCTTCAAAAACAGGCCGCGTTGATTGCCATTCCAAATGCCGCCTGATTGTTGACTGGTCTAAGGGATACTTTTCCTCTGGTACAAATGCTCCGGTATTCGTACTGCACATCCTGAAACATGTTTTGGATGCAAGGGCATAGGAGACCCAACATTCGCAACACTCGCAGTAAACTAATCCCGTGAAAACCCCTTGATAGACTGGTAAGACATCAGAGGTTACATTTGACAGTCGCCGCAGCATGGCTTCGTGCCTGAATGTAGGCCGGGGCTTTCGCACTCATGAATTCGCTTGCTGCTTTTTTCTGAGTAGGTGGGAATGTGAGGTGCTTTAATATTTGAAAGAGATGGTCGGTTGTGGCCTGGAATCTCGATTTTCGCCGCAAACGTAGCGTTTTTATTCCTCGCAGAAATGTACCCTCCGGTCATGCTGGCAACTAGGTTACGCTTCTCGGATCAAATAGAAACTACTGCCTCACCCAGCACCTCATCTGGCTATTTCTGTACAGCTTATGGTTGTTCGGCAAGGAAAGCCGATTCGAAACGGGCGAGGCATCAATCAGTCTTTGAATCAAATGTCAAGGTGTGCCGTACGAGTGAAGTGAGAGTGGGTCTCATTGCCATTTTAGAAAGGGGACGGGAACAGAATTGGTGAGCCCTTGAGTGTCGTGTGGGGTGTGGAGGGATGTGAAGCATGGCGACTCGATTTCGATTACCGCAAGTAGGGCGGTAGGGAGGGGTTCGGGTGAGATGAATCCGTCTCCTCTTTGGAGGTAGATTGTCACTTGGAGAGTGGCTTTCTATTTGGGGGGGGATGTTTCGGTTCTTTAACATTTTAACGATGCGTGTCGGCGTCTCAACACTAACCGAGGTGCACAGTTCAGTTTGTAAAGTGCCCAAGTTCTTTCGCTGCAGCTCTTGACATGGCTAGAGGCGGCTGACAAAAAAAATATTTTACATTGCACACAGTCACAGAGACTCTGTCACTCTGACCTTGAAGGAGTGAAAAGGAGAATGCTGGAACCGAGTGGTGTCGCAGCATTGTGCTAGCGAAGGCGAGGTAAAATCACATAACAGTAGGTACTCTTCTCCAAAGTTGTTAGCGTTAGACATAATCGCTTTGGCAGTACGTGTATCTCTCAACTATTCGTTCAAGATAGGCACAATCGGCATCTGTAACTATTGTAATACAATATTACTAATAATTTATTTTCTGAGACAATGTGCATGCAGGTAACCCAATCCTGTGGACCGTAATACTGTATTGTACTATACAGCTACTTTCTACCTGGTACACACGCTCAAGCACTTGCAATGTAGGTCCCGCCAATGGTTTGATTACAAATACAGAGGACTCCCAACCGTTCCATTACTCGCAGTAAACCAAAACCAATTTTCCCCCTGTATAGTGAACAGTGTACCGTACACGCACAGGGTATCGGTTCACATGCCCTACGCAGACCCTGCATGTATCCTCAGGGAGAACATGGGGGGTGCGTTTACTGTAACAGATAAGCTCGCTGATACCCAGTCATCTTTTATGGAAGTGTGCATGTACATGAAATGTTGCGGTACGCTGATGGTACTTCATTCTACCAACATTATCCTCTCTCTTTAATATATTCTGAACAAAATCGTTCATTTTTGGGACTAATTTGTCAGCATTCCAATGCACAGCTGGTTTACAAAAGCTGTGAGTTTGGATCTTCTTTTCCAGTTCAGTACGACGTCAGCTTTTAGTTCAACGCCACACCTGCATTTATTCTAAATGCATACCCGTATTGAGTTACTGTGCTGCAATTTCGATAAAATCCTTCCTTCTACTACCACAGTCTATTGTTTTATCAACAGTTCTTGTTGCAGAAAGTATAAATCGTGAATTACATTTCCTTGCCTACCTCTGACGACGTCCGTTAAGGTTTGAAAGTTTATGTGCATGTCGAGAAGGAATATGGACCAATCTGATATGGGTTCAGCAGCAATACGAAATGAGGCGAACGGGAACCCAACTGACAGGTCAACTAGCGAAGACTACGTGAGCTCGACCTTTACGGTCGAGGCTTCGATGGTTTTCGGAAAGGATGCAGAGTTAGAGTCAAAGCGCCAAGCCCTCCTGAATCAGCTTTTGTGGCGTGAGAGAAAGAGTGCTCATTTAAGAAACAAATATGTAGATCTCGATGTGTACGGTCGGGCTGATCCAGGATTTTTGGAAAAGATTCTCAAGTTGTAAGTGCCAAGAGCGAGCACTAGCGTTTTTGCGGGGGAAGGGGCGTAAAGATGGAACTAGGAAGACCTCACTTCGAGCTTGTTATTCCCAAAGAAAAGTTAAGGCGTTTTCTCTCATTTTCCTCGCACGAAATTCTGGCAGAACGTTTGTCTGGCGACTTGAAGGACGAGGACAACAGTGTCATTGATGAGATGCATGTCAATCAATCTGCAAAAAGTCCTGAACTCCGAGAAGGGTCAAAAGTGAACTGCCAAGCCAAGAGCGACGCCCTCTTGTCTCTCCAGGAACTGTTTCTCGGGTTATAAGAGATTTCAATTCAGAGGAATGTTTGGATAAGGATATGAAATTTGGCACATTATTTAAGAGTGCGGTTGTAGAGGAAGCCATGCGGAGCAATAGAGCTTCACTTCAGAATCCTCTAGACAAGATCGGGTTGTGAGCGAATTGAAACATTTCCCACAAGAGAAGCGATTCTCCACAGGCATCGGATGTAGAGACTTCTGAAAACTCAACGGCGACTTCATCCAGTTGAAAATGTGAACACTCAGTATATTGATATGTTCAAGATGACCATAGTATGCAACAGGATAACCAGTCAGGATCACAAGGGTACATCAGCTGCCACACGTCGAGTTCCTCGGCCAGTCATGCGTGACTGAAGATTCAAGTTCGTGCGAACAAATCGAAACGGAAACTGGAAGCAGCAGCACCTCCTTTGCCCATCATCAAAGCAGTCTGGACATGACAAATCATACACGAAAGAGGGATCTGGAAGCGATAGTACTAGAGTGTACAGTGAGGGCTCTAATGTAGGTCACAATGAGCCCGAAGCTCTCTATTCGAGAGGCTCATCCTCCACAGCAAAAGGAAGTACTTCTGTTGAATATTCAAGGGAATTGAGCTCCGTCCATTCACGGGAATCGAGCTCCACCCAGTCACGGGAATCGACCCTGTTTGTGAGCTCATCTGAAACCAACTTCTCTCACAACTCGAACGAGACTACATCGGCTAACGGGAGCACAAATTCTCTAAGTCATCAAAGTTACGAAGGTGATGAAGTATTGAGCAGTAAGAAATCTTCATCGATAAGAGCTGCTCCTCCAGTAGAACTGGATCCAGGAAAACATGCTCAGAAAAAACCTCAAGTAGCAACAAATCTGGGAGTCAGCTGAGGGGTTCAGGTGGTAGTTGTGCGTGGAAAGAGGGAGCGAGGGGAGATTTACAAAGCGTACGACGAACTCTAGCACTGATTCTAGTAAGGATAGTCAAAGCCACTCCGAATATGGGGAAATGGTGCAGGTCGATGGAATGCAAGTCGAGGATGAGAAAATGGAATAATGTCAGAGACCGGATTTGAAACAGGGCCATCGAAAGATCTCGGTTGAGCTCACGTGCTTCTTGAGTGCAATTGCGGAAGAACCATCGATTCAAATCGCCTGTTCATCATCGAACACCTCAAAAACGTCGGAAACTTCGGAGGCAGATTCCGGTTCAGATCTTGAAGTTATAGCTCAAGATCAAAATTCAAACGATTCTTGTTTAAACCCGAGAAACGAATTCGCTGAAAGCATTCTTGATGGTATAGAATCGACGCAAAGCGTCAGAGATGATTCTGACGGGACTGAAGACGGAGTTTGGTTGCAGTATCGACAGATCTCGTTTGAATTCACGCGCCTTTTCGAGTGCAGTTGCGGGAGAAGTGTCTGATTCAATTTCTCTTCAATCATCATCGAACAGCTCCAAAACTTCTGAATCTCTGGAGGTAGATTCCAGTACGCACTTTGAAGTTACTGCTCGGATCAAAGTTTAAACAATTCTTGTTTAGACATTGGAAAAAATCTCCTGAAAGAAGTTGTGATGCTATTGAGATGGCGAAAAGCGCGACGGGCAACTCTAGCCAGACTGGCGGGCAGAGTATGGACACAAATACTCGGCCGGAATCGACTGAAGGTGATCAGGACATGTCCTCTTCGTCTTCAAGTATGCAGCACTCTCGAGACCATTGTGTGCAAATCGATGAAGAAGATGAAGGTGATTCAGATGTCGAAGGGGTGCGTTGTGTGCTGAAACCAAAGCAGAATCAGGAGCTGCTAGCGATGAAGCTTGGGAAGAATATGAGTCAGGTAAATCGCGATGACTAACGGGATGGAGGATTCAGACTCGGCAAGTTCTGATGAATCAGCATTTTAAACAAAAGTAATGGAGAATCAGGCTTCTTGGTGACAGGCTGAACGAGGATGAGGAAAGGAATCGAGATGATTGTAGAGGGAATGAGAATGAGTGAATGACAGGGAGAGTAGATTCGGGGCGTATGAGCGAGAGAGTGAGAATTTGTCACGTTATGGATCGGAATCTATTGCAATGGCTCTGTCTGGGGCATCATTTGATATGGCCGGCTCAATTGCTCTGGTTGAGTCGACGGATTTGGTAAGGAGTGAGGTCAACTCTGCTCTGGCTAGGGGGAGTAGTAGTCAACTGGAACATGAAGATTTGGAAAGGATAGTAGATGACGGATATGTGGCAGAAGAAGCAATTGATGGTATATCCTACGGTGATTGTGATGAGGACTACAAGGACGCATTACAAGGTGTGGAATCGGAGTCACCGGTGGATTCGGATTACTCGCAGGAGGCGGGTTCATCCTCGGAAGTTGTGTCATCCTCTACGGGAGGGAGTGGGGGAGTGTCGGGGTCGGGGTCGGGGTCGGGGTCAACAGAGGATTCGGGGGGATTGTCAAGTGATCTTGGAGTGTCGACAGATGAGAGCTCGGGGCATATGGGTGGAGGAGAGGGGAAGAGCACGGAGAGCTCGTCTTACTCGCAGGTTTTCGAGAGTACCGTGGCTGATGAAGATGAGGAAGATGATTCTGATACATTTGTGATGGCATTATCAAACCCTCTGGAGGAAGAGGAACAGCGAGAGTGAACTGACGGATATTCAAATGTGGTAAAGTATACTGTACTGCAGAAGATATGAAAAATTCGGTGTTGTTGTAGGACGTTAGTTGGTCGTTTCCATTGCCATTTCGTTAAAGTCATCGCTGTCCCGTTATTTGCATTGTCATGGCAATTTGGGCCCTCATAACCTCTCCAAAGCGGGACAATACGGTTATTCTACAATAATTTGATGATCTCACCTCAAAAAATTGCTTGTGCCGTTAGTTTTGGATCAAGTCCTCCTCGCGAAACCCTTATGCTTCTCACACAACAATCCGTCAATCCTTCATGCGTAGCCTCCCCGATTCACCCATCCACACCTGTTCTGTCCTTCCCCCAACCCATCTCAGGCCATCTCGAGTCATCCCATCGCCAACATGAAACTCCCCTCTCAACTCGCCTTCACTACTTCAATGCCTATCCACCAAACCCCCGCTCCACGCACCGCCCGCGCACCTCCCCTCTCTTCCAATGCACATCATCACTCCCACCGGACCCCCAACCGCATCCCCAAGTCCGTTGCCGTGATTGGTGCAGGATGGGCGGGCCTGGCCGCAACATACCACCTGTCCAAGCAACCCGGTGTCTCCGTCACTCTCATCGACGCCGCAAAGTCCGTGGGCGGCTTGGTCGCCGGCTGGAAGACCGAACAAGGTCGCGATGTCGAGGTTGGAATTCACGGTATGTGGCGCCCGTACTTTAACCTCTTCCATCTTGTGCACAATGAGCTGGGCTTATCACCGTTTACCGATTGGACCCGGTCGTCCCAGCGGTCGCCAAAGGGCAAGGTTGTGGAGAGCCCGATTTTTAACGATATGCCTTGGTTGCCGGCGCCGTTGGGACTTTTGTGTACACAAAGTTTTTGGATTTGCCGTTGGTCGATCGGTTGACGGCTCTGCCGTTGTTGGAGGCTGTTGTTCAGTGGGACAATTCGGATGAAATGTGGACAAATTTGATAAGATTACGGCTAGAGAATTGTTTAAGCAGTATGGCTGTTCGGAACGGCTCATTAACGAGGCGTTTGAGCCCATGTTGCTGGTGGGGTTGTTTGCCCCGGCGGAACAATGCAGCGCATCAGGTGCTTTAGGCATGCTCTACTTTTTCATTCTCGCTCATCAGGCCGATTTTGATGTCGTATGGCCTCGGGGGACCGTTGGGAAGATGATTTTCGGTCCCCTTGTGGAACGTATTCAGGAGAGGGGAGGAAAGGTAAAGACTTCTACTAGGTTGAGCGATGTCGTCTTGAAAGGGGACAGAATTACGGACATTATCACCACGGGACCAAGCGGGGTCGAAGAGACTATGCCAGTTGATGCCGTTGTGTTTTCAGTGGGCATTAGCGGGTTGCAGGGGATCTTGCGGGGTAGCAAGACCCTGTCGGCGAGGACAGAGTTCCGAAACACTGCAAACCTAAGCAGCATTGACGTGATGGCGGTGCGCTTGTACTTTGACCGAAAGATTCACATTGAATTTGCGTCCAATGCGTGCTTTGGGTTCGATTCGAGCACAGGTTGGACCTACTTTAATCTCAATGCTATCCACGACGAGTTTAAGGGTTGGGAAACGACGGTGATTGAAGCAGACTTTTACCACAGCAATCAGTTGATGCCGATGGCGGATGCATATATCGCGGAGGAAGTTCGGAAACGCTTGTGTGTAGCAGAGAGTACATTTCGGGGCGCAAAGTGGAAGATTTTGTCGTGGTGCGCATGCCGCGAGGTGTAACGCGTAAGTTTGCAACAGAATGCATCATCGTTTTCAAGATCACAGCGCGACGTCCGAAGCAGTGTTCCCTAACGTGCTTTCCTTTTTCGTTGAAGACTTTCGACCCGGTTCTTACCAAGATTCATGGGCGTAAAAACATCGATAGAAAATGCGCACATGTCCGGCGGTAAGTTTGAGAAGGTTCAATGACAAACACTCACTGTGCGAACATGTCTGCCGCATAATGTTCGAAATTCTGACCCCTTTGACATGGACTGCTTGTGCCCCGTCGAACCAACACTTTTTACTTGAAGACTGGTAAGCTATGTTCAGTCCCTCACACCTCCTTTGGGCCAACTCTTATGTAGCAAGGATGTTTCTGATTCTGACGAAACAAATTCTATAACTCTCTTCCCTGTGATCCGTCTCCGCGGTACGATAAATACGTGTTTCTCAGGATCAAAACGGAGCACGGGAGTTTTAGCCAAGAAAAGGCGTTGGTAACTGGCTACGAAGCGGCCAACGCGACGCTAGACTACCTGGGCTACGACGGAAGGTCACACGCAAACATAATCCCAGTAGAAGAGGATGAGCCACAATATGTCATAGGGCGACGTGTATACAAAGCGGCGGAGCAACTACGCACAGCGCTCAACCCGTTTGCCAATTTTCCCTTGGTATGAGTTGCGAAAGCATCGCAAACTAGCCACAGGCAAGCGCATTGTGGATACAAAACGATGACGTAAAGATACACCGTCGTATTTACACTGCGACAATGACAAAATGAGGTCGACGGCGGACTAAATGGCGGATCTGAAATCTCTGAGCAAGTCGGCGTAAATACCGATAGTTTCATCCAGAGTGCGCTTCCCATTGCAATTAGGGTCTCCTTGTTTTCAACGAGCTCTGTAAAACTGACCGAGTAGAGCTGATAGTCGACGGCGGAGATGCCGTTCAAAACGTCGTTCCATTCTGATTCCATTCGATCGATGAGGGCGAAATCATCGGAGGATTCAGCGATGACCTGCCATGCCTTTGTGAAGGACTTGCGGATGTTGAAAAGTGGGGATTTGACACCGACAGTGCCAAGGACGCGACGGACGACGTCGCCATCGAAATCGCGCGTCTTGGCGACCCAATCCTTTTGCAGGGAAACTAGGGCAGAGTAGCCAGCTTCAATTTGAGGCATGTACCTGGTTCAAGACGTTCCACACAGGAGTAGGATTGGCAGTCAGCATGTCAGATATTAGTGTTAATGAGGTTGAAGTAGCAATGAAAGGATGTGGAGGGAGGTTTTGTCGACTTACGTGGATACCTTTTTGGGGTCTCCGGAGGGGGCGAAGGATGAGTCTGGGGATGTGTCGGAGGAGTACATGGCAGCGTCGGCTTGGGGAGGAGGGCGAAGCGTGAGTGAAAGAGCGGCGGAGGCTGCAGTAGAGAAAAGGGTGGTGAGACATGAGCGGCGGGAGAGTGTCATTGAAGGGCGTTGTATTGTTGCGGGTGGAGTGAGACGCATTGGGGTTGCGGTTTCGGAAGGAGCAGGAGTTGTGATGGGACGAAGGGCATTTTCGTGAGGTAGGACTGGGAGAGCGGAGATAATTGGATTGTTGAGAGTGCGTGCTTGGGTTTGGCTTTGACATGTTGACAAACAAAGATCAGCTAGAAAAGTTAACCATGGCCATGTATCATAAACGTTATCTCACAGTGAGGATCAAGCATATTTGCTTTGAGCTCGATTCAAGTCTTAATGCTGGCGCACTACACGGCACAGTACGGTGCACTCCAAATTACAGTACCCCATTTACCGCAGAAAATGGCAAAGTAATACCTATTCATTCTTCACTCGTAGACCAGCTGCCGATGATCGCAGATCACAAAAGTGGTTTCGAAAGGTTAACGCAGAGACAGGAAAGATGCCACCAACACCCACTCAGATCCTAAAGAAGGAGCTTCCGCAAACGCATTCGAGCGGCATTACGTTCCCTTCCAATCTCACAGATCACATCCGAGTCCGAAAAGACCCTGTCAACATTCCTCAACCATCCCATTTACACTTCCTCTACTTCTATCGCGCTATACCACCCGATGCCAACGGAATTCCAACTCCTTCCACTCCTTTCGCACACACTGACGCAACAGAAGCGAGTGTTCCTACCCCGAATCGTATCCAAACAAGATCACGAGATGATTTTTTTGCAACTGCACAATGTTTCTGAGTTGGACAACTTTCCATGCAATTCCTGGGGAATCCGGGAACCGCCGTTGGATGACGAGAGAGATAGAATACCCGGAAATGGTGTGGATCTCGTCGTGGTCCCTGGAGTAGCGTTTGATCGCGAGGGGCGACGTTGTGGACAGGGGATGGGGTACTACGATCGTTTTCTAGCACAATATAGCGCTGTGGGAGCAAACCGATGCCCAAATTAGTAGCGCTTGCACTCAGAGTCCAAATCGTGGAACAAGTGCCAGTGGATGACACGGATTGGCGTGTGGATCACGTGTTTTTCGCGGATGAAGAATGACTCGACGCAAGCCGAGACGCGGATGGCTCAATAGGGGATGATTGAGGTGTGCCTTGCTGCGCGAGACAGAGTTGGTGATGCCATAGGTTGTGTGCGGCGGTAGTTTCACCGAGCTGGTGAAGACGGGCGCAGAGCAGGAGGGCTAGGTTGGGGGATTCGCGTGGAGGGTGCTCAAGGGGGGGCGGGAGCGGGGAGAGCGGTGAATGGTTTGTGTTGAAGTGTCGAAGAAGACGGAGAGAAGCGTGAGCCAGTCTTCACGGTCGCCGTCTCGCATTGCAAAAAAAGGTGGTGTGGTAAATGCTGCGAGCTTGTGCGCATCACCCATGGAGCAGGATGGCATTTATTGAAAATAGCCTGAAATTTATATCCGAATAGAAAGTTGCGTTTGACTCTCTTTACAAACTATTGTACAGTGCGGTACATGTACAGTACATTATATCGTATGGTTCACAGTTTGTAGCAAAACCTTTTTGCATCCATACAGCGCATTACAGTATATACTGTATTACACTACACAGCTGCGATAACGTTTTAAGTCTAATTACAGTAGGGTACTGTAATTACATGGACCTGGGTATGAAACTGGATACCATTCCACACGACGCCGTGCCGTGCCGGGACCACGGCAGCTACTCTTGAGCTTTGCTCCGCTAGCTAGCCTTCGAACTGACTGGGATCGTCGTCTGAGGCAGCGACTAAAGTCATCGAAGAATACTCGACAGTTCTCGCAACTCGCAACGGATGCTTGAAGGGAGCAGTGAAGACCCCGCTGAACCAAAAGCTCAGCTATGCCGTATGGTCCATGAATACCGCGTCTATTTTAGGTCGTGCCCCACAACATGCTGAGTTGAGTCATCCGATTCTGACTTGATTGTTTTATCGGCACAGACCAAAGTCGTAAACATCAACTATCGATCTCTCGACCTCCCACACTACAAAAGTCTCTACGTTCATGCGCCGAGCAGCGCCCGCCTCCCTCGACCTTTTCATGGATCTCGTCCATCGCCTCTCCTCGGTCACGATATCGCGTCTCGCGACGCCCTTCAACGCTCGTCGACCTCCAGCACTCAGACCCGCCCTCTCCACTGCATTTGGCTTCCTTCGTGCCACCCCGCGGCCTCCAATGTCCCCTAATTCCCCACTCTCGTGCCTCCGACACCCCCAACTCCGCCACGCCGCCTGCCACCCTGGACCAAGCACCCTCGCCATACCTCGCCGCGCTCGCCGCGCCGTCCAAGTCGCTCTGGCCCACCCGTCTCCCAATTTAGGCCGCAATACAGCCACCCACCTCAACCCCGCTCCTCCCATCCACCCCACGCTGCAAGGGAGTATACGCCGCACCTCTGCACACGGCTCGTCAACAACGGGCCAAAGGAGTTTGCTCTTGTCTCCACCCCTCACGACCACTGCCCACTCCGCAACGCCATGTCGCGACGCGAAAGCCCGGATTGCCGCAGGCTGTCCGGCTCCATCACAGTCGTTCCACCGCCGATCCCCATGCGATCTTCGTCTGTGCCGCCGCCGACTCTCTTCAACACACGCAATCCGCATGTGACTCCTTCCGCCCATCACCGTATCCCCCTCCTCCCTTATCATCTCCCACTGTCATTCATTTACCGCTGCCGAATCCCTCGTACCTACCCTCCAAGCCGAAGTCGCCCGCCTCTCCAACCCCTCCTGCGCTTGGAGACCCAAGCAATACTTCATCGAATGCTGCGGTCCTCCACTCGGATATGACGGCCCGTTATCCCGGCTCACCCCGCCCTCCAACCCCGCCAACCCCCCTCTGCCTAAACCCTCTCCCCCATCCCCTCCTGTCCATACTCAGAGCTGTAGGGCATGCCCCCGGCGGCGCTGAACCCTCGAATTCGGCCCTCAAGGTTCGCCTTTTTCAACACCCTGGTCGATGGCAATTGCCCCGCTGAGACCAGCAAATACTTACGAGTGCTACCCTCTTGCGCCTGCCGAATGAATCTTGTCCACCCTCCGCCCGATCGCCATTGCCTTGCCATCCGTCGACTTGTTGCGCGCCTGATAATGAAACGAATTCGAACGACCATGAGTTGGCAACTATTGCAGTCTCATCAACTCTGCGTAGGCGGGCCATGTGCTACGGAAGCATCGGGCATGCCGTTCGGGCTCGCATTAGCGATCTGCAGAACAATGACCCGCTCACGTCCTCATTCAGGTTGATGCCCGAAACCCATTCAACTCCATTGAGCGTGCCGAAATTCTTTCTCAGGCTATCCGCCGATCCCGCGGCCGCACGTTGGGTTCACTCCTCTACGGGGCTCCTTCCTGCCTCTTCGTCGGCCGTCACCTCGTATGGAGTCGAACTGGCACGCAACAAGGCGACCCTCGGCATGTTGCTCTTCGCTATTGCCCTCCACTCCCTTGTGCAAGGCCTGGCATCCAATTTCCCCGCCCTCCCTCTCCACACATGGTACTCGGGTGATGGGACCATTGTACCAACCCCACATGCCCGCTGTTCTCAGTACATGCGCCTGAACAGGCCGACGCTCGGGTTCCATATCAACCTCAACCCCCTCAAAACATCGGCCTGGTGGCCTTTTCTCTCACCTCACCCTCTCCTAAATGACCCGCCATGGACGTCCTCTCTTCGGATGCTATCACGGTTCTTGCTAGCCCGATGACAAGATGCAGGCTTCATTGCCCTCAAAGCCCTACAGAACGCGGAGCTACTCTAGGACATCCCTCTCCTCCATGAATGAGCCTCAGATCTCTTACCATATTCTGTGGTTCTGTGCCTCCTCGTGTCTGATTATGTACTTGTTCCGCTCAACCGCGCCGCACATTACCTCACCACTTGCCAAAGCTTTTGACAGGGGGTTGCGAGGGGTTTTCGAGCAAGTTCACCGGAAGAAGTCCGATACCGCATGGCTTCAAGCCACTGCCCTTTCGCCATGGGGCCTCGGCCTCACGCCCTGCACTCCCTCAACGTCATCGCGTACACGGTCTCTAACGTGACAAGTATGCCGCTCATTCGACGACTTCTGAACGCATCCCCACCCACATGCATGTCGACATGCTTCAGGCCCCATCCTACGACACCCTAGCCACGAGTTTGGACCTCCCTGCAGAACTTTGACTAGAGGCACTCTTATCACGCTCTCGCCACCTCGACCACAACGCCGCCTTTTTACTCATCTGGCCCCTGCTGCCACCTCCACTGCTTCCGCCCCCTTCTCAACAATCTCGCTGTCTTGCACTGACCTATACACCTCTGAGGAGCTATGGCGCACAATGGTCGAACTTCGTCTAGGCAACCCAATATTCTGCGGCCTCCAGCGCTGCCCTAACTACCTGGAAGGTAACAATACTGTCCCCCTCTCCTCGGCACCATAGGGCATCACGCAACACCTGCAAAGTTGGTGCGGGTGCAGTGCGCCGCCACAACCGTCTTAGGGATATGCTATACCGCGAACTTGCAAGCCCAGCCATCTCCCGCACCGTATTCGAAAACGGGTCTTTGCCGCTGACCTCCACAAAAGCCCAACAGAAGCGGGTACTGAACCTCTTCATCGACGTCCCTCTTTTTGCGCCCACCGGACAGGGACTAGATGTGACCATTGTCAGCCCTCACTCCGCGCAATACCGTTATCAGGCTGATTGAGGTCTCTCAGCATCGCTATATGCCACGATTGTTCGCCCACCATTACTGCCATTTATATATAGAGCGAAGTCGGTAGTCCCTCTTAGATAACGAAGGATGCGCTTCAGTGCTGTCCAGTGTAGCTGTATGACGACACAAGAGAGACACAGAAAAGCTGATATCAGGACGGGTTCTAGTTGCAATAAAGAGAAGGATACCTAGTGGTTCCTGAAATAATCCACCATCTGCTGGCTCTGTTTTGTCCTCCGCAAACAGTCGGGGAGTCCCTTCACAAATAGGCGCAGATACCGGCCTGCAAAAGGTCATTCCAAACTTCCGCAGTACTTGCTCTATATAGTGCTTTTGTGTCAACCACGCACCATCCAATTCACGAAGAAAGACAACTCCAAGGAAAGAATGCAGTTCGCCTAAGTATTTGATGTCAAGGTACCCTGCAACTCTCTCTTCACTTCTATGACTTTATCTATCTCTTGAGAGATAATTATGATATCTTCGACATAAAGAAGCATCCATAATGGTCCACGACGATAAACACACTCATCAGAACAGAGCATCTCGAAACCCATTGTTTGCATCACTTTAGTCCACTTCTTATACCATAGGCGTGGTGCCTGCTTAAGACCGTACAGATCACGACGAAGTTTCATCACTTCATGATTCTCATGAATCCTCACCCCCTCTGGCTCAGTTACATAGATGTCTTCATCAACCTCCCATGCAAAAAAGCTGTCCTCACGTCCAGCTGATGAATTATGTACCCCTCTGGACTGCCGCAGTAAGAAACAAGCGTACTGTACTAAAGTCCACAACAGGGGAGAAAGTGTGACTTACATCTCCCTGTAGAAATCCCCTTACTACTAGGCGAGCCTTGTGCCTAGTTACGTTTCCAAACCCGTCAAATTTGCGATTAAAGACGAACTTTGTTGGTAAAGGTTGCGCATTGGTTGGTCTCTCGACCAAGTCCCACGTACCGTGTTCGTAAAGGGAGTTGGTTTCGGAGTCGATGGCTGATTACCATTGATGACTATCGCTTTGTGACAGGGCCTTTTCTACTGTCAATGGATCTGGGAGGATTGCTGAGAGCGTAGATAGGCATTTGGCAAGATTTGAAGACCCATGACTGTCGCTTTCAGGTAAAGGTACATGTTCCAAGATACTTTCTCCGGACTCTAACAACTCACGGCCAAGCTGAGAGAGATCAGTCTCGCTCTCCGGAGTATGTTCATGAGCACCAGTGGCCATTTCCGCGTAACGTGTTTCACCGTTAGACTGGTGCATCTCGTCATCACCACTATGAACCAGTTCCTCATCTTCTTCATGACTTTCCCGCAAACCATTAAATCCCGCACACTCCGGCGGAATGGGAATCGATTGTCAATGACAGTGACGTCTCTTGTCACAACTGCAACACAACGACTTGGAATCCATAGTTTGTACTGACTGCTGGGGAAGCACCCGATGAGTACACCTAGTTGTGATTTCTCGTCCAGTTTACGCCGCAACTCTTTGGTACATGATACCATCTCAGAGATCCAAATGCTCTGAAGTAAGATATATCAGGTTTGATTCCATTCATTATTTCGAGAGGCGTACGCGATGAATCCGCGGACTGGTAAAATGATTCCGCATTTTGGCGGCATGTACAACAGCCTCGGCCCAAATGGCCTTCGGAAGTCCCGCGTGGGATAGTAAAGTTCGAGCACATTCAACAATTGTACGGTTAACTTGTTCTGCGATACCGTTTTCATTCTTACTATACGGGGTGCAGCTGTGTGCTCTATCCCACGGTCGGCTAGGTAATCCTTGAAAGCCACGTTTTCGCCTCCATTGTCGCTGTGTAGACGATTCACGTGGCATTCATATTTTCTTTCGAGCCAAGCGACAAACAGCTTAAACTGAGCTAATGCTTCACTCTTCCGGTGAATTGGTTGTGTGCAAATCAAGCCTGAGTATTCATCAATAAATGAAATAAAGTAACGGCAACGAGAGAATGATTCCGCTGACATGGGCCCACATATATCTGAATGTATAACCTCGCCACGTTGTTTTGATCGGCTAGTATTCTTACGTGGTGTCTGTCTCACTTGCTTCCCTTTGACGCAGCTGTCGCACCGACTAGATACGGGGAAGCGAGGCTCATTCTTGACGGTTACTGCACCGGAACTGAACAATTTCTTGATACTTGGTATGTTCGCATGACCTAGCCGTTGATGCCAGAGTTTCAGTTCTGCCTCCGAGTCAGGACTGTACTCGTCGTCATCAATAGAGGCAGAACTTTGACAGAAGATCTCAGATACTGCTGAAGTACCATTAAAATGGTACGCACCACGAACCAATCTTCCCTGAAACATCAAAGTCCCATTCAGCATATCGCCACACCCTGCTCTGCCGAAATTTACATCATACCCCTGATCACACGATCTCGAACAACTGATCAGAGACGTATGCAGTTCAGGGACATGCAGCACGTCTCGAAGCAAAAATTTGCGTTCCTGATTCTGACTTTTCGTACTCACTGTTAGTACGAAGGACAAGAGTTCCAGCAAGGATTGCATACACCCGCTTCCCGTCTCCCAATACAATTCCACGCGGTACAATTTCACGAACGTCATGCAGCCAATCTTCTGCACATACCATGTGATCTGAAGCTCCCGAGTCTAGGAGAAGGGACTTCCGTGTAAATGAAGATTCACCCGTTGTTGCAGCGTACTCTGAGATATTATCTCCATGAAAACTGTTTGATTGTGATGTGCAGTTTTCCTTGCACTTCTCAATTGGACCCTCCATTTCGAGCTAGTAGCAACTGTGCTGCTCGCGCAGCTGCATTTTCATCTGATGCATTGATTTTCGGATTTCGTTCTCTGTCTTTGATCCTTCCCACATAGCAGTTCTTTGCTATGTGGCCAATGCGGTTGCACCGGAATCAACGACGAGTTTCCTTTTGCGGTTGCCAATTATGTCTTCTATTAGTACGTAGACGTCTTCCGCTTGCGGACAAAGCATGAGAATGTTTAGTTTGCCCAACTCTTGATACAATTGGTGAGTTTCTGCGTGATTGCTGATCATAATACTCCTGCAGCAGTACTACTGTGACGGTATTCCACTGCAAATTGCCTTTGCTTGTCTGTAAAGATGCAATCAAAGAGCCAAATGGGACTTCTGCTTGTGTCCAAACGACGCAAGAAAGGTTGCCACTTTTAGATCCTCTGTAAAAGAACTCCCGATAGCATTAAGGCGATTGAACACCCCTCAAAAGCGCGCACATAGTCTTGCATTGACTCATTCCGATATTGCATCTTCGCAATCCGAGCCTGGAGTTGCACTTGCGTTGCAGTGTTAGACACAGAATAACGATCTTTGAGTCGCGTCCAAATCTGAAACGGATTTTTTTTACCGGCAAGTCCAGGCGCAGAGGGCGATCGCCAAGAACTTGAAGTATGATGGCCCGTGCATTCACCACCTCTCTTGGTATCTCAGCAGTGACAGTCTCCTGGTAGTCCTTTTCCCCCGTCACGTCTGTTTCCACTACAGATAAAATGTCCCTCGCTGCCAGCGTTGCTTCAGTCCTAGCAAACCAAAGCTGGGAGTCTCCTCCAGTGTGACCATGGAACTTGTGCACTTTCTTCCCCTCCTCCATTGCAACCAGAGAGAAATATACAATAATGGCAACGGATTGTAAAGAAAGATTAGACGAGAAAACACAGTAGATGGAAAGTGCGTTGAGGACGAAAATAATAGGAGAACGACGCAGAATGGTACAAATTGGGGCACTGCAGCTGCTAAGCTAGGCCCATAACCCTTTACTGAAATAGGGCGCTGTCTCGTTTTTTTCTATTCTCTTAGTCAACTCACTCCTTACGCTACTGCTCTATGTATAACCACTTAAACATGCATAAGCCAGGTTCGTCGAACAAAAGCGAACACCATTCACACTGCCGAAGTGCGTACGTCTTGTTGACACAGGACTACAGTATCACGCCATAATGGCTCAAGCGACGTCTCTATTTCTATCTCCTGAGTACCAACAGGCAGATAACAACACAGTCCCACGCCAGAGATGAAATACATCCGTTCACATGTCTATTGTGACAAAAGCAGCCTTAAACAACCACCCTTGTGGTAGTATGCGGAGATATCTCGATGTGGGATAGCACAAATACTCGACATATATGCAAGAAAAACACGCAACAGAGAAAACTCAATCAATTCACACACAAACAAATCAATAGACGTAGGCTCACCAAGCGAGCACTATTACAAGTGCTGTTACGTAAAAGACCAACGAAGTTCTTCCCAGGACTGACACACCCATTTGTAACTCGTGGGAGATGCACTATCTTCAACTAGAGACTGCTGACCAAAGATAAGAAGGGCGCTCTGGTAACGGATGAGACCATGAACATACTGTGTATACCAGGCCTCCTGTAATATCATGGAGCAAAGAAAAACTGGTTGCAGCTGCCAAAAAGTGGAGTGAGATTCCTGGGGTTTGGTCTATTCTCACGTAGAGAAAGAAGTGAAACGCAGAAACTATTGCACACTTGCGACCGGTTAAGCCAGCACCAAAGTATATAGTTAAAGAGCCCGCGGACTCTTTTAGGGGAGATGGATTCGACGTGCAGATTTTATTTCTTCTAGTCGCTAACCAAGAGTTAAAGCCAATAAAAGTTATGTGTTGTACGATTAAAAAACAAAAAAGTAGTTCCCGGGAACATGTCATCCAACATAAGGGATTTGGAGATAAGGATAAAAAAAGATGGAGAAATATATTGCAGATGCATTCTGTTGGTATTACGAACGCTCAGTGAGGGAGAAAGAAAAATATATGCAAATAGGTTCAACATTGGATGAGCAGCTTGAAGGTGGCGACAATTTTAAAGAAGATTTTCAATACAAAAGTAGTGGTAACTTTGAAACTAGAAGAAAAAACAAGCATTTTTCTACAAATAAGCAGCAGAATGCTCCCTTCGCCTCCCACTGTAGTAAAAATGACATTAATTTGTTGGCAGCTTGTATGTCTGTCAAAGTGCAGTCACCCACACACCATTTTTTTAGCCTGAGTTTATGTAGACCACGAGGGAGTACTATAGTACTTATATCCTGCATGCTGCGTATTGGGTTTTCACACTGGAATTACAAAGGGTAGCGTAAATTTTCGTGATTTTGCGTGAGTCATGCCGTGGTGCGTGAAGTTCAAGCACCGCTCCAAGAACTTCGCTCAGAATTTCACGCATGTGTACCCATTTGATCACCCTTTACACGCATGAGCCCTGATAATCACGCTGCGGAACAACAATGTAATGTCCTACTTTTCCTTTGTTTATGACTCTAAAGCAGCTTGAGTCTTTTCCTTGAGCGCCGCCAACTGTTCAGGTGATATGCTCGCTCTTGGAAGCTTGTCTTCGTGGTGCCACTTCTCTAAGCATCGCGAGCAAATTGGTTGCCGGCACACGAAACACCATTGCCTTTCACGGGCTTCTCCTTTCGTCTTAAACAACATCTCGCTCACTTTAGTAAAATTAAAGGAACAGAGCGAGCAGTTTGCTTCTTTCCCTTAACTCTTCTATATGAGCTGTAATTTGATAGTCGACGTTATTTGTCGGCCGGTCTATTTTATTTTTTGACAGCATATTATGGGTAAAATGGCTTGATTTGCTGCAAGATTTCCGCAATTACTGGTATACGTCCAGGTAATTCAGTTGCCTGCGAGGCCTTTTCTTTAAACACTCTTGCTAAGGAAAAGGCGAGGAAAATTGCACAACGTGCGACGTCATGACTTCAAGCATAATATCCCTTCACTTGGTTCTGTACGTAATCTTGAATATCAGGAAGCAGCCAATTGAGCTTTGAAGTAGCAAAGTGGTGTACAGTAGAAGCATAGGGAATGCAATTACTTGAGCGACGCCCATCTCGTGGCTGTAGCTAAGGATTTTCGCCTTAATGCGTTGCGTACTTTACAAATCCGTTAACTTTGCAGGGACATTTATTGTGAATTTTTGCTTTATATGCCAAATAAATGTGCGTCATTGCCGTATTTATACAGGATAAATGAGGCTAGTTTATTGCTAGTGCTGCAATTAATGGGAGTCCTTTGAGATTGCATGGATTCTTCTAGATTATTGTGCGTTATTTTCGATTTTCGCTTGCAAGCTCGAAGTGACGAATGAGTAAAAACTGTATACGCGCTCAAGAAACTAGAGGCACTTAAACTTTGGGCTAGTCGATTCCAATATATCTCTTTATTGTTTGAAAGGTACAAGGCGGCTGTACTCCGATATGTTCTCCATGTGTTTGGTTGTGTGACAAAAGTTCGCCAAAGTGCCCCCTACATTCTACATTGGACGTTACTGCTGCCTCAGCATTCTAAGAGAGCTTCAACAATAGTCGTATATCAAACATTTGTGTCAATCAGAGAGACGTTCTCCAATCATATGCAGCCGAAGTTTTACAAGCATAACTATAATAATTAAAAAGGTATCTCACCGCTGTTTTGGTGCTTCGTTTTCGACTACATCCTTATTGAACAATTCGAAATCAATGGTAATTTTTTTGTTCAAATGTCACATCATCATGTCACAGGGGTTGAATGTTCTTTAAAACCGCAGTACACCAACCCTACGTTTTACCTCATGCCACTGGAATGAAAAATTGATTTTTCGCCGAATTTAGTCAAAAATGAATCTTAATACGAAATCACGGGATACTTGTCGCCTTCTGGTACACTACTTCAAATTTTTTGCTGTTAAAAAGAGTACTCTGGAACAAAATGTGCGCGCTAAGTGGTAAAAAACTCTACTATTGATATTATCCTGCCTTCCGAGCATATTTTCTCCTGAATCTCCTTATTTTAGATTCAGCCGATTACACCTTCTTCAGGGAAAAATTCACTAAAACTCAGAATAATATCCTCAAAAGTAATATGTTTATCTGGTTTGTCGTCAATTTTTAACTAAACTGTGGATAAAACTCAACGCATGAATGTTCCATGATATTACGCATATGTGGTCTGATCAATTAGCTCTCGTATTTCATGGATCTTTTCCATAAGACTCCATTTCCGAGAAACTTGATTCCAAATATCTTTAATCATTGAATAAAATTTTTAGGTGATGGTGGAACTCTATGGATTACTTTTGCCGCATAAATATATTTACTGTTACTGATAGTTTTCTTCACTCTGGTATCAATCGGTACTCTCAAACTTTTACCTTTGGAAAGGTAGCTTCGCCGTTTATTAGCTTCCGTAACCTCATTGACAGCATTATCAGTTGTTGATCAAACTGGTTTGTAACTTTATTTGCCTACGTATTCAAATTAATAAATTCTTGAGAATCACTTTAGGGCCGAGACAAGAAAATCTGATGTTACATTGAAAATAAAATACCTCTTTAATAATAACAAATACCTCTGGGATTTCACCTGCTCGTCCTTTAGGTTATTAAAAGATAAATAAAGAATTTTTACCCTCAATAATCGGGCGAATAGTTGCAAGTTAATTAAAATTAGATTTATTTCCAGAACCGCATCTCCAGACTCGATTAGAAAATTACCCGGAGAGTGCAATTATATGATATATTTTCTACTCTATTTCTATCTGTTCATAGGCAAACATGTAATTGCTTAGCACACAGAACGTGCGTAAAATTTCCTTCAAATTTATTCTCATTATTGAAAAGGACAAAAAATTTGAATGCCTGAGAGGTTTTATTTTTTTCAAATCCGCTTTTTTCCTTATTCTGATCATATTTTTGAACTGCATAGGAACCTGGAAAAACCACAGGAATCATTACCCAGAACCTTCGGTATTTAACCGAAATACTTCCACCTACTCATATGATTCGAATATTGTGTTGATGGAACACTTTTTGGTCGCGTATTAGTTTCATTATAAATAGAATTTTTATACGGACCATTTCTAGATATTCTCATATCTTCTCAATTTATTGACAATTAAAGATTTTTCTGACTTGGGAGTTATGAATACGTTAATATAAGTGATTGTTAAAGATATCATTTTCTCCTTGAAGTGGACTTTTGACCTTTCTTTTACTGATTGAACGGTGAATTAACCCATATAAAACTTATTTTAAGAAAAGTTGGAAGTTTTTTCCCCAGATATGTGTTGCCCATGTTGACTCATAACCTGTTTCTTAGAAAGATGATTATAATATGAGTATAACTGGTTCAGGAAGAGGACGACTTTGTGAACATAATGAATTAAGAAAGGAGACACATGAGGTCCCATAGGCCCTATAATCTCTCACCGAAATGAAGTATATTTAATTCTTGTACCAACCTTACAGTGCTACATCTTATCAAAACATTATTTAGCCATTGAAATTTTCATGACCTCTCAATACCAAGAATTTCAGAAGTACCTTCATAGGTCATCTGGAACATTTTTCATTCTTTAAAAAATTGAAGGGAAGAATAAAGGCAAAATGTGTTCTTTACAGAGCCAAGCAATCATTTTAAGTTTAATCTAGCTCATTTTTGTCCCGCAATGCACAGAACAATTATTTTTACGTTAAAACGGGTTCAGATTATTTACTAGAAAGAAGAAAGGAAACAAATTTAATGATCTTAAATATATTACCACTCTTAACTTGCTGCCCGCCGTTGGTTTGCAAAAAGCTAAATTACTTTACACTACGCACCCCCGTTGGAATGATATTTCTTTGTTTTTGCCCCTCTTTGAAGCGGAAAGAGCATTCTCTCTGTGAATTATTTGGAGCACACAAAGTTTGGGTTGCTTTTGGCCAGCTTGCTGCTAATTGAAATGTATCTCTTGTTTGTTTGTTGTTGTTTTTTTGATGATAGGGTTGTGATGGTGTGCGAAGTATACCTCCATGACGTAATTACACTGTAGATATATTTACCAGACACTTGCATATCTAATGTCGAGGGTATACTACACTCCACGAAGAAATGATAGGACCAACAACGAAAAGCTTGTGGTTATGTGAAGCACTTGCGACTTGCAAGAGAAAACATAATGAGTTTAAAATATGGAAGTAGAGTAGAAAAGTTATATTCATGTGATACGAATGAAACCTTCTGTAACTAATTCATATTTAAAATACCGAAATAGGACCGTTTTTTGAACGAAATAAAATAAAAACCAAGGAATCTTTTAAAATCTCTATCAAACAAACTCTAGTAATGATTAAAACTTACTTTTTTCTCATTAATTCAATGAAACCATTGGAAAGGGACTTAAAAAAGATTCTTATCAACGCTCCTTCTGATTTGATGCCAAATTTCATAAATACACTCCTTCAACTCCTCGATGGATGCAAATTGCGTTTGCTTATGATAGACTTGACTGGCAAGTATGCCCCAAATTTTTCAATTGGATTTAAAACAGGTGATTTAGCAGGCCAGGGTAATACATACACATCATTCCCTTCCAACCAGTCTTTTGGGTACTTGATTCTGTGTGTTGCTGCATTTTCATGCTGTAGAATAAGGTATCTCCAAAGTATTTTTCAGGCAAAAATATAATAAACTTCATTAAAATCTACAGTACCCCTTAGAATCTTGTTTTTCTGAAATAAAAACAATATCAGAAACACCGTAATATGAAGTAGTAGCCCATACCATAACTGGTTTTCCGCCTTGCTGACGAGATGAGAAATATTGCGGCTCTTTCCTGAAATCATGTCAGTGATACGCGAGACCGTCAGTACCGTCTAAATTAATCTTTTTTCGTCCGTAAAAACAACATCTTTCTAATCAAATAAGCTCCAGGTCACGTGTTCTCTTGCCCAATCATACCTGGCTCTCTTGTGTTTAATTGTCATTGCCGGAACTTTTTTCTTATTTTTATACACCATGCGATCGCTAGAGGATAGCAATTAATGGATGCGGCGTACGAATACCGATAATTGCAGGGTATTTTAGCTCCCTAGCACTGTCTTTACCAGTCGAAGCGTGCCGAAATAAAGATCGAAGCTGAGTATTGGATATCTCCATCGGCCTCTTTGGGTTTTCTTTGATTTTTGTACCCCTTGAGACGCAGTAAAGTTATGAACCGCGGGTTTGGACTTGCCGATGAATTCAGCGATCTTTCGTTCATGAGTCATGTTGTTGAATAGGGCCAAATTGAACCCTTCTGTTGTAAGTAAGGCCGACTTTTCAGCCCATCTTTTGTTCCTTAATGTTGAATTAAACTTGTCGGGTAGTGAAGGGATTCTTTGGTTCTATTTACTATAGAAATTTGATCGTTCCTTTTATATTCTTTGTACTGCTATGAATTCGAAGAATTTTTGGTCCTATCTTTTTGGTGCGAGAAAAATGTGATCAATAATAAAGGATAACGACGTGGTATGGGCTGGCGACAAGTTTCCGTGGAGAGAACTATTCGCACATCTATTGGTAGTACTAAAAGTAAATACCCTTCCATGTTTTTAATTTGTTCCTCCTAAGTGTGCAGCTGGGTTTTGGTTCTTGGTCCTAATATTTTTTTCGGGGAGTGTATCTAACAACATATAAGGCAGTATAGTAAATTAAATACTGAAAAATTGTATCAAATCACCTAAAATTATTATCAGTAGGAGGCATACATACTATATTAAATCTACGGTAGATTAGAAAAAGTTCATTGTCAGTATAATGGAACCCACTCAAATTATAACATTCCCACCTTCTCTGCTTGTATTCAATTCAAATCAAACTCAAATATCTCTATCAATCCACTATCCGATTGGATTATTCATGCGAAAATTTGGAATGATTCAGTGAAGGATTGGGTCTTCATTGAAGTTATTCCGATCTTCTTGAAATTCAGAATAAAAGTGATGAAGTAGATGTTTTGAAGCTCGTTCGCGATATTTATTAACTACTCACAGTAGCGATATCATTCATTAGAAATTTTTCGGTAATTTAATTTGCCTTTATGATAACAAAGAAAAGGGTTAAACTATTCGTAAACATGATTAAGAGGACAGATTTTAACAACATTCTTCTTATGCCATGTTTCAGCGCGTGAGCCATATTGACAGCGTCAGCTAAGGCCGTAAGGTCACTGCGAAGGACAGATCTAGTCAAACGTTTACACTTATGCGATGACCAATAAATTAGTTGAAATTTGTCAGTGTTATCGAATAACAGAAAAATGTTACCCAACTTTGATGATACTTCAATGTTTGTCGCACAAAATGCGTTTGAACAAACTCTTCAGCAAATATAATTGACACCAAGCTTTTGGAACCTGAATTCCATATAATTTTCATTTGTGAAGTCACTTAGAGCAATAATACTTCTCCTCTTTTGCTTGAAGTGATCCTCCTGGAACATATTTTCTGTAGGTTGAGCTGCTTGAACGACTCAAAACGTAATATCGGGCCTCCTAAAAGATTTGGAGCCAGTAAAATAGTACTAACTAGTGATCCTGAGTTTGTCTATACATTTAAGATTTCTTATGCGCACTCTTCTGATATTGTTAAATCTATACATTGATATTTTATCTGTTCCCGTCACAAAAGCATGCATTTATGTGAAGTATAAACTGAGATTGAAAGATATGTATAGCATCACGAATAGTCTACATCGATCTGGGAAATGAGAATCGGAAATTTTAATCTTTCCTATATATTAAGAGATATTTTAAAGTGTGCTATTTTTCAGTGAAATAAAACAAAGACCCGTACAGCTTCCCAGATTTTTCGCTCATACATTACTGAACTGGGCAATAGAGTAATGGTGCTGCACGACAAAAAAGTGTTATTGTATGATTCTCCTTATTTTAAACCGATTTGTCTTTCTTGTGCATTTACTGTGTAGCTCTAATTAATTGATATAATTTGAAATTTGGACGGATTCATAGCATTTCTACGCTAACTATGTAGGTGCAAAATATTTTGATTGTGACCTCTTTTCAAAAAACAGCAGGTTACTTTCGAGTAACTTACAAACATTGTAAAATAACGCTTACTTTTCAAAGTTACCAATAACTTTAATATAAAGGGGTTAGTATTCCTGAGCACGATATGAAATACAGCATAAACTGAAACGACTTAAATATGACTATTTTAGAAAAATAAATCAGAACAAAACAATAAAAAATACTCTCAAGGCTTCTTCCATCGGGGGTCGATATCCCTAAATTGTGTGTCAGTATCTTGTTAAGAATCTTTCCGTGCTTATTTTGAAGAATCCCACGCTTTGGTGACTGAATAGAGCCTTTACACAGTGCTATACTGCACATGCACTGAAAGCCTATATTTTTATCTACAAGTAGAGGGTACCAGCTGGCTTATATGTTGGTCCGCGCACGACATGGACGTAAGTATCCTAAATCTTCTCCTACCACCAAAAATTTTCACCTCTGATATTCTAGAGCACACATATCGTCAGAACATATTTATATTATAAATAGCTCGCTATATGTTTTCAATTTGCGACTTTCACCGATTAAGAATTTTAGTGGCGTTTTTTCTTGTCAAAAGAACCCTGTAGAACTTATCTACTCTGTATTAACCTCTTATATCAGCAATGGCCACACATGATTATAATCATCTTCTACTTAACCTTCATACTGCTGCTCTACCTTATAAATGTCCCTTTAAGTTCCACTGCGATAAATTCATAATTTTGAATTATTTCAATATCTGCTAAACATACGCAGTATTAAAGAAAACGAGGCGCTATTCCAAAGCTGGCTAAAACTTTAATAGGACCATTTCGCAAAATATTAATTTGTAATTAAAGAATATTCATTTCAAAAGTATGCCACGGACTAGGAAATTAGTGTGGAATGGTGAGTCATACATGCGATGTGGGGCGCAGCGCAACTTAGCGTCGCCTAATGTTCTGAGATGAAGAAAAGTTTCATTTTGATGGCCACTGTGGTGATTATTTACGTCATGTTGGCATGAAACTGGTAGAATGGAGTTTTTCCCAGAAATCAGAAAGGAAATATGGTCGTGTCTTGAGGTTTCATTTCTTATTTTGGGAAATGGTTTTTATTATACATTGAGGTCAAGATTCTAAGTAATACTTCAATATATTTGTGGCTTATTTAATAGATTGGGTATGTTTCTTGCATCGTGAAAGATGGAAATTTTAACAAGACAAATAACTTGCATATGTATCTCCAAATTCTAGATGCCTTTTTAAAAGCGTAAATATTTATTTAATGGATTTTCCTAGCAGAGCTTGCGAAAATTATCCCAGATACGAATCTGAGGAAGAAATGTTTCAGCATAACTTTCCCATTACAATGCACTAAAATTTGGCAGTGTTGATTGTCTCAAGGAACTTTTGCAGGGAACATATGCAGGTTCAAAGAGGATGTTATTTAAGTGCCTGTTGAAAGCATGCAGCGATGCTAAAAGATTTTTCTCTTATCCAGGTGCGGAAATGAATAATTAAAGGTGAGACAGTACTTCTGCCATATATAAAGATTATTTTTGAGAAGTTTCGTAGTTTAAAAAAATGATTATGGATGTTTATATGTACATCAGGTCCCTATTTATGGTATCCACGTCAAAATATGCTGTTCATAATCACTTTCGTTGCCTTATACGCGCTTTGGTAGTATCTTGTATTATATTAGACGTAAATTGATCGCAACTCAGTTGCGCCACTGAGGCAACTCTAAATTTCATAATACCGCTTCGCCGGTGTTGAATTTTCAGACAAAATCTTATGTTCAACCTGCCAAAAAGACTTAGAAATAACGGCTAGAACGGCTAGTAGGCGGATATTATACGTCTTTAGATTTTCTATGACGTATTTTTGGCCGAAAGACTCTGCAGTGTGATCCTACTTGATGAGTAGACTGGAATTCAACTTCGTTCGATTTACCACACAAATTCCGCTCTATCGTCTTCGAGACAGACTGGTTACACCGCTTCCTGAACCGTATAGTGGTTTGGTTGGACAGCGGTAGGACAGCGATGCGAAAGCGTCAGCAGTTTGCATCGTTGCTTCTTAAAGATCTTCGAGTCGCTACATCAAAATTGGAACAAATACACCGTAAAATTTGAAAAAGACCGTTATGCGTTGGAACTTATACACTGCTGACTCCAAAACACTATTTAGACAGCCGATGTACTCATTTCATAGAAATGTTCTTCTCTATTATCACTACAAAAGACTGTTGGGGACCCATTATACGAGATTCATAGCCAATACAGAGTAGGCAAGTGTATAATCTCGTTCCTCTTTCTTTCTGCGAAGAAGCAATCAGTCACGAATGAGCATAGGCATTCAATGTTTTCGAGGGCACTGAATCATAGTTTATATTCCTTTTGAGAGTACATTTTCCACTAATTACCAACGAAACAGTCCTGTCTAAAATGATTTTCATCTCCCACAGAAAAGTTCTCTCTAGTTCCTCCTCAATTTCATCAATTTACACTGCCAATTTCCCGAAGGGAATCTCATTTTTATAATTTCTGAGACTACTACTTCGCATGCGTTGAGCGTTGAACTTCATTGCTTCATGGAAGACCACAGTATTCTGTAACTATTCGTCGAATCATTGACTGCAGTGCATTGCTGGCGCCCTACCCCCAAGTCACGCCGTTAGGGGGACAATTGTAAGGTGATACCCTACTGTGGGAGTCCTACAGCGCATGGTATGCGTGCGCGGTCCATTGCGGCTGCTGTACCTATTTAGAGTAGCTCATGATAGATTTGATCTGGATCCATATAGGATCCCTGCAACCGGCTCACCTGAGCCGGCGGCGGGCAAGGGGGGGTCTGTATATGTAAGTTCCAATACTCCACCTTACCCCCCTGGAGTGTAGAGTCACCTTGGACCTACACGATCTCCCGACCCCTTGTAGCTGCGACTCTATCGATCGATTCTTCCCTTCTATAACTGCTCATCGCGGAGCGCGGAAGTCCTTGTACCCCTTTATCCCTACACCTTTCGTCGCTTCCGTTAGCGACTAGCGTTGGTTCCATTGCGGGAGGTTGCAACCTCCTCAGGTGACGGCGCGTGCCGGGGGTACGTGCCCAGGATTACCGCCGGGTATTGGTGGAGCGAGCGACGCACCGCAGGTAGCGTCGTGTCGGCGATCCCTGTTGGGGTTCGTGTGGTGCGGTAAGGTTTCACCGCTATTTCAAAGCATCGACGGGACCACTGTAAGTCCTCAAGGAGTCGGCGTAAGGCATGATCCGCGCCGACAAGACCAGTCGGCGGCCCTGAGGCGGGCCGTACGCAATCCATTGTACGAAGGTAGGTCTTAGCTGGACAGGTGGGAGTTACGCCCCACGCCGAGTGGCATCCATTATCGACTTGGCCGTAGTAGTCTCTACCACCGCCGCGGTTTCCGTTTGTCGCGGCTCAAGCTACTGTCAGAGGAGGGAGTCAGACACCCTCAGTGTTTGCAGATCAGGTTGGCCGCTGTTGGTTGTTGGTTTTGTTAGTGGTCAGCCGTTGCACCACATTGACTTCGCAGTAAAGCCCTCTTCTGTATATTTTTTTTATAATCGAAGTAAAACAAAAAATGGGTCCACGGATAACGAATTTCCAGAATCAATAAATATTGTTACGCAGAGAAAGTGTTGTAATGGACAGACCTCTTCACTTGCAAGAACAATGTCCTTTTCAAAGATTTTTTTCGAGGCTCCGGAGGCCTTCTATTTGAGCATAATGTAAAGCTCCTGAAGGAATGTTATGTCACCTAAATCAATGGAATTAAAGGTAGGTTTTGGTAAAGGTGACTTCTGGGTGTAGTTGGAATACTTGTGCTGATCGAAGGTAAGGTAATCTACATCTGGATATCAGACTGGGGAGCTTGTATGTGCGGTCTGAGCTGGCTCTCCTGTTCCAAATGAATAATATCTTTAGCTCGGGTGTTTTTCTTGGAATACAGAAGAAAGCCGCTTCATAGGCGCCATAAGTTTGTATGGGTCAGGAGGACCAAAAGGGGGGAAATTAGGGTGCTTTACTGGGGGATGGGGTGATTTATTAATTGGAAAGGGGGGTAAATTGGGATGGTTTAGGGGTTTACTTGAATGTGTAGATTGGGTCTATGCTTAGAATGCCTAAAACAAGGGTAAATTGGGATGGTTTACCGCGAGTAATGAAAAGGTTGACAGTTCTATGTGCTTGTAATCAAACCATTGGCAGGAATTGGAAAGTAATGTCATTTCTTGACGTGAGGCCAAATGTTCCATAAGGGATTGAGTTTAGTGGCTGCTGTACTGATTAGAGATGAAGGACGGCTATTTTCCGAAGACTACTAGGGGGGGCAGGTCTGTGTGGTAAAAGGAAAGGGGATTTCCGTTGATCTGGGACATCGGCAGTCTATTTATTTTCCCCGTGACCGAAGGTCAAAGCACATTTTCTGTAAAGAGCCGTGTCAATTGTACAGTACAGTAGTGTACTGCACTGTACAGTGCTGTATTGATGTAAAGTACAGTAGCACACGTGTACATGGTAGGACGCAGAGCGGCGCTTTGCCTAAACGCGTCAGAGCTTTGGTTGTGAAATTAAAAAGTCGGCTCACTACAGCAGATCCATCGCTTCACCGTCACCCCGTCATAGCCCTTCCAGGCCGTTCTCGTTCCCTTTGCACGCGATGGACGCACTTCACCCTCGCGACGGTCTACTGGACAACCCAAACCCGACCGTCAAATCCATCCTCACCCCTCGTGACACTCCAGATACCCCAAGACTCTCGACTCGCTCATCTTTGACGCCATTCGAGACATCCGCGATCCCGAGCATCCGCACTCCCTCGAACAACTCTCTGTTGTTGAACCCACGAGCATCACCATCAAGCCCCCTCCCCTCGACACACCAGGCCACGGCCACGTTTCTATCTACTTTACCCCGACTGTTCCCATTGTTCTCTCGCCTCTATCATTGGACTCTCCATCCACAAAAAGCTTCAGGAGACCAGCCTGTTACAACCCATGGACGGCGAGTACTATTACAAACTGCACGTCAAATGTGTAGAAGGCGCTCATGCCCAAGCGGCCGACATCAATCGCCAACTCAACGACAAGGAACGAGTCTCTGCGGCGTTTGAAAACCCGCGCATAATCACGGTGCTGCGCCAATGTATCGACAATTTACCGTAGTCAAGCCTGCTCAACCGCGACGCACTCTACGTCGCCTTTGTCTTGCCATCCTCCTCCAGGCTCATCAAACCTCCCTCTAATTCCGTTCTAAACTTATCCGCCAAAAACCGTCCCTCCTCTGTAAACCACGCCTCATACGCGCCGCCAACGTTGACACAATTGCCACCTCTGACCTTTGTTCTCATCTCCACCTTGTATGCACTCTCTCCGCGTTCCCCAATCTTTGAAAACACCCATACGCGCGTGGCCAGCGTGGACCGTCCAATCCGCACTGCTTTGGGCGCCAGTTTGCCGACAAAGATGGCCCTTTTCCCACAAATACGAGCTCAAATGCAATGGCCCCGATGCATAGGAAATACAGGGTGATGCACGCAAGCACCAAGTTGCGGTTGGCCGGATACTCCCATGGGTTGAAATGCGAGTAGACAGGCGGCTGCGGTCGCGCCGGTGCCGCAGATGATCTTGATATTCGACACGAATACGGCCTCGTTGTATCCCTTGTCCTCCATAAACTACAGCACGGCGGTGGGCGCGTAATGGCATTATCGCGAGTTTGTCGAGTTGCAACGAGTGTCGCGGTTAGTGAGTGTGATGAGCGGCATGTGTGGGTAGGTACAAGATGGGGTTAAAGATGGGTGGACTTACGGCAATGACCTCATCGTCGAGCAGGCGCTTGATTTGGGCTAGATCGTACAGGCCAGACTTGTCGATTTTGGACCTGGCATTGGTGGGCGCAGTAAAGGGGTGGAAGACGCGGGGTAGAGGAAGAGGGGGTGATTTCCGAGGTAGTGGGACGGACGCGAGGCGCTGCGTTGGCGCAGATCGTTGGGCATGATGGGGCCTTTGGCTGTGGGTGGGGTTTGGAGAAGGGGGGTGTATTATGGCCGGATGGGACGGGGCGCGCGGAATCTCAACGAGGACGGAGAGTACTTGGCGGTTAGGGGAACGGATGTGCGGGAAGAGGAAATTTGAGACGTGGTAGTGCTTTTATCCAGCGAGTAAAGTTAAAGCAAGAGATGAGGACGTGGCAAGGCTTTCAACATGGGCAACCGCCGCAGCGCGATGAATCAATCGATTTGGGACGATTTTGAATTTTCGGATTTTTCGGGTCAAGCATTTGATTCTGTACAAATTGGGCCACCTGCAAAACTAGAGACGCCAGTACAGTACAGTGCAGTACCTACTGTACCCGGCAACCTGCTGGCCGGTCCAGTGGAAAGCGCCGTCTGCCCAAAAAAAAGCAAAAAAAAAGCGCCAAGGCAATTCAGCAAGACAACCCGAACGGTCCACAAACAATGCCTCTAAATTCAAAGCCCATGCCAAGATCAAATCGCCTCGGATCAAAACTCCACTGCCGTACCCCACTCATCCTTATCCCACCCACATCAGTCAGCGGTCAAGCGCACGCAAACGACGCTCCAAATCAGCCGAAAAGGCGTCAAACAGCGCCGCGCCAACCCTAAAACAGTCTGCAAAACACCTCCTGACACTCACACGAACGCCCTCTGCACAACTGTCAAACGACACAACCGGCCGTACAAGCGACATGTGCGGCATCGCCCAACCACACTCGAATCCTCATGACGTGGCCCCCGCACGACACAACCTCCCCTCCAAATTGTTCCTCGACCACATGGATGACGTGTGCGCTCAGAACATCGACCGCCTTTCCGCAGATGACAAACACGCCGCTCGGTCTGGCGACGACAAAGCGGCGCCATGTCGGGGCGGTTGAGGCAAGCACTGGGATGTCTGCATGTGTGGGATTGTTGTTTGTAGAGGGTGTTTGTGGTGGGATGGGGGTGGATTTCAAACCGGTGTAAAGTTTCTTGCGCAACTTGAGGACGGACTTTGAGGGGGTGACATCGGGTTGTGAAACGGTGTTGCAGTGGTGGTTGGAGTGGGTAGCCAGGGTTTCGGGTTGTGTTGAAATGGGGATTTGTTTGGGGGTTGGGGGTTGTGTATGGGTTGTGTGTGGTGGGGATGTGGGGGTGGGGGTTTGGAGGGGGATGATCGTCGTCGTCGTCGGTGTTGGAGAGGTCTGAGATTCGTTGGCGGAAGATGCGTGGGAGGAGGGAGGTGGTGTTGGGTTGAGGGCCGGAGGTTAGGGCGCCGGCTTCGCCTCTGGGACGGGAGACGGTGTAGGCGGGATTGTAGGTTTCGGGGGGGGGAGGTTGGAGAAGGGGGAGGTGTGGAGGGATCGGGGGGATGGGGTGCGTGCAAAGGGCATGGTTTTTTTTGTTTTGTTGTGGTGGAGTGGTTGGATGGTTTGGGGAGGGGGTGGGGGTGTGTGGAAGGGGGAGAGGGGGAGAGGAGAGGGAGGAGTTGGTTTGGGGATCGGGGGGGGGGGTGCTTTGTGTAGGTTGCAGAAAGGGTGTTGGATGCTGGACACGTAAGGTTTTTGGGGAGGATTTTTTGGGGGAATGGCTATGTTGCCCCCGCGGTGACGCTTGTACCGTACCCTACTGTACCCTACTGTACTGTACTGTACCTGTACAGTAGACTAAAGTACAGTACCTTTTGCATCATGTGGATGACGTTTTTGTCTATGGCTTCACCTCTACGACTGGGGGGGGAGGGGCTTTGAATCATGTTTTCTTTTCCGCAGCGCATTGCCACAAGGTCAAGGTCCAAACATCGACAAGTGTAACGTGCGAAATTTAGCCTGCTGTCCATACAGTACACTAATTGAGCATAAGTGGTGGAACCGTCATCATGGTCCACGTGGCTCGCGTGGCTCGCAGCGTACATGGCATGTGGAAAACCCTTCACAGCATTTATTCAATTTCAATTTCAATTTCAAATAATCATCATCAATATTTTTCTGCTACATTTCATTCGACATTAAATAATAGCACACGTGTACCGACATCAGCAGCTATTTTTGTATCTCTGCCACCTGCCCCGTTTCTTATCCCAACCGTCATTCACAAACTCCCCGCTCAAACGTTTGATACTGCAGTATACCCCGCTCCCACGTGCTCCTTCTCCTCCTACTTCCTTTTCCTTTCGCTTCCCCTCCCCCCTTCCCTCTTTCCCTTTTCCCTTCGTCCCCCAAAACTCTCCATCATGCCGTCACCACATCTCGCCCAACACTTCATCCCTCCTCTCCTCCTCCTCCTCCTCTCAATTCTCATTGTCCCTCCCCTCCCCGCTACCGGCTCCCCAACCCCACCACCGCCCCCCTCCGTCAAGTCATCGACCAAATCCCAACACTCCCAGACCCAACCCCTTTCGACCCCTCGATCCAACTTCCATCCCCGACCTCACTCTCTCCCCTCCCCTTCCCCTCCGCCTCCGCCTCCGCCTCCGCCTCCCCCCCCCCTCCTTTCCCCCTTTCCCTCTCTCATCCCAATCCCATCCCTCTCCTCCCCCCCCCATCCCTCACCCCCTCCCCTCATCCACCCCCCCAACCCCATCCAATTCCTCCATCCCCACTCCAACCCCCCCCACCCTCGATCCATCCCCCAATTCCACCCCCTCCCCCCTCCACCACCCGTTCTTCCCCCACATCCCCCCAACAAACCCCCCCCCACCGCCCCAACCCCCTCCCCTCAACCCAACCCCCATCCCAATCCCCAGTCCAAACCCTCCCCCAACCCCCCTGCCACCACAGACTCCCTCACCCCCGCCCCGAAACATCCCCCCTCTCCCGCCCCGCCATCATCGCAATCTCCATCTCCTCCGCCCTCTTCCTCTCCCTCTCCCTCTCCCTCCTCCTCTTCCTCGTCCTCCGTCGTCTCGCCGCCGCACAGACTCCCCCCCCCTACGGCAACAACTACTACCACTTTACAGACCCAGCCACCCCCCCAACCTCATCCACCGCACCAAACCCTCCACCACCCGTCAACACACCCGCACCCCCAGCCCCACCACCCGTCACTACCACTTCAAACACCCCAAACCAAACCTCACAATCCACCCGCAGATAGACCACAACGGCCTTACCAACCCGCAAACATCGCCGTCGCTACCGCTCCAAGCGCCTCCCAGTTTTCCAGACGCGAAAGTGATGCCAGTTCCGCAAGTGGCGATACCATCGTCGCACCGGTCTATCGCTCCACCGGTTTGAGTACCGCACATCCAAGTGCTACTGCCCCTTGGTTTCGAAAGCCTGTCGGCTAGCTTGCATGTTTTCTTGTTGACCTTCCGGGATTTTTTCCCTTGTCTTTTGGGTGGGGCTTGTGCCTTTTTCGCGGCTCGAGTGTGTGTGTTGTGCGATCCACATGACCCACGGTTTGGTGTGTGCGGGATTCTCGCGCCGGTTTTTCGTGCGCGGTGTGGTGCGGCGTGGGGTGTCATTGTGGCAGGCGCGGTAAGCGGCTGGTTGCGTGGAGGGCGATGGGGCGTGATCGGGTGCGAGAAATTCAACATGCTGATTTTTTAGAGGCCTTGCTCTCCCTCTCTCGCTCTCCCTCTCTTGGTTGCGAATGACGCAACCAGTTGATTATTGCGAGCGTGTGCGGTGAACGGACGGACGGTCACTTTTCTGGATGTTACGTGGTCATACCACGGGTGAATATAGTAAATGGAAATTCAAAATGGGTTGCGTTTGCAATGTCTGCACTCGGTTTTGGTTTTGGGGCATACGAGGACATATTCGCGCGCACTTAAGCATGCCTGATGTGTTTTTGTGTGTTTGAAACGCTCGTTAACATGAAGGGGAAAGATATTAAGCAGTGGGTTTTGAACAGACGGCGCAGTCTTTGTGAATCCCGCCCCGCGACACGACAAACTCTGACCAAACTCGCCGCTCCCTCCCCCGCCGCCTCGTGAGTCGATGGATGTCGACACTACTACTTCCCGACCAGACTGCAATTCGCTTGCCGTGAAGAACACCTTTTATGTAAAGGGTACTCCATTCCGTATTGACCCGCGCTACTCTTTCCGAAAGGCCCTGGGACTCGGTGCGTATGGTGTCGTTTGCTCCGCCGATGATGCACTGTCCGGGCGCAAAGTGGCCGTGAAAAAAGTCAGCGACGTGTTCAACGATCTGACAGATGCAAAGCGGATCATCCGCGAGATTCGCCTGATGAAGTCTATGAATCATGCCAATATTTTGCAGATCATTGATATGGACGGCCGGAGGACTATGAACCTTTAACGATGTCTACATTGTCTCGGAGCTTATGGACACTGATATGAATAAGCTGCTCCGCTCCCAGAATCGACTCGTCGAAAACACAAGCAATATTTCACGTACCAGATTTGCCGTGCCTTGAAATATATACACAGGTAAGAGAGAATGCCTCGACCCAAGCTGGTCGTGGACAGGGCCCCAGCAATGTCGTTTTGAGTTTTCGCAGTACCAGTTGCAGCCTTACTAATGGAAACCTTTTCTCCTTGCGTCTTGGTATGTCGTTTTCTCGTTGGTGCCAATCTTTGAAAAAAATTGCGCAGCGCAAACATCTGCACAGAGACTTGAAACCAGCAAACATTCTAGTTTCGGCAACCGTAAGTTCACTCATCACTTTTTCACTGCCGTCTATCGGATGGTGCATTTCAAAGAGGCAGCAGCTGAAATTCAAACAGGCACTTGGCTTCAAATACTTCCCTCGCCCCTTTTGTTTGCTTAACGACGTTGGGTAGAATTGATTTTACTTTTGTCCACCTTCCCACCAATTTCCGACTCTGGAAAGACTAACACAAACCGATTGCAGTGTGAGATTAAGATATGTGATTTTGGACTGGCAAGATACATGGACCCTAGCAAGGGTGAGAATCAAAATATGACAGAATATGTTGTTACCAGGTGGTATCGCGCTCCTGAGCTCCTCCTTGCGCAGGACGAGTATTCCACAGCCGTTGATATGTGGAGCGTGGGCTGCATGGTTGCAGAACTCTACTCTCGTGAACCGCTTTTTCCCGGCAAGGACGTGAAGAACCAAATTGAGCGTATATGCAAGCTACTTGGAAAACCCTCGATGGAACAGATCACATCGATCCGGAACCCAAAGGCGCGCAAATTTTTGGAAAAGATTCCACACGTAACTCGCATCAAACTCGAGCATATCATGTCGGATTCGTCACCACAGGCTCGAGACTTTGTAAGCAAATTGCTCCAGTTTGAACCAACGAAACGCCTCTCAGTGGACGACGCTCTCGCGCACCCATACCTGGCAGACTTTCGCGACCCTGCCTCGGAGATTATTGCCCGAGAAATCGTAAGAGAGTATCTCGAGCCCCCAAACGAGGAGAAATTAGGCCCAGTGGCATTCGGCGCTTAATGTGGGACGAGATTTTGGCATTCCGTCCAGTGCGAAAACCCGTGAACGCCTCAGCTGTCCTCGCAAAGCAAAAACTTGAGTTCATGAAGTGAATAGCAGCAACGCCGTGCCCCTTGTCCTCGGTGATATATTTCTGCAGTTGTAGTGGTGCAGTAGAGGCAAGTTCAAAAGCAAGTTCATAAAGTGAAACCAAGTTTCATAGGCTTCAGGTGCTACATTATTGTGGTCAATCCATGCGCAACATTTGACGTCCATGCCTAGCCTTTTCTGTTGTTTTTCTTCATAACTGTGAGTACAGAGTAAATCGAAGCGTTTCCTTCATCTACCTCGCATATAATAAAAGCATACTCAACGTCTTTGCGCCACTTCGAAAACTCGTCGTCTTCGCCAGAGCGAGCCAGTTGAAATCTACACAATCAATCGGAAGGCTCATGCGCCATGAATGTAGTTGGTGTTTATTGATTTCCTGTAGGTTTGCGAAGATTAGACTTCCGTATTCCAAGTTGACAGGGTTGTATGTTGCTCAAAGAGTCGAAGATCAGTGGGGCAGAAATTCTCCAATGTAACATGGAGCATGTTGATATTATGCAAGTTAGGGTGCAGAAGCAACCGGCCTCGATACGAATCAAGGCTTTTTCAAGACATCTGCAAAACAACGGCTTATTTCGGAGCGGTATCGACTTCGAGAACCTCAATCTTATCTCTCGGAATATGATGCACAAGTCTCATCTGCGGAACAAAATGGAAACGAGATCACAGGAATATCGAGTTGTCTCAATCGATCAGTAAGGGTAGCATAAGGAGCACATTAAGAGACTAGAATAGTGTATGACTTACGTGCTTGACACAGTTTGACTTTCTCGCAAATTTTCTGAAGCAGACGCGACACATAGGGGCGAATGTTTTCATGGACGTTGCTAACATGAGGTTCCAAGATTGCATCTCTTCTTAAATCTCATTGGACAAAGGGTGCATTTGTAAGGCTTCTCCTCCTTTGAAGAAGAGCAAAGGAGGTTTGTGCTTCCTGCCACTGGGCTGTCGCTGTCGGCAAGAACTGTTTCCCAGTACTTTCTCGACTCTGGAGACTTTGAGGATATGCTCGGAGAACGAGGCCCATGAGGCTTCATGTTTTGAGCCGGGCTGTGATACACTCCTACAAGGGTATTCCCGGGACATCCCTTCATCTCTTCGGCCTTGACGATTGGTCTTCGGGCGGGGTAAATCAAGTTGTCACTGCTTCGCGGGGATCTTGCTTCACGATTTTGAAGGCTGTAATCATTACGAACGGAGCTGCTTGAGCTACCAGACTGCCCGGCATTCATTTCTTCTCTTGTGGCCCCTATGAACGTTGCTTCAAGCCCTGGCAACCCCGGCTGGCTTTCGGCTTGCGTGTAAACTTCGAAGGACATGGCTCGGCATGTAAATATGCAACAGCACAGTGTACGCTCTCGTCAAAATTTTTGCCCCCGAGCCTTCTGTCAGTAAGCGCTCTTTGTGCAAGCCTTGTACAAGCGCAGACAACGACAACGTGACACAAAATATTTCTTCGGTGTGACTAGCACGAATTAGAAATTGGAGTAGCAGTGTCTGGAGAGTGGGTGGATTACTGCTTGAAGCTTTTATACCTATGAGCTTGAAGTAGCACTGACGAACGGAAATCTATACGAGTTGCAGTAATTGACAGGTCAGATATCATTTGAAACGGATATGAATGTTGCGCGTGGCAGCCTTAGTCTCAAAGAGTTTACACTAGGGACTGCAGAATATGAGGTAGCAAGATTTACGTAGAAGAGATCGAAAATGCAGATCTTGATGAACACGTACACTTTCTTCTAATGCTGACTTTCATATCGATTCATGGATTTGATTTCAGCACAATTTAATTGTTCGGTTGTGGATGTATAATAAAAGTCATCGGTGATAACATTGAAACATTCAGAGAAAGGTACCTAACTTACTTGGCCTTTCCAGAGACTTCATGTCCATAATGCTCCAGTACATGCCTGGAATCAGCAAAAGGAAAAAAATGTTATGGAGCCATACTGCAACATTCAATCACCAAATAGAAATAAAGGACGCAACGAGGATAGGTGAAGTACTTTAAATAGTTAGAACCTCTCCAGGAATCTCTCCCAGAAGCTCTCCTCAGTCGTGACTACTGAATCAACATAAATGCTATGTCGAAAAGGATGGTGAGATACAAGAATATACAGTGGACAAGCATCTGTACAACGCTTTTCGATTACATACGGCAGAGGGCAGCACATGGTCCATTGAGTAGCGAAAGTTGTCGTTTGGTTGGAAGTTTATGCGTCGAATTTCCTTTTTATATGCATATCCAATTTGCAAGCAGTTCTACCACCTTGTTACCCTGTTTCCTCTGCTCCAAATGAAAGTGTTGTTCCCAGCGAATAACGATGTAACGCCTAGAATATTACTGTCTTGCACTAGTTTCCTTCCATCTTTTCGCGTGAATCAACAACAGCGGCCAATACGGAGGAAGAAATTTGTTGATTTCGCGTGGATCGAGTTAGGTTTTACTTGGCAGAGGTCGGTAATTGAATGGGAAATTTTTATGTGTCCAGCACTATCTGCTGTGAGACCAGCACATTCACCTAAAGTATAGGGGCTAGATCATCTGTTCACTGTCTTGCAACTCGGAGACGTGCGTTGTCCATGCATGCAGGCGGATATGAGTAACCCGTTGCTAGTTAAAAGATTGTCCTGAAATCAGGATTACTGTGCTCATAGAGAATGTTTATCTTTGCTTCCTCTTTTGGAAGGCATCGAGATGTTTGCACTGTCCCGCGACCAGGAGACAGTATTGTTGATCTGCTAGAGCCTTTGCCTCCTACAGTACGTATTTTGTACAGTACGGTACTGTAGACTGTACTGACACATGGTTCAAGCAATATATTGTCTACAACCGTAGTTGTGATACTGTAAGCTTAAAGTGGACTACGCAATTGTTGCAGCTATTTACTGTAGCAGACAGTGCCCGAGTCGCGCACACTGCGTCGTGCTTGCAGTGCGGGGAATATCTTTTGGAATTATTATCTACGGTCCAGTGCGGAACACAGTCAGAGCAGACCTTCAAGCTACAAATACTGTACTGTACAGTACAGTACTGGTACAGTACAACTACTGTAGAGGCATCAACTTCACCTTTAGCATTTTTTAAACTTTGCAGTAAAGCAACTGAATTTTCCTCGCTCGGTCTTATCAGTTGGTTCTGCTTTCCACCTTCTACAGTATGTACAGTACTGTACGGTATTGTACTGTATTGTACTCTTGTTCAAATTCACTCCCTGCCACGGTGATCACAATGTACCGTATACATTGCTTATTGTCGGGCAAAAATGGATACATATTACTAACTGTAAGCACAGATTAGGCTGCTGAACCGAACGGTGTATAGTATACTCGTACAGTACTGTATGTACAATAACCCGTACAGTACAAAAAAGTAGATTTTCCAGAATGTGGGTTAGTGCAAAAGTAAAACGATAAGGGAGACTGCCAGTTTGTCAGGCACAAGGGTTGGAAAGCAGGGTACAGGGTTTGACACAGACCGTCTAGAGTGTAGAAAAGAGGGGGTATGTGCAGCTGGGAGAGACCAGAAGAGGAGGTAAAGCAGATTGAACTGCTGGTGTTTCTGGAGGAGAGGCGGAGTTGGTCGAATTTCATAGCAATCTGTTATCAGAACTCGGTTTGATCAAAGTAGTCAGTCAAACTTTCCACAGAATTACAATATGTCGTCATGTATCGTCCCAACGTGGGCAGGTAAATGCGCACCGATCACTGTCTGCGCCTGTCTACGTGAATAAATTCCGGCTTGTGCACTGCTGGAGGGACCGTGAGTTTTCAGTACGAGTCAAAACAAGAACCAAAACCTGCAATTGATGATTCTAGTGGCTGGCATTGCTCGTATTTGTAATTGAAATTCTGTCACTGATCACATCAACTACCACTCAGCAGGGGGATGTTGATCATGGGCTGTCTGCGGTTAGACGCTTTTATCGGCTATACATGACAGCACATTAGCACTATGTTGCACTACACTAGTCTTGAGTACAGTACTGCCAAGAAGGATACCTAGAAGCAGGTGTCTTTGGAATACTGTACTACGTGTACGTTGTTTGATACGGTGCGTGTGGAAACTACCAAGACCGAGCCCTTTTTTATAGATACAAACAATTTACATATGTTCTATTTGCAGTCCGACATGATAGCTGTTTTGCCCTCACCACTTTTTGGGTCTACGTAGTCTATAGCTTCTCTGTCCTAGTAATCAATTTACAATGAGTTAGCATAGCGTTGGTGCTTGCTTTACAGCAGGTGCTCTAGAACATCCGCTAGGGATCGTAGCTAGTAGAGAAGTGCCCTAGAGATAGAACTATGTAACAATGTCTCTGTTACACCACTGTGTAATAGAGACTTGTTCGCTGTCGATATTCCAATTCTCTATTACACAGTGGTGTAACAGAGAAAGTGCATCACTCTTGGAAGAATCTAGAAGCTGTATGTAACCGGGTAGCGGTTTTATTGCTGAGTATTTATTTCTCTTCAGTATTTTATTTGACGTGGAGGCCCACGTCATCGTCTTGTTTATGTCCTAGATAGTACTATTACTTAGCCACAGCTCTACTTTCTAGTTACAGCTCTACTTTCTAGTGCTTTCTACTGAGATGGCATATCTCTGAGAGTTGTTTAGAAGAGCTGCTGTACTATCTACAAAAGGGGGGCTCATGTGGATTCTCGAGGGAACCCAGGTACACTCCACACACCTTTTGCCCCCAACTTTCTGAAATCCACTACCATCGTCTCTACTGTTCCTTTAGCTGTGCCCCGGCTGCCTCCCTCTCTGTTTCACTGGCAGCACCGCTTCCGCCGGTTTCACTGCATTTTTCGCTTTTTTGCTCTAGTTTGAGTTTTTTTACAGGTATTTTTTTTGCGAGTTGTTGAATTTTGGAAAAAATTGCTGACAGGTGTTACTGTAAGCAATATCATGTACTGTAATCGTGGGCTGTAGTGCCAAGTACAGGAGAGTGCCTGGGGAGTGCCAGGTACTCTAAACCCCATTGTTCTTCGCAGGTCTTGGTTACTAATTGGAGAGCCAGGTAACCGGGAACTTGGGGGTGCAGCATAGTCTGCGTTCTCCAGGTTATTTTGTTCAGGTAACGTGCAGGCCTTATGAAGCTGCGTGATCCTGTTCAGAATACATAATGGACAGTTGGCCCAAACAAGTTGCTTAGTAAAGCCGTACTTCTGACCAAGTCCCCATTTGGGGTCCCTCAAGTATTCCTATACAATCCTATTGCACTCGTTGGGTGTTAGCCATGTGCACCGACTGGGTCACGGTTCAGGTAACGCTTCATAGGGTTGACTTGGACTGGACTTGGACTAAGGGGTACGTGCTCAGAACGGGTATTCTTTGGTTATTCGCTAGCTTAAGGTCGGCTTAAGAGGCTTTCTATAGGGTAAGACCGATTGGGTCTACATAGTAGATTGGTGGGGATATCCCGAACGGATTGCTGAGTCAAACCGGAGTGTAGGTGTGATCAAAGCTGCTGGTGAGTCACTCTCTCCGCGGGTAGGGAGCCAACCCGTCGTCCAGGGACGAATAACTTGCAGATTTCAACTTCAAGTGCTTGTATTCAAGTTTAGGTGTTGGTGTAAGGCTTAAGTAAGAGGTTTGTTGAACATGTCTTTCTTCAAACCAAATAAGCCTGTTTTGTTCGTGGGACTCGAGATGCGTTGACGGTTCGGTCATGGTTGCATTCAGTCGAAAAGTACCTGAGACTTATTCAGGTGGGCCATGAAGAAGTCATCAGTGCCCAGAATGCTATCGACTTTGCTTCGACATTCATGACCGGAACTGCCGCAAACTGGTGGTATACAGTTGTGTCCGAGAATGCTGTTCCGCCTACATGGGAAGCTTTCAAACTCCTGGTTGAGGCAGAGTTTGTCCCCCAGGACAGTGTCATTCGAGCTCGCGACAAGCTTACCAAGATCCGCCAGAAAACGAGTGTGGCAGCGTACCTCTCGGAGTTCAGGAATTTGGTTATCAATATTCCCGGTATCAGTGAGTCGGAAAAATTGGCGCGGTTCTGTGAAGGTCTCAAACCCCACATTCTGTTGGAGGTTCGTAAAGGGAACCCATCCAAGTTTGAAGCTGCGACTACCATTGCTCTTAACGTTGATGGAGCATTTTACGGTGCAGGTTCTTCACTGGCAGAGGTTCATTTCACACCAATCGAAATGCCTCAGGTCCTATGCCGATGGAGATCGGAAACCTGGAACGTAAAAACGATGGGCAGCGTCAGAAAGACTTGATGGAGAACCGATGCTTTACGTGCCATAAGGTGGGATGTAGACCTTGGAAACACAGAAAAGGAAACGGGAATAAAGGTAACAGGGGTGGTACTCGCATAGTGGCGAACAATACACAGGCAGGACACAGTAATGATTTGAATGGCTTTGACTCGGAAAACTAGTTGGTCCACCAGACTTGGTGAACACTCAGGTGAGACCAGTAGTGAGTATGAACAGATGTCCCAATGAGCAGGTGAAACTGTTGTGGACATCACCGGAGCTAATTCTCAGAGGACAGGAACAAGTTGAGAATCTCCGAAGCCGAATCTAATGGAATCATGCTATTCGTGATGAAAGCATCCCCACTGATGGACCTATACCAGTGGAGCCTTTGTTAGTACTGAAGGTAGACTGAATGGAATAGCAGTCAAAGTACTAAAGGACGACGGATGCAATATAGATGTGGTTTCAGCCGAGTTACTGAAGCGAAATAGGAACTTGTTTGAGATTCAGCGTGAACGAGTCATTGTTTGCCATTCACAGGAGGGAGTTACTGAGGAGGTATCTGAGATCATTTCCAACGGAAGTATTGAGTTAGGCGAACATACTTATACTTCTAGTTGGGCTGTGTCCCATACCAAGTATGATGTTCTGCTGGGAATGCCGTGGAATGTTCCCCACAATACACGTGTCTACTATCGGAAACGGATCGTGATGGTGAAAGATGCTTCCAGTCCAGTGATTGATCCCGATGACGAAAACCGTGTTGATGTGTCCAATTTGGGAGTGAAGAAATTTAGATGAATGCTGAGGCATGGGGGTGACTGAAGATCAGTTTCGGATATTTTGCAAATTGTTCACGACTCGAAGGTTGGTGGAAAGTTTAAATTTGCGAAGACACTATCCAGATTAGAAAAATTCCATTGGAAACATAAGAGCCGGGATGTTCGAAAGTATTCTAAAGGATGTCTCACGTGTCAGCAGTATAAGGACTCTAATCAAAAAAAGTTGACTCATCCAATGTCACTGGAATTGACTAACGCAGATGGGGATCATTAGCTACATATTTCATTGTGAAGCTACCACTGACGAGGAGCGGTCATGATGCGATCACGACTAGGGTTGATCGACTTACTCGTCGAGTCCATTTTCTGAAATCCAAAAAATCAGACACTGCTGAGGACACGGCTCGAGACTTCTTCGCGAACATCTTCAAGAACCACGGGTTGCCGGACGTTGTGACCTCAGATATGGACAGCAAGTTAATTTCAAAGTTTTGGAAGACAATGATGAATATTTGTGGGGTGAAATTAAGAATGTCTACAAGTAGACACCCACAAAAAGATGGTGCTTCCAAGATTATGAATAGGATGATCGAGAACTATCACCGTTGCTATTGCTCGTATCATCAGGATGACTGGGATGAACTGCTTCCTTCGGCAGAATTTGCATACAACTCGGCTGTGAGCGATGATCTGGGTATGTCACCATGTGATCTGGACTTGGGATGGACACCTAAATCGCCATTGGACTTCTTGGCTAGCAGCAGCATACTTCTTCAGAGTTTGGACGAATTTCGTGCCAAGCTCAAGGTTTGTCTTGAGGATCGCAATTTGCCTACAAGTGGCAAAAGCTCGGCTAGCTGCATATGCTTCAAGGCGATACAAGGCTCCAGATTATAAAGTCGGTTCAAAGCTATGGATCAATCGTCCGTTGTTTACGGATGTTTATTCTAGGTCCCAGGATTCTAAAAAAATTGGTGCGCGCAGATTTGGGCTATTTGTGGTTAAGGAGTTAATTGGTAAGAATAATGTTCTACTGGATCTCCCTGCTCATTTTAAAATCCATCCAGTCATTCATATCATTCACACCACACCAAATTTGGAGCAGCCCGATGACATTGCTTTACCCATTCCTCCAGCACCTGCACTGCTTGAACTGCCTGATGGACCAGAACAGGAAGTTGAGGTTATCTTGGATCACAAAAAGGTTGGACGCGGTTACAAGTTCTTGGTTTTGATGCGTGGCGTGCCATGTCATGAGGCGGTGTGACAACCACGAAGGACTTTGTTGATGTTACGGAAGATGGATCTGCTGTAGTAACGGATGCTTTCCAAGAGTATATTCGGAAACATAATATACTCCCGCAGTATCATTGACGAGGACGTCGATAGTCTGGGGGAGGGATTAGAGTGTAACAATGTATTTGTTACACCACTGTGTAATAGAGAGTTGTTCGCTGTCGATATTCCAATTCTCTATTACACAGTGGTGTAACAGAGAAAGTGCATCACTCTTGGAAGAATCTAGAAACTGTATGTAACCGGGTAACGGTTTTATTTCTGAATATTTATTTTCTCTTCAGTATTTTTATTTGACGTGGAGGCCCACGTCATCGTCTTGTTTATGTCCTAGATAGTACTATTACTTAGTCACAGCTCTACTTTCTAGTTACAGCTCTACTTTCTAGTGCTTTCTACTGAGATGGCACAAATCTGAGAGTTGTTTAGAAAAACTGCCGTACTGTCTTTAAAAGAAGGGCTCATGTGGATTCTCGTGGGAATCCAGGTACACCCCACACACCCTTTGCCCCCAACTTTCTGAAATCCACTACCATCGTCTCTACTGTTCCTTTAACAGCGCCACGGATGCCTCCCTCTCTGTTTCAAACTACCCAACAATTCACCTATACAAGACTTCTCCGCTTTGGTTATCAAAGTTAAATATCACCAACAATTTTATTTCAACCATTTCAACCCTTACTCTGGAGAAAAAACAGTTCTTTTCAGGCTCACCGCTATCGCTGCCAGTCTGACTTTTTATCTTTTGAATTTTGTTGCAATCCGCATTTACCCTTTTTGTGGCATTTAAGGAGAAAATACTGCATCTTCGATAGTGAAAAACCTGATTGATCTATTTACTCGTTGTGTAAAGCCACGTATAATTTGGTAAATATTAGCAATATGTACTTTTTTAATTCACTTCTGTGTGATAAAGCAACGTGGTACCGTCACCATTACACCGTGGCAAACTGACTGCGCAGACATAATTAAAGCTAAAGAAGGCAAGAAGCAGGTCGTTAATACCTGCAAAAACAAGAAAGGTCGATTGGAATAGGAAAATTATCGCAATATTTGGACGCGATAGAATTAGGGGCAAAAAGTGCTCCCAGATGAGAAAAAAATGATTTAGACTGTCCAGGCGCCTTTGACTCGTAATGGCATGATCTAAGAATAATTAAGAATGTTCTATCGCGTGGCCAGAATGGAGGTGTAAGTGTCATTGTACGGGGTGAAGTTAATGAAAGAGGGCTCAGAAAACTCAAGTTTTTAGTCGGAATGAAAATTCGTAGAGTTATATAAGTTCTTTCGAAACGTGGTTGCTCCCTGTTGTGACAGAGATGTACACCGGAGTATTGAAATTATAGCAGAAATGTGAAATAATTCACACTGCGAACATTGCAAGGGAATGATTTGAAGAGAAAAAATTGGATGTGATGCCTTCGCCAGCGCACAGGTCGGATCTCATCCGCATGGAGAATCTTTAGGGTATGCATATTTGGGGTTTTTAGGGTTTTTACGCGATTCTTCGTCAGTTCTGCACTGTTTGGGAGCTCAGACTGCAAATTGTGGCAGAAATGGCTCAGTTTGGTACTGAAATTTGCTATAAAATCGTCCAAAGTAAGAAAAATTCTTAGAGGCTCTTGGAGTGAAGATCGACTATTCAAAGCAATTTGGTGCTCCATCAGATTGCAATTAATTGCGCTTAAGAGTTGTATGGACTATATGAAGTTCACCTCCCGGAATAGATTTTTTTGAAATCTTTCAGGTATTCATTAGTGTATTAAGCTGAAAATTTGCTCCCGTGTACATTTTTACGAAATAGTCACTCTACCACAAATTCTATTGCTTCTACTTCTTATCGCCGTTACCACTTTCATTATGATCATGAAAATTTCCAGCAGCCAATAAGAACCGCGATAAGCTCGCTGTGCCACGTAGCCATTATCTCGAGCTGATGCGAAACAGGACTGAAATCTAAATTAGCGCTCAGTAAGCTGATTTGAACTGCTCAGTACCTTCCCAAACTTACAGCCAGTCTCGAAAAGTCGTCAGTCACCTCAATTTCTCCAAGTAAATCCTCCTCTGGAGCCCATCAGAGCCTTCAATCTGATTAGGGAGCTTGTAAAAGCTCTAAGCGTGAACCTAAAAACCGTCGACTCAAACCAATCCGAACACATCTACTTCGACCGGTCAGGAAGTGACAGCTGTCCCTTAAGTTTCAGGTTCAAATCCTATTGATATTGTTTGAGGTTCTACTCAGATCCAGGTTTCAGATTTACCTACTGTACCCCCGTCTATTGTCAATCGTTAGACTTACAGTTTTCTCGCCCTTACAGGCACAGATTGTGGAACGGAAGGAACCCTTGTCCTGCTCCGGAGAGTTGAACGCTTCTTGGATGATAAGAAATGTGTCTTCAATCCGAAAAAACTCAAGTGGCCGCGAAAAAACGCACGTGTAAATTGCTCAGTATCGCGTGCAACGGGTCAAAATTTTTTTTGAACACGTGAGGAGCGGAAAACCCCAACTGGGCACGCAACAAATGGAAACTCTTTTACTGTACCGATCGTAAGCGCAATTTACACAGTATTCGCATCTTTAGCGCCATATTCTTTCAAAATCATCCAAAGGTTCTTTCTATGCTTTCCACTACGGGATCTGACTAGAGGGTAGGAATTAACAGGGATTTTCCACTTCGGACACGCGAAGAGCATTCGCGAGCAGATAGCCATAGATAGATGGCCATAAGATGAAACTAAGCGCGCTGGTACAAAAAGGAGTATGATGCCTGCGGTTGTACCATACTTCCCCACTATTCGCGAGATTGACTCCTAAAGGTTGGTAGAAATAAGCCATGGATCAATTAGTTTTTAGATCTGGATCTTGTCTTTTATTTTGGGCAAATGTAAATCCGAATTTTGAATTAATCTGGATTATTGCTTGAAAAAGGCAAAAAGGAGAAAAGGAGAAAAGAAGAAAAGAAGAAAAGAAGAAAAGGAAAAATTCAAAAAAGCATAAAAATTCTTTGGTGGGATAAAAAAAGCACATAAAAAACAATTAGGCCTCCGCACATAAAAAAGTAAATAAGTAAACTGTTACCACGCTGTGAATCAATTATTTCTCGTACTGTATTTCCACTTGCAAAGCTGATTTTTTGTGATCTATTCTTGAGCTAATTTTGGGGGAGTACGCACACTGCTAACAGCAGATAATGTACTGTACAGTGCAGGATTTTCTGTTGACTGTCAACAAACATTGGACTTGGTACTGCACAATTACCAGAGTGAAACACATTGCGTGGGGTCCAGACCACTTGGCTCCAAACTTTGACATGATATTTTTGCAGGTGGTAGCCCCCAAGTGGGCCAACCATTGTCCTAATTTCTCTCTAACTTTGACATTTGTTACTTTGCTGATATTTACTCCGGCGTGGATAGTTTAAACCTAACTGACTATTATTTATACCTACCTAGCAACTAGGGCCCCAAATTAAACAGAAATTACGATATTGGCTCTGATATGACTCCCGCTTTTCGCCTCTTCGACTCCTTTTCAACTGCAATTTTGGCTATAGACACGTTTATCCTCCCTGCTCCCCTTTTTACCCTCTGTATTCCTTATTATAGTACCCATTTTATTATTAGTCTACGATTAGGAATCAAAAATTGGCGCCCTAGACTCCGGTGTCTGCATAAAAATAGTAATTTCAAGATGGTCGTTGCTGAAAACACAATTTTTGGTGATAATCAGCTCTACTGACCCATTTTTGCAACTTTTGTTACCCAGCGTTGCACACTCGGTGTCCTCTGCTGTTTTGATCAGTTTCTTCGCAATGTTCTAGCATTCAGCGTGTAACCGTCCGGCCATAAAACCAGGAGGAGAATTACACATTCCAACCGTCCAAAGAATCACCCCTCTCTACCAACCCAGCTTCTCCTCGCTATAAACGAATTGAGCTACTGCATCTCTGGGTGCTTCAAGAGGAAGGGCACAGATACCTTCGAAATATTCGTATGAGCCAATATATTTCTGCTAAGTGTGCTGATCATGATACCACCGAGAAATCACACGAAGCAAAAACAAGGCTGGCCACTCACGCACCACCATATCGCAGTTCATAAAGCAAAGAATTGAATATCTTCAGCCTTTCCTTGATGGATTCTCCTGGACTCGCGACCTCTCAGAAGAGAAAATTCCGGTGAACTAAATTATCAATAACTCTAAAGCCGGCTAATTTCTGCCGCTCAATTCAAGCAAGAGGAGAAGGTTGGACTAATGAGAGATCAGAGGAACCCACGTATGACATACATCGCCGATGCAGACCCTGCACACCGTTGCCGGACTGCTGATATATTTTTTACAGGAAAAAACCAGTACGGTAGTGCCTCGCGTTCTACTAAATTCAATTTTCACGATGGTAACTCACGTGGCGACGAAAATTACAGAATATAGAGAGATGAAACTAGTGACTATAGAATTTGATGGGGTTGTAATGAAAAGGGCCACATTTTATCTTATATGACCCGGCAATGACTGGGAGTGTTGCTAGGAAGGTTCAATACTATCAGAGGAGCCATAGCAATGAAACGTGCAGTTTGAGATCTATCAGGAACTGGATCATGATGATCAATAACTTGATAAAAGAACGATATATGCTCAGGATTTCTCCGGAAAAGTGCGTAGTGGTCACCATACTGAGGATCCTGAAAATATAAAAATGGTTTGGATGACTCAACGTATGTCCGTGAATAGTTATTCTCGTAAAATACAGTTAAGGATCAATAATTTTTGGATATCGAGTATTTTCAGAGGTAACGGGAAAAACCTCTTCTTTAAGGTAAAACTCGTCATTTATCTGAGAAAGAAGATAAAAATGGGGAATGAACACGAGAAGAGCCATGATATTTCAACCTTCAAGAGCAGCAAACTGCCAAATTATTCTAGTTACGACAAAGTCAAAGGACTGTGTCTTGATACTGTTGCTCAAAAGTCACTAATATTTAAATAGCAAGAAAAAGCATATTGAGCCAGCTGGAACTAGAAAAAAACATAAAGGCGTAAAAATAGTCACAATTGGTGATAGAATCTGTCCAAGTACTGCTCAAATTCAAAGTCGTATTCCAAAGCCTAATTTTGCCTTTTTCCAGCTTCAAGTCCCTTATAGTTGATGGATATTCCATTTCTGTTCGGAGAATCTTTTGAAGATGTTCGATTTTACACGTTTCGAACAACTTTGAAAACCAATATGTCTCCAAAATACATAGAAAAAATATGTAAGTAGCACGAAAGCACAGTAATATTTACTTCGTGTTAATTTTTTTGAGACTATCTCATCCACAAAGTCTCAATTAAGGCGTCTCCATCTACGTTTTTTCCGTCGGTCTGCCTCAAATCCATAATAACTGATTAGCATAGCTATTCCAGAGGATGCGAAGCCTGAGCCAAAAGAGTTGTTTACGGAATTATCCAAACAATGCCGCAGATGTCAGCGCTTTGATCCGAAAACCAGATCTTTCCAGGTTATTGCTCTCGATGGAATCATAACCAAACAAGAGTTAGCTATTGATATTATGTTTACCGAAAAATATTGTACGTTACATCGTCGAAACACATAAACGTTTAGGTAATGCTGCATTCCTACATCGTCAAAGTAAGGAGTGTATTTGGCAGTCATTTTTGACTGTTGGGATTTAATTTACACTGGATTTACTAAAGGATTAGAGTGGATAAAGGCAGCAGATTTCAGCAAAGCGCGGAATGATTTCGCTAGATCCATTTAGACTAAACTCTGCTTATCTAGAATTGGAATTCATTTTTTTTGTTCCGGTGGACGTTAACATGATCACTTAAAACCTATTTACCTAAAGGTTCGTCATTCAGAGCTTGAAGTTGACATAGAACTTCCTCCATGTCTCGCCGTTAAGGCCATGTACGATACTGTGAACTCAGAAGACTAACTATATCTTTACTCATATTTGGCGTTTTTTTGAGGTTATCAGACATTAATTGAGAACTTCCAAATAAAATAGAACGAGTCAGAGCTCCCAAATGGAAAGAGCTGAGATTTAGACAATCAAATCAGACTAAGTTTTAGAACTGCTCTGAATTTGCAGCTTCCAAACAATGATCACCATGAACTTAATATTGGAAGTAAAGTTTTATTCTATCGTTAAATGTCCAATCGCAAATAGAAAGGACCCTATAAAATCACAAAAATTGATGATGTAAAAGTCTTCGTTTACAGAAATGGTGAATAAATGCAACAATCAAGCTCTCGAATAAAGCCGTATTTAGATGATCAAATTGAGAAACTGGTTGAAGGTTTCCATTAACCAATCAAAAGAGTATACCATAAAAACTTCAACTTATTAAAGTCAATCTCAATGAGGCCTTCCACATACGAGATCCCATATCCAATTCTCTTGAGTTTCTGAGAGCAGAAAGAAATACATGGAAGGAATTGTTGAGAGAGATGTCTGGGAAATAGTCGCTAGCGACAACGTACCAAAAATTGTAAATACACTTTCGTTCTTTACATCAAAAATAAAAACAAAGAAAAAGTTATACGAAAGGCACGATCTGTACTTTAAGGTCACTGACTGCCTCACACACAAGATCCTAACTCTGTGATTTTTACTTTACTTTTGGATTTACGAGACTGGGAAAATATTGCGCCTGAATGATGATATTTTAAAATATTTAAAATATTTAAGTCTGTTTAGACTTCACCTTCTCTTTTATCAGAGGAGAGACTGAAAATTCAAGGGAATATAACAGGGAGTTTGTGATTTACTGATATTTTGAAATAAAGAGAAGGGGGTTTAAACTAGGCACCAATTCTTACAGACGCCGCTCAGTACTGTACTGTACCTTGAAGAAACTGTATGACATTTATTCTATAGTGTGTCCACTTCAGGATACGGCAGCACTGTACTGCACATAAAAGTTGCGTGCGCGCCTCGATAGACATTGCAGATCTTCCTTCGTCGAGATCATCCTTCGTTCACTTACCTCTTCTCCCGAAGCATACCCAAGATCCCACGCCAAGCACGCTAAAGTGTCTCACTATAAGACCGCGCACAACGTTCTTGGCAACAAACGCTGCGACACAAACCCTCACCCCAACCCTAGTAAACATTTTGTATGCAAAAGGAGGCTCATTGGATGATATGGCAACTGGCGTTAGGAAATATATGGGCTACTGGCCACTCAGGCCAGTTTCGTCTTTCGGTGCTCCTGGTGTGTTCCTTGTGTCCTCCAAGCGCAGAACCAGTCTTCCTGCTGTGTTCCTAGCGACCTCCTAAAACAGAAATTTAACACCGATTAAAGCCGCCTTTCCAATTTTTAAGTTTATTATATGTCATTATCCAATCAGAGTAACCCATCCAATAGCTTGAGAACGCCCCCATGTATTAGAGGAGGATGTGTGGTCCGGTCAAAAGGACCCAATGGTCTAATGGTCCTTGTGAAGTACTCCAAAATCAGTTTACGTGTTGCATCAGGATGGTAAACATTGTTTACATCACATATCTGGAGCGGGATGTAGCTTCAGCCACACCGAAAATTCATTGTTGCATTCAAAACTAATCGCCGACATGAAATGCTTGGCCTTCGTCATATCTCGAGCATGTCCATTACCTTATGCACCTTCAAACCAAGCTAATATTTCCCCATGAAGTCTTTACACTTAAGCAATAGTTCATCCAGTAAGTCCAGGAAGTCGTCTCGCAATACCGTCTGGAGCCGCATGTTCGTTGTCCAAAAGGTATTTTTTTTGCACTGGGGGTCAAGGAAGAACATTTTCGTACCTCGGCGGCTGGAAAAGTTCCCTCTAGACGGATACTTGTGTTGCATATTTCCGATAGAGTTTCCAATCGCTGCGACATCCCCGGTAGCGTTAGAGAAGGTTTATGAAGCCCAGTGATCGACATATACCTGCTTCAGTTCATTAACCCGCAAGTATTCTCTCATGGTGATGAAAAAACTTGACGCGAGGTTGCCTATTTACTTAACTTCCTGACCAGACAAGAAGGTGGTGACCAAAGATAAATGATGCGGACAAACATCCTAAGCCCTAACATGATTATTTGGGTAAATGAAATTCAAATACCACAAGACAATAGTTGAGCATAAACTGGCTATATTAGGCGGCCTTCAAAGATCTGTACACGGAGTTATCCCGCGGCTGGCAGTCAAAAGAAGACTGCCCAGTGTTACTCCCCACCTCTATCTATTCCTCATCGATCATTGCCCAAGAGCCTGAAGTGATCGCAACGTGCTCATTATAGTACCCTGTGACTCTTTTCAAATGAATATTCTCTCCTTTGAATATCTCAACAAATCCTTCGATATATTTTAACCAAGGTGCATCGTGTTGATAGGAATAGAGTCGAATGGCAAGAAGCTTGGCAGTCGATGGATAGCCATCGGGCCTTTGATTCCGGACTCCCTGATCACGATTTTCCTGGTTGCATCATAAATGCCAGAGTCAGGAGCAAGACTCCGTAGGACGGCAGTGGTTTCTGACAACTTTCGTCTCCTCGGTTTCTCGTAGTCGTAAAAGCGAACGAGACGCATTCTTCCAGAAGTTGGGTTTTACACGCGCTTCATTGCAGATGGACAATAATACCTGCTCGATCTTGTCGAATAGAACAAGCACTCATCACAATAGATGCAAGCTTTCTTACCACTGGGACCAATGTGCCCAGAATATTTGGCGAGTTCTTGAAGGTCTGCAATAGACCACAAAACGTGAACTCGAACTCTCGCTTGCAACCCATTCTACATCCGTACCCACATGACTCCGTTTGATTTTATGTGAAAAACTTCTCGCACAAGTGGCTGCAAGTACGAATTGAGGTTGGACGGTTGTCTCCGACATCTAATGAAACCAAAAGGTATTACATTTCTCACCAGGAAGCGCTGATTTGGAGCAAGGTTCAGGTTCATTGCGACTATCGGCCAGCAATCATAACTGCTATTCCCGTATACATCGAATCCATCGGATGAGACAGTGATAAACATGTCAAATGCACACTCGTCCTCGCCACCGTTTTTGCGCACCAAATCCTTATACAATGAGCCGTCCTATTAGTGTACATCAGTTTTCGATGTATCACGATCTACAGTTGAGTTTCCCCGCCGCCATTCCTTACTATCATCGCGATATCGAAAAGCTGTTTCGCACTCTGAGCATCGCCGCACCAAGCGCGAAGTCTTGGGGCCAGTGGAATTTATTCCATTACGCAGTATTGTGGCGCGGTCCCCTGATCTCGACATAATGAAGATTCGGGTTTAGCAGACCCAAGCGGCGATTGATTTGTAACGACATGATCTGGAAACAGCATATTTGAGCGACAACAAAGAAACTTGATCTTCTTCAAACTGGAATATTTGAGTATGTTGCGGAACACGCTCACCCAGGCCTCATACGGGGCTGAAATATTCGCGATGATCCGCTTCATTATTGAATGCTTTGCAACACATTCAACTGCAAGATCGATCCACCGCCTGTTAGCTCTTGCCCAGATGTGAAACCTTTCCTTTGGTAGCGCTCCAAGCCCGGGATTCCCTTCGTAATCCGAGTCGAACTGTACATCACTCGCTTCTATTTCAATAGAACTAGATTCGGAAAAATTGGGGATGGAATCGGAAGACATAAAAATGTTTCTGATTGCACCATCAGTGTTATAAGCAAAAGGAACAAGTACATCAGCTTCTGTAGAAGTCCTCACCCTTCCTTCCGTCAGATTCTCTCCATATTCGTCATCTTCTTCACTATGTCCACAGTTAGCTTGCATTTGCACCTCCAGTATAGACGGAAGGTCATCATTGATGCCATCAGGTTCGTTGCGTGCATTGGAAGTCCCAGGCCTTCCATTCCAATCGATCGTACGCCTTGATGACATCATGTCTGAGCTGAAGGAGACGGAGGTGGAGCATCTACTCCTTACCATCTGCATTGTTCCTTAATTCAATCAAACCGTGTGTCAATGTCCAAATATATACTCTGAGCAAACTTAACATGATATTCCGGACCAAAGCCTAGTGTTTCCCTTCCATCCCTTTTCCTCAGATCTTTTGCGGCGCGAAAATGATTACGCATTGTTGAGTATGATACCGGCTTCCCAGGAGCACACCGACAATTTTATCCCACAGAAAAAGGTAACGCTTTATCATGACACCACAGAATAATCAAAACCGTGACTTGGTATCCGGGTCGCCTTGAGAAATGAAGATGAAAGGAAAACATCACCAATTCAGTTTATCTTGGCGGACATCTCTGTCATTGCGGTTGACCAGCAAAACGCAGTTCCCATCCAAGCAAAAATCGCGTCCAATATGTTTCGCTTCACACAGTTCATGCCCATAAAAGTGGCCCCGTAATGCAGCAGAAAAAATAACTCAACCCGAATGAAACAACCCGTATTGCACAAAGTCAGTTCGCCACCTTGAGCCATCATCCAACCTTCTCCTTTCTCCAGAACATCATTACACAATGTCCGCTCCCGGTATACCAAAGCCCGTGCGAAAATGGCAAAAGAACAGGAACGCTCTTTCAGCGAGCTCCAATGCACCAAGTTTCAAAGTACTGTATCAATATATTCTGTAATACTTGGTTTCGTCCTGCGTATCTTGTTGGCCCCAAGTGTAACTCACCATCCTTCCTATCTGTGGTATGTAAGGTATAATGAATTACATAATGTATAATTTACTGTGCCGTGCGGCAAGAATAAAGTGTATGATGTTTGATCGCACATGCCCTGGATAGATGCAGTACAGAATCTCCCAAAGCGGGAGGTGCACGTGCACTGCTCACCTATTTTTCGAAATTGAGAATAAACAGGTGAGCCATTCGTAGAAGTTCAAGGAAATGCAGAAGATTATTGGTTGAACTTGGGACAAAATTAACCGGAGTCTGAATGAGTTTAAAGGTGACATCAATGGAAAATGTAGATACAAACTGAATTCTTGATCTCATTTTTGTTTTATGATTCATCCCCGAATTCGATAGTCATTCTACTTATATATGAGGTGCTTCAGCTGTATTTTACCACTATTCAGTTATGATAGCTTCACTTAAAAGTATTGAACTATCCATGAGATCGTCAATTTTGTAGATAGCGTACTCATCGTTCGTAAAAAAACAAAGTTGAAGTTTAAATGGTATTTTGGGCCAAACTAAAGTAGCCAGAATAGTTCGAAAGATAATGAACTACATATAAGTTAAGAAATATGGGTATGATAGCCTTTAAAACATGAAATAAATTAAATTAGACTACTGATGAGATACAAACATATTCAAACATATTAAACTGATTTCAAATATATTTAAAGTATTTACTCCAAGAATTTTAATGTGGTTTCCACCGATATCGAGGAAATATAGTGTGATTCATATTGTGCCACAGGTATGCTTTCAGGCAGTTAATTTTTTTGCTCCAATATTCCTAAAGCTTCATGAGTGGTATCATTTAATCTCATGAAAGTCAATTTGACAATTTAAGGTTAAATATGTATGCACAGAATAAGTAGACGTATATAGTTTAGTATAACCTTTTTTCAACTTCATCAGCTAAGATAGAAGCAAAAGATAAAAAGGAATCAGAAACAATTTTTATAATTTTCATATGTAAGGGGTATTAAAATTTCACTCTTTCTGCATTAGGAAAGATTTAAAATGAGCAAAAAGTTGTTTTCGGAATCGTCCGGCTGAATTTCCGGAAGAAGCTGTGGGTAAATTCAAAAGCCACTGAGCTGGCGAGAGAAGTAATACTGAGAAGATGGAGAAAAGGTAGCAAGGAGATCGCTTCAAACCTTGCGAAAACATTGACAGATAGATTTTTTTACCGAGCAAGAGGGTTTCCGACGGAAAATTGTAGGAAGTTCATTTTTATTAAACTAACTTCTGTATATCATCTATATATTTAGTCTATCTCAAAAATGAAGGGGAAATGGAGAGGAGAAGGGCTGGGAGGTGATACCTGAAATTAAACTGAAAGTTTTCAATAAATTTTCACGTCAACTAGATCAATAAGCTAATTAGAAATAGCGAAATAATGAAAAATCACCAAATAACATATTAGTTATTCGAAAATTGTATTGCATTTCAAAAGATTTACTGATTTCTCAGTTACCTGCTCCATAATTGAGAAACTTTGCACACCGAGAATGATCAAACTTCGAAATTTCCTAAAATCAGAGAATAGAGAACCCAAAAGTTTGGCGAAAGGCTTCCTGATTTGACTCCGCCGGTGTCCATTCAAATCGCCAAATGCTATTCGTTGTGTAAATAGGGAATAGCTCTACGACAAAGAAGGCAATGTCAACCTTTCATTCAATTTCTTCCTGTTGATAATAAGGTATTTTACATCAACTCATGTCCGAAAATGAAAGCACAGGAAAGACAGCTATATTGGCTTGTTCAATTGCCTGATTCAGAACTGCATTTCTCACTTTGAGAACAATCCACAAAAAGTAGTATACATTGCAGCACAGAGAGGATCTCGGAGGCCCGCAAATTGTCGACGAACAGCCCTCCTGCGAACTATACAAAGCGGGCAATCAACGTCCTTGAATCAGATTATCTCCTGTGCCGTAAATGACGACTCTCTTGTATCTACTAACTTCACGACTGAAATAAGTATTAACAGCTTACTCCCCTCGTTTGAAGTTCAAAAGGCTCAGTTTATCTCCTGCAGTCCCTTTCGAATGGGCTCTAACACTAGAGGACGAAATTCTCGTCTTCGAACTGAGGACCTGTTCGTTTTGGTCCTGTGGTAAACAAAAGTCAAGAACAACATATACAATCCTCTTACTATCTTTGTCGTAAACTAAAAATACTGTGGGGTATGGTTTTACTATGGATTGGTTTTTTGAAGCGTGATGATGCGCGAAAGAGCACAAGGATTTTGAGATTCGTTGGCCAATTTCTGAGAAAATTAAATCGTGAGCCGCGGTATTGCAGAAAAATATATTCTATATTACTATTTGTATGGCGGTCTTTGCACATAAAGACAGTAGAAATAATCCGTGAGCTGATTACAAAGACCTCAAACTTCAAAAGCTTACCTTTTAGGCTTTGCAATATCTCTACAGGTCACTAATCTGTTCATATTTAGATTCTTTGGCGAGTTAATACATGAGGCTTTCAAATATTCCGGCAGCTTACATAAAAAGAAGCTTGAAATAGCGCTAGGGCTTTAATTTACACTGAAATCAGCCGAAATGACACCACTATGGATGTCCATACTAGTTGACTCGGCGTTTCTAATAACTTGAATGTCACAAGCGATGAAGTCTTGCGTGGGAGGAACGCCAATAAAACCAGCGATATTAATTTTCTGCAGAGCTTTTGGCTAGAGATAAAATATGCAACGAAAAATTACGTGTGAGAGGCAAAGTGCTGAATAGAACGTGTGAGAGATTAAAGCCCCATTCGCAAGATTGAGGGTTCCTCTTTCAGCGGGCGCGGAGAAACGAGAGATAATAATCACAATAAGCGGTCATCTCTTTAACTACAGGACAAGACTAGCTGTTATGAATCAGATAAAAACGAAGTACGGTGTATAAAAAACAGAGCAAGACCTGCAACACACTTCAAGACGTGTTGGGTTCTGAATTCAAGCTCTCTTTTCTTCTCTGAGGAAACGATTTCAACATAGCATCCATACCATTCAGCAACCCATTGGTGGTTGATTACTCTCCTCAAACTCCTTTTCACAATCTGCTTAATCTTTTCTTCCGAAATACCGTCATCAGCCGCAAACGAAATCGACAATACTCCAAGATACTCTGTCATCTTTTTCACAGTTTTAGCTATGCAAGCCTTAATGGATTCTGATCCAGATCTCTCCGATGACGGGGTCCCAGTATCTCCGCTAATGCGCTTTTTTTCACTGTATTCGATGATTCCAGAATCCTCTAACGTCTTCGATATCCCACCAGCAGCAATAATATTGGCATCATTATCACCATTGGCATTGTCCTCATCCCTATTATTGCAAAGTTTGCGGGAAGCACGTTTTTTTCCGAAATTCTTCTAGCCCTTTTTGGTACGTCTAGTTTCGGACGGACAAAAAGGTTTTCCAGTCCCTCTTTAGCGTTTTAAGCTTATCGAACTTGTTTTTCCGATTGTTTTTTATCGAGATTCGTACAATCATTGCCAGTACACTATTCATCTTAATTTGCTCTATCCTAGACTCAATAATTGGCTCCCAGAAGCTTTGTTTCCGCTACAATTTCGAGAAGGTCTTCGATATCTTTCTTAGAGTAGTTAAGAGCATCGCCTCGCGTCGTCTTTGATTTGGGCTTCTTGCTATTGTCAAGGGTCTCGGCGGGTGTGGAAAAGTTCTCGGTTGGGGTTGGCGCCGGTGTTTGGCTAGTGTCTATCGTACCATTGTCCCTATTTGAGGACAAAGTTTAGCGCTATTTTTTAGGTGAGAAATTTATTTTTTATTTTTGTGCTAACCTATAGTTAAAACAGCAGTGAAGCTTGACCTAAACAAAAATTTCGCTAACTTAACGCTAAATCTAGTACAATTCACTCTTCACCACTCGATAACCTTCTATTTAGGGCGATTTTTCCACATTTTACCCTTTCAGTACCTGTAAGTGGACGCTTTAACCAAAGTGATGTATAGTTTTAATCTACTGAGGAACAGTTTCCCGTAATTCTATAGTTCTAGAGTACATTTTCTTGTAAACATTTAAGGGCCCAGAGAAAAATCTTTAATCGCCCAGCTTACTGTAACTATTAGTATGACAATGAGATTAGTCCTCATATGAGGACATTTTTTTTTGCAGTACTGTATTGTGGTAACCGAAAGATTTATTAGCCCAATATTTTGTAGTAAGAAAGTTTCTCTGTAAAGAAGTAATTACAGTAGACATCTATTCCACAGTTTCTACACTTCTCAATATGATGCAATCGCATCCAACTTTAATACTTCATAGCAACTTCTCCCATCCATCACTGGGCGGTGGCCTATGGTTCGAATCATAGGTTGCTGACCAGAGGTTGTTGGTTCATTCTGCGCTGGGTGTCTACCAGAGACCCGAAAATTCCGTTGGGAAGTCGACTGGTTGTGAAAAAGCTGCCGTCTCAGTGCGCCATTAGGCATCCACTTGAACATGAGACAGAATACGGTGACATCTGACAAAGGGATAGTTCAGTCCGCCATAGACAGCAGCTAACATTGCAAGTTATACAACCAAAGTAAAACCAGTATGGGGCTATAGAAAAACAGCTCAAAACAATTTTTTCCTTTTACTTCTGAAAGTCACACTAATTCGCTTCACCTTTGAATCCTGGTTAAGATTCATATGTTGCTTTGCGCGCAAATTCTCCATAAAGAAACACCTTTTCATGCTTGCGTGATAGATATAAATATCACCAAGCCCATTGTCACGGCAAGTAGACCATAGCCATTTCGAGTGACTGACCTTGCAGACACGACAGCGACCCTGGTAAGATGCGTTAGTGTACTCTCCGTTACTTAACTTCCTCTTCTTGTTTTTCACTGCGAGATGGGTGCCAATTCCTGCAACTGGATCCAATGACGGGTCATCCTCCTCATTTCCTACGCAATTAGATGCGCGACGAGACCTAGAATCAAATTTGTTTTCAATGAGTTCGTTGGAAAGAATATCATAAAATTAGACTGTGAAAGCGACAGTATTGGCCCGAGAGAATTCTTGTAAAGTAGCCACGAAGCAACTATTGCAATCGACAGGAGAGAGGAATTGACCCTTAGCGACCAATCTTTCACTTCCAATTTCTTCTCAATCCAAGGTTATCTTGCCTGCATCTGTTGCGATGATCAATTTGAGAACATTTTTCATAGTACCTCTCCACAACAACTGGAACCGAAACCTAGAATTCCACTTTCTTCGTTTCACCCTCCACAGTTATCCATCTTTCTCTGCAAATTGGGGTCCCTTGATTGTTTTTATGGCAACTGCTTATGAAATATCTTCGTTCTCTGTCCATCCACAAACATCCATTAAAGATTTGTTGGTGTTCAATTCTTAGAGAGCATCGAGATCTGATATTGCATCGGGAAAATACCTGACTGTATTTGACACACCAACAAATCTCGTGCCATATCTCATCAAGGATTCTGCGGTTGACACCGATGCAAAATATGAGTCATCGCATACTACGCGATCAGTCTTCAGCCACGGTTGAACAAGGCGAAGCGTAAGAGCTGTAGTGTGACAGAATTCTTCTGTGAAGTCACACCGAGGGCCACCAGTTTTTCCCATGACTAGCTCCATCCTCAACATTATTCCAGACTGACCACACGCCGAAGCCTTCAATTCGCACCCTTTGTCGGGCTTTCTGTCATAGGCAACATAATGCGGAAGTCCTTTATTGATCCAATCCGCCCCAAGACCGTACCACCTGCTGATACTTCATCTACGCAGATATGAGAAGATGGCGTGACATATTGCCTACGGTAGTCATTGATAGCACTCCAAAATTCACTCACCAGAGGCCATCTTGTGTCATCCAAAGGCCTTTATTCCCTTTCAGAGAAGTGACTGAAGCAAATGTTTCCGAGAATCAGCTCAAATCCACTGCGTGACATGATCTTTCAATGCTTGGCCCTGGAATATGCTTCGAACCATTCTTATTCCAGAGGTCACGGCGGCTTGAGATATGAACCTATTCATCAGAATGAGAATTCCAAAAAACTTCAATAACTCCCCTGATGAAACAGTCTGAATTCCAATGGCATCCAATCGCTCGTTTATAAGGTTATGCATGAAATTGAGGTAAAGGAGCGGAAACATGCTCATAAAGCATTCAAATGGCGATAAATCTCGAGGAACACGACCATTCGCAAGAGTATTACAAGAGTAGCCAATTACTTTGCAGATTTTTTCCGGAACTTTTTCATTAATTGGTCTAATCTCGTCCTTATTGGTCCACAATCGCTCGTGAGCAATTACAGTTGCATCTGATTAATACACCGTTGAATCATCTGAATTCCTATCTGAAGCGTTCGAGGACGATGATGAAGCATTTAAATCTTGATTTTCGCTTTCATTCGGCAATTAGGCCGGTTCAACTTCCGCCAAAACGTCTGTTGGAGGTAATTTCGCTTTGATGTTGACAATATTCGATTGACGGTCTTGTAACAGTCGCGTGTACTCAGATTGCTCCCACTGACTTTCTCCTTTGCCCATTCAAAATGCCAATATGGACTGCAATTGCGGTTCCACTGACCAATTTCATCTTCCAAGCAAACCCATACAAGCGCTTACATTCTGCCGCTGGCGTAACAAGGGAAGCGCGGCAGTGAATTGGATTTCCAGGAACGGTTCGTGGATCCATTTTTTGTGAAGAATAAGGGAAAATCGAGGGTTACCGCGGAAGGGAAAGTTGTTCCTGCGCTAAGCTCAGTTGCAATTATCGAAAAATTTGTTTGATTGAGCATCCCCATGTCTTAATGAACACGTGAGGCCGAAAAAATTTATTTTAAAAAATGTTCTTAAAAAATGTTATCATATGAGGACAATGGTCGTATAGAAACTAGGGAGATAAGAAGGATTTTTGGAAGGATCGACTCGTTCCATCTTGTTGGTGTTGTTGCTGTCAAGTCCATGGAGGAGACATATCGTCGAAAGCTTGGTTTGAGGCATACGGGGGGAAAATGGGATGTTTTTAACCCATGAAAAACGAGGTCAGCTGTTCCCTGAGGGATGTCGTGATATGGGTAAAAGCTTACGATGTTTTGGATTGGCGGGAAGCCGTCAAAATGGTAGAAAACTGGCTGGAGGTATTAGACCTCGCCACCTCTGCGGCATGACGCTGTGTTAAGACTTGTTTGACCTTTGCGTAGGTCTCACTTACCCTCGCAGCGACGTTGCGTGCGACGTCGGTTAGCAACGCGTGAGCGTCCTGGTGCCATCTTCCGAGGGTAGAGATTGGGACGGGGACTAGCCTACTTCTGGCATATTGCTGAGTTGCAGGCTGGCGAACTGCTCATCTTATTTATTTTCGGGTCAACACCAAAGTTGACCATCTGGCGATTTGTCAATTTTCGGGTGCGCCCACTCCGTAATAGTTCTTGGTATCTGAAATGATGTTAAATTGGATAATTGTTGTTTTATGTACACGTGTGTAACAGCATGTAGATGTCAGTGGGACAGCCCAGTTTCAGGTGCACTCGCTGTTTGTTCGATACTCTTTGAGTGCGTTAAAATTCAGGTAATGATACTGGCTACTGCACGCTAATGCACTGCACGGTTTACTACTGCACTAGAAATTTAATGAAACTCATTTTCAGAGAATAGTTTCTATGAACACAGCAGTCCGATTATACGGCTAGGAACTAACCGGATTGTCCACGTCGGTCACGTCCAGCGGCGTGCGCGAGCAGATGGCCATAGCGATACACGACCAGATGATGCAACTAAGGCGCTGATACACACGCGCCGAAGTAACACGGCTGCTGTCGTACTACACTTCCTCGCTGTTCGCGGGATGAACTCCTTGAGCATTACAATAGTCTGCGGGGCAGGCGCACTGAGAGAATCAAGCGCAATCGGTTGAAACGTGAAGTTCGGTGCATGGGTCGGGTGTCGGACGGTGCAGGGGGGCGGCGCGACAGCTTGCGGTCCAGGTCCCGTACCTTGTCACAGTGCGCCAATGCGGCAGCACCGCCAGCGCCTGAGGTGGCCATAGTGCAGACGGCGGCTTTGAACGGGGAGACGACGGTGATGTCACACGCGACAGGCCGTGTCTCTTCGTTGCTCGAATCGGCAGGGGGACCAGGATGTCCGCAGGCCTGAGCTCTGTGCCAGGGATGAGGAGAGGCACTTCGTACTGACAGTCGAGCCCGACGGCACGGAACCAGGTACGCGAGCGCGTTGCGGAGGGCTTTGTGCCAGTGTGTAGGACCAAACCCGGCAGGGCAGAGGTCCGCCGCGTGATCCCCGAGGTGGTCCATGCTTCGCTTGCAAAGCGGACAGGTTATCGGGAGTGAGACGGTGCAGACCGGCAATCCGAGGTGGCGGGATAGCATGACGGTCCAGTGGGCTCGCGACACCTTGTAGCATTGGTAGGTTGGGCGTTGAGGAAAGCGGCGGCGGGGCTGCGTCGGAAGGCAAGGCCGGATCCGGTGCCTGATTTCGACGGCACTGTTGATCCGGGCTGGGGGAGGCTGCCCATGCGTCGTCTTGCCAGAACGTCTTGGCCCAGGGCTCGTGCTGCATCCTATTTAATTGAGTTTCGATGTTGGTAGATGTGGCAGCAAGGGCGGTGGGGTCAAGAGATCCAAGGTCAATAGAATACGTGCGTCCTGGTATTCCAGTGCAGTACTGGCGGAGAGGCGGCCGCGCTGAGACCAGGAGAAAGGCTCGGTACCGCGGAACCTGCGTCCCAGCAAGGCGGCGGGTCGCAGAGTAGTGTACGCGGCAGCCCGTTCCCGGGCCGGTGCAGCATCTATGACACTGGCGGCCGCAGCAGCATATAAGAACAGGGCGATAACGGAGAACCCTTGGCCTCCCGAGTGGGATGGCAGACAGGCTTACCTCCACACGCTTGGTGTGAGGGCGATAAATTTAATCCAAGATCGGGATGAAAATATGCATTTTGTCAGGTTCAGGATGTGGTAATGCCTGCAATCATGCTTCCCCGTCCCCACCTCCCAATAATACCCTCCCCTACCTGCAGCTGCCGCGCCCTCTCTGACTCCCGCGCGGCCGCCGTCTCCTCCCACATGGACCGCACCGATGTCGTCATCCCCCTGGATGCGCGCTCCGTACGCGGTCGTCGCGTCCTGCCTTCCACTCCCCCATCCATCCCGCCCACACTGCGTCCGTTACATTCGGTTCAGCTCCCCACCCTCAACCCCGCCATTGGTCAGGGTGTTGAATCTCCCCAAAGCTTGCCATATGATTGGTCATCCGGAAGATTTTTCTCTGGCGCCCTTGCTCGCGACCTCCTCGCCACCGTCACTGACAAGCCCCGCCGCCTCGACTCTCCCGGACATCTCCGCCGCCCAGGGTGTCGCCACCCGCCTGCAACGTGAGGCTGCCCGCCTTGTCAGCCCAAAGCTTCGTTCGTGGGTCGCCCTCACGTCCGCAACGCACTGGCTGTCTCCCTACGCCATGATACCCGCCTCGCAAGCCCGCCCGCACGCCGGCCGAGAACCCCATCTGGCAAACCACCGCGCCTGCCCCGACCAAACACGCCCCAACCTCACCCGGCCCGCACAAGCCCCCAAACGACCCAACGGGGGCACGCCCTCCTCCCCTCCTGCCGCTCCCCACCCCGCCCCTCGACAGACTCCCGACCTCACACTCCAGTCCCCGGGCTCTTCCCCGTCGGCGACAAAACGGACTCTCTATGCCCCAACAGTCCCCGGCGACATCGGGCGCGCCCGTCGGGCAGAGGCCCTTTGCGCTGATGCGCGATACGGTAAGGCCATGCGCGCCCTCCACAATGGCACACTCGCTGACGTCAACTACCCATCGACGATTCAGCGGCTCCAGGATCTGTACCCGTCCCGCCGCGCCCTGTCTCGCCGCTCCCGGAAGACCGACGGACCCGAACGGACGCCGCCTCGGTGGTTCCACCTCCTGGTTAAGACTCGCGTAAGTCCTGAAGCCAGCGTGACCGGTCTGCGTGTCCTGACACAGCTCGTTTCCCGGCTCGCACTGGGGGGACTCCCGGACGCTGTGCTCCTCCTCGTGGCAGCGGCGACGCTCCTCCCGCTCCAGCCGACTCCCGGCAAGGTCCGCCTGATCGCCATCGGGTCTGTGCTCTGCCGGATAGTGACGAAAGCACTGCTCCCGGCCGCAATAGCCGATTCACACTCGGTTCTTTCGCCGCATCACACTGCCAACGGTGTCAAAGCCGGGTTGGACTGTATTGTCCACGACACCCGCACGACACTACGTCGCTTCTCCGCCACCCGAATGTCGCCCCGGTACTCATAGACGCCAACAACGTCTTTAACCGTGTTGATCGGCAGTCTATGCTGGACCACCTACCAATGCTCGCACCCTAGCTAGCCCGCTTCGCCAACATGATCTACGGCCGCAAACAACCGCCTTTGCTCATCCCGAACCGGAATCGCACTGTCATATCAAGAGCCCAGGGCACCGAACAGGGTGACCCGGCCAGCATGTTGTTGTTCTCGCTTACGATCCAACCCCTCGTCCGTCGTGTAGCTGAGATCCCCAGCATTGCTCTCTGCCAATGGTACAATGGTACACTGATGACGGCACGATCGTCGGGAACCTTGGCGGCATCCGTCAGGCGCTCAGGCTCCTCGGCCGAGATGGCCTCACGGTTGGCTTCCATGTCAACCCACGCAAGACACGGGTCTTTTGTCCTCACGTCATGCCTCCGGATCGAGCAGCCTTCTTGGCGGAATTCCCTCTCGCAGAATGCTCGCGGGACGGCTTTCCGCTGCTTGGGCCCCCATTGGCAACAGAGCGTTCACGGAGAGCTTTCTACGGTCCAAGATCGCCCAGTGCCACCGCACCCTGGACCGCCTCCTGCTGGTCCGCGGCGCCCGCGCCCGGTTCCACATGCACCGAGTTTGTGCCTCTGCATTCAAGCTCAGCTCAGTCCGCTGCAGAAGAGTTCCATGATCTACAACGGTCATCATATGAAGAATTACACGGCATCGCACTCACGGACCGAGCCTGGGACCAAATCTGCCTCCCCATGCACCTCGGCGGCCAAGCCTTCGAAAGCATCGCCTTGTTCGTCCATGGCGCAGCCGCCGCCAACATCATTGATGCAGCGCCCGCACGGCAGCGGACCTCCGTATACGCTACGCCGCGTGCTTGTACACTAGCTTCTGTTCGCTTCCGCGGCGACCGGTCCGTCCTCCCTCCCGTCAGGCTGGGGCTTCGCTCCGCCGTTTCGCCCTGTACATCCCTGGCTTGTCGACCTGTCAAACTGTCGACCTGTCGACCCTCCACCCTAGCTGCTTCACCAAGCAACACTCTATCCCTTCTCAAACGCGTGCAGCAAGAGGCGCGGCAAGAGTTCATTGGCACGACGAATCATAGGCGACCGCCCCAAACCCGACCGCTCACAGTGACGCCGACGTCCGCCATCGCATCCGTGGCTTAGCTTTCCGCCGCTGCCCGGTGCGGCCTTTCTCTTCGCCCACCCCACGGCAGCAACGAAGGTGCACCTAACACACTGGCAGACCATGCTTCGCCGTCACCTCGGACTGCCAGTGTACGATGACTTGATGCCCTCAACTGCCACCACTGTGACCACCCCTTGGACACCCTCGGGGATCACGCCGCCGGCCTCTGCTGCCCTAGTTTCGGCCGTCGTGACCGCCATGACTCGCTCTGTTATGCGTTCGCGACACAAGTTACCCGCGCTGCGGGTCTGGATACTCGGCACGAGGTTCCGCTCCTCGTCCCGGGCACTGAGCTCCGGCCCGCCGATATCGTCGTACAGCTCCCCCCAACCCGGAAGGCACAACGTCGCGCCCCATTGCGCGACGTTGTGCCGTTGTATCACTGTTGTCTCGCAGTTCAAAGCCGTAGTTCGCACCAAGGCGACCCAGGTTGCCGGTGGCGCGGCAGAAGAGCGGCCCGCGACAAGGTTACGACTCTGGAACGCAACCTCGCCCGACTCCTCCCCGCTCCCACAACTGACCCATCTTCTGCACCATACACGTCGAACTTCACGTTTCGATCTCTGGCGTTTGATTCCCTGGGCGCCCCTTCCGCTGGTGCCATTGCGTTTATCGAGGAGTTAGATCCGCGGATCGCGTCCAAGTGTCACTCGACACCTGGTGTTATCCGCCGCCGTATCTGCCAGCGACTGAGATGCAGCCTCTGGTCACCCACCGCTCAAGCTATCCTATCGCGAGCCCCGATGCGCATGGACGACGAGGTACATCTGGTTAGATCTTATCCGTATAGTTCGGACTTGCGCAGTCCCCGGTAGATACTGACTGCATTAAACTTCTTCTAATACCTAATGGTTCATTTTCCCATGGGATACACTGACGGGACTGTACAGATACCTGAGACAAAGCTAACCGGTTGAGTCAAATTAGTCGCACACAGTGCGGGAAAGGACAGCTCGGGCGACTGGGAACAAATGATGGTGCTGAGACGCTGCTAGACGCGTCGGCGTATCACATTGTCGGTCATGTGGTAGCGGGGGGCGATGCGGGGAATGTAGTCTTCAGGAGGCGGGTGGTGCAGGGGAGGGTGCGCCGAGAGAGTCGAAGGCGACCGAGCCGAGAGCTCGGGGATCAAGTTGAGGGGGTTGCACTGGGAAATATTACGCTCAAAGTCTGAGATCTTCAAGCGATGGGCCGCGTCGACGGCATTGGGGGGGGGCATCGGCGGCTTTAGTGAGGACAAAGGGCTTGAAGGGACACACTACGACTTCCCACCCAGCAGGACAGTCTGGGGAAGCGAGACCTCAAACCGGAAGTTGAGCCCAGCGCCGTGCACAAGTTGGGAGGCCATGGAGTTGCGGAGATGGTGGTGGCTGCGCAAAGGGCCGGACCCGTGCAGGCAGTGGTCTGCTGCATGGTCTCCCCACACATAATGGGGCTGATGGCAGTGGTACCTGCGGAGTTAGACGGAGTAGGAATAACGGGAAGGCCGGGATGGCGTTGTAGCATGATGGGATAATGCGGTTTAAAGACCCGCGGTGGCAGGGTGGCGGTGAGGAAGGCGGCGCCCCCGCTTTGGAGGGAGGCCTCGCCACGGATGCGGAGACGGGCGGTCTGGGTCGAGTACTGTAGTGGTAGGGGATGGGATTGGCAGTCTAACACTTTTCTTGCCAAAGATCTTCGGTCTTGGCGCCTTGCATTGTCCGTCTTAGGTAGATGAATTTGCGTACGGGGTTAGCTACAGGGACGAGGGGGTCGAAGGATCCAAGTTTAGGAAAAGCAGAGTTTGGGTGGCCACGGACCCGGAGGAGGTACTCGCGGAGATGCGACCGTGCTTAGTCGAGGAGGAAGCCGCAATCCACTCGGAAACGGAAGCTCAGGAGGACTGTGGACTGCGGAGTGGTGAAAGCAGTCTGAAGCGGAGCAAGTCTGCATCAAGGATGCTGGCGTCTGCAGCTTCGTGGAGAAACGGCTACAGCAAGGTAAATCCTTGTCCACGTTGGGAGAATGGGAGAAATACCTGGGACCACGAGTTGTCGATGAGAGGAAAACCGTACTGACCCTTGTAGGAGGAGCGCTGAAGGGCATCGAACTCTTCGCCGCCTGGGGTAGCTTAGGAGGGATCCGAGAGTTTGAATGCATAGGCAACGAGACAGGTGAAGATGTAGACCCGTTGCATATGGAACCGGGCACACGCGTCGCCGATCATGTAGATGAGTTCAAGAATGCGGTGGCGGGCGGCGTTCTTGGTGCTGCTAGACATCGTCGACTACTCTGGTCTTCGATCAGCTAAGCTTGTTTAATAGTTTTTGCTATCCGCATTGGTAGAAAAATGGAAAGGAGAAGCTAACTCATTGTTCAATGAAACAGCATTTTGTAGTCTAATGTTCACGTTGTTCAGGACGCTGAGCAATCTGCTCAGGATGATGAACCAGATGATGTAATTGGCTGGTGACACAACACCCAGCTCTCTCCATTCATATCTGCCTGCGCCAAATGTGCCACGTATCAAGATCAATAAGTCACAATACACCTCGCCGATACTGTCGCGAAAATGCAAGGGTTAGAGTAGAAAAAGCAGACGGGCGGCGTTAGCGGCGAGTATGAAAAAAACTTTAGACGTTCTTGCTAGAGCAAAACAGTTGAGTAGGTTGAGAATAAAATTGTTGATGATGTTCTTTAATTCAGTCCCCAAGGCGGCTAGGCCTTTTATAGGCAGTAGATTCCGTCGACTATCTCTAGCACATCTACTAACTACTTACTAGATTCCCTAGCGGATAGTCCTGCGGACGGCCCTAGAGACCCTTACACTACAACAGTCTTAGCAGGCATCGCTAACAGTACAATAGGATAGAGAAAATATAGACTACGTAGGGTAAAAATTGTAGTACGGGCAAAAAATACACTACAGGATTGAAAATAGAACATAAATAAATTATGTGTATCCTGTATTTCAACACTTCGTCTCTTTGCCCTGACCTATTGTTTTCTCCATCCTTAGTCACGAATTACCCATTGTTGAACATTCAGATCACATTTACTTGTTGTTGATGATGCAATTCAGTGCATCACACTTTGCGATCTTCGTGAAGTCTGCTTCGGTTGTCCGCAGTCCGTACAAATCCAACATTGGATATCTACTCTTTGCATATACATCCATTACAGAACTAATATCAATCATAAGACGTTTTTCCAAAGTGTAGGAACACTTGGTGATAACATCAAATAGACTTTTGAGTCCGTGAACATTGAGAGTGGAATTTTGATTCCAAGCAGGGATTCAAGGTCGTGCTTAATCATGTAGCCAATATCGAAGGCATCAGCGAAAGCATAAACATCGGCACCGAGTACAGATTTAGTTACTCTGCGACTTTTGTGACTAGAATAACTCAGAACATTACAAGTTCCGGTCTTGTCAGTGAGCAAACAATGTATCCAAGTTGGGAAGTATTGTCTTCGTTGTTTGCGAATGAAGAGTCAGAATATACTTTCAACTTTATAGAATTTTTGTCCAACTTGTAATACTTAAGCGACGAACTAGGGTTGTTCTGCGCATTATTTACAACTTTGTTTAACTGCTTTATTGCTTCCACGAGAATTTGGTTTCAGTCACTTGCGCGGTCATGTTAACGGACACAACATATGTCAGGCTTTGTATGTGTTAACCAAGCCAATCTATGCCTTAAAGATCTGAATTCAGAAAAGGAGACGTCCATCAGCAGAATGCGTATCTTCTTAATATACTGTTTCTGACTTAACTCAAATCCATAATCAGTTCTCTTACTTTGACACCTGCAAATACAGTGTCATCGAACTCCCTCTCTCTCGATTCAAACTTATCAAGAGTCTTTTGGGATAACTTAACGAATTCGTTGTTGCTACAAAGTAGAGAGTCGTCCACATATGTTCCATTTAATCTATGAAGTACTTCATCTGTTTGCTTTGAGAGGAGTGCGAGATCTCCATCGGTTGGCGAATACCAATATCTTTCTTCAGGTGTGAGTTCATAGTGCGATTCCAATAGTCTCCAAGATCGGATAATCCGTAAAGAGGTTTCATTATCTCGATTAACTGGTTCTCAGGTAATCTGAAGTCTTTTTTGGTCTAAAGTAAGCTTTGCGCATCAGACTTTGAGCAGACTGTAAATATGCATGTTTAACATCTTGAGACTAAACCCTGAAAATCTATTATTACAGAAATAGAACCAACAAGAGTGTGGAACGCTGGCGTATAGTCGTGGTGTCATGTACGAGATAGTTCTTTTCTTTGTACTTATGATCTTATGCTACAAACCTGCTTTGGATATCTCTTTGTCAGTGTTCTTATTTTTGATTGACAGAACGAATCTTCCAGGAGGTATTATAATTCTTTGGTATGTCGTCTCTAGCGACTATTTCCAGGTATTTCTCTCAACGAGTCCTTCTATTTCTTTCTGTTTCGCTTTCAGAATTCAGCCGAATTGGATCTGGGATCTCGTGGGTGTAAAACTCATTGAGATTGACGTCAATGAGTTGAAGATTTTTGGAGTATACCCTTTTAATTGATGAATGCAAAGCTTCGACTATGTTTCAACTTGATCATCAAAATAGGCTTTACTTGAGAGCGTGAATGTTGCACTTCCTCGCCATTTCTGTCAATAAAGACTTTCTGTCATTAATTTTCGTGATTTTATAGGTCCTGTCCACTTAGGTTTGGACTTTTCACGATAGACTAGAACTTTACTTCCAACGTTAAGTTCATGTTGAGCGGTATTTGGAAGCTGCGAATTCAGAGCGGTTCTGAGTCTGAGTTCTGAAGTGATAGTTTCCATCTCAGCTCTTGCCATTTGAGCGCTCTCATTCGTTCCATTTGATTGGAAGTTCGCTATTCATGGCCGGAAACCTCGGCAAAACTCCAAAGACGAGTAACGATGGAACCAGTCCTTCTGGGTTCATAGTATCGTTCATAGCCTTAACGGCGAGACGTAGAGCGAGTTTATTTCAACGTCAGGCTCTGAATGGCGAATCTTGTGGTAAATACGGCGTAACGGATCATGGTAACGTTCACCGGAACCAATAGAATTATGCTTTCAACTCCAGATAGGCTGATTTTGATTCCATTCGATTTTACCAAATCTTTCCACGCTTTGGAAACGAATTGACTACCTTGGTCCACTTTCATTTTATCAGGAAATCCAGTGTAATTGTAGCCCAGCACTCAAGAAAAGAGTTCCAAATAGATTCCGTACTTTGACTGTGTAGGAATACAGCATTACCGAAATGGTTTGCGTATCCACGATATGAAGTACAGGATTTTTGTCAAGAAACATAATATCAAGAGCTAACTCTTGATTGAATATGATTCCATTGGCGTACTAACCTGGAATGATCTGGGTTTCGGTTCAAAGTGCTGACATGTGCGGCACTGTTTAGATATCTCCGAAATCAAATCTCGCGTCTCAGGTGTTGCTTCCTCTGGTCTAGTCTGCTTATCAGATTGTATAGCTTCTAGGCAGACAGGTGGAAAAAATGTAAATGGAGGGGCTTTAATTGAGACTTTGTGAACAGATTTCAGAAAAATCCCACATGACGTAAAGATGGCCGTGTTTCGTGTGATGTGCATATCCATCCACGTCTTTTGGACACAAGTAGTTTGTCAAAGTTATCTGCAACAAGTTCAAATTTGTCTAAAGCTTCCAGGCCAATCAAGAATGAATTTCGGCATTAACTACATCGATGTGTAGCGGGATGAAGCTCCGTCAGGCGTGGAATACGAATGGAATTTGTGCAATGCTTGGAAAAATTCCATCGCCAAACTTGTAAGCAGTTGTCACGTGCTTACGTTTAATCTTAATCCCAGCTAGGTCACAATATGCCTTTGCTTGTGATTTTCCAATCACGATTTTTGAGCACCAGTGTCGAGGCAAATTCCGTGGAATTTCTCTGAATTGCAGTGCGTTGGCAATTTCTGCTTTTGACAGTTAAAATCTCATGTATTGTACGTAATCATTCTCCATTTTTCTTTCCTTCCGTGGAAGCGGGACGAGTTTTACGTTACATTATGCAGGATATTAATGAAAAGGCACGCTGCGGCCACTTCCACGTCCAACGCGGCCTGCCTTCTGGCTGGTATCGTATCGGACTTCTAGCGACTTCGAACCGGATTAACTCCGTTTCTTAGCTTCCCCATGCCGACCACTTGTACCAGTTTTTTGATTCGCTTTGGAACATAGGCTAACCTATTTTTCAATCATTAAAACACCCTAATTTTCCCCGCTTATCTAAGGTTAAGTAAAGGCAGCGAATTCGGAAGCACTAGAGTTTATCCGTCATAGCACTATCCTCATATGAGGACAGTTTCCGTTACATTTTGAAGAGGCAAATTTTTTGGAAGCCCGAAATTTTTACTGCAAAAAAGGTTTTTTATATTGAGGTACAGTACAGTTATTCCATAAAAGTTCGTTTCTGAAACCCCCCACGATAATACGAACTATATTTCCTTCCAAACTGAAGTCGTTTTCACAACTTCTTGCGAAGTGCCGACGTTGGTGGGGGAAATTTGCTCTAGCCTTAATCGAGGTCAGCAATCTTGAAAAGTTTGTTTTGATGGACCATCTACACTCATGAACTACTGCGGAGGGACAAAAAATGCGCTGAGGTAGAAAACATTTGTATTAAAAAAGAAGTTCTAAAAGTAGTCTTCACATGAGCGGTGCTGTAGACACTAGACCACTGCAGTCCGCCATCGCCCCCGAACTTCATTCCTTTACCTCTACTTATCCTTTTAGTCGATCCAATCCTCCTTACCTAGCGCCTTCTTCAACCTGAACTTTCCCCGGCCGTGACTGCCCGACCTGAGCGACCATCTCGTTTCATTCCTTGGGCCTCCCTCTGCACTAGTATTGAACTTTTATCTTCTAAGCAGTATTTTATGGATTAAATGAGGAGTAATGTATCCATGAAGGACCGGTCACCCATGGGTGGACCAGGGAGATCGAACCCGTCTCGGGCGCATTCGGAAAGTGGGACCCTGAAGAGGATGGTGGAGCGGTGAGAGTTGGAGACCAGAGGACAAAAGATGCGGGCTATGCAGGTGTTCAGGCGAAACTCGCAGTCAAGAACCTTCTTGGAGAGAAGACGCAGGAGGCGGCCCAAGCACAGGGAGAACTCATGATTGTGGACGGTCTCCGGCTCCTCGTCGAAGCGGCGTATGAGGGGTTGGATGGTGACGGAGAAAAAAGCATGGATGCGGGGTCTCCCTGCTGGCTACCTCAGGCACTGTGTATGACAGTGGTTTCGCAGTAAGGAAAGTACAGCGATAGCGGCGCGCGACTAATCACCATTTTCGCCAAGCGGATGAGTGTCGGGGGGTACGCATGTAGAACGGAAGGCATGGAGTTGGGATTAATGGCATTGGGATCAAGAGGAAAGCCACTACTGTGATCGTCGATTGTGTTTGTCTGCAAAACCTTAGATTAGGTCGAACATATCCTCCAAGAGTAAAACAACCAAACATTCCCCCATAAATGACTGTCGATTTAGTTTCTTCCATACCGTTTACATTGTAAACGTTATAGGACAAACTAAATCGTAAACGTCACAAGATGGGGGAACACAGGGGGAAATAGGGTTGCTCATTTACTGTAGCAGCGTCTTTGTAGCTGCGGCTCAATGTTGTTTCTACAGTACAAGATAAGTAATGAGTAAAGGTCCTTCTATTCGATAGCTCAAGTCTTTTACACCATATTCTGCCGCCTATAATCATAAAGCACCCACAAGGCGGCCGTCATGTCCAACGCGGCATGCCTGCTCGCCGGCATTGAGCCGGCTCTGTAAGGAAGGTCATGTACTGTACTGTAGTGTTACCATCAGCGACGACTTATTCCACATAACGCATTAGCCGCGTGGATATAACCGACCACATCTTCCATGCATTAAAATAACCCAAAAATTCCCCCACAAGAATGCAGGTGTGTCAGCTATACACGTATATTTTTAAAAAGTGGTACCGGATATGAATTCAGCACTCTCTTAAACGGAAACTTAAATCCCACAAGCGGCTAGGCAGGGTTAGCGGGGTAAGGGAGACGCTGTGGGCGAGTATTTGGCTTTCCCTTGCGGTGAGTGAGCGTAACTCTGATTTCTCCATCCTCCAACACTGTGACCTGGCCCGGTGGGACATGGGCGACGGTACCGGCGCGGCACTGGAAGTGGTAACAAAAAACCGCAGTAGCCCAGCAACCCAAGAAGCGGTGGTCTTGTGTCTGGAGCCAAGTTGAATTACCGGCAGCATTATGCGGGCAGGCACGCCTGCACTGACATAGCGCGATCCTGCGGCACGATCATAATTCTTCTCGTACGCGGAAAGGAGGCTGGAGAAGAATCGCGGTTTTGTCGGGGAGGCACAGCAGGCGTCCTCATGGTACCTTGATATGGTCGTGACGTACTGTCGGACAAACTGTGGTCCGACTCTCCCTTCCAAAGATGGGTACCCAGTGTACATATCTGTGAAGTGTTACGATTAGCATCATGCTTGGGTTCTTGGTAGGTATTTGTCCTTGTTAGTCGGATGCTCTTGCTACAGCAGATATCCTGTGTTCTTTGAGTAAACAAAGAATAAACAACATTGTCCTCCAGTCCTCCTCCAGCTGCGTCCGCAGAAACTTCTCCAGTACCACGCGATTTCCCCCTAGCGGCCGATTCCGAAAAACCAACTCATCCAATTAGTACTCCTACTGTATCTTCCGAACCAAACGCTGAGTCAGCCGGGCGCCCCCGGATCCCGAGTCCATTACAATGCGTATGCAAAGCAATTTGCCGCCCTGAGCATCCACCGAGCTTTTACACGAACCCCAAGATGCCACAAAAGTACCTCCAACTTCCACAATCGACCATCATTGGACGAGGTGCGGAAAACATCGCGTTCAACACAAACAACACTGCCGAATTGTCTTCGTGAACCAAAAGACGCCGAACTCGGGGGTGAGATACGTACTCAGAGAAGTGTTGCTGAAGTAGGAAGCGAACTGCGCGCAGTTCCCGCGAGGTAATCGGTTCCGCGCGGTCGCTCACCTCTAACAAACCTTGACCCTTGTACAGACCCGGCAACCCACCTCTCTCGTCGTAACCTAACGTCACGCTGTAGCCCACGTCCACTGCATCACTATGCGTAGCTATGTCCGGCGGCAGCCTTACCATATCTCTCCATTTGCCCGTGGGCAATGAACGCCAATACATCAGATCCCTCAGTGACTTCCGGCACAATCTTACCGTTTTCGCGGCTCCTACCGCCCAAATTCCCTTTTCAAACGCTTTCCAACCCCAAATGGGACCCCTAGTGGGGGTTACGCTCCCAAACCCCCGCTCTAACTGGCGGTACGCGCCCGTCCGCCTCCCTACCCCTCGACGAGCGGGGCGTCTGGCATTCTACGCGCCCGTAGTTGCACCCTCGTCTTCGGCCCGGATTTGCTGCGGATTTTTCCCCCTCTCCTCTCGATCCCCAAGCCGCTGCTCCGATAGAGACATATCGGATTAAGTGAGTGGGTGTAGAAGCGGGCCATTGGAAGGGAGAGGGTGACCGTAACGCAAAATCTACAGAAACGGGGAAGCAGCTTGCAGAGAACTAATCGGCAATTTGCTGCGCCAATGCCAGAAGCTTCCGCGCTATCCACTAAACCCTCGCGACCTTTCGCTCCCCCAAGTACACCCTCATTGCCTCGATACTCACCCAAACTCCAAGATGCTCCAGTTTCATTGACCCGTCCCATGTCCCATTCTCGGGATTTTGAACAATACAGAGCCTTCGAAACAACCCACCCAATACCTTGCACTTGCAAAATCCTCTTAAGTCGCTGCTCGGCCCGGCGGTGATGGGTCAACGAAGAAATCGTCGATCTATGGGAGCACACGGTAGTACAGCTGCTCATGAAAGTACTGCACCAAAGGTCGGAGAAGTTTGACGAACCCCGGCGCCGACCGCCCCACCCGAATGGGAGTGCGATACAACTATAAAATTTCCCATGGTAGTGGATCAAAAAATAGATGCGCCTATCCGGATGGAGGTAAAAGTGTCGATACCCGCCCTTCATATCCTATGAAATCAACATATCCCCTCTCCATCTCCGACGCGAAGCCTTGCAGCGTCTACACCTTCACACCCCCTGGCGTCCAATGCTTGCTTTGCCTCCTGAAGTTCACCGCAAACCTCCCCTTCTTCTCTGGCGCCTGCCTTTGGCAAACTGTGAAAGACGACGATACCATCTTCCCCTCCCCAACCGCCCTCCTGACATCCGCCTTCCTCACTCTCTCGTACAGTCACTGCTCAACTTTCTTCTCCAGATCTCCCCTCGCAAAGTCCTTTTCTGTCTCTGTCTGAGGGATGTCGCCCACTACTAAGCCCTCGGTGACCGGCACTGTCTGCATATCCCGTATGCAGAACTTGATTGCCCTCCCCACGTACTGCGACGCGCCCAATACCGAACCCATGCATCTGCTCTGCGCGCCCTCGCCCGCCACAGAGCTATACCTCGGCAATGCTTGTGATACTTTGTCCCTAACGATCCACATAGCACATCACTCATCATTGGGGGTCAACGCTGGGCCACCTCCACAGCTATGGCCTCTCGCCCTCTCGAGTCGCGCCTTGGCCAATTTCTTTGCCGATTCAACCTCCAAGTTAGATTTTAGAGCTCCCTCGCCGTGCGGTACGACTGAGAAAATACGGAGTCATGCCCTTGTGCCACCAAGAATACCGTTTGCCTAGCAGCCTCCACTCCTTTTTCAGTGATGTCACTGAAGTATTGGGCCCTCATCGACAGAACATCCACCACTGCTTTCATGGACATCTCCGCAAGTTTCAGTCTCTTCCCCAAATCGTGCACCGTCCCCTCTTCCGTCCTCGCCACCTCAAGTGCCATCAATCCCAACTCTGCTCACACACCTGCGGCGTTGACGTACTTTCACTCTTTTGTAGATAGACAATCCTTGCTCTTGAGCTCGGAGAGAAAGGCGTCGGCGGGCGGCTTCAAGTATCCTATGTGAGTAACCAGGACATGCGCCCCACACTTGAGTATACCTCCCTCTCCTACCAACCTCGAGGCATTCAACTCTGTGACGATTTGCCCGAAAGTCCGACGCCCCGACTTGAGGTTAGCCCATGCCGCCCTTAGCAAAGCTGACGACTCATCCCGCCACTGCCTCCCTGTCCCGGGTTAGTACCTCCAACGTTGTGGACTATGCTTCGCAGACACTCTGGTCGTGTCTTCTAGAAGATTCCGCCGCCCTAGTCTCTCCGGAGAATTTCTCTGCGATCAGAGAAATAGACATCCGATGACGGCCTCGGTACTGTAGGGTGGTCAATCCAGGCCTTTTGTACGGCCCTGGTGATTTCCCAGAACAAGGACACGCTCGGTTATTGGCTCGCTATTTTCCCTCGTCGTTCTTCACCAGCGTCCACATATACATGTACACAACGCGAAGAGATAGCATTGGAATTTTCGAGCCGGAGCGGAATGGTTAATGGGAGCCGAGGATTCAGCGGGAACCAATGCTCGAGTGTATAAGTACCACCGAAGTCCACTCGGTTATTTTCGTCTCGATTTATCTATTTCTCTTTGGAGATATCTTCTCTGTGCATGCTGGTTTGTGATAATTTCTGGGCGGGTGACAAAGAGCAACTTAGAAGCAATACAGAGTCTCAATCAAATTCGACCGTGACTTTAAGGACTAGATCGCTATTGATAAGGCGGGTATTGAGAGATGTATTGATTGACTACTTGAGTCTTGGCGACATTGAGACCTACGAGGCGAGACTTTGGGTATTAGATATCGGAAGTAAAGCTTAAAAAAACTCGCGGAAGAAATTTTTTTTGAGCGGGCGTTACATGTAATTAGCACACATATAGCCTACTTGAACCTCCTCCCCACAGTTTTCTCTCGGAGCTTACAAAAGAGGATCGATGATCCTTATCAAAATTAGAGTACGTTATTTTGGCTGGCAAGTGCATAGAACTAGGAAAAATGGAGTTGAAGGTGATGGGTACAAAGAAATTGGGTCGTTGATGACGTGTAAATGAAATTGGAGATGGCCGTAAAATGGAGATTGCCGTAAGTTAGTTGAAGGAAATGGTGAAGGTTCTGTCAATAAGGGTGTAGTATTTCCGGTAGATCAAATAGCAGGGAGTGGAAGAAGTAAAAAAGATAACGTTTTCGGTGGACAATGATCAAGTTAGTTCGGAGTTTATTCGGAACTACAGCGGTGTGGTCTGGGTAAATTGAGAGACATGCTGTAGATGGAAGTGGAAGAATAATTTGCTGAGAAGAGGCGATAGAAGTTGAGCAGGAAAATTAAGATAGGGTGTTCAGAATTTGCCATAGAAGATGAATATACGCCGGAAGAACAGGAAATTACGTGAAGTCGTAAAGAAAATAAGTCTTTATTGAAGGGGAAGGCGCCGAAGGCCGACGTTTGGGGATCAGCTTTGGGTGCGTCTATGTATGCAGTGAGGATGGTCAAATATTCCGTCAAATATGGAGTTCGGGACTTACTGACGGTTTCTGTTAATGTGGGGTTGATAAAAATGGAGATACAGCAGACGGAAAAGGACTAGAGCTTCACAGAGAATTGGAGGGAAGAGGGCATGAGCGTGAGGCTCTACGAGTAGATAAGCGAGGAAGAGATGGAACGTATAATGAGGAATGGGAATATGGTCTCTACATCTTGTAAGGTAGCAAGTGGAGAAGGAATGGAACCAAAGTGAATTTTTGTCATCAATTTCAGCCAAAAGGTCAAGAAAGAGGTAAAGGAAACTGTAAAATGGAAACGCTGCATAAATTTGCATTGGAGATTGAGAAGGGCGACAGTTTGATTTCGTGGTACCTAGAGAGAGAGTATAGGCACTTTGTTTTAACTTGAACGCCCGGTATATGCTCATATTCCAGTTTTCGTCGCATAAATAGATATAAATTGTCTTACTTATTAGATGGCGGAGGTTTGGATACTAATTCTCAAGGATTCTACTCCTGGTAGTGAGGCAGATGAGGAGAGTGCTTGGGTATTGTGATCTACCCTACATAGATGACTTTGTAATTGATTATAGTCGATCGGGAGGGGTGAAGGGAGAGGGAGAGTGTGCCAGAGAGAAGGAGATCCGGAGTAATTTTCCAAGAAGGTATAGTTAGTGAAGCATCCAGACAAGATACAAATGGGAGCGCAAGAGGAAGGTGGAGCAATTAAAGTTCATATTGGATACGCAGTAAATGTAAGCGTAGTGGAAACCCAGAAGCTGAGAATGCTTCAAAGGTTGTCGAGTAAACTTTTGCGCTTCCTCACCGATATCGGAGAATCGTGCCTTGGAGCTTTCCTTGCCGGGTTTGTGGCTTGTAAATTTCCCTAGTGCTTTCGGTGATGATCGAGCTATTACTTAAGTGCTCAATTTATTTCGATGTATAAACACATCGGGTTGGCAGTCTGAGAGTGGAGCGAACTGGAATAGATTGACTGGATAAATTGAAGGCTGAAAGCACGGATAGGAGTATCGGCTCTGTTAATTCTGCATGTGGTGCAATTGGTGATGAATAAAAGGTATCTGAGGCTTCTACGGAGTTGAATATGACTCTGTTTGCGTACTCATTTCATTTTCTGGAACTACCGGCACTGATGTAGGATCACTGTCAGTGCAATGTAATGGTACGATCCGTGCGGTGACAAGACATCGCTAAGTTAAGTCTTCTGTATGTCCTCTGGGAGTAAACTACCTCAAAAGCTGGACATGGCAGCCTGATTTTCTGGGGCACCCATTCAAGGCTCTCAAAAGATAGAAAAAATAGTCGGGTGTTGTCAGATCTGTTACTATCAGCGAAGTAGGCATGCGCGGAGCTAGGGGTCACTACGCCGGAGGAGAGGCATAACGGGGTGCAAAGTCTGCGGATCAAAGGGCTAAATGTGTAATGCATCTGGTTTTCCCACTTTTATCAGAACTCCCGGGCGTGACCCTTATCAAGTTTTGGTTGATCAGGATCCCCCTTGAGGCCTCCCCAGATAATCTGGATTCTACATAAAGTGAACTGTTACTGTCAGCCTGGGTACGCGCGGACCGTTTGCAGTTGGCACGGGTCCACCCTTCAAGTCCAACAGTGCATGAAGCCTCGTTTGGAACGGTGACACACACCGTCATGGGACACCGTACAGTATGTGGACTCCCACTTGATGATCGGGAACTCCATTAGTTTTTTCCTATTTTTGGTTACCCTATCATTTACTGCCATTAGGGCACAGTTCTCGTTAGACCGTATATGGAAGGCTTTATTACATATTCTACTCTACACCAGGGCCCCTACAGTAAAGGCATTTTTCGCTAGCCTAGCCTCTGTACTCCTGTCCTTAGACTTCTCCCTCTACTTTCGGACTCGTTCCTGACTTCGTCTACATCGGTCCCTCTAGCGTTCGGACTTGACCTTCGCTGTTGTGTCTGTCACGTCCTGCGTCCGGCTATCGGATTTTTACAGTCGCTGCTATCCCTTGACGTTCGCGCTAGTTCTTTTCCTACCCAGCTGCCGCCCCATTTCTATCTCCCTCTTGTGCGAGCCGCGTAACCAAAACGGACATCCGTATTCTCAAATAACTGTTCTGTATTCACTAACTCTTCTGACATCAGGGTTGCGTCTCATGATTTAACTATCCAATGAACTTTTAACTTTCGTTTTACAAAGACATGGATAATGCAACGGATGGACTGAGGCTCAGGGCAAATTTCTCGCGTGTACTACGAATGCAGTGTGGATATCAGCCGTGTTTTCACTTTTTTTGCGCATCTAGACCCGAGGGATAAAGCAAGTCCCCGGGTCGGTTTTGCGTCTAACTTTGCTAACAAGGGTGTATAGGTGTGATTAAATAGTACGATTATTAGGGAAAAAGGGCCGAGAGCCTAATAGAAGCGGAGGGTCATGTGGGAATTAATTTCTTTGTTGTGTAAATACTAACAGCGGGCCCCTCGGCGAACGTGTTCTCGGTTCTTACATCCCTCTACACACAAAAAAACGTCAGACGGGGCCTTTTATCATGTATATGTCTCTAAAAGGCAACTATATTACCACAAGAGGCGATACTACATCTAGGAGGGTAGAGGATGGTCCATTACAGGTGGGGGATATATTTGTTCTAGAGAAAAATCTAAATAATCTTCGTGCTAGTACGCATTAGTGTTTTCCTTGCTAATTAAACCTATAAATGAATGCATGTTGATTGAATGGACAGTTTCATATCTATAATTTAAAGAAATGTCGCTCAAAAATCTTTTCGGGTCAATAATTCAACAATCTTGGCTTTAAGTCCGATTCTGAAATGTTTTCATCAATAAGAAAAGAATTAGATAGGCTTAAATAGATGTCTTTTACTACTCATGACATATCAGCAAAAGTTGTCTAGAATATGAAAAGTCAAGGAGCTAGATTTTATTAAATAAAAAGTGGATGCAGAATGCTTAGTGTCTATCTGCGATAACTCTGTCCTCATATGAGTACAAATCCTTTTATCATACAAATATTTAGGGTAACTGTATCGATTATACATTTTCTTTCCATGTATATATCCATTAAAATGGATACTCTACGAGCCTAAAGCTATAGCAAGTAGGTGCTCAGTAGCTTCAACTGACAATTTCGGCTAAAAATTCTACCTACAGTTATTGAAAAGACAACATTTGATAACTTGAAACTAAAATCGAAGGTTGGAGGTTGGTGAAAAGTGGGTTGTACCAATATCAGCGTCAAAATTACTGATAAGTTGATTTCGATAGCTTTGCTATTGTTCAAAGTAAATGTAAGCTCAAAAATAACAGAAAAATGTTTTTACTGAAAGTTGGTCCTAAACTTTGTTCTCATATGATTTTTTTTCAAAATGCACAGTATTAACCTGCGGAGTATTAATGTCACTCTAGAAAAAATAAAATTGAAATGGGACCCAGTACCTGAAGGGAATGGTTAAAGTTATGTTATGAACTGTCCATTTCCATGCATACTTTAATAATTTATGATTTTATGCTCTCTACCATTTTTTTTGCTTTTTAGTACCATAATTTTCAGCGTTCAGTCCGTAAAAAAGTTCTTCTACATCTTACAATATCTTCTATTTCTTGTTAATATAAAAAAATCCTCCCCACTCCCAATCTCATCAGTGATCTTCCTAGTGTTATGTTCCAACATGGTTTACGATATTTTCTCAAGCTTAATACAAAATGATTACTTTTAAATGAAGCACTGGGGAAGTGCAGCTGAGTATTTTGTACGATTAAAGAAATAAAGAGGTAAAAAGTTAAGTTAAATTTTAAAAATTGCAATTCCGGGTGTGAAATGCACGTAATAGTACAGTGGTAGCTTGTTATTTAGAAACGTGCAGTAGACTCGTCTTTGCCCTAATAGACTATCTGTCACACTTATCAAATGGCTGACAGTACCATGTGAATCAAGCGGTCAAGGGTCGTCCACTGGATGATGTTGCTACGCTCTTGAAGCACAGCTCGCTGTAATGATCCAAGCTGCTTACAAATAGTGCCCCGAGCGTTGTCAAGATTGCCGGGTTTTTGAATATCCCCAAAGCAAGAAGATGCTGCTTGAACGAGGGCAGGGGGTGGGCGTTGGCAGTTTTTTAAACACTAGATTCGATATGGTCAGGGTTATCAATGTTATAAAGTACCTAAGCTACGATATTTTTGCCTCTCGCTTCCTCAATTCAGTTGTTATCGATCATTGTGGAGAGCCTATTGAATCCTCGGGATTCAGTAGATCCCCCTCTACGATTCCCGTTGTTCAAGGGAGCACTTGATTGATTAAGTATTGTAATTCACTTCAGACAGCCGTATCCGAACGTTGATCCCTACATCCTCATTGGTATCCGTAGTACCCAACAGGTCAGTTTTTCTCCAGCATCCCACGATTACGTTAGTCGTCAAATCACTATAAGTGAGCTAGAAGGCATGCATGGCTGAAAGAAATTTAGCTTTGTAGATATCAGAAGTTTCCATCTCTCCGCTAAATCCGATGCCCCCTCTACTTTGAAACTGCGATAGCGCACCTCTATTGAAGTATTGGTTCCAGCGTCGCATAGTTGTAGTTTGCGGTTGTATTCTGGGGTAGAAAATTATTTCGGTGTTTTTTAGAGCAGTGAATTTCTCCTTTGGACCATATGCGCTGCAGTTTTCGCTGAAAAGCAAAATGGGTCGATTTTTCCTAATATTTCAGTCAAAAATCATCAGCCAATCACTTACGAGTGACTTGATCATCCATGAATTTCGGTATTCATGGTAACCCGGGCAATTTTTCTTTCCGTACTTTTTTGAACGGTCTAGGTCTCAATAAAGTTCCAAGGAACATGAGCGGAATTTTTCTGGACCGGTCCGAGTTTGTACGGACAAGAAAGATTATGCGGCCCTTCATTTTCATATGTACAGCTGGCAGACGCACGGGTGCTGTAACGTCTGGCGCAAGTTTGTACAAAAGGCCACAATCGTCTACATTTACTACATATCATCGATCTAAAGCGGCAATTCAGCTCTTCAATACTGGTAGTGCATCTTCCATGGCTGCTTTGTCTGAATATCAACTCTACATATGTGCTTTGAGAGTCTTCAACCCCCACCAGCGTTTAAAATTTGTGAGCCATCCGTCAATAAACTGCATTACAATCTGTTTATTACCAGGAAGGCACTAATCGAACATCTCCGAGAGGTGTGCGGCTTTCGTTTGAACTATTGTACCATTGATCATACGGGAATGGCTGGCTTGATCACAGATCTAATCGGCGTAGGCAGAAAATAATAAGGATCGAAAATAGGAAATGCGGACGGCGAGAAGTGTACGAAAGGCGGTGATTCTTTAGATATTGGAGTAAATTAGAGTGAAATGGGGAGCCTGACGAGCCATTGAGGCGAGAAGGTGGGATTTGATAGCGCCCGCAAGAGTTTTAGGGACGAGTTGGGACATAGTGGAAAACAGATGGTGAGGATTGAGAATCGGAGGTTGGGGTGGAGGAAGAACACATTTTGGTGTGGAAAAATGAGTGGAGAGGTTCTCGGGAGGGTCTCGAAGTATTTTTTAAACTCCGTTAAATATGGGAAAGCTGCAGATTTTGGAGGAAAAATCGGAAAAGTCGATGGACTGCGGGACGAATAAATATGTATGTTCTCCGGCAGTGAAGAAAAGATAGCGGCGAAATTTGTTGACGGCTTGATTACTGACAACAAAAATGTACCATAAACTCTATTATACACTTATTTCAAAATCTAACTACAATAGGTACTATTGTTCCGTGATGTGCGTCCACTTTCTTAGCCAGTATTGCCTGAAAAATTAGAGCTGACCAATCGAAAAATTACAGAATCGACATTATTATTTTAATTGTTGTATTCCAACAGAAAAGCATAACTGAAATAATTATAATCACATTTTATTTGAATTTATACCGGGCCGGAAATTTTGAAATGATTACTGCGGGTTTTTGGTGTTAACTTCTAATTTTATCTACTTACGCAAGGTATTCAACGAAAATTAAACCTGCATGTACCAAAAAGATACCATTTTGTGATCTGCTAGTTATTCTCTATTCGATAAGTATCATGAATTTATCACATTTGGTGTGTACGAAAAAAAATTCAAATTCTTTGGCCATCTTTTGCCAACTTTGTACGTCTTCTTTGGTCCGTGCTACTCTTCTATTGGGCCTCGGTATTTAAATACGTATCCAATACACGTCTAGTCTGGGTTGAGTGCAGTACAGTAGCATGAGCAGTACATAAAACTTTTTTTAGAGCTTGACGTCAAATTCGATTCCCTGAAAATTGTTTATAACTGAGATTTCAGCAACTGAAAAGAGGCGACTGACTGCGAAATGAACATTTTTAGGTAATTCCTTTAATTTTTTGAATTTTCTATTATTTTACAACGAATCATTCTACTGTGTCCCAAAAAGAAGCTGCACACTATTAAAAAGATGAAGAGATAGCACTGGATTTTGCGAGCCAGAGCTAAGCGATAAATTGGAGCCGAAGGTGCAGTAGGAACCAATGCTCGGGTGTATAAGTACCACCGAGGGCCACTCGGAGAATTTTATCTCCATATGTCTATTTCTCTATGGAGATATCACCCCTGTGCGTGCTGGTAGGTGATAACTTATGGTGACCCATGTAACCTGCACATGTGCTGTGAGGATCTTCAATACCGCTTTTAACATTTGTAAATTATTCGTCATTGAACTGCATAGAAATCTGTTTATTCCCAGGGGGAGGCTCATTACACATCTCCAAGAGACATGTAGCCTTCGTTTGAACTATTGGACCGTTAATCATACGAAGTGGGCTCGCTCGATCACCTATGGAGGAGAATAGAGCAGTTTCAAGGACTGGGTTGATTCTTTCACCATTGGGGAGTCCCTTACTAATTCGTGCAATCCTTACCGCGGATTCATTAATGGACGCTCGGACTATTCTCAGTACGGTCAAATTACCCGGTATAGTTGACATATTGAAGTGATTTTTGCACCAAGTATCGAAATCTGGGCAAGTAATTGTCTGTTTTCTAAGTTTGAAAGCCTTTAATTCGTTGCTAACGCACTTTTTTGTACTTTGGAGAGCTAGGATTATGTCATAGTGCACTAAATGTCCCTATCTGACTCAGTGTGGAGGGATGGTGCCCAAAAGAGGATAAATAGCGGTCCGATCATCTACCTCTCGGACTGGCATTGCGACAAGTTTTCAGTGTGTACGGTCACTTGAACGTTTTAAGTTCAAACTTGAGTTCCAATGGTCTGCTTCAGAATCAATCAACACCAGTGACACTCTAGAATGCCGAAGAAACTACCCATTCGGTTCTATATTCCTTTTTTTTACCGACTTTGAGCTGCCAGCCACATTTGTATTGTGAAGTTAGATCGCATTTGTCCCTATTAACGATATTTGGAACAATCTTACTACAATCTTACTTTTTACATAATATTTGAAAGAGGCGGCTGCCGAGTATGTAATTCTGTTTCCATTATCTAGCTTTCCTAATAATAGAGTGTCAATTATCGATTGACTACTGTTCACCAAAATTTACTGTTTTCCATTACTTCGAATGATTACTTGTATTTTCGTGTCGGGAAATTAAACAATGGTATGCTGAAAACATGAAATGATGATATCATTTGTAGGGCATTCAAGATCAATAAATTGGAATTTTAAGTAATTCAACTGAAAAGAAACGGATAAATTGATGACACTTTCCGTAAAATAGGCATGAAGTGAACTATTGGAAAGAATTGTTTGTACGGAAATCAGAGAATTTGATAAAAAAATTATTATTATTTTTTTTCCAAGAACTATGATCGGATTCAATAACATAATAAGCTAAATATAAAAATGATACAAATTTGATGTTGTTGATGCAAGTAGTCGTTGTTGTTTAACCCAAACAGGAATTTGTAACGGATACGTATACTGTAAGTTGGAATAAGCTAGAATTACAAAACTTTCGCACTGCTCTGAAACAAAAGTTTTGTGTTGCAGCGTGAAAGTATGGAAATATCAATTCTTCTCTTGAAAAGAATAACTTTTGAACAAGGATGTAATTTATTGACGCGTGCCTAATTTATTTATCTGGAAAAATAAATCACTACTCAACATATGAAATAGAACTCTATGCGCTTTTCAATGTAGTTAAAACATTGGGTAAGCTGGAAGTGTAAATCAACAGGTTCGGATCAGTTTGTTATAATCATCAAAATTAATGATAAAAGCAACAAATCGAAGAGAAATTGAAAACTAAAAATAATTCGGTTTTCTTTTCCTAGAAGCGCTATATATTTGAAAGTATAAATCAAGGTAATTGACAAAAGGAAGAAGTAGTATATATCGATAAAACTTGTTTTTAAAGAAGTATACTGTATTGTAATGCACGGTGCGCAGTTGTTTCGGTCCAGGTGCGTAATCCTGTCGGAAAATTAGAAACCTAATACGCGCAGACACCAAGACTCACAGAATATTCGCTGAACATCTTTCTCTTTAAGTAACTTTTAGTACAGCAGCAAGGATCGCTGATGGCAAGGAGAAATTTAGGTAGTACAGCGGGGGAATAATATTGGACGGCAGGATGGCATATTTTCCCTCCGGATTTTAGGCCGGACCTCGATCCGTGGAAGCCGATGACCTTGATAAGAATAGGTTCAAAAGAACCGAAAAAACTAGGGGTTTAAATCCGGTAAAGCGATCAAGAATTGAGTCAGCAGCGCTGAGTATCTCATTTGGAGATGAGGGTGTTGTCACCAAAGAAAAACTCGAATTTTCTGTTTTGATTTGGAGACCGGAGTCCGAGGCGCCACGGGTGAGTGAATTCCACCGACGAACAATGAAAGAGGGAATTTAATGTGGGATAGAAAGGATAAAACAGAAGGGGAACCTGGACATGTAAATGTGGCTGCAGCCAAAGTTTCCGTTGTTGAGGCTACTGCAAAGGAGGAAGTTGGGAGTTAAGGTCAGAACAAACACCTACAGGTTGTTTATTCTGAGATCCTAGTGACAATTTTGGTACAATTAATAGTTAGGTGGGATGGTCTGTCTACTACTGCTTGGTTAGTAAATTAAACGTAAGCCAGGTAACAATTATCCAAGTTAGATATTCGTAAAGCCGAAAATAGTTCTACTAAGTTCAAGCCACCTGCGATAGTATCGGGTACAGGTTGAGGGCCGATTGACCCAGACTGCTCACCTTCAATCTCACTCGGGTGAGTATACAGTACCTAGACTAATGGTCGGCGATAATCGAAAAAATTGGCCTTTCTGTACGGTACATAACCTGGTGGTAGCATTGCACTGGCAGGTGCGGATGTCGAAGGAATGCAAGCAGATGACGTCGTTCATGTGTCGCCATGGAACGTACAAGTTCGAAGTGATGCCGCTCTTGTTAGTGAACGAACCTTCGACGTCCTAGAAGATGATGGACGCCGTTCTTCAGGGATTGCCTTTCCCAATGGTTTATGCAGATGACGTCTTCATATTCTCCAAAAACATGGAAGACACGTCGGCCATTGCAATGAACTCTTCGAAAGGATTAAGGAGCCAAATCTGAAGATCAAGGTGACGAAGTGAAGCTTCTTTCACTCGGAGGTAGAGCTACTTGGCATGTCGTCAACGCCACTGGGGTGAAAGTGGACGAAGATAAGATAAGGGACATTTTGGAGGCTCCAACTCCAAAGAATGTAACCGAGCTTAGGAGTTTCTTCGGTCGGGGCGGATATTATCGCCGGTTCATAAGTAATTTAGAAGAATGTTCGGCAGTGTTGCAGCATGCTGCTACGTCCGTGAAGGAGTCCTTCAAGTGGACAAAATAGATGCAGGAGGATTTCAAGGATCTCAAGAAGAAGCTGAAATGCCGCCGGTACTTGACTTTCCCGACGTTGAAGACTCCCCATTAGTTGTTGAAACGTATGCGTCATCAGTGGCATTTGGAGTCGTATTGGCTCAAAAGAAAGAGGATGGAAAGATAAAACCGATTCAATTCGCGTCCAGTACAATAAACGAGCAAGAGCGTCGGTACTCCACCAGCGAAAGGGAAGCGCTCGGTATCGTGTTTGCGTTGAAGAAGTTCCGGGTCTATCTACTCTACGAGAAAACTTTTGTTATCTACACCGATCACCAGGCGTTGAAAACCGCGTTTAAGAAGAGGGATATTCATGGACGGTTGACACGTTGGTTAGATCTGAAGGCCGAGGACAACTTAAAGTTAAGTACTGCCTGTGGTTTTCGAATGGGGCGGCTGATTATCTTTCTGATGGGCCCATTGAGGGAGGAGGTAAGGAGGGCGAAAAAAATTTGAAGGAAGGGCCCGTTGCTACCGTTCCAAAAAAAATTAGCTATCCGACTTGGAGCCACAATTGTTGGACGTGGCAAGATTCTTGGCGGGGGGAAGTTCAAGAGACAAATCAGAAGAGAAGAGTCGCAATAAGGTGAAGCACAAAGAAATTTATGCTGTGTAACGACAACTTGTTCCGTAAGGAAAAGGATGGCCTTCGAGTCATACCGACCCTGACAAACGTGCGAAAAATCTGGCTACGTCCCATGATGACATAGGACATTGGGACGTGGGATCGACAAGAAAGTCCGTAACGGGTCGCTTCTGGTGGCCCGGAGTCTATCGCGACGTGACTTATTATTTTAGTTCATGCGACGGGTTTAACACGGGAGGAGGCTTCCGACATACCACACTAGCCTTCCAGCGCCAGTAATGGGGTTATTCTAGACTTTTGTGGTGCCATACCAGCTGGAAGCTAGTAATGCCGTCTAGGTGTTCGAAGCCCACTTTCCAGGTAGCGCGGCAGAATGTGTGGTTTTAGAAACCATATTTGGGTTTAGAGACCACTAGGACTGTAGCATTAAACGCTACTTTGGGTTGAGTGAGCCAACAAGAAACCCACCCAGAACATGGAACTAACTAACGGATAGCCTGAGTAACGGTGATAACCACTGGGCTCTTTTGCCCAAGTTTCAAAACAGTGGCAATGCTGAATAGTTGCAAGTATGGGGGATATTCCCGCGTAGCCGGCTGGTTTCCTGTTTACTCTAGAGTTGGGTCATGGTCGTAGCGATAAATATTAGTTATTCTAGTAGTTAGAGCTAACGTTTAATCAAATAAGTAAATAAAACTGAGGCTATTCTACAAATTTTTTGGCCGGCGGCGCCGCGTGCTGAAAAGGATAAGCTCGTGCTGGCAATGGTGAGCCGCTTGGTGCATGGTGTGGAATGCCCCTTACCGCTTACAGTACTGTTCCGGGCTGATAGTGCATCATGAACTTAGCGCAGCCATGGTGTACAGTAAGTATAAAAGTGGTCGTTTGACCAAAACCATGGGGCCCAAATAAACATCTAAGAATAAATTTTCAAAATCATCCGCGGCTACTTCGCGCCAAAGTATGCACCGCATAGTGCCTACTGGATCACTGTCCCAGATTTGCGACATGGGGACAGGGCCCCGTGTCGTTATGCCCAAGAGAGACGGGCACTACAACTTTCTCTATCGACTCCGCTGGCCAGTTAAAGCCTTCAAAACTGGAAATCGTTCGTACTGATTAAAGTGGAACATCGGAGGGGGTGGCTGATTGCAATTGCAATGGAGGATTCGACAGCAAGTACCGTTGTACGGTTCATTCAGTGAGAGATAGTCATCCCGTTCGGACCGCCAAGAAGGATTGTTTCAGACAGACACACCGCCTTCATGGCCGCTTCGGTGCAAAACTTAATGCCTAGTAAGGGCTTGGACTGGAAGGCAGCACTCTCTTTTGCTCTGATGTCGGACGGGTGGGCTGAGAGGATGGGAAGAACGATCAATAATGCTATTAAGAAGTAGATAGTAGAAAGCGGAGGAGACTGGGCGGAGGAACTTCCACAAGTGCTTTACGGTTATCGACTTCGTGATCGTGGTACCACCCCATCTCCGCTCCGCATGATGTATGGCATCAACCCGAGGATGTTAGTGACGACGCAATGGGGCTCCTTGCCATAACAGGCCCTCATCACAGGTTACTCGAGATGTTCAGTGAGTCCTGCTTGCGCGCTACTGCGACCTGTAAGTCCGGGGAACCAAAGAAAGTAAGAAGAAGGAGAAGAAGTTCGACGTAGCAGATGAAGTGCTGGTAGCACATGGTCCGGCATTCAACAAGACCCGCAAGTGGGCCGTGTTTGAATCTTACTTCTACGTACTGTGCCGTGTGACCAAAGCTGATATCCCACGGTACGAATTGGTTTCGTAGAAGGGTCGTGTCACGCGCCAGAAACTTCACTCTGGAAGGCTTTTGTATAGGAAGCGTCCTCACTTCCTAAAAAATTAATGAGAGAAGGGTTAGGCAAGGGAAGAGTGCGGATAGGAGGAGTGGTTACCGGGATCTGTTGGTAGGCGGAATCAAAGAAAAAGAAGATAGATGGAGGAGAAGGAAGAAGAAACCAGGGAAGGCCACTGTCCCCTGCTGCGACACCTGGAACCCACGCCGCGATCCGACGAACTGCGCCCTGAGCACACCCACAAGAGCACGCAAACTGCTACGCAACCTGGTGAAACCTACGTATACCGGTGGTTTGGACCACTTCAGTTGTTAGCTGGTGTCGTTAGGAGGCAGTTGTGTGCGGAAGACGCAGAGCTGGCACGGGGAAATGATGCGGGGGCGACGTGGGAGAAGGCGCAGAAGGGTCGAGGTGAGACATGCTCGCCGACAGGGGCGGCTTGCCGGCCCGAGATGCTTGCTAGCAGGAGGAGCTGTCCGGCAGGAGTAGTTTACCGGCGAGAGGAGCTTGCCCGCAGGAGGAGTTTTGCCGGCGGCAGGAGCTTGCCGGAAAGGGGAGCTTGCCGGCGGAATTTGCTTGCTAATAGGAGTTTAGAGCGGGTACCGGTGTTCAGGTAGCAGGAAATAGTGGGAAGCGCAGTGGATTCAGGGCAAGAAGAAAAAGAGAGGAAAGAAAACGAAAGGAGCTGTGCGACTGTATGTAGGAGGGTGGCATAAAGTCAGGCAGGGGCATGTTGGCGAGACAGGTGTGCCGACGGGAGATTCATAACGGCTCGCTACTGCATGCCTCAACTATTCTGGCGGCATACAAAAGGGAAGCGGGGGTGATGTTTAGAGTTCAAAAGGAGACTGAGGTTCCTCCTGGCCCAGGTAAGCAAAATAAAGGAAGGACATAAGAATTGAAGCTTCATTAGGGAGAAAATAGTTACATGATATGCGGTAGTAATTTTGATGCACCAGGTGTCAACTGGGAACTAAGGATAATACTTCTTGGTCGAAGATTGGATTATGAATGTGGATCAAAAACTCATTCAACTCAAGTAGACAGGATAAAGAGGAGCTGCAGCTCGAACCAAACTTTGAGGGTTGATTATTTCAAAATGAGACAAGCAAATGCTAGACTTATGGTCTCAAATGAATCTCTATGTCTCCTACATTTTTTTAGTAATTGTAGGACTTTAAGGGAATATTTTAGGCCACAAGTGGTTAATTAATGCCCAATTACAGGCGAGATACTAGTTAATGCTACTGTAGTGAGCTGTGAGAAATGTAGAAGAAGTGTTTAGGCCGAAAACGATTGCGCTTATGCGCAATGTTTAAAAGATCGGATTTTGAGTAGAGCTGTTTCATTTCAAGCACCTTTTCGAGACGATAACCACATGGAAATGCCACGACATGACCCTGATATTATTTTAGTGGACAGTTGTATATATTAAATGGAGTAATAATATTCTACATAATACGAAAAATTTCCATAAGAACTCGAAGGCGCATAGAGAAACCATGAAATTTTCAGCTTCTACAGTAGACAGATCTGTTGCGGAATTCCCCGATTAAGATAATCCATCCACCATTGACATACAGTGGTATCCAGACTCTGAAATCTATTCTCCTTCGTCAAGCCCTGTTCACATCATAAAATGCCTCCAGAGACACTTGTGGACATCAGTGCCGAGGGATATCTTTGGAAAGATGTTGCGCTCTAGTCTCGTTTTAACCCTTGAATTGACTGTATTCAGCATCAAAAGCATTATAACGGGTTCCTGATCCTTAATTACGGATATTACCTTGTTTACTACCATAATCTCTCTAATTATATTCTTCTATTGAATTTGACTGATTTCGAGCAACAATAGATTTGATATAGCAGTATTATACGTCTCGGATTTGATACATTCCTCTTGAAGTTGTTAGGTGTCAAGCTCAAACGAGCAGATATAGGTAGAACTGTGGTTGAAACTTTGATTGAGGCTGGCTGGGTTAAGCCGGCCGCTCCAAACCAGGGTTATATAGAACTGAACTGATGATAGCTACGAAGATAGCTACATACTAAGGTAAAATGCAGTCTAACAACAGATAATTCAAAGTTTTCGTAAAAAGAGCCCTGAGGTATCGTAAATAGCGCTTTCAGAATTGTATTTGGCACGAGTGAGATACTCTGAAAAGATGTAAGAAGAAGTATTGGTCCAGTTTCATTGGATAGCAAGGCAAATTTTGATTGGTAAAGCGATGACATAACATCCAGTGTGCAACTCGCCCGTACCTATTTCAATGTAAAATGGCTCAAACGCTGTGCTCAAAACTGTAAGGAAAGTGTAAGGACAACAAAGTTCCTAGTAAGCCCTGGTTATAAGGTTACAATGGTTTCAATCTACATTACAGTAGATGCAGTGAATTACTGTAAAGCTGTAAGACCTGTGAGTAAATACAACAGAAGTACTTCTTAATCGACGACAGGTGCAGCTTGGACTGCTTCGGGGAGCTTTCATGGTTCTATTCTATCAACTAGTCATTTGGGTTCAAAAGCAATTTAGACTTCATAATTGAACTCATATGGGACTTTAAGCCCTGGCAGAAGCTGCAAATTTCAGGGAACTCGGCATCCATGAAGCAGGTGTGCTAAGCGCTTACTCTACCAGACTCCGATAGAGGACGGTAGACACAGCCACCTCCCTGTCACAGTAGTAGACCGGAGCTCACAAGAGTCCGAAGCAACGGCGGCTTGGAGGAAGATGATAGATGCAGTAAACACACCCAAATGGCTCTATGTATTTGACGACGACGGTAAATGAACATATTACCAAATATAAATGAATCTTCTTCGTGTTTAAGTAATAACTTACATTAAGACCGTCTTCGAAGTACCTAGTAACATAAAGCAAAGGCCTTGAGGTAACTTACACTTACTTGACCAGACTTATGCTAACCTTGTGATTAATCCATTATTCATTTCGGCAAATCCATTGGAATAAATTTATGCGGCGTGTTTTTCACAATTCAAATCATTGTTCAAGTGTCCCTTAGTGTGACGATGTTATGTCTCTTGTAACGATTATGCCCAGAAATTACCTAAAATCGCCTGACAGTATCCGGCAGTAACCTTTACCAAAGATTAACATTGTACCAAAAAATCAGTGCAACTTGATACATGTACCTAGAAACTATTGTAAAATACTAGATCATTCCACTTTGTGCCAAGCAAATCACATAAAAAAACATCATGACGATCTCGCGTTATCCTCGAACTTTCCCGCACCTCACCAACCAGTAATTAATTTATGCCTTCTCGCTAATTGGACCAACGGAAAATTTTCTTGTTTTTTTGTGCCGTTACTCCCATTGATAGTCGCTTAATAATCCTTCTGCCGTTGTGCATAGATTGATGTCTTTAGTGAGTGTCGTTCTGGACAAATTGAACGATGCACGCATTACCATCGGAGGACTAGGAGAAAAACATTAAAGATGTTGTCCGATTACTTTCTAATTAAAGTCCTGATTTCAAGCTCCAATGTTAAACTATTTGTGCTCTACTGCCCAATATACAGCCTTCATGGGTTGCAGGATAATTTAGTTTTCTAAATACTTATTTCTCATTTACCAAGTCATTGCGAGCTCTTTGGGTCCTTTATAAAGAGACCTACTGTGGGTCCAGAGCCGTGCAACGTATATTAACAACAATATTTACTCATTTGTCATTAGTTTAATGTCAGCATACTTTTGTACTTAATGTTCATTTACTGCAACGTAGTTTTACATCATATGTAGAGGTAAATGTACAGTATAAAGTGACCTAGACCCTGTATCTTCTGAACTGTACTACAGGCAAGGCGTCAGTGAATTAGAACTGCCTTCCTTTTCCATGCTTTGCAACTTTTAATTTTGGATTTTGTGTTTGAAAATTTGTAAGCGAGGGGAACGAAGAAGGGCTAGTATAACGAAAGGGTGCCGAGATCCCCCGCGATGCCGTTGCAGTCCCTTAATTGATTATTTGAATAGGGATAGCTACTTAAACTGTCGATTAAAGTGATTCACCAAAGTGATCAAAAGCCTCTTTTTCTACTACCGCCCCGATCGGATAGTGAGGACTGGATTTGACAGCCATTCAGATAGCTATAAAGCAGTAGATACAGTAGAGGATATACAAAAGTCGCAAAATACATTAGTACTACCATCTGGTAACCTAAGGCACAATTCATTGCATTTGAAAAGTCAAATCAGTTGTGGCCCATAATTGGGAACGACTATTTGTACAATATGCACTGTGAAAGAAACTGAGTTGTACAATTTGCGCGCCATACGCTCCCAAGATGCTGAATCTCGATCACGAACAACTATTTCCTCAAAAATTCTCACAGGAGGAACTACAGTATATAACAAGGCATGGTGTTTGGAATTTGAGATACATCCAAAACCCAAGATGGTATTTCATGGAGCTCAATCGGAGCAAATACGAAAATGGTAAACGGATGAAAGTCGCGTACGGTTATTTACGGCTGTACTCATCTTCATCCATTTTGCAAGAGTTGGACAGAATTGAATATTTTGAACAAGGACAGGAGAAGCAGATCCCGTTGGATAAAGAAGGAGATTCTGTTTCTGCTGCACCCATTCTGTCTGCTTTTGCTCCAGGACCAATACCACAGACTAAAATTTCTCAGAGCCGAGCCGTCAATGAAGTATATCATTCTTCATTGTTCTCGAGTCGTGTCGATGACACCGATATTATTCAGATAATCCTTCCATAGTCAAAATCGTTCCTTGTTACTAATGAAAATGCCAATCTTGCAAAGTACAAGGACATCGAAGTCAATATAAAATAGAGTACTCTAACTAGTCGATCAGACAAAGATATTGGATGTACTACTCTTTAGGGAGCAACAATGTTTCCAAAAGAGTGGACGTCACAGGAGAAAACAATTCCTCCCAATTCGAAACGTGATTGGTGATGAGCCTGTTATGGAAAGCAAAATAGATTTGATCGCACCGAGATGACTTATTGACGAATCCATCGTAAAGGAAAGGTGAAATTACAAGGATAATAACACGTTTAAGTAAGCCAATGCTAGAAACTTACTAAGAGGTGCAAATCTTATATCGTCTCATTGTTTCTTCAAACTTAAAAATTGATGGAGAAACAGACATATTGAAATTGAAGTGCAGATTGGTTCAAGTTGTGAATAGGGAGAAGGAAAAGCATTTCATCCGTAAGTAATCAGCAACAGTTCAGTTTCCTGCTATATAGGTTCTTATTTCCGCTGCAGCGGTAGTTCGACTTTCCTTGGAAACGATAGATACCTCTGTTGCATTTCTCCAGTCGGGACCGTTGAATCGTAACGTCTATATCCATCTACCTAAAGGATATACTACGAATAGATTCCTCGTGTGGAAGATTCTCGTCCCCGCATATGCTCTGGCATAATCAGGCTGTTAGTGGCAACTTGCAGTCGAGGAACGTATGTTACATAATGGCCTTTAATGCATCTCTGGAATACCACAATTATTTATGAAACGTGACCCATCCGGAAATCTGGTTCTCATTATTGCTAAAGTCGTTGATGAATTTCTACTTGCCCAGAACGCACAGAGAAATCACAATTTACATCCGAGGGCCCATAACAGTAGTATGCGCTGTGTCAACGAAGGGGAGCGAGAAGGGAAGGCACAGTGAACGGGTACAAATACCCCGGGATACCGTTGCAGTCTCGTATTTGCTATTTATTAGGCAGAATACCGTAGATAATTGACAAACAGATAGGCACATACCGCAGTCCGATTGATAGTTTTTCTCCCTACCTCTCTTTTCCCTCCTATATCCCCGATTGGGTGGAGACCTCGGCCTTATGTAGCAGTTCGCATGGAAGTAAAGGAGTAGAAACAGATTGATAAGTACAGTACTGTATTTCCGGTAGCACTATACACTAGTAATGCCATCTGGAAAATACGACACAAGTCATCGCAGTTGCTAAGTCGCTACATTCGTGGCTCACGATCGGACGAGACTGTTTATACAGTTCGCAATGTACCAAATACCCCCGGTTGGGCTGAGACGGTCCTAACCGGCACTGGGTCCAAGAAAAATATTAATACAGCAAATTATTAGAAAACCCAAATAATTACTGTGCATCCCGAATATCTTGAAATTAACCATTTCTTGTGCCACGCACAGTACAGCACGCGCTTGACTTGCTGGCCAAAACGGCCAAAATAGCCGTTGCATTTTGTGCAGGATAAATAAGGCACTGATGGTTATAGCACTTCCGTTGAAAAGCCACAACAGCGTTTTTCTCTTCGCCTCTACTGCACAGTAGCGTTTGCAGCTTTACCGGTACGCAATTTATATATTTAAGTGTCTTATTTGGACCACGAGATGGTAGAAATGTCACCAGCTAACAACTTCTATCCAAGAAAATACCAGAAAATGTTTGCCAATCTGAAAGTTCCATTCATAAGCCCATATATGCGAATTTTGCACGCTTGGCCATCCACTAAAACTCCCGTCCCGTTTCTGAATGGAGAAAGGTACCCCCTCCCGGTTTTAAAATAAAGGTTCAAATTGCACACCGGGCGTGATTTTCACCAGTACCATGGGCCCTAAATTAGATGTATACAGAACTATAAAATACATCAACCCATCTTCTTCTCCTTCTTTTCCGCATGGAGCACTCAGAGCCCAAATGGGTCAGCCGGAATTCCCCTAACGCCATCCCTGCGCCACCCAATGGTGGATGACGAGGCAGCGGAGGCAAATGGCAGTGGGGATGACTGTTCTCTGCGATCAGAAGACACGTGAAAAGCTTACGGATCATGCTGGGACAGGAGGGTGAGGAGGACATATCAATTCAATTGATTGAAAATTACAATAAAGGATAAAAAATTGTTTGAAGTGGTTTCAAGCACTTTACTTTCTTTGTTATACAGTGCATCGCAATTGGCGCATCCTGGACCGGTTCATAATGAAATAGATACATCCCATCAATTACGAGGAAGGCACGAGGACGACGCTGAGCATGTACCGACTCTTGTAAAAACATGCCTCTAGAATTTTAACCTGGAAGAAATGCACCGCTAGCCGAATAGCAGCTTAGCCAAAGCAGTAGCTGTTGATAGGATACTTGGCTATCAAATTTGAGCTAGACGCCAGCTTAGCTAGAAGATTTTCCTTCTACCGGCCTCTGGATCTAGATCTATCTTGAATCTCTCAGCGTCATCAAGTATCTCCGAATCTAAATGTCTAAGAGCAAAATTCCGATTACTTTTTTGAAAAGTATTTATGGTCCGCTTTGTTAAGGCATCGGCGATCTTATTGGTGCATTTTATCCACTTCTTGACAGCTATCTTTCCGGATTCAAAGGAGTCTCTTAACCTTTCGACTGTGGGCCGGAGCCTGAAGTCACGACCTTTGTGAAGAGTAGTGACGGTCGAGTAGAGTCCATGTGAATCAAACGTCAAGATAAGTGGCAGGGAACAACCGTAAGCGTACATCTTGGATAAGCCGTATGCAATGAGTCCAGCCCAATCGACTGACTCTTTCGCTGTAATTATCTCCGCCCCCATGAATCAGAACGATACCGGAGCCTTCTTACAGCTGTACCAGTAAATAGCATGGCATCATTTGGAATGGGAAAATAACATTCCCAAAAAGTATCCCATTTGACCGTAGAACGATTTCAATTGGCTTGCGTCAGAAAATGCGAAGTATGGCGCATCGTTATCTCTGACGTCGCGATTAGAAGGCAAAATATACATGAGGATCGGACTGAGTTGGTGAATCTCATGAAGAGCTTGATTGGCTTCGCTCAAGTGGCGTAATCTGAGCTCGCAGGTAAATTGCTGAAAATTACCCAATTAAAATGCTGCAGGACTGACAACAATATACCTAAGCCCATTCATATGTCCATAAAGCTTGAAAAAACTTAAATTGACGCGGTGAGCACTTAGTTTCTTGATCCTTCCTTCTATTGTGGTCTAATGGGAGTTTAACAATGATATTAAGGGCTTTTTCGTTCAAAGGTGGCACAGGAAGTGGATCGGATGGCTTAGCGTTCAAACTTTGCATAGATGGGTGTGGCATGGAAATTTCCGATTGGCAGACAATTTCTGGTATTTTTCTTGCATAGATGTTGTTGGCTGATGGCATTTCTATCAACTAGTTGTCGAAATAAGACAATTAAATGCACAAAACGCTTATCTGTAAGGCTGAAAACGCTAGTATGGAGTAGAGGCCAAGAGAAAAACGCTGTTGTGGCTTTTCAACGGAAGTGCTATAACTATCAGTGCCTTATTTTCTCCTATACAAGATGCAACGGCTATTTCGGCCGTTTTAGCCAACAAGTTCAGCGCGTACTGTACTGTGCATGGCACAAGAAATGGTTAATTTCAAGATATTCGAGATGCACAGTAATTATTTGGGTTTTCTAATAATTTACTGTATTAATGATTTACTTGGACCTAGTGCCGGTTAGGCCCGTCTCAGCCCAACCGAGGGGTATGTTGTAAATTTCACACTGTGTAGACAGTCTCGTCCAATCGTGAGCCACGACTGTAGTGACTTGTAAATTGCGATAAATTGTGCCGTAGTTGACAGTTGGCAGTACTACTGTACTGTATAGTGCTACCGGCAATGCAGTACTGTGATTATCGATCTGTGTCTACTCCTGTACTCCCATGCGAACTGCTGTAGTAAGTGTGGAGCAACTACTGTACGTGTTCAACGGGGTCACGCAAAGAATCCAGGCTCTTCGGAAGGAGTTTGTGAGATGTTAAGAGAAGGGTTAGCGAGAGTGGGAGGTGAAGAAAGTTTGATGGATATGGCGAAGGATATCAGCAGACGCGGTTAGCGGTTTACCGAACAATTCCTCCTTGACGCCTCGCGGAGTTGGATGCGAGGAGGCCAAGGCTAAAGTACAGGCGTCGCGAGTCGGGCGACAGCACGTCACTGCTGAAACTGGGCTGACAGTGCATGTGCCTTAACACTCCCCCCGTCGCACGACCGCGTAAACAAATAGCAATTGAACTAGAGACAAATACCGCCATAAACTGTAATTTTTGCACTCGACCATGTGCGCCGCGACCATTCCAAGAATGTTCTGTTCAAGACAGATAGGACCTCCGAGAGTGCCCGAAATGCCCAAAAATAACTGAAAAATAGGAAAGGTATGAATAGGGTGTATACCTCTCAGATTCGTGCCTGGGTATACTTGAAAACTTGTTGGAGGAATCACAGTCCAAATCCTTGCAGAAAGCTGGGTCGCGTCGTTGACAACAATGTTGGCAACGAAAATGAACTTTAGTTCACTCGGGCTTGATCATAGTATGGTGACTTCCTGCATCACCCCAGTACCTCTGAAACGTCAAAACTCGGTAACACGAGGAGGTACGCTCAGATGCAGTCATGGTACAACAGTGAGAGCAGCACAGGTGAACTCAAAGCATGATCCATCGAGATAAAAAAGGGTCATCAGCCAGGGGACCAGATCAAACAGCAAAGTGCGCAGGAAAAAGTTCTTTTGCAGAACTCAGCCAGACGTACGCGTGACCTTCAGTGTAACGCAGGAAGAGCCGAAGGCTTGGGCGGTGCTGACCGAATGATCCATTGCTCAATCGTCGGACGGATGTGACTAGTTTCCAGAACATGGCGAAGCGCGGAGTGCTGTATTGTTTTGGTGAAACCGTCCGCAATGTTTTGAGCCGTGCGTAAGAAACCCATATCAGATAATTTCGTAGTTCTTAAAAAGTTCGCTAGCGGTAGCAATTTCCAACACGAGTCTCTTCTCGGAAGTGCGGGATCCCTTTGAGATGACTTAGAAAAGGCTCTTTTCATCAGTGTAGAGTTTCGCTGGAACTATTGCGGCTTTGTGGATTGTGCGCAGCTCCTCAGCCAGTGTATGGATGACGTCGAACAAGTCCGCGAAAGCGACTAATTCAGCAGCGAGAGAGGAGCGAACGACACAGCGGGCCTTGTAGAATTTGAACTGAACCGGAAAGGCTCCGCCAGAAGCGTCTGAAAGGAATACGTTATAACCGAGCCGCGATGAGAGATCATAGTTGGACGTGAACGAAGCATCAGAGAATCATATGAGCTGCAAAGTCTTGAGGCGGATGAGCTTACCACCAAGGCAGGTGAAAGTGCGGCGTGCTTCCTTAAACCAGATAATAGAGAAGGGGTCTACTGTGTCAACGCAAAAACCAGGGCTCTCTCTTCCGTGTCGGGCACTTTTGAAGTCTGATGTGGAGACGGTTTGGATGTCGGTAGTGGTCCGTGTGGTGTCATGGGATGATTTTTCACGTCTTGGTACGTGAGTGCGATGTATTTTAGCCCTGAAATTACGGCGTCATCTTAGAGACGCATCGAGGAAACGCCGTAGTGAAAATCCGGCGACCAGTTCTCTTGCCAGTGCGCATGCGATATATTATCATCTGGGACGTTCCATGTGGCCATACTGGAGGAGATTTGGTTGCACGCGACCGTGGCTTCAATATCCACCAACGCATGGATCTCCGCAGGATCCGAAGGCGTTACATCATGCATTTCGAATTAAGCGAGGTCAGGGTTGGAGGAGCGTGTATGGTTGATCTCCTTTGGTTCGCTTTCAATGTCACAGTCCTCTTGGTATTTGCGAGAGAAGAGCTATTCGACTTGTTGTGACAGTTGGTCGATGTTATCCGCGAGATCGTGGACGACGTGACCGGTAGGGGTGCCTTGGGCAAGGTTGTCACGGACGTCCTGATGAATTTCGCGCGTTCGATGGAAGCCCGAGAAGTTCTTGTCAGAACTATGACAGAGAAGTCTTTTGCCGTTGCGAACCGAATGGATTCTTGCGGGGCGGAGGATTCATAGCTGGTTTCAGAGCAAGTTTGGAGAGATGAGACTTCCGGGTCTTGGGCCTTGTCGGTTTTCCCTATCGCTGAAAGTAGAGCTTGTCAGCAGGGGGGTGGAAAAGCGGTATCCCCGTCAACCGAGATCGTACCATAGCGCTCTCGGTAGATCTGGAGTTGCTACTTCAACGCTGTGACGAAGCGTTTATAGGAGAAGTTTCTGCTGTACTCTGACTGATCGTGGGAGCAGCCCACTTCTGATAGAGGACGGCAGAGCGGAGGTAACGAATCTTGTTCTCTTCAGATCGGAACTGGCGAGGGCCTTGAGGTGTGAGCGAGTTGATGCGCGTGACAAGGCGATCGAGGCCGACACTGACGCTAGGGTTGTCAGTCTCTTGCATAATCTTCGGAAGAATCAGGTTCTCAAGCTCGGACTGAGCCGGCTGACTCGCGTCGGAGTCATACTCTGCCAGTATTGTGGCTACCTTCCCTTGGTACGACATGTAGGGAGTGCAGTTCTCGAAGAATAAATATTATGCAGAACCCGCGACGACTTTATTGAAGAATGAGGTCTTCTGTTTCCAGGTGAGCCCAGTTTGCAAGCGCAGTGTGCATGGACCGCAGTTGATGGATCTCGGGGTCTCGCTCTCCGTGAACTTCTGATCTCCGGAGAAATTTAGGATGGAGAAAAGCGACTTGGTGTCTGGGGTAGGGCGATCAAACTCGGGGCCGCGACGTTCGCTGTGAGTAACGACAGGGGCGACCCTGGCGGGATCATCCTTTGCAGCTTGCACGTCATGGGTGATCGGGGCGGGACGAGCGTGTGTCGGAGTCTGCGGAACACGAACGAACGGGGCTTGAACAGGCGGCATAAGATCGGCCGTCACATCTGAGTGAGGAGTCAAAGGGCCGGGTTGTGTGAAAGCGGACGGGGCTGACGGGGCTGACGGTCCTTCAGTTGCAGGGTTATCAGTGTCTGCAGAAACTGCAGCCTTCTCGGATCGCTTCGCCAGATCTGTATCTTACGGGGGAAGCTCCATGAATTTCTTGAACCTTGATATAAATTCTTCGGCCAAGTCCTTCGCCTGACCTTGTGTTTCGGTGACAACGGATGCCTCTGAAACAAAAGCCATTGCATTACCGTTAACCTGGATGGAAGCGTCGTCGATCTATGACACGACATATCCTTTGACGGATTTACATCCATAGAGCTCAAAGAAATCCTTTAGTAGCCTTATCACCCGTGGCTGTTCTCCAAAGAGATTTTTGGTGAAGAGGGAACGGCGCGGAGGTAGCATGAGCCTGATCGAGTTGGCGATGTCATCTGGCGGAGCTTCTTCTCCAACGTGGTTCATTTCCAAAAGGAACACGATCAGTTCCAATATCTTTTTCGATATCTTTTTCGTGGTCTTTTAGTTCTCGGCCAATTTTTTAAAAGGGCAATTTAAGGCGCGGCGCGCGTCGATGCGTGTTGAAGTTGATATGACGATCGATGATCACGGCGAAGCGCAAATCCGGATTGTGGCGCAACTACTTGCTCAACGGGGTCACGCAAAGAGTCCAAACTCTTCGAAAGGAGTTTGTGAGATGTTAAGAGAAGAGTTAGAGATATGGAGAGGCGATGAAAGCTTGATAGATAGGGCGAAGGATATCAGCAGACGAGGCTAGCGGTTTACTGAACAATTCTTCCTTGCCTCCCCGCGGAGTTGGATGCGAGGAGACCAAGGCTAAAGTACGAGCGCCGCGAGCCGGGCCACAGTCCAGTACTGTTGACACTATGCTTACAGTGCATTGCCTCAACAATAAGGCAGAGCTCTCCGCCCGATCGGGGCGATAGGGGGGACAAGAGAGGTAGGGAGAAAACCGTCAATCAGAATACCGTATCTGCCTACTCGTGTGTCAATTATCTACGGTAATCGACATAATTAAAAAAAATACGAGTCTGCAACGGCATCCCGGGGGATTTTGTACCCGTTCACTGTGCTTTCTTTTTTCGCTCCCCGCGCTGACACAGCGCATACTACAAAGTTGTTACATTACAGTACAGTACAAATTTACTCAGTATCAGCCAGCTCAGATGTTACAGTAAATGAACACTTTGTGTTTCCCTTGTACAGTATTACAATACCGTATGCTAGACCTGACGTTTCTGATGGACCACTGTGACCGGTGGAACATGCTCGCGGCGCTATCAGGCATCTTTCCAGTACGTTAGATTGTTAGTGTGTTCACCTACCTGAAACATACAAGAACAGGGCTAGAGTAGCCCGAAGAAGTATCCAAACGATGACTGAACTATGCATACACTCCAAAAAAAAATTTCACAAAAAGTGCGAGGTTTGTGAGTCCTACAGTATTAATTTGCATGCAAACCAAATTGCAAGATCTAAAATTCAAATGACTAAGCATTTCCGCCAAATTAAGCTACAATGGACCCTTTCATACTGTGTACCCTAGGCACCATGCTTAATGTGCACATTAAGCATTGTGCATTTTAATTACTGATTACAGAATCAGTAATCCAATTTTACTTAAATTACTCTGGGCACACTGTCTAACGCGTTTTCTTTCTCACACTATTGCTTCTCGCCTTAAAGAACTATTGCTTTGTACTTCTCAAATAGGTAATTCCATCCGATAGTTGGCAATCGTATGCAAGCTCTTTAACTTCTCTAAATGCGTGAGCAATAATACCAACCGGTTTCTTCGCTTTCACAATCATTGCAAATGGAACCTCTCTCGATCCCGAACCAGTCGTTCACAAATATGCTGTGATGCGGTATTTTGCAGAAATTTTCTTAGTGCCTTACAGCGACTTAATATCGTCTAAGTGTGTAATATACATTCTCCTCGAGAGAAGGATAGAGAAAATTCCAGTCTCATCCATATTCTGTATACAGTCAGGCTCGAACTCTTCTAACTTGATTCCTAGCTCCGAAATATTCGATGTGACTACTTGAATATCGAAAATTCCGGTCTGACCATGGAGACGCACTGAGCAAAGTGCATGGCGCTGTATAAAGGCGTGTAACCATGACCCCGACGCATTGAATTTTTCAATTGAATTCTTCGTCCGCAGGCCCGTTATCATGCCCAACAACTTCTCCTTAACCATAAGAGCTTCAGACTGAATTACTGCACAAGTAACGGCAACCTTGTGAGATCTAGCAAGTATGACAAATTCCTGAACAGGGCCGTCAATTTCAGGAAACTTTGGCGGACGTTGCCTCGTGCGATTTAAAGAGAGCCCAGCGGATTTCTGTAAGAAATTAATGTATTTGTGTTTACATTGACGTAGTAAGCTGTGCGGCGCTTGCAATCAAATTCTTTCATGGTATCTTGAGCAGATGGTCCTTGTGAAAACATTTTCGCCATGTGAGCCTTCTCTAAAGGTAATTTCCGGCGCTTCGCGGTACTGGGAGGAAGAACATAGCCGTTTGGCTGGCAGTTGGCCTTTGAATTGGCCATAATAAGTGGTATTCGCGAGGGCAAAAAGTCGTTAGGTAGCTTGTGTCATTGAGAGGGGTGCTGTACAGAGAGCGGCCGTGACCATCTATTGCTGAGGTTGGACAGCTTGCCGTGGGGTGCGTGAGTCGGCAGCAGCGGGTTGTTTCGTGTACACGTATTACACCAGGTCATTCATCAATATCTGTGTACCAAATCCCAGGGAGCTTATTTAGCGTTGTGCAAATTACATATGTGCATATTATAGAGAACCATGTACCCTGTAGCCCAATCAGCAAGTAGCCGGCGTTAGAAGAGATTATGAAAGTGGCGTGTCGTTGAAGGAGAATGGACCGCACCTTTCAGTATTGATGTAGGGCTCGGCTGGCGGTACATCGCCGCCTCCATGACCTTGGATGACTCATCGGAGTACAACTCTAAAGACACGGAGCCTAGCGATCATAATATGTATAGTTGCCCTCTGTACTCAGATTTAAAAAATAACAACGCAGAACTGACGTAGATGGTGCTGTCAATTTAAATTTTTATTAAGAATTCTTATGTGTGTAATCTTTACGGGATGTGGAAAGAGCATGTGGGAGAACATGCTGAGGGGGATTACAGAGAAATTAACATGCATAGGGGGATGAGAGAGAAACTAATCGGAAATGCATCTGGTAAGAATTTGACGAGGGGGATGTTGCAAATGCAACGGAAAAAATTAGAAAATGTTCGAACACAGAATTCTTAAGGGTACAGTAATGGACTTTTTCTGACGTTAAATCACTGTAATTCTATAATTATTAGGGTCATTCATGTTGTAACCCCTCATCTGTCCCGATCAAGAAACTCCAATCTCATCCCGACCTCTACTGTTATGTCAAAAAAAGGAAAATGTTGGCCGACAGCCAGTCGGGGGACAAACTGGTACTGTGCGGTGCTGTCTACAACTGGAGGTATGAGTGAGGGCGTGACAGTGACAACCACATCCACTACTATTGTCTATCCGACCAAGCACTTTCCTCATATGAGGTACGCTTTGTCCTCATATGAGGACAATTTGCGTTACATTTTGGAGAGTTAAATGTTTTAGAACCCGAAATTTTTACTGGAAAAAATGTTTTTTATGTTTAGTTACAGTACAGTAATTTTTACTGTACATGCGCCCTCGTTTCTGAAACCTCCCACGATAATACGAACTATTTTACCTTCCAAAATGAAGTCGTTTTCACAATTTCTTGCGAAGAGCGGAAGCTGGTGAAAAAACTGCTCTATCCTTCACCGAGGTCAACAATCTTGAAAGTTTGTTTTGATCGGCCATCTACACTCATGAACTAATGCGGAGGGACAAGAAATGCGCTGAGGTAAAGAATTTTGTATTCAGAAAGAAGTGCTAAAAGTAGTCCTCATATGAGGACAAATGTCTTCATACGAGGACAACGGTCTAACAGACACTAGAGTACTGTAGTGTGGAGACACTTTTTTAATGATGTATTGGGTTGTTACTACTGTTTCGCTACATTCTGAAAATTTGCGTTCTTCATATAAATTATGGTCAAAAATCGTGGCTGGACTACCCCTGTCGACAAGAAGCGAAAAAAATCTCCAAAGCAGTAGCGCCTCTCCTCCTCTGAAATTGAGGTGTAGATATCGAATTTTAGGGGGAGTATGCCCAAAAGAATTCTGGAAACGTTTTCTCTTGGGCCTAATGGTGCCTTTGTCGTAGTGCTAATAAAGAATACCTACAGACACTATGTTTTTCTTGAAACAACACAGCTACGATGCCCGAAAGGCTTCGGTTTGGAGGAATAAGGAAGCCAATTCGGACTCAGAGAGACCACGAACAGTATCAATAATTACGCAGGAGGGAGAAATAGCAAAAAGAGTAGGGTTTATTTAAGGACGGAGAGTTAGTAATGCCATTGAAGAAGGTAGTTGTATGGCACCATATGTGTTGAGGCCGAAAGGGTGAAACTTGGGGTTGAAAGAAGAGCACAGGGCGGCGTAGCGTTGCGTTTTCTGTGCTTCCATTCATAAGTGGGGGAATGATGGGTAGTTTACTTCGTCGTGTGACCAGGGGGAATCCAAACGGAGTTTGGAGAGAAGGAAAGGAGAAAACAGAAACGGGTCTGCGCCTCCGCGACCCTGTGACTACATCGACGGATCGAGGCAGGCGAGCAGGCATGAGTCGGAACTTAAGACTCGTGACTTTCGATGTGGAAAGCCGGGGGATATCAATCCAGTCTCGAGAGAGATCGAATTGCAGAAGATAATGTCTGTGCCTGTTTTAATATGCCCGAGAATACCTCCTAATTTGTCTTAATTACGGAAACGGAGTTCCATGCATACTGGACATTCCGCTCGCTGCCTCATCCCGCCAATTACGGCTACAGCAGGCGCTACCGCGACACTCGCAGAGCGCGACAAACATCTTCATTAAGGCGATTACTGCGACCAAAACGATATCCTCCACTCCCGTGTTGGCCATTGGTATCTATGGCGCCTTGGGCGATGACGGCCAGGGTTTCTTCCGCCGCCTTGCTACCTTCGCTGCTTCCAGTCGCGGTTCCTCCGCTCAACAGGAGCTTCTCGACTTCGTTACCCGTTTTGCACTTAGTCTCCAAGTGATGCAGGCGCGACAGGTTTCCACCCGCCGCCCGCGTTCGTAGTTAATTTCCGAATACCTTCTGATGTGCGCAAAATTTGCACACGAAAAAAAAATCTAGAGGAGGACCAAATTTGGATACAGTATCGGGATTTGCAAGATATTTTTTACAGTTCCTGAATTTGCAAGATATTTTTAATTTGGATGAGTGTGGCAAATTCATAAGTTGATTTTTTATTTTAAGACACAGTGTCATTAATAGATGTCATTACTGTACACTTCCAAGGTCGACATACTTTTCCAAGACGTCGCGGTATTTCAACTTCGAAGTCGACGTCGTTGAGGCAATCCCCCGCCATCATCTACCCCATCGGCTCACCCTTCTTTTAGCCCTTAACATGACCAACCTCCGTCCTTCCCTCACCATCACCAAGTCATCCCGAGGCCGTCGTCCACTAAACGCTTTGGCCCTGATGGCAAATGGTCCAACCGACTACGATGATTACTGTAGAAGGTTGGACCGGGAACGCGTTTGGGAGTGGGTCCGCTGTAACTGCTTCGAGCAGGCAGAAGAGGCAGGGGGAGGAGAAGAGGAGATAGAGGAAGAGGAGGATGAGAAGGATGAAGAGGAGGACTGGGTGAATCCGTGGGAACCACTAGTGTATAACGGTGGGGGGGCCCCCATGGAGAAAGGAGGGGAGACTGAGGGAGTAATTGTGATCTCTGACTCTTCTGACGAGGATGAAGAGAGAAGAGAAGAGGAGGATGAGGAGGATGAGGGGAGGGAGACATGGAAAGTGCTGGATTAGTGGAAAGGGGCCAGAAACATGGACCAGGTGGTTCCGACTCCGGAACCGGATGGGACGTCCTCTGTGTCCAGATATTTCACAGGAGGCAGTGGAGAATTCGAAGCCGTTCGTTGATATTTGTGGACTGCCTGGGTGGAATGGATATTTTGGGGGAACTGTTTGGCTCTGATGTAGAGGACTAAGATATGAAGGAAAGAATCTAGATATTTATCCTGATAGTATCTGCTGTTAGTCTTTCTGTTCACACGATTCCATTTGATGCATTTATGGTTCTTAGTATGTTTCTTTGAGACTTTAAGTATACCCAAAAAGTCTATATAAGTTGAGTAAACTGCTTCCTCTTGTGGAGGTCAAGCAAGTTGGCAGACAACATCAAGTCAAGTCCCGAGTAGTAGGAAGTTGAGTCAACTTCAGACCCAAAAAACCTTTTTCCTACGCTGCTCACAGAGCATCAGTAGTAGAATCTGCCCCTTTCATACTTGCTTGTAGCCCTCTCAACTCTCTTCCATATACACTCCTTCTTGCTCGTTCAACTATACCACGGTAGCACTTTTGTCGCTTGCAAACCTCCTTCTTGGGGTAGTTGGTTCTGAGTATCTCTTCTCCCGACGATTTACCCCTATCACCCTCCGCACGCTTCTGTGCCATGCCGTACAACTCGTAAAGTTCTACCACCATACATGATCATATGACTTTACAATCCCCTAATCCGTCTCCATTTTAACCAACGCCCTAAATTCCGAAGTCAACTCAACCACCGCGATGCTTCACCCACGTTTCGCCACACAAGGCGCCCGCCTCCCGCGACATGTCGATCGGCGCAACTTCCGCCTGCCTAGCCCGTTTCCGATGCAGACCGACATACTGCAACCGCCGCGCTCTCGCTGAATAGCTCTCGTTGATACCGATGTCGACAGCACCGCCACAGCTCACACCATGGTGGTCTGCAAGTATGGCGTCGTTTTCCGAACGAGAGGGGGCATTTTCGGTTGCTTTACTGATTAGAAGTGTAACACGCCATTTGCGAGACGGGGAGGTGTGTGTTGTGGGTCGTATGAAAAGGAGACAGAGTCAGGCTGGACAATCTTATATTGCTGGTGTAAGACCAGCCGTAAGACATGCTGCTTTGGACGAAAAAGTGGCCGCGGCGTGTGTTTGTATAAGGACGGATCGCACCTGCCCCAAGGTCTCCATGGCTCGCACGGCGGCATGCCTGGCCTCGAAAACTGCTGTAAAGCGACGCCAAATGCTTCTCGTTAAGAGTTCTTGTTTGTGATGCAGGTCATCACTGTTGCAACCGCAGCCTCCGAGTGATGCAGGGGCGACAGGTTGCCACCCACTCCGTGGCTGCGTAGTTGACCGCAGCTCTGAATATTCCTCGCACACTTCTGTACCTTAGAACTCGCAGCGTTGGTGTGGTGAACACTTATTTATTCTCTTTCCGGAGCCCAAAGCTTTGACTCTGGAATGCGAAGGGTGTTCGAAGACTTGCACCGTCGTCTCCCAGGCAGTGCCTGGCTCACCGCCCAGCTTCCAGTACGTATGGGAGGGCTCGGACTGCCCCTAACCGAAACCATGGCAGAGGCATGCTACGCCGGCTCTGTTCTCTCCTCCTACCCACTTCTTCTCCTCCTCGGTGATTGCTTCGACGTCTCGCCCTTGATTTCAACGTCTCTCACCTCTATCCGGGCCAAATACAGCCTCCTCGACAGTTTCTCCCCCCCGCCGTCCTTGCTGGCCTCCGCGCCTCTTCTTCCCCCGGCCTGTCTGACTTCCAGACAGCCGCTACTGCTGAGATCTCAAAGGCGCTTCGCGCCAAATTTCTCTCTTCCGTCGACCTCTCCACCCCGAAGGCTCCCGGCTACTCCGCCGCCTAGCCTCCGCCGCTTCTTCCCACGCCTCCCGCCCCTTTCACAACCTCCCGCAGAGCCATCTCGGTACCCGGGCCGCTCCTGAAGTCTGGCGAACCATGGTTTGCCTCCGTCTTGGTGTCCCCATCTTCTCTGGCACACAACCCTGCACCTATTGCGCCGCCGCCCACTTCCGCACTGTCCCCACCCTGGATTCCTACGGACACCACGCC